>CM038796.1:8455725-8579602 GCA_021764765.1 Vicia sativa
GACTTATATTCATAAATTTCATCAATTTCTAAAGACTTATATTCACTTCAAATTTCATCACATTTTTTCTAAGGCTTTATATTCCTTCAAATTTCATTAAGTTTTTCTGAGGCTTATATTCCTTCCAGTTCATCCTTTATTTTTGAGATTTATATTTACATCAATTTTGCAGTTTTGAAGACTTATATTACATCAAATTTCATCCAGTTTTACGAAGACTTATATTCACTTCAAATTTCATCAGTTTTCTAAGAGCTTATATTCACTTCAAATTTCATGATTTTACGAGGACTTTCATCAAATTTCATTGATTTTACGAGACTTATATTCTTAATTTCATCAGTTTTTCGAGACTTATATTCACTTCAAATTTCATTAGTTTCACAGAGGATTATATTTACTTCAATTTCATGATTTTCTAAAACTTATATTCAAATTTCATCTAATTTTCTAAAGATTATATTCACTTCAAATTTCATTAGATTTTCTTAAGTTTATATTCACTTAAATTTCATTGATTTTACGAAGACTTATATTCACTTCAAATTTCATCATACTTTTTAAGATTTATATTCACTTCAATTTTCATCTTTTAAAACTTATATTCATCAAATTTCATGATTTTACGAGACTTATATTCACTCAAATTTCATGATTTTCTAGAGACTTATATTCCCTTCAAATTTCATCATTTAAAGACTTATATTCACTTCAAATTTCATCATTTTAAGAGACTTATATCCTTCAAATTTCATTCGTTTCTTAGACTTATATTCACTTCAAATTTCATCATATTTTTTAGTTATGTTCCTTCAATTTTCGAAGATTTTACGAAGACTTATATTCACATCAAATTTCTTGATTTTTTAGAAGACTTATATTCATAATTTCAGTTTTCTAAGACTTATATTCACATCATTTCTTGATTTTTACGAAGACTTATTTCCATCAAACAATAGATTTTCCTAGAACTTATATTCACATCAATTTCATTGATTTTACGAAGACTTATATTCACTTCAAATTTCATATTTTCAAGACTTATATTACTTCAAATTCATGGTTTCTTAAGACTTATATTCACTTCAAATTTCATCATATTTTTTAGATTTATATTCACTTCAAATTTCATTGATTTTGAAGACTTATATTCACTTAAATTTCGCCAGTTTTACGAGGCTTATCATCAAATTTCATCAAGTTTCTAAAGACTTATATTCACTTCAAATTTCATTAAATTTTAGAACTTATATTCACTTCATTTCATAAGATTTTCTTAAGATTATATTCACTTCAAATTTCATGATTTTCGAGACTTATATTCACTTCAAATTTCATCATATTTTTAAAGAACTTATTTCCTCTAACTTTTGAAGATTTTCTAAAGACTTATATTCACATCAAATTTCATCAAATTTTAAAGACTTATATTCACATTAAATTTCAATGATTTTGAAGACTTATATTCACATCAAATTTCTGATTTTCTAAAGACTTATATTCACTTCAAATTTCATTAGAATTTTCGAGACTTATATTCACTTCATTTCATAGATTTTCTTAGATTTATATTCACTTCAAATTTCATTGATTTAGAGACTTATATTCACTTCAAATTTCATCTATTTTTAAAAGACTTATATTCACTTCAAATTTTGAAGATTTTCTAGAACTTATATTCCGCATCAAATTTCATTGATTTTACAAGACTTATATTCACATCAAATTTCATGATTTTGAGACTTATATTCACTTCAAATTTCATGTATTTTTCTAGAACATATTCACATAAAATTTCCTTGGTTATGAAAGAATTATATTCACTTCAAATTTCATTGATTTTAGAAGACTTATATTCACTTCAAATTTGATTTTCTTAAGATTTATATTCACTTCAAATTTCATGATTTTACGAAGACTTATATTCATTCAAATTTCATCATATTTTTCAAAGATTTATGTTCCTTTAATTTCTGAGATTTTGAAGACTTATATTCACATCAAATTTCATCGGATGTTACGAAGACTTATATTCACATCAAATTTCATCAGTTTTCTAAGACTTATATTCACTTCAAATTTCATGATTTAAAGACTTATATTCATCAAATTTCATTGATTTTCTAAGACTTATATTCACTAATTTCATGTTTTTAGAAGACTTATATTCACTTCAAATTTCATCAATTTTCATAAGATTTATATTCACTTCAAATTTCAGATTTTCTTCTTATATTCACTTCATTTCATCATATTTTTTAAAAGATTACCAGTTCTTCAATTTTAGAACTTATATTCCTTCAAATTTCATGATTTCGAGACTTATATTCACATCAAATTTCATTGATTTTACGAGACTTATATTCATCAAATTTCATGATTTTTTTAAGACTTATATTAACATCAATTTCATCAGTTTTAAGAGACTTATATTCACTTCAAATTTCATGAGTTTTTTGAAGTTATATTCACTTCAAATTTCATCAATTTTACGAGACTTATATTCACATCAAATTTCATGATTTTACGAAGACTTATATTCACATCAAATTTCATGAGTTTTACGAAGACTTATATTCATCAAATTTCATCATTTTTAGAAGACTTATATTCACTTCAAATTTCATGGATTTTACGAGACTTATATTCACTTCAAATTTCATCATATTTCTAAAGATTTATATTCACTTCAATTTTCAAGATTTTACGAAACTTATATTCACATCAAATTTCATCGATTTTTGAGACTTATATTCACTTCAAATTTCATGATTTGAACTTATTCATTTTCAATTTCAATCAGTTTTTGAAGACTTATATTCACATCAAATTTCATTAGATTTTACGAGACTTATATTCACTTCAAATTTCATCAAATTTGGAACTTATACTTCAAATTTCATATGATTTTCTTGATTTATATTCACTTCAAATTTCATCAATTTTCGAGACTTATATTCACTTCAAATTTCATCATATTTTTAATTTTATATTACATCAATTTCAGAAGATTTTTGAAGACTTATATTCACTTAAATTTCATCATTTTACGAGACTTATATTCACTTCAATTTCATCATATTTTTAAAGATTTATATTCCTTCAATTTCATGAATTTTACGAAGACTTATATTCACTTCAAATTTCATCAGTTTTCTAAAGACTTATATTCACTTCAAATTTCATCAATTTCTAAGACTTATATTCTTCAAATTTCATCAGATTTTTGAAGACTTATATTCACTTCAAATTTCATCATATTTTTTAAGATTTATATTTACATCAATTTCAAGATTTTACTAAAGACTTATATTCACATCAAATTTCATGATTTTTGAGACTTATATACATCAAATTTCATGAGTTTTCTAAAGACTTATATTCACTCAAATTTCATGATTTTCTAGAGACTTATATTCACTTCAAATTTCATCAATTTTCTAAAGACTTATATTCACTTCAAATTTCATAGTTTCTTAAGACTTATATTCACTTCAAATTTCATCAATTTTAAGAGACTTATATTCACTTCAAATTTCATCATTTTTTAAAAGTTATATTCACTTCAATTTTCAGAATTTTAAAGAGACTTATATTCATTCAAATTTCATTGATTTTCTAAGACTTATATTCCTTAAATTTCATCATTTTCTAAAGACTTATATTCACTTCAAATTTCATTATTTTTTGAAGACTTATATTCACTTCAAATTTCATCAGATTTTTAAAGATTTATATTCACATCAATTTTACAAGATTTTAAAGACTTATATTCACATCAAATTTCATCATTTTGAAGACTTATATTCACTTCAAATTTCATTGATTTTCTAAAGACTTATATTCACTTCAAATTTCATAGATTTTCTAGAGACTTATATTCACTTCAAATTTCATCACATTTTCTAAGACTTATATTCACTTCAAATTTCATGATTTTCTTAGATTTATATTCACTTCAAATTTCATCAAATTTTACGAGACTTATATTCACTTCAAATTTCATCATATTTTTAAAGATTATATTCACTTCAATTTCATCGAACATTTACGAGACTTATATTCACTTCAAATTTCATTGATTTTCTAAGACTTATATTCACTTCAAATTTCATCACATTTTAAGAGACTTATATTCACTTCAAATTTCATTAGATTTTAAGAGACTTATATTCACTTCAAATTTCATCATATTTTTTAAAGATTTATATTTATCAATTTTACAGAAGATTTACAGACTTATATTGACTTATCAAATTTCATCAGTTTACGAAGACTTATATTCACATCAAATTTCATCAGTTTTCTAAGACTTATATTCATCAAATTTCATGATTTTTGAGACTTATATTCACATCAATTTCATGATTTTACGAAGACTTATATTCACTTCAAATTTCATTGAGTTTCTTAGGACTTATATTCATTTCAAATTTCATTAGATTTTACGAAGACTTATATTCACATCATTTCTTCAGATTTTCTAAGACTTATATTCACTTCAAATTTCATCTAATTTTCTAAACTTATATTCACTTCAAATTTCATTGATTTTCTTAAGACTTATATTCACTTCAAATTTCATGATTTTACGAAGACTTATATTCTTCAAATTTCATCATATTTTTAAAGATTTATATTCACTTCAATTTTACGAGATTTTACGAGACTTATATTCATCAAATTTCATGATTTTACGAAGACTATATTCACTCAAATTTCATGATTTTCTAAAGACTTATATTCACTTCAAATTTCATCATTTTCTAAGACTTATATTCACTTCAAATTTCATCAAATTTTTAAAGACTTATATTCATTCAATTTCATTAGATTTTCAAGACTTATATTCACTTCAAATTTCATCATATTTTTAAAGATTTATATTCACTTCAATTTTCATGATTTTAGAAGACTTATATTCACATCAAATTTCATGATTTTTGAGACTTATATTCATAAATTTCATCAGTTTTCTAAGACTTATATTCATCAAATTTCATCAGATTTTGAGACTTATATTCACTCAAATTTCATCAGATTTTCTACGAAGACTTATATTCACTCAATTTTCATCAGATTTTCTGAAGACTTTATATTCACTTCAAATTTCATCATATTTTCTAAAGACATATTCACTTCAAATTTCATCAGTTTTCAAGACTTATATTCACTTCAAATTTCATCATATTTTTTAAGACTTATATTCACTTCAAATTTCCCAGATTTTACGAGACTTATATTCATTCAATTTCATGATTTTAGGAAGACTTATATTCATCAAATTTCATTGATTTTCTAAGACTTATTCACTTCATTTCATTAGAATTTTAAAGACTTATATTCACTTCAAATTTCATAGATTTTAGAAGACTTATATTCACTTCAAATTTCATCGATTTTACGAAGACTTATATTCACTTCAAATTTCATCATATTTTTAAAGACTTATTTCACTTCAAATTTACAATTTTCAAGACTTATATTCACTTCAAATTTCATCAGTTTTACGAGACTTATATTCATTAAATTTCATTGATTTTCGAAGACTTATATTCACTTCAAATTTCATCAGTTTTCTAAGAGGCTTCCTTCAAATTTCATTAAATTTTACGAAGACTTATATTCACATCAAATTTCATCAGATTTTCTTAAGATTTATATTCACTTCAAATTTCATCAGGTTTTCTGAAGACTTATATTCACTTCAAATTTCATCATATTTTTTAAAGACTTATATTCACTTCAATTCGAAGATTTTCTAAGACTTATATTCACATCAAATTTCATCAGTTTTACGAGACTTATATTCATCAAATTTCATGATTTTACGAGACTTATATTCACTTCAAATTTCATCATATTTTTACGAAGACTTATATTCACATCAAATTTCATGATTTTGAAAATTATATTCACTTCAAATTTCATTGATTTTAGAGACTTATATTCACACAATTTCATATTATTTAAGATTTATATTCACTTCAAATTTCATCAGTTTACGAGACTTATATTCACTTCAAATTTCATCATATTTTTTAAAGATTTATATTCACTTCAATTTTCTAGATTTTAGAGAGACTTATATTCACATCAAATTTCATCAGTTTTACGAAGACTTATATTCATCAAATTTCATCGATTTTCTAAAGACTTATATTCTTCAAATTTCATCAGTTTCGAAGACTTATATTCACATCAAATTTCATCAGATTTTCTAAAGACTTATATTCACTAAATTTCATGATTTTTACGAAGACTTATATTCTTCAAATTTCATCAGTTTTCATAGATTTATATTCACTTCAAATTTCATGATTTAAAGACTTATATTCACTTCAAATTTCATCATATTTTTTAAAATTATATTCACTTCAATTTCTGAAGACTTATATTCACATCAAATTTCATAGTTTTAAGAAACTTATATTCATCAAATTTCTTCAGATTTTTGAAGACTTATATTCACTTCAAATTTCATGATTTTTGAAGACTTATATTCACATCAAATTTCATCATATTTTACGAAGACTTATATTCACTTCAAATTTCATTGATTTTGAAGACTTATATTCACTTCAAATTTCATGATTTTACGAAGACTTATATTCATTCAATTCCATGATTTTACGAGACTTATATTCACTTCAAATTTCATGATTTTGAGACTTATATTCATCAAATTTCATCAGTTTTAGAACTTATATTCACTTCAAATTTCATCAGATTTTACGAAGACTTATATTCACTTCAAATTTCATCATATTTTCTAAATATTTATATTCCTTCAATTTCGAAGATTTTGACTTATATTCACATCAAATTTCATCGATTTTTGAGAACTTATATTCACTTCAAAATTCATCAGTTTCGAAGACTTATATTCATTTCAAATTTCATCAGTTTTAGAAGACTTATATTCACATCAAATTTCATTAGATTTTAAAGAACTTATATTCACTTCAAATTTCATCAAATTTTACGAAGACTTATATTCACTTCAAATTTCATGATTTTCTTGATTTATATTCACTTCAATTTCATGATTTTCGAGACTTATATTCACTTCAAATTTCATCATATTTTTAAGATTTATATTCACTTCAATTTTCATCAAGATTTTACAATTTATATTCACATTAAATTTCATGATTTTACGAGACTTATATTCACATCAAATTTCATCAGTTTTCTAAAGACTTATATTCACTTCAAATTTCATCATATTTTTTAAGATTTATATTCACTTCAATTTTCAAGATTTTACGAAGACTTATATTCACATCAAATTTCATCAGTTTTACGAAGACTTATATTCACTTCAAATTTCATAGTTTCTAAAGACTTATATTCACATCAAATTTCATGATTTTTTGAAGACTTATATTCACTTCAATTTTCATCGATTTTCTAAAGACTTATATTCACTTCAAATTTCATGATTTTAGAAGACTTATATTCACTTCAAATTTCATGATTTTCTTAGACTTATATTCACTTCAATTTCATCAAATTTTACGAAGACTTATATTCACTTCAATTTCATCATATTTTTAAAGATTATATTCACTTCAATTTTCATCATTTTACGAAGACTTATATTCACATCAAATTTCATCAGTTTCTAAGACTTATATTCACTTCAAATTTCATCAGATTTCTAAAGACTTATATTCACTTCAAATTTCATCAGATTTTAGAACTTATATTCACTTCAAATTTCATCATATTTTTAAAGATTTATATTCACTTCAATTTTGAATTTTACGAAGACTTATATTCACATCAAATTTCATCAGATTTATGAGACTTATATTCACTTCAAATTTCATTCAGTTTTCTAAGACTTATATTCACTTCAAATTTCATGATTTTGAAGACTTATATTCATCAATTTCATGATTTTACGAAGACTTATATTCACTTCAAATTTCATGATTTTCTTAGGACTTATATTCATTCAAATTTCATTAGATTTTGAAAGACTTATATTCACATCAAATTTCATCAGTTTTCTAAAGACTTATATTCACTTCAAATTTCACTAATTTTCTAAAGACTTATATTCACTTCAAATTTCATGATTTTCTTAAATTATATTCACTTCAAATTTCATCAGTTTTGAAGACTTATATTCACTTCAATTTCATCATATTTTTAAGATTTATATTCACTTCAATTTTCGAACATTTTACGAAGACTTATATTCATCAAATTTCATCGTTTTACGAGACTTATATTCACAAAATTTCATGATTTTCTAAAGACTTATATTCACTTCAAATTTCATCACATTTCTAAGACTTATATTCACTTCAAATTTCATCAATTTTAGAAGACTTATATTCACTTCAAATTTCATTTTTTCTGAAGACTTATATTCACTTCAAATTTCATCATATTTTTAAAGATTTATGTTCACTTCAATTTCTGAAGATTTTCTAAAGACTTATATTCACATCAAATTTCATCAGATTTTCTGAAGACTTATATTCACATCAAATTTCATCAGATTTTCTGAAGACTTATATTCACATCAAATTTCAATAGATTTTCTAAAGACTTATATTCACATCAATTTTCATCAGATTTTCTGAACACTTATATTCACTTCAAATTTCATCATATTTTCTAAAGACTTATATTCACTTCAAATTTCTCCAGATTTTCTTAAGACTTATGTTCACTTCAAATTTCATCATATTTTTTTAAGATTTATATCACTTCAAATTTCATGATTTTACGAGACTTATATTCACATTAAATTTCATCAGATTTTCTGAAGACTTATATTCACATCAAATTTCATCAGATTTTCTATAGACTTATATTCACTTCAAATTTCATTAAATTTTCTGAAGACTTATATTCACTTCAAATTTCATAAGATTTTCTTAAGATTTATATTCACTTCAAATTTCATCAGATTTTCTGAAGACTTATATTCACTTCAAATTTCATCATATTTTTTAAAGACTTATGTTCACTTCAACTTTCTGAAGATTTTCTAAAGACTTATATTCACATCAAATTTCATCAGATTTTCTGAAGACTTATATTCACATTAAATTTCATCAGATTTTCTGAAGACTTATATTCACATCAAATTTCATCAGATTTTCTAAAGACTTATATTCACTTCAAATTTCATTAAATTTTCTGAAGACTTATATTCACTTCAAATTTCATAAGATTTTCTTAAGATTTATATTCACTTCAAATTTCATCAGATTTTCTGAAGACTTATATTCACTTCAAATTTCATCATATTTTTTAAAGACTTATATTCACTTCAACTTTAGAAGATTTTCTAAGACTTATATTCACATCAAATTTCATCATTTTACGAGACTTATATTCATCAAATTTCATCAGTTTTAAAGACTTATATTCACTTCAAATTTCATCATATTTTACGAAGACTTATATTCACATAAAATTTCATCAGTTATTAGAAAAATTATATTCACTTCAAATTTCATGATTTTCGAATACTTATATTCACTTCAAATTTCATCGATTTTCAAGATTTATATTCACTTCAAATTTCATTGATTTTTAGAAGACTTATATTCACTTAAATTTCATCATATTTTCAAAGATTTATATTCACTTCAATTTTAGAAGATTTTAGAGACTTATATTACATCAAATTTCATTAGTTTTACGAGACTTATATTCACATCAAATTTCATCAGTTTTCTAAGACTTATATTCACTTCAAATTTCTTGATTTACGAGACTTATATTCATCAAATTTCATGATTTTCTAAGACTTATATTCACTTCAAATTTCATGATTTTACGAAGACTTATATTCACTTCAAATTTCATGATTTTCATAAGATTTATATTCACTTCAAATTTCATTGATTTTACGAAAACTTATATTCACTTCAAATTTCATCATATTTTTAAAGATTTATGGTCACTTCAATTTCGAACTTATATTCACATCAAATTTCATCATTTTACGAGACTTATATTCACATCAAATTTCATGGTTTACGAAGACTTATATTCACATCAAATTTCATGATTTTTGAAGACTTATATTCATCAAATTTCATGATTTTGAAGACTTATATTCACTTCAAATTTCATTGATTTTGAAGACTTATATTCACTTCAAATTTCATGATTTTACGAGACTTATATTCACTCAAATTCCATGAGTTTTACGAGACTTATATTCACATCAAATTTCATCAGTTTTTGAAGACTTATATTCACTCAAATTTCATCAGATTTACGAAGACTTATATTCACTTCAAATTTCATCAGTTTTACGAGACTTATATTCACTTCAAATTTCATCATATTTTCTAAATATTTATATTCACTTCAATTTTAGAAGATTTTCGATGACTTATATTCATCAAATTTCATCGATTTTTGAAGACTTATATTCACTTCAAATTCATAGTTTTGAGAAGACTTATATTCATTTCAAATTTCATCAGTTTTACGAAGACTTATATTCACATCAAATTTCATAGATTTTACGAAGACTTATATTCACTTCAAATTTCATCAAATTTTACGAGACATATTCACTTCAAATTTCATGATTTTCTTGATTTATATTCACTTCAAATTTCATCAGATTTACGAGACTTATATTCACTTCAAATTTCATCATATTTTAAAGATTTATATTCACATCAATTTTTGAAGATTTTACGATTTATATTCACATTAATTTCATCAGATTTTTCACGAGACTTATATTCACATCAAATTTCATCGATTTTCTAAGACTTATATTCACTTCAAATTTCATCATATTTTTTAAAGACTTATATTCACTTCAATTTTAAGATTTACGAACATTATATTCACTTCAAATCATCAGTTTTCTAACTTATATTCACTTCAAATTTCTACTGTCACTATTCATCTTTTGTAAGATTTATAATCACTTCAAATTTCATGATTTTCTTAAAATTTATCTTACTTGAAGAACGAAACTCAATTTGAAAGTTCGACAATAGGAAGTTAGATATCAACCAACTACGAAGACTCAAATAATAAATACATACATGCTTGCAAGGTTGCAGAATATGTGATTATATCGAATGATGTATTCGATGATGAAGGTGTGATGGTACATATGTTTTCTATGCAGATGTCGAACCAGTCAATGCAAGTAAAGCAATGAAATATTCGTAATAGGTGAAAGCAATGAATGAAAAAGTAAAGTTCATCGAAGACAAAAAGACCTGGTCATTTGTTGAACTACCTCAAGGAAAGAAGGCAATCAATGTGAAGTGGGTATACAAGGTAAAGTTGAATCCCATAGGGGAAGTAACTTGTCACAAGGAAAGTCATGCGGCAAAAGGATTTCTTCAAAAGGAAGGAATCGACTTTGATGATTTATTTGTACCTGTCTCTAGAATTAAAACAATCAGGTTGGTTGTTGGTCTAGCAGAAATGAATAGTTGATACTGGATTCTCAATAAGACTTTGGTTGTGGTCATAGTGGATTTTCAATAAGGATTGACGAACTTATTGGGCGTGCCAATAAGGTTGACCATACTTATTGTGGTTGTCTTTAATTTGGTTGATTATAGTGGATTAATTCATTGTGTATAAGGCAAATCATCTTACAGGATGGATTGAAGTAACTTAGTTAAAAGTGAACCAGGATAAAAAATTATTGTGTTCATATATTTTTATTTACTTGTTATCTCTGTATTTAATTTGCGATAATATTAAATAAGGCGCAACCCAATTCAAACCCCATATTTCTTGTGTTTGTCACACCTACAAATTGATGATGCATCAAAGAAGATATGCATGGGAAGTTCTCAAGAGATTTGAGATGGAAGAATGCAACTAGATTTTAACATCTACCGAACCAAGACCGCAATTGTCAAAAGATTCGGAAGAATATGATGTTGACCCAACTCAATATAGAAGACTTATCGGCTCCCTAAGGTACCTTTGTCACACAAGGCATAACTTTGCATAAAGTGTATGTATGATGAGTAGATTCATGCAGAAGTCAAGGTATCGCATATGGCGAGAAGAATATGATACTAAGGTATGGAAAAAACTCTCAACTATGGTATTCTGTTTCCTACAAATGATAAAGAAAAATAATACAAATTAGTGGGATACACCGACTCAAGTTGGTGTAGTGATGTTGAGGATCGAAAAACCACAACTAGTTTAACAACACATATATGTCAATCATATGAAGAAAATGATTCAGATGATGTGCATGTTATTCGCCGTGATCACGAAGTGGGGATATGGGAAAACTAGTAAGTAAATAGTTTATTGCTTTTGTTTCTTAATCATTTGTTTTAGTTTTGATGTAATTTTATATTTGTATTTGGTGTAATCAATGAATATTTGTGGTACAATCGGTAAAATATGGTTCTATATTCGAAAATATGATTCTATAATACAAGTGCAAACGACCGTGTAAAAAAACGTATCCCATGATTTTTACATTAAATTGAGGTAATAACATTGAGATATTACCTTGGTTATACAAAACATCGAGTGTTAATATTGGGCACGTCATTTAGTTCTAAAAATAATAATAATATTGA
The DNA here is from genome assembly GCA_021764765.1 of Vicia sativa. Lineage (NCBI taxonomy): Eukaryota > Viridiplantae > Streptophyta > Magnoliopsida > Fabales > Fabaceae > Vicia > Vicia sativa. Next base: position 8,468,292 of record CM038796.1, read on the forward strand.
TGTTGTGGATTGAAACCACATGTAGATAACTTTACCCCAAGGCGTTTTAATAACCGAGGTGTTAAGTGGTAGTTTTTCATGTCGTCCTTCATTACCTCACTTCTATTGTCGTGGTCAAATATATTTTACGTCTGACATTATATGTGTTTTTTATAATAGTCAAACTTCCTCTCAAACACATTATTAACCTAATTTCGGAGGCCAAATGGGGATCAATGCTAATCCCAAAGTAAAGACACGAAAGGTACAGACAACTTAACCAACCATTCATAAGGGACATAAGATAGCAGCTACCAAGATATGGACGAGCCTCTACGGTGGTAAACAAACAGAACAACTATATATAAAGACATTGCCTACCATATATCGCCCCTTAAACAAAGGTACGGGACTAAACTCGCGGGGGATGAGTGCATCCATTAGGCATACGAAAAGAAGGATCACATTCACCGACTGTAAAGTTAGGGGAAGAGCAACTAAAGAAGAAGTAGAACATATTCTCATTGTGACTTTCCTTACTCGCTAATGAAAGTTTGGCGATATTTCAGTAATTAATTTTCCAAATGATGTTTAGCCAATTCTCGTATCACTCTATCTATAAAGACATATATTTTAACAATGTTTCAACGTTGCCTCCTAAGAAAAAAAATTCTCAAGGCTTATTGAGATTTTTAAGTAAAAGAATTGGTAGACAATTAAATAGAAAAACTCTAAGGAAATTTTCTAATTGTCAATCTTGTTTATATCACTAATATATGTTTTTGTTTGAGTAGTATGAGCTTGTAGCTAGATTACATAGAAAAATTGAATGATTTAGGCTAAAGAGTGTGGTTCTAAAGCTCAGAGTGTTAGAGAATAAGTATATGGACTTTATGTGCGTTTAGTCATTGGTCTTAGTTTGTTAGGAATGATAGGTCCACTCTCTTGCTTTCAGTTAGATCCATAACTACTTCTGTTATGAACCCCTTTGTATATAAGCTACCAACTGTTACATTGCTTTGCACGTTGGTTATAACAGTTTACATGGTAAAGAAACTTTCATATTCTTCACTTGAGTCAAAGATTCATGGAGAATACTATATTCTAACATGGTACTGAAAACACCGGCGGAACCTCCGACATGATAACTAGGTATCAAATAGAGTCGCCATCAAACGTCTTTTATCTCACGAGGAGAAACATCGAGTAAACACGAGGGAGAAATCGCGGTCCTATGGAGAGATCAAGAAATCTAGGTAAGAGAGTTAGTTACGAGGAAGGATTAGCACCCAACACGCTCGTAGTACTCTCAGTATCCATTTTCTATTTCTAGCTAAAGGGTGTGTTATATCTATGTAATCGCTAATCATGCATGCAAAAGAGAAAATAAGAAACCACGGAAAAAGAGGAGTATTTACAAAGTTTTCTCGTCGAGCCCGTGACAAGATGTTTACGTATTCAGCGTGCAATGGGAAAGTCGGAGGCGTCGTAGTTCGGCTCACTTGTTTTAGTGTGTTTGTGTTTTACTTGTGAAAAGGTTTTAAACACAAAAAGGAAAAAAGCATAAAGCGAATAGAGTTTGTGTTGGTTGGTTGTTTTACCTTGAGAAAGGAGTTCAAACCATTATTATGTGTTTTGTTTTGAAAGGAAAAGAAAAACAAGCATTAGTTTTATTACATGCAACATGCAAAGAAACTAGCAAAACAAGGTTGGACCTATGGTTTTAGGATGCGAGGAAATATCTACCTATATTGACATGCAAAGGATGGGGATCCTAATGTCTAGGCTAAAGAACCAATCCTAACCAAGCTCACAGGAAAAGCAGACAAACAAACAAATATGCACAAATCACAAGTAAATTGCCCTAAACGGATCTTTAAATAAACCAGAGGGTTCACGACATGCTCCACTCAAGCCCCATCATGCATCTATTCCTACTTCTCATGGCAAAAGAAAGGTAAGCCACACTTCTGATATCTAGGAAAGCTATAAGAGAATGCAATAAAGGTGTAAAACTACTACGGATATAGAATCCGAAGACACTATGAGCTAATGAAATACTCGAAAACTTCATCTGCGACCATGCAACAAAGTAATGAAAATCGCTCAAAACATCGAAACAAGCGGAATACGTGTCGATACGCATCCGAAGAGACAATGCCTGCAAGAACAAGATAAAGCAAACAAAACAAGATAGGAATAATGCACACGTGGGTGTACAAACTCAACCAAAACCTGCAAGAAGGGAGTTAGATCCAAAAAGCAAATAGAGGAAAAGTGCACGAGCATCAAAGAAACGAGTCGCGTGTGTATGTGTCGCATGTCCTGCATGAAATAGAGTGTGAACAGTAGCCAAGCATAGCTAGGATGACTACTGTTCATCAACAGAATCGAAAAAATCAGAAAAAGTAAACCAGAGGACCGCGCTAAGCGCGACCTGCAACCTAGAAATCCAGAATGTTTGGCGCTTAGCGCGCTCTAGACCGCGCTTAGCGCGACCTGCAACCTGCAGAAAAATTATTTTCGATTTGAACCACCTTTTTATGATGTTTTCATGCGGCAATCCAGTCCATAATGTTATGCCATAACCAGCAACAAATGAGAGTGAAATGAACGTGCATGGAATGTGAATCGAATCGATAAAACCAACGCTCAAATACATGTAACAATGCACGAACATGCGAGGCAAATAAACCGTAAAACCAATGTTCATACATGTAACAATGCATGAACATGTGAGGAATGCAAATCGAATCGATAAAACCAATGTTCGATTGTTAAGTGAAGTGCATGAACATGCAAGGAATACAAATCAAAATGATAATTCCAATGTTCAATTGTTAAGTAAAATGCATGAACATGCAAGGAATGCAAATCACAATGATAATTCCAATGTTCACATGGCAAGCTAAATGCGTGAACAAGCAAGGAATGCAAATCACAATGATAATTCCAATGTTCAAGTGATAAGTGAAGTGCATGAACATGCAAGGAATGCAAATCAAAACGATAATTCCAATGTTCATATGTTAAGTAAAATGCATGAACATGCAAGGAATGCAAATCACAATGATAATTCCAATGTTCAAATGATAAGTGAAGTGCATGAACATGCAAGGAATGCAAATCAAAATGATAATTCCAATGTTTATATGTTAAGTAAAATGCGTGAACATGCAAGGAATGCAAATCACAATGATAATTCCAATGTTCAATTATGTAATGACGCAAGCTAGCCATGACATTTTAAGGTTTTCTTTCAAAGAATCTAAGTCGTGCATTAACACAAGCGCTTGGAGTGCACATGCAACAAGTTCATGCACAATGCACTAAATTTTTGGATATCTACATGTTGAATGCAAGTTATGCTTCAAATCATCATGAATCAATGAAATCGATCAAGCTAATCACTCACCAATGCATGCACATGCAATAGATGATGCAAAGTGTGTGCGTTTATGCCTTATGAACAAGGGGGAAAGCAAATGCACAAGTGTATATGCATACTATGAACCAAAATCCACACTCCGACACACACAAGGCGGCAAAATCTTATTCAAATTGAGAAATTCAAAAGAACAAGTTCAAAATCTAGAATCTACATTGAATTTGCATGCAATTTCAGTATTCAATTTCAAGAAAAGCTGAAAATCAGAAACAACTTAAAATAAGTGCTTATTTGAACCTAACACTTACTTGCACTTGAAGTTTGAGTCAAATTGAAGAGGAATTCCTTGTGCTCTTCAAACAAAATACCAAATCAATGAGGAATTGTAGATAATCTTCAGAATTAGGCTTGAATCCTTGAAGAAAAGCTTGAATTTCAATGGAAGATTAAAGGAGAAGAAGAGAAATCCCTAAATCTTGCGATTGAGAAGAAGAAGATCAAGATGAAACCGTTCCTTCCATGTCAAATGTGAGTAGAAGGAAAAGAAGGAGAAGTAGATTGAAGTAGGAGAAGCTGCGATGGGGAAAACCAGAAATCGGAGGTCGCGCTTAGCATGTCTGTGAATAAGGCGGTGGTGGAGGTCCGGTGGCGGCTGTGGTGGTTGCTGGAGGAAAGTTGCAATTTTGAATATTTTGAGTTTTTGTGCTTTTGGAATTTGAGAGAATTGGAGTGTTTGTGGTAGTGGAAAATTAAGCAAATGAATGTGTTTTTTCTTTTAATTTGTGAAGAGGAAAATCTATTTATAACTTTGGATTCATAATCAACAAGCTAATTATGATTATCGAATAATTTTCGTAATTAATCTAAAACCAAATCCAAATGCGAATCGGTCGAATGTAAACGAAAGTCTCGAATGCGATTTTGCTTGCGAATCAAAATCCCGACTTGATCCGATGAATGGTCAAGGAAATATGAATTTTGAAGTTTCAAACATCAATCTTGGACCATCGACACATGCGAATTTCGTTTTGCGCTACGTGGGGAGAATGCCTCAGACGAGGATCTTGATCAAAATTTACCTCGGTGTTTCGAGACATTTGAAGCCAACGAAATTCGTGAACTTTTGGCACTGGTCCCATCTTGTTTCGATGAAAATCGAGCGAGATATGATTTTTCGAACTTCGCGTATCAGATGAAAATTGCTCGGTTCAGCTCAAAATCAACCTCAAAGAATAAAAATCTGGTACCGATCGGTGAGGAATCAGCTCTTGAGTTACGAATAAGAGTTGTAGAGAACTTTGGTACGGAATTTCAGAAATTGGTCCCGCTCAATTCCGAGATTCCAGCTAAGAGATAGAAACCTTTTAGTGGACAGAACGCACGGTTCAGCACTAAAAATCAGCTTCGTTTACTGGGGGACATGACTCCTCTGAGAGCATTCTCCACACAATCTGCTCTTGACCTTCAAACAAAAGTCGTAGATAATAATGAGAGGAAATTGCCAGTCTAAAATCAACTGAAAATACCCAAGGAAATGAGAGACACGCCTTCTAGAGTGCCCAAAACACGCCGAAAACCTGAAATCCACTTTATTGAGAAATAAGCTCTTTTTAGTGCCATTTGGAATACCTTGAATGTGGTAAACTTATGACAAATGCTATGCACACTATGACATGTATGTTTTATGCAATGAAGTTATAAGCCAGAGAAATGCAAAAAGAAGAGGGTAAATTTTGGGGTACAACAGGTATCAATCGCGTTCCGATCCTCTACGCTTCCGCAAACCATCGTCACATGTGATCTTCTCCTCTAGCTGAGCTAAGCGTTCAAAGGTCCATTCTCTGCAAGATTCATCCATGGCGTCCTCTAAAAACAACAACGAATTAGTGATCAAAGATCAAGAAGTTTCCACGGTGTTTGCTTCACAAAAGTCCAGCAACACGTTCGGTCCAAAGCTCTCCATCAAACTTCAAGAAAACAATTACCTGTTATGGAACCAGCAAGTGGAAGGAGTAATTCTCACACAGAAGATGCACAAACTGGTTGTGAATCCACATATTTCGCAGAAATTCAAAACTGATCAAGACCGCATCACTGGTACGTTCTCTGAAGAATACGACGCTTGAATCGTTCAAGATCAAGAAGTTTTCATATGGTTGTTTTCCACCATCTCTGAGTCTGTCCTACCTATGGTTCTAGCTTGTAAGCATGCCTACGAGGTGTGGGACAAGATTCATCAGTATTTCAATGCACGGATGAAGGCACGAGTTCGTCAATTGCGTGTTGAATTGAAATCCACCAAGAAAGGTAACAAGACTGTGACAGAGTTTGTGCTACGTATAAAATCCATTGCTAATTCTCTTCTTGCCGTTGGTGATTTCATTACTGAACAAGATCAAATGGATTCGATCTTGAATGGACTCCCTGAGGAGTACAGTCTATTTGTAATGCAGATGTATGGTTGCCCTATTCCACCCTCGATGTGTGATGTTGAGGCACTGCTGTATGTGCAAGAAGCTCAGATCGAAAAGTTTCGTCAAGAGCTAGCTGCTACCAATGTGTCTGCCAACATTGCTCACTCTAATCAGAGGGAAGAAGGCTTCAGAGGCTCTTACTCAACAAATCGTGGCAGAAGTCAGAAATTCAACCGTGGTCGTAGTCGTGGCATAGGAAGAACAACTGCAGGTACCACTAGAAATCGTCAAACTTGTCAGCTCTGTGGAAAGTATGTACATGTTGTCTCTTCCTCCTGGCACAGGTTTGATGAGAACTTCAATCCCTCGAATTCTGATGCTCAACAATCAAGCTCTGATCAAAACCAAGAATCAGTTCAAGACACTGCTCAAAGCTCCAAAGTTGTAGCTATGATGACAACCACATGCATGCCAAGCCCCTACACACAAGAATATTCTCTTTCGTCTGAACTGGAGTCTCAAGCTTGGTTTGCAGATTCAGGTGCTTCGCATCATCTTACTCCCTATGATTGTTGGTTAAAGTTCAAAAATCCTTATACTGGTTCTAATTGTGTCTTTGTTGGTAATGGCCAAACCTTCACCATCAAGTCTGTAGGTTCTATAAAATTTTGTTCACCTTGTAATCCTAAACATACATTGAACTTGTCTAATGTGTTACATGTGCCATCCATTACCAGAAATTTGCTTTCAGTTTCAAATTTCTTAACTGATAACAAAGTTTTCTTTGAATTTTATCTGACAAGTGCTATATTAAATGACGGGCTTCTAAACAAGTTCTTGTTGAATGAGTGCTAGATGCTAGTGGTCTTTATTGCTTTCCTCAACTACAGTTCGCGTCTGCTGTGTGTCAAAGTCCTAATAGAGCTCCTATTACTAATACTTTTATACAAACTTTTGTAGTTTCTAATTCAGTTCTGCAAATTCCTAATAAATCTAATGGCAATGTACTTTGGCATCATTGATTTGGTCATGCTAATTACAATTCAATTGCTTCAGCTCTTAAGTCCTGTAATATTTCTATTTCCAATAAACACAATGCTGAATTTTGTTCCTCTTGTCATATTGGTAGAGCACATAGGTTACATGCTCCTCTCACTAAAACTGTATATAATAAAGCTTTTGACATGATATATACAGACCTATGGGGACCCTCCCCAAATCCTTCTGTTTCTGGCTTTAGATACTATATTGCTTTTGTGGATGAAGCTTTACATGCTTTCAAACTCATTCATCAGTTTGTTCTGACTCAATTTGGCATTAGTATCAAATATGTTCAGTCAGACTTTGGGGGAGAGTTCAAACCCTTTACTAATAATCTGGAAGAACTTGGAATTAGTCATAGACTGACTTGTCCTCACACATCTCATTAGAACAGCTCTGTTGAGAGAAAGCACAGGCACAAAGTAGAAACAGGTCTCACTCTTTTGACTCACTCATCTGTTCCCTTGGAGTATTGGGATCACAGCTTTTCAACTGTTGTTCATGTTATAAACATACTTCCAACCTCTTCCTTAACCACTGCAAATACTCCCTTTCAAGCTTTGTATCACAAGCCACCTGATTATAAAAGCTTGAGGGTGTTTGGTTGTTTTGCTTTCTCTACTCGGGCTATTCAATAAACACAATTTTGAAATGAGAAGCCAAGAGTGTGTTTACTTAGGACTCTTCACAACATAAAGGTTTAAGGAATAACCGATTATGGCTTTGCTCAATATGCACCCATCAGTAAAATCAATTTGAATTAAGAAATTATTGATTATCCAATGGCTATTTAAGGTAATCATCTCCTTCCTTTATTGTTATATTTATCTTTACTTTCTAGGTGATTGATTCATTGTTTCTTGCGAGTTATACCCCAAGTTCTCATTTATCATCAATGGCACCCAAGCGAGTAAGAACCTCCACCAACTCCTGCACTCCATGATACTTATTTAAATATTTCTCAACCATAGAGAAAGATGTTAGACTCTACAAACATTTTGTCCTCCTTCTTTTTTGGGGGAGAGTGTCTTCGAAAACTATTAGTTTTGTAAGATGCTAGAAGGAGCAAGGAGATTTATCCAACTTTGATGCATATGTTTTATGCCAATCTTACATATGTCCATGGTGTCATCACTTATGAAGTTAGTAAGCATTAGATCTCTTTGTCTCTTGAAGAGTTTGTTTAAGTTTGCAACCTTCCGTATTTCATCTCTTACTACCGAGAAATTTATCAAAGTAAGAATTTCTCTATTGCCGCCTCCTTTTTATTTATTTGTTTGTCCACCTCCTTTGAGAGATACATTGTCATCATAAAAAATGAAGAGAATATGGATTTATGTGCTTGTAGCCATAATCTGACGTGTCGAGGCGACACCGACTCGACTATGACTAAAACTCCGTCTTCATAACCATTAATATATAGGTATGAAACAAGTAAAGGGTGAGATACTCCAAAACATATTATTAAAGGCATGATAAATATATATATAGTTTGGAATATAAGCGATATGGATTAGCAGGTGCATTCCACCACATATCTAAACCTCACCTACTTTTATCACTATTCTAAAGTGTTTAATCTACACTTAATCACCTAAGCCTCATCGGCACAATTCATATCAACAACACATACACCTCCGTCTCCACGAGGTCGTCACAAGCTAATACATCGCTAGTTAACACGACAATCATAAACAACAACATCAACCGACAACATTAAACAATGCTAACAACATGAGCAACATGAACAATCATCACAAATTGTCTAAAGCCCATCTTTGCTTGGCATAAAAGCCCATCGCTTGGCATAAAAGCCCATCGCTTGGCATAAAAGCGCTGCGCAAAAGCCCATCATCACAAACATCCTATTTACATCACTAATTAACACGACCATCTTAAACAACAACATCAACCAACAACGTTAAATAATATGCTAATAATATAAGCAACATAAACAAATCATCACAAAATTGGCTAAAGCTCATCTTCGCTTTTGGCATAAAGCTCATCTTCGCTTTTGGCATAAAGCCCATCTTCGCTTTTGGCATAAAGCCCATACATCACAACATCATCACATCATATTTGCATTTAGCATTTCATCAATTAAAACCCAACGCCAAACAACTCAAACATAAACATAACCGACTCCATGAGACACGACTATGTTATGCATGTGGTACCCACCGCTTTGTCCGTAATTAGGGACACTTGGCATAAAGCCGATCTTCGCTCGGCATAAAAGCCATCATCGCTTGGCATAAAAGCCTCTTCGCTTAGCATAAAAGCCCTCTTCGCTTATGCAATGTATGTGACTCGACAATAAAACAACACAACACAAAACAACATCATCGCTCATTCAAATTGGCATAAAGCCCACATCGCCATAATTCATCCAAAACAAGATAAATATATCATCGCATTATTATGCAAATCGTCACATATAATTCATCATCATCAAAATCATGCATTCACAAATCGGAAGCATTTATCAACAATATTAATATAATCATCACATTATCATGTACAAAGACATATAACTTCGCATCGCATAGTCAACAAGTATTTGCTAATTAATACGTCGTCGCAAAGATTATGTTTAATCACCCTACATCATAACCAATTCGCTCACTAAATTCCAAAAACGGAAAAATGGTTAAACCCCTATAATCGTCGCGAAAGCCATTCCTAATAACCGGCATTAATCATAATCATCAACGTCGCAATCGGATCGTCCATACGTATCCTAAACCCACTACAACGAAATCCGATTCAATTGAACCGTAATTAAGCCCATTCCGGGTCATCTCGCAAAAACTCACAACTTCTAACAACTAACCTCACCACTAAGTTCTACACCTCAAACTTAGCTAGCACGTCAATTTTCGTTGAATTCGGAGCAACTTGCTTCGTCGTCGAATTTACCGAAATCGGAACACAATCGGGTCCCAAAAGAAATGCGAAAAATCAGAATTTTGGAGGCTACAGGAGCATCAACACGGGTCCCCGTGTGCATCAACACGGCCCGTGTTGAAAAGCCAACCGAACGTGCAATTTTCACCCAAGGCAGTGCATCAACACGGGTGCCCGTGTGCAGCAACACGGCCCGTGTGGATTGCTCTGCACAACTAAAATTTCCATTTTTAGAGGGAAACACGGTCGTGTTAATCAACACGGCCCGTGTTAATGGACCTGCGTGAAAACTTCATCTTTTTGAGATTTTCTCATACTTCTACCATGGTTTTCTTTCCCATTTCAATACTCTTAATTCTACAAGCTAGCACCTAATACATCCACAAAACATACTCCTAATCCAACTCTTCTAAACCATTCCAACAATCAACCAACAAAACCCTATAAATCAACTATCAATTTCACCCCCAAATCCAAAATACATCTATCAAAACCTAACAATATGAGATGAAGAATCAAACCCCTTACCTCTAGTTTGGATGATCCATGGTGATGCTACCAAGCCCAACCTCAAGCTTCCTCTCTTGCTCTCTTGTTCTTCTTCTCTCCTTCTTCTTCTTCTTCTTTCCAAAAACCTCTCTTCCTCTCTCTAGTTTCTATTTTGGTGTGTTTGGAAAGTGGAAAGAAAAACAAGGAAATGGTTTTATAACTTACTAGCTTCCAATTTCTATGTTTGGTTTTGGTATTTTGGATGGAAGGAAAATGAGGAGAAATGGTTTATATGCAAATCTTACAAGCAACAAGGGTGGAAACCCAATTCTCATCAAATAATCCTTACACCCCTCATCTATTCTTATAAATTAACACACTAATAATATCTACCAATATTATTAATTCCATTCAATTAAAATAATTATGGGGAAATTAAATATCGGATCCGAATAATATTTTACCGGACCGAATAGAAACGTCGCCAAATATATTATCATATATATATCGATTAATATATTTAATCTCGTCGCAAAATAAACATCAATCGGTAATTCAAAAATATTAATATAATATAATATTAATTAAAACAGGGCGTTACAACTCTCCCCCACTTATAAACTTTTCGTCCTCGAAAATTTCAACCAAAAACGAACAATACGGGATATGCCTACCCATTCGTCCACTCAATCCTCGCGTCAACTAAACAACATACAAAATACACCAAAACAAGGAAATATCCTTAACTACAACGTCCAAACAAGAACAACCATGCCGAGATGCAAAGCCCATACAAGGCACTCGACAACCAACTAACACCCAATAACCAAACAAGTCGTAGACACACCGGTTCACTCGAGAACCAAACAAACAAGATCGATACTATTATAACGTCTCAACCATAGAATTGGTCACACACTCGAACCGACACCTCGGAAACGAGTCACCAAAGATAGGAACATAAAGTCCTACAACACAACACCAACACCATCGCTAAGACGAAAACAACAAAATGGTTATACAAACCAAAACTGAAACAATCAGAAAAGAATAAAACCACGCGTGCTACGCAAACACGAAAAAGATGTCTTCATTCACGCATAAGTACGAACTCAAAACCCACACTTGCAGTTATCGCTCTCATTCCAGAAAATCACAAGGTCACATCATCCTTGTAGATCACCAGTGTACCACCCTTGAAAAACAACAAGTTATACAAACACAACAGAACAACGATATACTACGCATTCCAAGGCGTACACAAACGGCTTACGACTATAACTCACTAGTCCAAAACCAACAACCTCGCTTACTCGCTAAACAATTCAATGCTCGATATCTAAACCATGCTGCGTCACCTTAATGCATAAGATGCCAACCGAAAAACAACTTGGTTAAACCTCAACTTTACAATCACTCAAAAATGGATACGTTCAAAGCGTACACCCATCAAGACACCTCACAACATCCTTCATCAAAGAATCACTCTTTCATTCTCGATTGATCAACGTTCATCGGTTTTCTAAAATACACGACATAGTTTGACCTTTTCAAATATTGTCCAACTATTCACTTGTGAAACTTCTACGTATACACTTGACTTCAACAAAGTCGTCCCTTATAACAATTCAATTCCCAAAGTATAAGTAATCACTATCCTCGCACCGTCTCAACTTTCAATACACAGGTTTCTTATTCGAAACACCTTCTTAATTCTCAATCCTTCGAAGTGGTAACTAAGACCAAAACACTCTCTCAAGAAATCAACCCATCAACGTCGCCTCATACTCCCGAAATTACAAAACAGGTTGGACTTAGAACCATAACATCAATTTCTATGGAACTCAACAAGAACACCGTCGCGACCGACTTCATCACAATAAGTACCTTCCTTTATAAAACATCAATCATCTTAAAGTACCTGTGGTTACCAAACCACCATCAATTCTCACCGTCAAGACTGATCTTAGTCGCAATCTAATGATCCACTATGACCATTAGTATCCGATGAAATCCATATGTTAATGGTGAACAAACCCTTAATAACTTTCGAGGCTTAATCTCGTGGCGTCTCAAAACAAACATGCAACATTCTTCAAAATAATAAATCCCAAATCAGATATTCTTGGGTTATCCTCAGTATAAACTTACTAAACTCAACAACAGACGAAGTCTCTTTATAGATCGTACCCAACTTGAATTATCTTCAACAATTCTAATCTCCTCGTTGCTAACATCTGCACCCACAAGGTTCCAATGAGCACACCCGCATCAACCTCTAACTCTTACGTCCGACAACTTTTTCCTTATGAAAATCAAATCGTTCCAAGGTAGCAATACACTTTATCCAACTCTATGCCAAAATGCATCTTAAGTCCAAAACGAAATATCACAATACATCGCACAAGGTTCTTCAGTACAAAACAAAACCAATTCGGAGCATTCGCTAAACTTTCCACTAACTCAAACAAATTCGCCTCCCATTGCGAAGTCCCAATAGCGACTCAACCATCTCGAGTCAAAGTACTTACGATCAAAACCAACTTATAAAAAGGATCCTCCGTCAAACTCACAAAGTTAACCATCCAAAACAAAAGAACTTCTAAACTATGAATTAACCCCCTAAAGTCTTCTACAAGACACCAAATAAATCTTCGCGGAGTTGTCCAAAATATCACTGTCTAAGTTGCTTACTTAAGGCACTCACGTCCAACCGTTCAAAATTCTATCTTTAGAATACTCGACATACACCTGTCTAACTTCACTACCAACAATGCAAAGCTTGGATGCTTGCTATGATTCCTTAACTTCATGTGAACCAAATAATATCCATGAACACGAAATAACTCTTACAACTACTCATGAGAGTACTGTCTGAACATCCCAAAATCATACCGCGCCGGTCCACTAATGACATCAACAAACACTCGCCAGAACCATACACCATCTTGTAAAGCATTGCCTAAGCATCTTCAACCCTCACACTAATCCGTAGACAGCCAAACATCGCATCGATCTCAATAAACACATAAACTCCAAATGACCGATCTATCCAACATCAGTCCTTGGAAGTATATACTTGTCATCAACATTCACGTCGTTCCCTGACTACAACTGACACACCAACTCGGGTAACCTTTGCTCTTCTCGAACAACCCAACGGTGGCACTCCACGGTGACCGCTCGAATAAACAAACTCAAACCAATCCTCAAGTTGACTCTTCAACTCTAACTCAGAAACAAACATCCCCTAAGGATACTTCGAATCACAACTAGTCCCAAAAACTCAATCCATCAAAACTTCACTTCTCACTACGGCGGTAAATCACTCACATCTCCACAACAGGCTTCGGAGGAATCACAACAAGAAGCCCGCTTGCCAAAATCTTGTTTCTCATCAAAATCCAAATTCGCTCATCACTCAAGTAACCATGCACTGCCTTGTGCCAACACATCAACTTCATACACTATTAAGTTGGCAAGACAAGTCTATCCCAACCAACACAATCCCCGACTACTATCAACAAGAGATTAAGGATGATCAGTCCCTCAATTTGTCAATAGACAGTCGACAATCATGATGGTGACATAGACCATCTCGACCAAACTACAACAGCGTCTTCAAACTTACACTCCAAGTTACCGCGTAACACTGCTTGAGGCTCCAACTCCAAGCCCAAGCGCCACCAAGAAGTAAAACTTCTCCCCCACTTATTTCAAACTCATCTCTACAGACAAACAATTTGAAACAAGCAAGTACCGACAGTGTTTCACACATATCGCATACAACAGGATTAAACACACTGACAACTTGGTCGACAGACCGACCTGCTCTGATACCACTAATGTAACACCCCAAATCTACCCAAAGTTTTATATACAAAAATCAGAGTAATTTAAAATTTCATAAATTAAATACTGAGGCGTTACACCATCAAAACAACTCACTTTAAACAGTTTGATTTAAAGTAAAGTCTCAGATACATAGCATCGCCGGAAGAAATAAATTGATTCAAAGACATCAAAACATCTTCTTTAATAAACTTCCTTAATAAATCATCTTTTCATAAAGTATAATTCTTATACATAAACGAATAACATCAAAAGAACAACAACAAGACAACACAAATATTCCCCAGAGTGCTACGTATCGCGACACCGACTACTATGACTAAAACTAAAACTCTTCATAACCTGCGTTACCAATATATAGGTAGCGAAACAAGTAAAGGTGAGATACTCCAAAACATATTATTAAAGGCATGATAAATATATATATAATTTGGAATATAAGCGATATGGATTAGCAGGTGCATTCCACCACATATCTAAACCTCACCTACTTTTATCACTATTCTAAAGTGTTTAATCTACACTTAATCACCTAAGCCTCATCGGCACAATTCATCTCAACAACACATACACCTCCGTCTCCACGAGGTCGTCACAAGCTAATACATCGCTAGTTAACACGACAATCATAAACAACAACATCAACCGACAACATTAAACAATGCTAACAACATGAGCAACATGAACAATCATCACAAATTGGCTAAAGCCCATCTTCGCTTGGCATAAAAGCCCATCGCTTGGCATAAAAGCCCATCATCACAAACATCCTATTTACATCACTAATTAACACGACCATCTTAAACAACAACATCAACCAACAACGTTAAATAATATGCTAATAATATAAGCAACATAAACAAATCATCACAAAATTGGCTAAAGCCCATCTTCGCTTTTGGCATAAAGCCCATCTTCGCTTTTGGCATAAAGCCCATCTTCGCTTTTGGCATAAAGCTCATACATCACAACATCATCACATCATATTTGCATTTAGCATTTCATCAATTAAAACCCAACGCCAAACAACTCAAACATAAACATAACCGACTCCATGAGACACGACTATGTTATGCATGTGGTACCCATCGCTTTGTCCGTAATTAGGGACACTTGGCATAAAGTCGATCTTCGCTCGGCATAAAAGCCATCATCGCTTGGCATAAAAGCCTCTTCGCTTGACATAAAAGCCCTCTTCGCTTATGCAATGTATGTGACTCGACAATAAAACAACACAACACAAAACAACATCATCGCTCATTCAAATTGGCATAAAGCCCACATCGCCATAATTCATCCAAAACAAGATAAATACATCATCGCATTATTATGCAAATCGTCACATATAATTCATCATCATCAAAATCATGCATTCACAAATCGGAAGCATTTATCAACAATATTAATATAATCATCACATTATCATGTACAAAGACATATAACTTCGCATCGCATAGTCAACAAGTATTTGCTAATTAATACGTCGTTGCAAAGATTATGTTTAATCACCCTACATCATAACCAATTCGCTCACTAAATTCCAAAAACGGAAAAATGGTTAAACCCCTATAATTGTCGCGAAAGTCATTCCTAATAACCGGCATTAATCATAATCATCAACGTCGCAATCGGATCGTCCATACGTATCCTAAACCCACTACAACGAAATCCGATTCAATTGAACCGTAAATAAGCCCATTCCGGGTCATCTCGCAAAAACTCACAACTTCTAACAACTAACCTCACCACTAAGTTCTACACCTCAAACTTAGCTAGCACGTCAATTTTCGTTGAATTCGGAGCAACTTGCTCGTCGAAATTACCAAATCGAAAATCGAACACAATCGGGTCCCAAAAGAAATGCGAAAAATCGAATTTTGGAGGCTACAGAGCATCAACACGGGTCCCGTGCATCAACACCGTGTTGAAAAGCCAACCGAGCGTGCAATTTTCACCCAAGGCGATGCATCACGGGCGCCGTGTGCACAACACGGCCGTGTGGATTGCTCGCACAACTAAAATTTCCATTTTGGGAAACACGGCCGTGTTAATCAACACGGCCCGTGTTAATGGACTGTGAAAACTTCATCTTTTTGAGATTTTCTCATACTTCTACCATGGTTTTCTTTCCCATTTCAATACTCTTAATTCTACAAGCTAGCACCTAATACATCCACAAAACATACTCCTAATCCAACTCTTCTAAACCATTCCAACAATCAACCAACAAAACCCTATAAATCAACTATCAATTTCACCCCCAAATCCAAAATACATCTATCAAAACCTAACAATATGAGATGAAGAATCAAACCCCTTACCTCTAGTTTGGATGATCCATGGTGATGCTACCAAGCCCAACCTCAAGCTTCCTCTCTTGCTCTCTTGTTCTTCTTCTCTCCTTCTTCTTCTTCTTCTTTCCAAAAACCTCTCTTCCTCTCTCTAGTTTCTATTTTGGTGTGTTTGGAAAATGGAAAGAAAAACAAGGAAATGGTTTTATAACTTACTAGCTTCCAATTTCTATGTTTGGTTTTGGTATTTTGGATGGAAGGAAAATGAGGAGAAATGGTTTATATGCAAATCTTACTAGCAACAAGGGTGGAAACCCAATTCTCATCAAATAATCCTTACACCCCTCATCTATTCTTATAAATTAACACACTAATAATATCTACCAATATTATTAATTCCATTCAATTAAAATAATTATGTGGAATTAAATATCGGATCCGAATAATATTTTACGGACCGAATAGAAACGTATAAATATATTATCATATATATATATATATATATATATATATATATATATATATATATATATATATATATATATATATATATATATATATATATATATATATATATATATATATATATATATATATATATATATATATATATATATATATATATATATATATATATATATATATATATATATATATATTAATATATTTAATCTCATAAAATAAACATCAATCGGTAATTGAATATTAATATAATATAATATTAATTAAAACAACATTGAACAAATTGCCATTTGTTGTGATGATCAATATGTGTTCCTGATATTAAAATTTTGTTGTGACGATCAAGTTATAATGCTAGGATATATTTCGAGGACAACACCTTATATAAAGCGACATTGAATGGTGTCAACGAAGATCTCTGATCAAATAAATTTTCTAATGAACTTTTTTGTCCTATTTAATATTTATGATTATAAAATCTATTAGGAATAACAATTTACCATTTCACGCTATCCCAAATGACTTTATTGACTTGTCTACTAACTTAAATATCATCCTTTTTTTTATGTTCCACATTATATAAATTATTTTAACTAAAGTGACATGATGTTGATTTTTCAATCTACTAACTTTCAATTATAACTGACAATGTGATTCTATCTAAATCATTCTTTTTTAATGATAGTCTTTTGGATATAATTATTTTTTCATAGTGAAGAAATAAATAAATCTTTATATTTTTTTAATACATTCTTCATCAAATTCTCCTTTAAGGAAAAGAAATGAAATTCTAATCATAGTGAAAAAATAAATAAATCTTTATATTTTTTAGTAAAACACAAAAATAGTGTTGGGGTATGTGTGGAGAAATGAAGGGAAATAAAGTAAAACACAAAAATAGTGTTGGGGTATGTGTGGAGAAATGAAGGGAAATAAAGTAAAACACAAAAATAGTGTTGGGGTATGTGTGGAGAAACGAGGCACTAATCGCGATACATAATCACTTACGTAGGCAACCAGTACACTACAAACCTCTCCATAGGCTCATCATGGAACAGCACATGCAAGGCATCTGTGTTTCACACTGAGGGGGGAAACACAGGCAAAGACCCCATTAGTTAAACCTCTCCTAAGAGAGGGATGGGTTTAGGATTTAAGAACTCACGTGCTGCACCGAACCTCATACCCCAGTTGTATAAAACTCTCATCAAACGTGTATATAACTATCAAAAAAAGTAAATAATGCTTCGATGTGGTACTTGCAATGACTAACAATTTGTTTCATTCAAGTCTGGAATAATAGAAAACAATTACTAGGCTTTTGTCATTGCCTTTACACATGATAAATCCAAAATAGGATACCTAACATTCTATAACATTCTTCTGTTACTTGGGTGGTCAAAGCAAGAGGGTTGTTTGGGTGGTCATCAAACTTTAAGATATGGATGCTCAAGAGCTTCTTCAGCTGAAATCCTGCCCCTTGGCCTCAGGCAAAGCATTTTCTGTCCAACATAACACCAGCCATAAAATAAACTTTCAGTAGATCAATAAAAGATTAGGCGACGAAACATAAACAGTAATGTGTACGAGTACGAGGCAGTTAAGTTACCGAAAGAAGATCAATTCCAGCAGGATCGAAGTTTGGGAACTCTTGAGTCAGGTCCTATAAAATCGAACATTTTCCATACATTGCTTATTTGCCGGCCAAACTTCATAAACTGAGATCAAAACCAGAACATGAATGAATGAATGAATGAATGAATGAATGAATACCTTTGGCACCGTTGAAGGATCAAGTTGTTCAACAGCGGCAGATATAGAAATCACACCAGGCAAGATTTCTTCAGTTGGTGCGCCAAGGAAACTGTCCAATTCATTATTTCATATAAGTGCAGAGAAATTACACATATAATAATAGTGACTGTGTTTTGATGAAATTACACATATAATAATAGTGACTGTGTTTTGATGAAATTACCGTAATATCTTTGTCAACACCTCAGATTCGTCTGTACCAACGAACAATGGTTTGCGCTTAATCATCTCAGCAAATATGCAGCCCATCGACCAGATATCAACTGCAGTGGAGTAATGGATAGACCCCATCAAAAGTTCAGGTGCTTTATAACAAGGATTCCCCATCTGAAAATTGAAAAACACTAATAAACTACACCATAATATAACTCATAATTTAGTTTTAAGATAGGTTCAAAGAGTAAAGTATTATATACCTTCCTCCTAGAGTAGGGTGAAAGAGGAGGTGCAATCATTTTTGCCACATCAAAGTCACACAGCTTGACTTCACAAACATCTTGAGACTCAGTGAATGAAACCAGAAGATTATTAGGTTTGAGATCTCTGTGTAGAATCTTGTGAGAATGACAGAATGCCAATCCAGTAAGAGCTTCACGTAGAATAGTCTGCAAGGACAACAGGAATCAGATACAAATATGAATCAACATATGTACTACTAATCAAGACATACAAAAATTGACATACTTTTTCCTGGCCTCGAATTTCGAAAAGAAAGAGACTGCCAGCGATGTATCTCTTGAGATTCATCTCAAAATACTCAAAAACAAGAATCACATCATCTTGAGTTTCTATCACTCTCAGCAAACTGTGAATAACACCCCAATCATCATCATCATTAGATAATGATCATCAAAATTCAAGAATGCATGGATTAAAGAAATTCAAGCTCATCATCACCTGACAATATTGGGATGGACTATTCTTTTTAGGATAGAGACGTGATTCAAGATTCTGTGTGGAACTCCATAGATTTTCTGGTTTTCGGGAATGTTGAAAATCTTGATAGCTACACGCTGTTCGGTAGAAATATCAGTGCCCTTGAACATATTGCCATACCTTGGACCTTCAGCACATATTAACTCAAAATCATTGTAGAGCGGAGCCAGCGCGTTGGATTGATTTCTTGATAGATTCGGTCTGCATCAAAATCAAACACAAAATCAAGATTTTGAAGAAATAGTTAACAACAAAATGAAAAAAGTTGAAACCCTACATTCTTGTTCTTGGCTCCATTTGAGAGGAAAGGAGAGTGAGTGAGTGAGTGAGTGAGTGAGTGAGAAAGAGAAAGAGAGAATGAGAGGGAATGAGAGGGAGATTGTTTATGGAAAGAGTTTGAATAGATTGGTAGTTAGTTAATCTGATTCCCATGTGTATATATATATATAGCTTTATAACTCAAGTAATGTTGACAATTTGTAATAACTGAATAACTAACTTTCTCTAGAGTTTGTTATTTCAGTTACAAGGTAGTTATGAGATTGGTTACCATGTGTGCTAGTTCATAGTTAGTAGAGTACATACTATCTTGCATTATAGTTACCATGCATGTGTGTTGATTCTTAGTTTCATTTTTTACTTTTTATTATTTATTATTTGTGAAGAACAAAATTTGAAGGAGAATGAAAAGGATAACTTCATTTTTTTGTTTTTGTTTTAATAATGTTTCTCACAGTAAGACTAATGTCATACGCACATATAGTAAAATCTATAATTTGTAGCTTCTTTAAATAACATCAAAATATGGAATGTGATTTATTGACCAAATGAAATTTATTAAATACACTGTTGAGTATGGATAACACATGCAATATCACATCATTAAAAAATGTTTAGAGAACATCAATATCACAACATTATTAAAAGGAGCTCTTGCTCATACTCGATTATGGTAGGGGTGTACATGGTAGGTCTTTCCAACCCTTTAAAAATGTTTAGAGAACATGATGAAGTAATACACCCCCTCGCCTAAGTTCTTGGGAGTTCATCTGAAAAACACCTCAAAAGATAAACATTGGCTAAGTCCTCATAGTAGGATAATATTGGCTTTCCATGGTCCATGGTCCATGGTCCATGATGCCAAACAAAGTGTGATGAAATAATTATTGTGTTTTTGATGAAATTACAAAAATATCTCAGGCAATACCCTATGGTCATGTAGACCAATGAACAAGGTTGGAGCTTAATGATGTGAGCAAATATGCAGTCCATAGATCAAATATCAGCTGCCGCTGAATAGTTGGTTGCGCCCACCAAAAGTTCAGGTGCTTTATAACTAGGACTATCCTTCAGCAAATCGAAAAATAAAACTTTGAATAGTTTGTTTGAACTGTGGATAAATTAAAAGAAAGTATAATATCATACATTAATACAAGTTTTGGGTGCCCGAAGACCACATAGCTTCATTGTAGGAGGTTAATCTATGTGGTATTCAAACAAAAGACTATAAGGTTGTATGTCTGTCTGTACAATGTTGTGAGAATGGAGTATGCGAGTCCATAAAGAGCTTGAAGTAGAACAAACTACAAGTAGAAAATGTAGAAGAAAGCCTTGAAATTTGAGGTATAAAACAAAGCAAAGTACTACACTAGAAACAGTAGTTTACTCTTTCAAATGTTTCATGGCTAAGCATGGGGTTTAGGTTAACATTCTCAAAAACAAGATACACGTCTTCATCAGTAGAGCCAGAACTTTCGGCAACCTGTAGATAATAAATATAGATTCCATCTTTAAATCACTTGCTTAACAAGGTAAGTATTAACTCGAATTGAATCTAAAGAAATAACCAATGAAGAAATGAAAGAACTAATTACTACCATACAACAACATGCAAGGCAAACAAGCCTGTAAAATCCAGTAATCCTCTACTGGTGGGGTATAGTATAGCTAACACTACACAAACATAAAAAGTTTCTATAGATGATATTACACCTCTCACTGCTTTTATAATCTTTTTTATATGATTTCAATTATTGATCTATGACTATAACCTGCCAACATAAAACTAGCACCTGTAGCACAAGAATTCAAATCCCTTCTTTTGATTATGGACTCTTGTTTGGATTATGGAGTTGTGGAGTAAGTGTGCGGTTCCGCTTGCCTTTTCTTGAGGCAGCAATACTAGTGATAACCGAGTTTCCATCATTAAGTAAGGTGTTTATACCCATAAACTTCAACCCGAGGTTCTTTGTCAAAAATGACCACATTTTTTTATCTTCTCCACTCATTTGCTGCATCTGTTGTACCTGCTCACGGGACATAATAGTGTAAAGCTGCATTGGAAACTCTGTCGGATTTGGATAGCAGTTTAATATCTCCTGGTAAATTTCTTCACTACAACCAAAAGTCATCTGCATAATTGCCTTTGAATGCAGATCTTCTGATGAAGAATCATATATGAAAGCATACTTCCCAGATTCCAAATCAGGCTTCTTGAATAAATTAACAAGGGTCCTGTTAAACGCTCCTCCGTTCTTAGGCATGGATTTCTTAGGATTAACTTGCTGATTATGCGTTAACTGGTAAATGTGTGAAGCTTCTCTTAAGCCACTTAAGAAAGCGCCATGCATAGTGGCTGGAAACTGCCTACTAGTGGCCTCACCAGCAAAGAATAGTCTGTTCCCCACATTTTCTGCAAGTATATCATAATCCTTACCAGATGAATGCACACTAACATGAGAGTATGAACCATAAGAAAGGGGATCGCTTCCCCATCTCGTGCAAATTGACTGTATTGGATCAGGCACAGTGATGCCTTTAGCATTAAAAATACCTGTAGTAAAAGATGTAATGAAATCAGAATTTTCCAAGCAATTCTTTTGTAACTCAAATCATGAAATATTTATTATTATCAATAAAGAAACAATAGTTGTTAAGTGAAATAGTCGACTGTATTGAATGTTACACTTGGAGATATTTTCACCAATAAAGAATCACTAAATCATGTGATTTATATTGATGATATGGAATCTTGCAATTTCATGCAACTATCATAATTTAGAGCAATATAAGATTCATTCACATGTTACATTTTACAAGCACCTAATAAACCGAATCTATCGAATCGTACAATTAAAACAGCAAATCATGCATCGCTAACAGGTAATATGTAAACACAGGGTAAAAGAAAAGGAAATGTGCAAAAGTAACCACCAATGATATTTAATGAGCAAACACAATAGATAAAGGGATTTAATTTTCATCAGTTAGTCAAGAAATAAGTGACGAGTACCTTTTAGAGTGGTCAAAACCCGATGAAGCAAGAGGGATGGATCTGTGGTTTCAAAGTTTTGTGCAGCTTCACCAGCCACCAGTGCAATAAGTGTTGAGCCCCCAGAAACAGTATGGTAACTGTAAAATAAAAAGAACTCCCCACGATCCTGACTATTTTCGTTGAGACATCCAAATGTGTCTGATTCTTCTCCCCAAAACACGTGGGGAAAAACCATAGCAACTTTGTTCAGTAGCCCAAAACCCATCCTCTCAATAGATTCCAGCTTTCTTGCAGGTAACTCAGGTTCAAAATTAATAGCCTTCTTTTTCAGAACTCCGAGAGGCACAGTGCATAAGGCATAATCTGCTTGAAAAACTTGATCTCCAACAATAACCTCAACACCCTCATCTCCGTATCTGATAGTGTTGGCGGTCTTCCCATAAAAAATAGGAACCCCTTCGCACATAGCTTTTATCAATCTCCAATTGCCTCCAGCAAGAAAACAATGATCACCACCCATTTCATAAGGATCATCCTGATCCCAATGGGCAGCCGAAAGATTTGAAAGACATCCAGCATTTGCATACTCTAAATTCGCAAGATGCCAATTCAACAATTGCTTCTCATCAGCACTTTGAGCCACCGCATATAGAGCCTTGAGTGTCTCCAAGACAGAACCAAGTGAGGTATCACTAGCAAACCCGCCCATAATTTTCCTCAGCTCCATAACTTTGTCAAGCAACCTGTTGAATGCAAATTCAACATTTTTATCTAATTCCTTATCCACCGGTTCCCCATTTGGCTTGTATAAAGGACAATCAACTCTAACTTTATGAAGCGGACTAGAAAGCTGCCGCGCTAGAACCGCTAAAGGATTAGCATGAATTCCAGTAATAACACTCCCACCAAGATCCACAGCCGCAAACTTACCCTCTTTCCCCATCTTCTGAGTATAAACCCTGCCACCCGGACGGTTCCTACCTTCCAAAACCATAACCCTATAACCAAGCGATAATAGCTGTCTACTTGCCAACCCAGCAAGGCCAGCACCAACAACAATAACAGTCCCTTCCTTTGCCTCAGGAAACTGGGAAATAAACAAAGGCGAAACCCCGAAATTGATATGCCCATTATATAAAAGATAGTCATAAGCAGAGTTAAGCAAAGGCTCAAACTCAATAGACACAGTTTCTCTAATCTGTCCCTTTGTCAACCAAATCCTAACATTATCCCTCCAAAGAGCCAATATATGGTTCCTAATAACAATATAATCATTCTGCTCTTTCCCACCCAACTCTCTCACAACCCCAGATCGAATCTCGTGCTCAAGCAAAGCATCAATGGGGAAACCGAGCGAGAAGGCAATCATCGCCTCGGTGTCAGTCTCTTTATTAACATCATATTTAGGTCCCTTCTTCTTCTTCAAACTAGTATCCAACTTGTCAAAAAGCTCATCATCAAGCATACCCTCATTGTAACTTCGCATATTAACTCTCTTTCTGAGTGAAACACGCCTCGAAACAGATCCATCTGGTTTCGGATTTTCCATTCTTTGTTATTGTTCCTAATAAAAATATAATAACCCTATCCAATAAATTAAACTGAATTTCCAACGAACTCAATAGTAATCTAATGAAGAGATACAAACTATGCTAAGATAATGTCGAAAAGTATTAAACAAAAAAACAATGGAAATTGAAGTTGAAAAGTATATTACCAGGAGGTTGATTCTGCTCCGAATCCTTGTTCTGCAAAGTAAGTAGCAAACAAAAATGGTGAGTAAGCAGTGTTCTGATGAGGAGAGAAATAATGTAAGAGTGTGTGTGTGTGTGTGTGAGGGGTTAGATTACATTAGAAGGATTGGAAGGAAAGAGTGTTGCTGTTCCCTGAAACGAAACTGCGACGGTCGGAAACGGTACCAAGAGAATGAAAATGAGGTGTAATTCAATGACGAGAAATTAACTTTGTTTATTCTCTTTTTTTTTTTTTTTTTTTTATGTTTTGGTCAAACATAATTAATTAGGGAATTTTTCTTTTCCCCCACCACTTGTAACTGACACCTCCAATTTATATAAAACGAGTCCAAGTCTCATCATTATTGAAATTTACGGTACACAGTATTTTTAAAAGAATTTAGATGATACCGGAAATTTGAGAGCTACCGGAATTTTCATGAAAACAAGTAAGTTTACGATAGATTTATTAAAAATTTCGGTATTTCGTACGGGATATTTCGTAATTTCCGGTATCGCCTACCAGAAATTTCAAAATATCCGTATTTTGGCCCGAAAATTTCAAAATTCCCGGTATTTTTATTTGAAGCTGATACTGGGAATTTCGAAAATTCCGGTATGTCTAAAATACCAAAAATTTTGAAATTTTTCGGTATTTTCTATTTTTTCCAAAAATATTAAGTTTTTAATGATTTTTAACTTTGTTTGCAGTGAGGACTAGAGGCAAAGACGGTTCTATTTTCGGTCGGACTACTGATCGAGCAGATGTTGTGGCTCGAGCAGCATATGAGGCATAGGCTTCAGAGGTGCAGAATGATTGCCTCGTCCGACAGGTTCTCGCCGGAAACGGATGGCTGAGTAGGCCGCAACGGGGTTTCGTGCACCTCGTCGATGGATCACCAGACCTTCTACGGCAATTGTGGACCCTTATGTTCCTACGGTGGTTCAAGAGCCGGTTGCTGAAGAGCGGGTTCCGGAGGTGGTGCAGGAGCCTGTGCAGGAGCCGGTGTAGGAGCAGATTCAGGTGTCGGACTAGGAGAGCGTGGATGTGGTATCTCGTGCTGATATAGACACCACGACTGTTACATCTACTACTGAGCCATCATTGTGTACTGATGGTGGTTTCCCTGAAGGACCTTTTGACAGGTCCGTTTTGACGGGATTTGATGACCATGTCGCTTATAGGATGTGGCATGGTGAGGTAAGTATTATTGGTTTGGTTTAAAGCTTAATTTTTATGTGTATTACACTATTTGATGTATACTAATTTGTTGTAATTGTGTTGTTGATTTTAGGAGCATCCTAATTTAAAGGTCGTTTCCCATGGGTCGAAGTTGAAGAACTTCCCCGAGACTCTGATGCCTAAGCAGGTGAAGAGGATAGCTGAGGAGTTTAGACTAGAGGACTTTGTTGGATGGTCATTGACGATGTTGGACGCCCCTCTATTATGAGCTTTTGTTGAGAGGTGGCACCCAAAGACATTTTCCTGCCATCTTCCATTTGAGGAGATGGCGGTCACTTTGGATGATGTGGATGCTCTATTTCACCTACCGATAGTTGGTACGTTTTTCACACCAGTTCATAGGGATCAGGCGACAATGGTGCGCATGGTTATCGATGCGTTGGAGGTGGATGAGGTGGAGGTCCTACAAGAATTTGGAGAGACTCGGGGATTTCACCTCCACATGTCTTGGTTGAGGACTACATATAAGGCGTTGGTGGAGGCACATAGGTTTCAGGCTACCGCTAGGGCGTACATGCCATTTGGTGGCATATACTCTCTCTGCGGACAAGTCTGGAGTGTACATTGATGTCTGTTACCTGTATCTATTCAGTGCCCTTAACGATCCATCTTGGGCTTGGGGAGTGGCGGCTTTGACGATGTTGTACATGACACTTGATGTTGCTTCCCGTCCTGATACCAGACAGCTTGCTAGTTACCTGAGCTTGTTGCAAGTATATTCTAATTTATTAGATGATTTTTTTTATAATTATTAGGTTTTCATATAATAATTTATTTATCTTTATTTATGTAGTGT
This sequence comes from Vicia sativa, assembly GCA_021764765.1. NCBI lineage: Eukaryota > Viridiplantae > Streptophyta > Magnoliopsida > Fabales > Fabaceae > Vicia > Vicia sativa. Next base: position 8,494,915 of record CM038796.1, read on the forward strand.
TGGATATACGAGTACTTCCCTCACATCTGTGACCGGAAGATCCAACGAGTGGCGGTTAAAGATCCACGTGCGAAGAGGTGGAAGGCCAGACAGACCCATCCTGGAGGTGTGTTGAGTACAGGAGGAGGCTGGATGCTCTGACCCTGGACGATGTCATCTGGACACCGTACACGGCTCATCGCCCTCACCATCCTTTTGAGGTATCTACTTTATATTCAGGGCATGAAAGGTGGGAGGGCTATATGGCTAGACACTTGCTTGAGCGGTGTCTACGCTAGTATGGTTATGTCCAAGGCATCCCACGGCGGTACCACGTGCCCTAGATGGTGGCATTAATCGTTGGTTTTAGAGTCACATCCTCACCTCTCCCCGTGAGATCATGAATCCAGCTGTCAGGGTTCACGAGCCCAGGAAGTGCGAGGATGGATACGTGAAGTGGCTCTTTAGCGTGTCACACTCTCGGGTCACACAATCAGCTCCAGCATCTGATATCCCAGGGCCTTCAGGTACCAGGGATTCTTCCGGTCCACGATCACCACCATCTCTTCCTCTAGCAGCTGACCAGGACACTCGCCTAGAGGTCATCGCAGTTACATTAGATAACATCATGGGGTTGGTGAACCCCGTTGGTGAGGTTAATCATGGGTTAGCTAGGTTGGCCGACATTGCACGTGGAGGGCTTATGTAGATTTTTATTTGTATTATTGTATTATTATGTGTATGTTGTAACAAACAGACTTTACTTTATTGCATAATATTTTTTAGCTAGTACTTCTTCTTTTGATTACATAAAGAAAACAAAATAACACAAATAAGAAACTCGAATAAGTTAACAAACATCAGATGACAAACAAAAAAAATAAACAGTACTCCGATACATGGAAACCTAGGAACTACGGGATTCAGATTCATATGGACGCTTTAGACACTTCATTATGGCGTCAACAAATCTTCGGATCTCCTCGTCCAACTCGATCAGACCTTTGGTTATCCTACGACAAAATGATTTTCACATGGCCTTCACATCTTCATCATTCTTCAACTCGATTAGGTTGTATTTCATGCAACCATCTGTACCGATGTAATCCTCCCGAAACTCGATCTTTGTCACCCTTCTGTTCTCGGAATCAGGAAGTAAATTGTTCAACGTTTCCTTCAAGGCGGCAAAGGACTTAGATCCATATGGGAGCTTGAATTCAACGGTAGGTTTGTGACCATCGTAATACACTTTTGCCTTAATCAAATATTGAGAAAGAGGCATATTGTTGAGATTTTTAGCCCTATTCTTCTTCTCACGGGGGAGATTTTTATTTGCTTCATCCTTACAACCTGTAAGTTTGAATAGTTTTATTCATCATTTTTCAATTATATGTTAGAAACTCATTTATTAGATTTATCATTTACCTCAAAGGTGGAGAAAACAATGTTACTGTGATAGTTTTTTCTCTTTCTTTTTCACTTCATGATGAAAGATTGGATGAGGCCATAAATGGTGCTACCATATTCACTAGATCTAGTGTTGCTGCTAAAATATGAAAAATGTGAAAGATTTATTTAAGATATGTTTTACATCCTTTGAAATTTTGGACTGCACCATAATTTTTTTTTTATTCATAATTATTTTTAGCAATGTCATATCTCTACTATCATGATTTTAATCTCACAAAAAATATCCCTTGTGTCTTTATTAGTTGAAAGTGGTGTAAAAGTGACATTTCATGTGGTTGGTTTTCAAACATGTCACTGGTTTGGGGGTGTTACGTCACTCAATATTCATACAGTTTCGACCATTTTGCCTTTCGACCATATATTTAAATTTGAAAAATACCTGAATCACTTCACTTTTCTTCTTGATCAGGTATGTCCACAATTTTCGACTAAAATCATTTATGAATATGACAACGTATTTATTACCTCTATTCAAATCCACTTGGATTGGTCCATATACATCAGAGTATATAACTTCAAGGATTTCCTTCGACTTGCTTTCTGCATCCTTGCTGAAGTTGCTTTTGTTCTGCTTCGCCTGCACACATTCCCCACACACGTTGTTTAGAATGTCGATTTATTGTAATCTTGAAACCATAATTTTTCTTTTCAAATCTTTGATGTCTCTGAAGCTGAGATGGCCTAGTTAGTAGTTCCATCATATCCATTCATATCTTCTAGCTGCATTCGAAAGACACTTGTGCTCAATCACATTAAGTTCAATCTTGAAGGTTCTATTTTGAGACATATGAGCCTTCAAGATTAATATTTTTCTTGCATAGACGACTCTTATCATCTTGTCTTTGACCAACACTTTATATTCTTTTCGACCAACTGCTTTATTCCGAGCAAGTTGCTATTCATGCCTGGTATATATAACACTTTGGAAATTACTGACCATTTGTCATCTTTCCTCATAATCAGAACATCTCCAATACCTTCAGCTACTAGAGTATTGTCATTTGCAAATTTTACCATGTTCTTCATTTAGGGTATTAGGTTGACAAACAAATTTGTCATTCCAGACATGTGTGATAAGCATCTTGAATCCAAATACCACTGATCCTGGAATTTTTCTTCATCTTTTGTTGTGACCATCAACAACATATCTTCTTCATACTTTGCAAACTTTGCATCACTTTCTTGATTCTTTTGCTTTTATAGACAATCACTTAAATAATGACCATACTTCTAACAATTGAAACACTGAATGTGACTCTTATCAGGCTTTCGACCACCACCTATTCCTTTACCTCTAGCACCACCTCTTTGGTTGCCTTGGTATTGGTCTTCTGTGATTCGATACAATTCGTTCATGTTGGTTTCCTCTACCAGTTGAATTTTGTAGCCATCTATATCTTTGTTGAACCATTTTCCTTTGCCTTTACTTTATTTTGGTGAATATGCCTACAAAGCCATATAACTCTTCGAATTTCCTGCAGCTCTTTCAACCATTCTTTGTTCGCAAGATTCAAGTATCCCTTGAAGTTCTTCCTTCGACAAAGTTGACAATTCCTTCAACTCTTCTATGGAAACTACCACATGGTCGAACTTCAGAGCCAAAGATCCTAAGATCATTGAAACAACTGCTCTTGTTGTTAATGTCTCTCCACAAACCTTGATTTAATCACTAGATTTTTAACCATAGTGAAGAAATCATATATGTTCTCGTTATCTTTCATCTGAAACAATTCATACATTTGTGGATAGCTGCAGTAAAGCGGCTCTCAAGCAAAAACTTGAGTAAGTATCTTTTATGGTCTCCACAAGGATTAATGTTATTGATGTCATTCAATCGTTAATACATTTCTAAGCTTATTTGTAAAAGTATATTTAAAGCGAAAGGAAAAAGAAATAAACAATGAAACATTAAATATCTTGGAGAGGACCGAGAACATGCTAGGTTTGGTTTTCATAACTCGAAAATATGCCATCTATCAGTCAATTATACACAATTTATTTATCCTCAATACCATCATGTATCGCTCACATCAGCGTTCGTGTCCAAACACCAACGGAGTTTCAACCATATCGTTCATATCCAAAGTAATATGGTAGCATTAAGAATCGATAAAAGAGTTGACATTAAGCCTAAATCTATATCTAGCGTCCAAGACCTAAGAAATGTTAAAGCATTGAAATTGATTCCTAAACAAATTGCGTCTAACACTGTAACCGATAAACACAAATATATAACATACATATTGATCTGAATAAATGATCAGAATCGGAGACGGCTGTAATGGTTGATGATTCTTCGAGCAAGTTGATGTTGAAGAGGGGGTGGTGTACCTGCAAGGCACTCAGATGCTAAAGTAAGCAAATGTTCAAGGAAGAGGGTAGAAAATATTAGGGTTTTGAGTGTAAGAAAGTGATACCTTGCCCTCAAAGGTATGAGGGTTTATATAATGATCTTAAGAGGACTCTCATTGGTTGCTATATTTGGGCCGAGATATGCGGATCTGCTAATATAGTTGTCTGAGATAACTAGGTCAAGTCGGGTGATGGTGCCCGAAACTAGCCGTTATGTCGACCAGATAGGGACATAACAGGCATAACCCTAGATGAGGAGAGTTGGTCTGATCTGCTCGGCATCTGTCGAGTAGAAGAGTTCTGGCCATGTGCAGAACGGGAAAATGATTCCCTTTGAAGGCCTTTCGGTCTGTTTGACTCTTCATAGGGCTCGAAGAGATGGCTTTCCCGACAGCCATTCGGGTTGTCCAGAACAGTAGCCACCTTAGTCGTTGCTCATAGGAAAGAAGTGACGACTTAAAGTCAGCTTGCGCATTATGGATGAAAGTGCATTGATGGAGCTTGTCATCTATGATAGATACGTTTTGTGATGCTCGTACGTGATTTGTTCGTTTGTATGCTCATATTTTTGAGCTACCTTACAAGTTTGATTTTGCTAAGTGTTTCAGGGGGTTTGCTCGTTTAATGTATGTCTTCATGAGTGTGGGGTGACTAGTCGAAGGGTTCCAGTTTGTTTATCGGGCTTGATTTGGAACTCAAGTCCTGATTAAAGACCTGAGATTAATGGCGTGAACGTCCCATCACGAGCTAGGTGTTCTGTCGGGCGAGGTGTAACACCCCAATTCTACCCAAGGCTTTATATGCAAAAATCAGAGTAACTTTAAAATTTCATAAATTAAATGTTGAGGCGTTACACCATCAAAAACAACTCACTTTAAAACAGTTTACTTTAAAGTATAAATTTCGGATACATAGCATCGCAGGAAAACATGAATTGATTCATAGAAATCAAAACATCTCCTTTATTAAACTTCCTCATCAAAATCATGATTTTATGAATTATGGTTCTTATTCACAAAAGGAATAATAATAAAACAACAACAAGAAGACGACATAAATATTTCCCCCCGAGTGCTACGTATCAGAGCGACACCGACTCGACTAACAGCAGATATAGACTCCGTCTTCATAACCTGCACGTTACCAATATATAGGTAGAAAAAAAGTAAAGGGTGAGATACTCCAAAACATATAATTAAGGCATGATAAAATATATATATATATATATATATATATATATATATATATATATATATATATATATATATATATAGTTTTGGAATTATAAAGAGTATAGATTAATAAGTGTAATTCCAACACATAATCAAAACTCACTTACTTTACTCGACATCCTAATGTGTATAATCTACACTATATCACCATAACTTCATCGGCATAAAACGTCACAACAACACATAACCCTCCGTCACCACGAATTCGTCACGAGCTAATACATCACTAATTAACACGGTAGTCTTAAACAACAACATCAATCAACAACATTAAATAATGCTAGTAATATAAGCAACATAGACAAATCATCACAAATTGGCTAAAGCCCATCTTCGCTTTTTGGCATAAAGCCCATCTTCGCTTTTGGCATAAAGCCCATCATCACAACATCATCACAAACATCATCACATCATATAACATCGCAATTCAATATCATCCATCAATCAACAAAACCCAACGCCAAACAACGAAAACATAAACATAACCGACTCCATGAGACACGACTATGTTATGCATGTGGTACCCATCGCTTTGTCCGTAATTAGGGACACTTGGCATAAAGCCGATCTTCGCTCGGCATAAAAGCCATCATCGCTTGGCATAAAAGCCCTCTTCGCTTATGAAATGTATGTGACTCGACAATAAAACAACACCACACGAAAACAACATCTTCGCTCATTCAAATTGGCATAAAGCCCAGATCGCCATGATTTATCCAAAACAAGATAAATATAACACGCATCATAATTGCATTATGCAAACATCACTAATAAATTCATCAAAAATCATGCATTCACAAATCGGAAGCATTTATTAACAACCTCAATTTATTCATCACATTGCACATCAACAAGTATTCTTTAATAAATACACCGTCGCAAAACTTACGTTTATTAACACCGCATCGTTATCAATTAATTCGCTAAATTCCGAAAACGGAAAAAAATAGTCAAAACGTCAATAATCGTCGTGAAATTAATTCCTAATAACCGGCATTAATCATAATCGTCAACGTCGAAATCGGATTGTCCATACGTGCCTTAAATCCACTAAAACACAACCCGGTTCAATTTACCGTAAATTGGCCTATTTCGGGTCGCTTCGTAAAAACTCGTAATTTCCAAAAACTAACCTCACCACTACGTTCTACACGTCGAACTTAGCTAGCACGTCAATTTTCGTTGAATTCAGAGCAACTTGCTTCGTCGCCGAATTTACCGAAATCGGAAAATCGGAACATAATCGGGTTCTAAATTTAATCGGCTATCTTATCTCCTAATTATATTTTATAGTTACCAAATATTACTATGTGAAATTAAGGTATTGGAAAGAAACAAAATGTATTTGCAAGTAAATTATGCAGGAAGCATTTTCATGACAGCAAACAGCAAAAATGTAACTCACAGCAAAATTGGAAAAACCAACAATTTCCATTCATTCTACTCGTGCCAGGGACGTACGTCCCCTTCTTCATGGGCATTTGGAGGCGGCTGCCAATATGTCACTTTTTTTTTATTGGAAATTTTTGTAGCTATGGATTAGTCTTCCAATTATATGCCTTGCCTTTTGCAACATTCATTATGCAATTTTATGTACCAATTAATATATTGTTTTTCTATAATATATTGTTTTTCTTTATTAGGATAAATTGGCACATGATTCTGCTCCCAGAAAATAATTAGCACATGATTCTCACGCCTCACCCCCCCTAATCCTTCCACTTTGTTTTTTTTTCAACACCCTGCGTTTTATTTTTCCAACTCCCTGCGTTTCTACATTTTGGTTTGTTTCATTTGCTGTTTTATTTTTCTTTTCCAATTCCATTACTATTTTCATTTTATAATTCAAGTACTACAATATTGATAAAAACACATCCAAAATCAACACACCTAATTCAACTTTCTTAAACATTTTCAACAATTCAACCCACCAAACCCTAAAACCAACTATCAATTTTTCTCCCAAATCTAACATATATCATCAAACCCTAACTATAATGAATGGAAGAAATCAAACCCCTTACCATGGAAACTTGGTTGATCTTGATGGTTCTACAAACTCAACTTCAAGCTCATCTCTTGCTCCTATTCATCTTCTTCTCAAAACCCTCACTTTTCTCTCAAGCTTTCTATGCTAGGTTGTTGGTGTTGGAAAAGGAAAGAAGGTGAGGAAATGACTTTTATAAGTTATGTTTCTTACTAGCTCCCTCACTTGCCCTTGTTTGGCTTTGGTGTGCTATGTTGGAAAGAAAAACAAGGAAAGTGTTTGGATGAAAAGAAAATGATGAAAATGGTTTTATGATAACCTTACTAGTAAACTAAGGTGTAAACCCAATCCTTCCCAATTAATCCTCACACTCCTAATTTATTCTTATAAATTAACACACTAATAATATCTACACATATTATTAATTCAATCAATTAAAACAATTACGGGGAATTAAATATCGGATCCGAATGATATTTTACCGAACCGAACGGAATAGAACACGGACTGAACACAACGTCGTCTGGTAAATTAATAGATATATTAATTAATATAAATATTCTCGTCGCAAGATAATTATGGATCGGTAATTTTAAAATATTAGTATAATATAATATTAATTAAAAACGGGCGTTACACGAGGTACTTAGACAACGAGGCTCGTTTGAGTCCCCCGTGTTGAGGCGAGGATCTGGCTCGTTATATTTGTGGAGTGAGGATACCTTAATGTCATGTTCGTGGTGCATCGTTGGTACCGTAGAGTGCACTTGACGTCGAGCTCGTGATTCTCGGATGGTATTCTGAGGCATGTCGACTGTTTGTTCCTTAACCATAGTATTGTCTAATTTTTTTAGCGTTTTATGATCGAACAAGTTCTTCCCTATGTAGGTTTATGAGATAATATGCCCATTTCCAGTTTTGCTCGGATGTGAGGAATGTATGTATGCCATGAAGTTGTGTTCGGAGGGAACATATATCTGCCTAACATTTATGTTCGCGGGGAACATATATCTTAGGCAGTTGTGCCAGTGGGGGACGATTTGTTTATGTCAGAACCAGTTGCACATGTGTTAATTAGTTGTATATTTTATGTTAAAATCCTATAAATAGGATTTGACTAGCTATATGTATTTATAGAAATTATTGGATCTTAACTAAAAAAGTTATGAGGGCAATGATGAGTGTTTATTAGGAATTTCCTTTTCTAGATACATTGTATTCTATTAAAGAGCACATGTTGCTCTATCAGTAATAACATAGAAAATCATCTCTGTCATTTTATGATCTACCCGTCAGGGAGGTTGGCGAGGTCGTTTATGTTTCAATGTCGAGCATAATTTGTGGGTTCCTTCTCCTCGTACTGGATGTATGTCTGGGCCTTGAGGAGGAGGGCATCCAATGTTGTTGGTGCTTCAATGCCAACTGCTTTGGCAAAATCGTTGCGGGAGCGTAATCCTCGTTCGAGCAAGTACTTCTTCATCTCGTCGGTCGTGGAGATCTGAACGGCCTCTTTGTTGAACCTCTCGATGTACGTTCGGAGAGGTTCGTCTTCTCCTTGTATGATCGCTTCTAGCCAGGCCTCTATCTTTGGGTGACGGCGAGAGGTAGTGAAGTGCCTTGAGAACATATTTCCCAACTTCTTCCATGAGGAGATGGACTCGTTGGGGAGGCTTCTGTGCCAGGACATTGCTCATTTCCTCAAGGTTGTTGGGAACAATCTACACTTGATGGTGCCCTTAACGGTTTGATAGTCGAGCAGGGCGTCAATATTTTCGATGTGCTCATCGGGATCAGTAGTGTCATCATATTGTCCGAGCTTCGGGGGTTTCTCCAACCCAGAAGGGATGGGAATATCCATGATCGCCCGACAAAGAGGACCATGATGCTCATTTTCGTCTCTTCGACTTGGAGAGAGAGAGAGAGAACAATTATTCTTGATGCGCTGGGGCGAAGAAAGGTTTCGGTCGTGGGGACAACGTGGCTCTCTCTTGGTTTTCTTGTGAGAAGGGGAAACTCCATTCTCCCGAAGAGGAGTATGCTCTCTCTTCTTCAAAAAAAATAGGTCGGGATGCCCATGGGTTTGGTTCCGACCAAGTCTTCGTGGCGAGGGGCTATTGGAACCGAACATCCTTGGTCTCTAAGATAGAGTCTAGGAGCTGTTCGTTTCGAGGGCCCCTATTCGCTGATCCTGCCGGAGGATAAGATCGTTGGTGCGATTGAGGGCAAACAAGATAGCTACCAAGACTGGATTGTTGCTGGTCAGTGATGGTACTGAAGGAGGAAAGGTGACGATGTCGTCTACCTGGTCCTTGGTTTTTTGAATATCCAAGGGAGAATCTTGGTCGTCAGCTTCGTCGGACTCGGGGGAGACGGTCATGCCATCCCTATTATGGACGAAATCCACGAGATGAGGAAAGTCGTCGCTCATGTCTGTCTTGCGGACAGGCGAGGGGATGGTCTTGCTCAAAGCGGACAGGTCGTTGCTTTCATCCATCTTCTTGGAGGTGTTGAGGTACCTTTGGTCTTCTAGATTCTTGATGAGGAATAAAGACGCGGAAGATAGTTCCCACAAGCGGCGCCACTAATCTGAATAAATGATCAAAATCGGAGACGATTGGAACAATTGATGATCCTTCGAGCAAGTTGACGTTGAGGAGATGGGGGTGTACCTGCAAGGCACTCTGATGCTAAAGTAAGCAAATGTTCAAGGAAGAGGGTAAAAAATATTAGGGTTTTGAGTGTAAGAAAGTGATACCTTGCCCTCAAAGGTATAAGGGTTTATATAATGATCTTAAGAGGACTCTCATTGGTTGCTATATTCGGGCCGAGATATGCGGATCTGCTAATATAGTTGTCCGAGCTGAGTAGGTCAAGTCGGGCGATGGTGCCTGAAACTAGCCGTTATGTCGATCAGATGAGGGTATAACGGGCATAACCCTCGATGAGGAGAGTTGGTCTGATCTGCTCGGCATCTGTCGAGCAGAAGGGTTCTGGCCATGTGCAGAACGGACAAATGATGCCCTTTGAAGGCCTTTTGGTCTGTTCGACTCATCACAGGGCTCGAAGAGATGGCTTGCCCGAAAGCCATCCGGGCTGTCCAAAACTCATATCAAATTGATCTATCGCATGTGAACTTCTTAATCATTTGCTATTATCATGAATCCCTCTTCGACATCGATCGTGTCCAATCAAATGAAGAGGCATTTACCATAACTACCTCAATTGTGTCCAACCAAGTTTTACGATAACATTAACTATATCATATAAATGAATATCAAATCCCACCTTCGTGTCCATATTATGGTATTCGATAGTCGAAAAATATTGGATCTTAGGTTTTGAAATGGGTTTGCCAAAGGGTTTGACAAAAGATTCTCGAAACCTAGGTTTTACATAAACACAAATGAAACAAAAAAAACCAAATAATCAATCGGTTCACATACAATAGAATCAAAGTAAATACATATGAGTAAGAGTTATTACAACCAAAATCAACAAAGAGGAGATCCTAACCACTCATGGTCTCTAACCATGACGAGGGGAAAGTGAAGAAGGAGAATAATCAACCGAGGTGTCCCACCGGGCAACTCAGATGCGACTCCAATCCACAAGAATAAGCTTCCATGTTATTTGTATCACTTCTTTATCTTTCCAAAATTCTTCTTAACTCCCTCTAGGTTGCCACCATGAAGAAAGATGTTGGAATGACCCAAAAAGTGTGAAAAATCACTAAAATAGAGTTGTTGTCACAGTAGGGCGTGCTAAGCGCAATATGGGTGCTTAGAACAGTAAAAAAATGTCAAAAATCACGGCCTCTGATGCTCTTAGTGCGCTAGAAGTCCCGCTTAGCGCGACCTAGTGTATTGACAGATTTTGTTTTCATCATAATATCTGAACCGCAAATCTGATTGATGGACGGTCGGAAGCGTGGGAAAGCTTATTCAATGATCTACGAGACAATGACTAAATTTCACTGCTTAAATACCTACACAAGAAGTGAAAACTATCAAAATATACAATATGTACATGAAAACGATTATACACAATATACACTTATTTATACAAGTTGAGGTTATTGACACAAATTAAGCCGATGAGTGTTAATTATTCACACTCAAATTCACAAAAATTTAGCTTTCATTAACATTCTTTTATAATTTTGTAACCTCACCTCATTCACCTTTTTTGCACCTTCAAAAGATTTCTTAAGAACCACACACGCGCGCGCACTCATACACGCGCGCGCACGCGCACACAGTCTATGATTAAAAAATGAAGGAAATATAAAATTAAAGTATTATTGAGTCTACATTTTCGTAAGAGAAATGATCTCTCAATAAAATTCTCATAGATATCTTTAAAACACGCACATGAAATTTTAAAAAAAGAACACACATTTTAAAAAATGAAATAGTAAACATTTAAAATTAAAAATAAATGAAAAAATAAATTTTTTAAGTAGTATAAAAAGAGACGTGTAAGTGGTATGTTTAATATAAAAATATACAAAAAAGAAAATAGAAAGAAAATATTTACAATGAAAATCTTACCATACAATCGAAATAACAGAAGTAACATATTAACATATTAGTATTTCACATATAAAAAATAATAAATATAAATAAAAGAGGGATGATATACGTTTAATGATACAATATCTAAAAAATGAAAGAAATTTATATTAAAATATTATTGTATATACCATTTTAGATGAGGAAGAGTATTTCAACAAAATCATCAAATTTATATCTCCTAGTTAATTAAAAGTTATAGAAATGAATTTTGTTATTAAATAAGTAAAAGATATTAAGAATTAAAATACTTCATAAAGAGATATTAAAATTAAGGAATTAAGAAAGTGATAGAAATGAAAATTTATAGAATTAAAGTATATAAAGTGGGAGTTATTTATATATAATAGATAAATAATTATTTTCACCTATTTTTTATCAATCTGCACGATAACAATGAACCGGACCAATATCTTATTTCCAATTGCACAAAGTATTGAACTTGTAGCTTGCACTTCATTTTTCTTTGAAGCAACCACTTGGTCTTTAACACCTTTATGATGAAAGTGACATAAATTACATATATATTTGATGATGGAGAAACATATACTTTAATAAAAAATCAAACCTCATATATAAACTAGTTTGTTTTTCTTATATATATAAAATATAATATAAAAGTTAAATCTAATATATTAAGATATAATATATTATTTTTAAATAAATTATACATGTTATATTTATAATTGTAATTATTAAATTAAAAATATATTAAGTTAGTATGTTTATGTTACATTTATTTTTATATTTTTTGTTATAATTATAAAGTAAAATATTAAATTTTATTGGCATGAATTAGTATGTATATGAATTTAAATTTAGAATTCTATAATTATATTAAAGTAGATCTATCGTATTTTGGATTAGTTATTATTTAATTTAATATGTTTAAATTTTATATGTATATGATTTTTTTTAAGAGATCAGATCAACAATCATATAGATTAACTAGTGATCCGTTGATTCGACCACTAAATCAGTGATCAGTAAGTTCAAATTTTAAAATATTGATTAAGATTAAAATAATATAAGATGTTTATGTTATTTGAGAAGCGAAATTTATTGGTGGAGAATCCATAACATATTTAGATCTGTAGATTAATACCCTTACAAATATTAAATAAGGTTATATTTGAAAGAAAAAATAATAATAAAATATTAATTCTTATTAGGCAAAAGCTAACATGTGCCTCAAGAACGCATGTTAAAAGATACTATATACAGAAATATTTTTTTCGAAATTTATAAATTTAATTTATTGAAATTTTAAATATGACTTTAATTTACATGTTTTTTCTAATCATAGTATAAGGCACATGAGACCCTTCTTATTAATTCTTCAACATCATCTATAAATTTTATAAAAACACTAGAGAAAGTAAAATTTTATTAATAACATGCCATTAATGAGAAATAGCACTTTCTGGAGAGCAGTAAAAATAAATCAACAAGGCCCATATACTAGATAATAATATGTCAAATATATCTTCAAGCACCATTCAAGAGATACTTTTCTAGGCAGCCAAGATAAAACAAAGTGGATTCTGATGTCTTAGTAGGTTTGACCTTTTCTTCTATGTCGGATTCATGATCATAAGAGATCTTCACGTTGACCAAAGTCTTATCTTGTGTTATTTCTGTGAATTTAAATGTTGTTTTGTAGTATGACAAACCTTGATTCAGATAGCCTCCTTCAATCACTTGCAGCCCAATTTCATGGGATATCTCATCAAACTCAGTGATCACTTCCCTCTGATAGTTTACTGGAGATATACCTGCAGAGATTCATTCATTTCCTCAACAATTTAACTAATTCACAATATTCAATAATAATAATAATAATAATAATTGTGCTTAAGAATGCAGGAGAGAGAGGCACACTTACCAGGCAAAAAGTTAAAGATGAGGATGGTACCAACCCCTCCATCCCCTTGAACTACTTGCACATCTTTCACAATAGTTGGCAGAATCTTTGGAACAATGAAAATGAAATCCCTGGACTGAGCTGCCCATAGGGTCTCCAACCCTACATTGAGTGTTGTTTGGGTGTTGAATTCCTTTACCATGATTCTTCAATGTGTGTTTCAACAAAGTAGCATCATATATTGATTTATATACTATATGAAATTTGATAACACTAACTAAGGAGAAAATTAGGAAACAGCATCTTCCACCATGTCATTGACTTACAAGAATGAAAGATGCCTTTTTGTTTTTTAAGAAAGAGATAGATTCCATTGGATATTTATCTATAAAAATAATGATCATATAGTTTTATAAAAGATAAATTTTAGGTATATTGTCAGGATTTGATACCATACAGTAGATTTCATTGGTGGAATAAAAATATATAATACAGTTGATTCTTATTTTTGACAGAGACCAACCATTATGGTCAAGTCATATTAATAAAATAATAAAAGATAAGATTTGCATGAATTTTTAAATGCATATTGCAGGACGAGGTAGCATCCAATAACTTAATAGGAAACCGGAAGCAAACATATTTAGTGTCACGGTAACTTTAGTATCATTTAGGTTGTTTTCTGAAAACAAAACAAAATAAATAAATATGATAGATAACATGAGTCAAAGAGGAAAATAGAAGAAAGATAGAAGTAAAGTTCTGATAATTTTGACACAACCGAAACGTGATTCAAATTAGAAACATAGTCTTTTTCGGTTTACATAATATGCATGTAATTCTGTTAAAATATCATTAACCGAGTTAGATGGTTAACTCGTATTGAACCATAAATAAGATTGAGTATGTGTTTATTTTTCGAATCACAAATAGTTAAAATAATAATGGATTATCATGAGCTGAAAATTTTTCATTAAGTCAAACATTCATTTAAAGGTAAAAAATTCAACCAAATAAATAAAATGTTCAATCTCCACTTTTCTAAACAATATAGAACTATTTGTTTATCAACAATTTAAGTGTGAGTCCATCCATTATACTCCCCTTCTAACAGAGCACTTTCAACCACATGTTTGTACTGTCATTTACATAGACAACATTATCTCGTCATGTGTACTACAATAGGACACCACATGACTACCACCATGTTAAGAAGACTTTTAATACAAAAAGTTGATCTTTGGGTCATCATCGAGGGGGAAACATTCACATTGGATTAAACACTCACCTAAAGGTCAAAGACTCATCAAAACAAGTGAGAGACAACACATATTAACTCAAAACCTTAAAGTGATAGGTGCATGAGTCGTGTTACTTATAAAATACTCAACTTTTCTAACTAATATGAAACTTAGAACTCACACTTGTTTCTCCACACAACTCAGACATGTTTTTCCATACAACTCACACTTGTTTCTCAACAAATAGTCAAATATTGAACTAATGTTTTTGTTGCATTTAACCGGTATTAGACACACAATGAGTCAAATTTTCCTTTTTTAAGGTAATATATATGGATTAATAGGTATTTTGTCCTCTATCATATAGCGTTTTTGAAAAAATTCCTCCGTAAAAAAAATTGTCTAAATTTCCCTAATATTTAAAGATTCTCTCATTTTTTATCTGAGGTCAAAAAAGTTGGACTTGAACCTACACCATTTTCTTGATAGATCTAACACCTTACAATTGTGTTGGAGTGTACATTCTGAATTTTTTTGCCTTTAAATCATGTTAATTCACATTTATTTTATTGTAACATTACTTTCATCTACATAGTCAAATAGAAATAAATTTGAATAAATGTATTAAATACATTTTACTAAGATCACTATTTATTCCACATCATATTTTGACATGGTAAATTTATAATATAAGAAAATCGACTATTTTCTTCTAAAAGTCAACATGTGGTCTCACGAGGGCTTAGCAAATCTTTTATTCTAAATCTCATCTTCCAATTCATTATTAGAAAAATTATTTTTAGTGACCGACTTAAAGATCAAAAAAGTTTCAAAATCGATCACTAGTGATTATTCTTTTTCGGTCGAAAAAATGATAGTCGCTAATCTTTTGTGATAAATTTAAAGACCAAAATATAGCAACCAAATTTGGTGACTAAAACTTTAAATAAATAAAATTTAAAATGTACACAACAAATATTGAGACACTATCAAAATTTTATTAATTATACGTTTAACTTTATATATATATATATATATATATATTAAAAAAATTCTAACACAGGTTTCAATCTCACGTCCCTACCTTGCTTAATGCATATATTTATCACCGAAGCAACAGATCCCAACTGTTGAATTTATATGTTTAAGATTATATATTTATTATTTATGTAATAATGTTTTAAAATAATTTCAAAGAATATTTAAATAATTAATAAATATTATTTAATTTATTTGATATAATGAAATAAAATATAATTTTACTATAAACTTTTATTATTGTCCCTATAAAATATTAAAATAAAATAATTTTTTATTTTATAATATTATTTATTTGTTAAAAATAATGAAGAAAATTTTACAATAAAAAGGTAAAACTTTTATTGATAATTCAAAAAAATTAAAATCTTGAAAAAATTTAGATAAAAGTAAAAAGTTAATAAAAAGAAAAAAATAGAAACAATAAAATTATTAGTGATCGAAATTGAGACAAAATATATAGTAACAAAATTCCAGTCACTATATCGGTGGTTAAATTCAATTTATGACTGATTTAGTGACATTTAAAAATTTACTCAAGGATATCAAATTTTTGGTTACTAGAATGACCGAAATCTTTTGATCATTAAATTGGTCATTAAAAACTAGTAGGGATTTCTCCAGGCGGATACGAAATTGCAATCTCATTCAAGGCACAGTTTATTGAAAACAGTTTCTCTTCCTCTTTCTTTCTCATCCTATCTGTCTTTCTCTCTCTATGCATATGTTTTCTTCCTCTTCATCATCTTCTTCTTCCTCTCTCGTCTGCTACATAAACAACTTTAAATATCCACCACCTAATAAAGATGTTATCGTCTCAGAAAATCGATGAAGGCCTTTGATTTAAAATGTTTTGTTGTTCTATTGTTCTTCCATTGATTTGAAGTGTGAATGGATAAAAAGAAGGATTATATATGCATCAAATATGAATGGAATAGAAGAGAGTGTATAAGATTTGATTACCTGTGCTAACTAATACAAACAAAATGGTGGAAGTAAGAAATTAAACAGAAATTTATGAAAACTAAAAATATGTTGCCCTTTTCTTCTTAACTATCATATTAAAATAAATAAATTAGTTTTATTTATAATTATAAATGACCTGGATTATATGACAGATATTAAAAAAACAACTCTTGAGATGTTTTAAGAGAAAAACAAAAAAGTTTGAACTTCTTCTTTCAACTCTGTTGTGGAATTTTTCTGAGATTTCATAAGTTTCTTGCAAACATTTTTGAAGAGTTTCTAATGTATAAAATCACTGCAACATTTTTGATTTACGGCCACGCTAAATTTTTCCACAACTCAAAAATGGTGGCCACATACAAGTTTTGACCAGGGTTTTCAAATCGTAGATATATGTTTTAATATATTGAATTTGGAATGTGAAACTATGACCTTTTTTTTTCAAACCGTGGTCTATATTTTAGGCCACGACAACATATCCCAAATTTACTTATACTTTAGGCCACGACAACATATCCCAAATTTACTTATTCGTGGTCAAACCGTGACAAAAGCGTAAAACCACGATTATTTTGTATCTAGCCGCGGTTTTCTGGTCGTGGCAGATGATTTTTTTTTTTTAGTGAATGTTTCAGGTTGTAAATAGGAACATTGAGGTGTGAGTGGAATAGTAAAGTTAGGGGATGATTGGTGATGTAGAGCAAAGATTAAGCCTTGATGTTGGTATAGAGTGTTTGGACTTTGGAGTGCATGGGTGAAAGTTAAAAATAGAGGATTTGAGAATGAATAAGCTATTAGAGATTTTAGATCAAAGATGAAAGCACAAAATTGTACCCTAAGACTATTGAAATTAACTAAAATAAAACTTTATTTTGATTTCATTGATACTTTATGATCAAGCATCCTTCAAAAGATTTGTTTCTAAGCATCTAAGAAAGTGTAAAGCAGATTGTAATGTTTTCAATGGAAAAGTAGTTTCCTCAACTTCCAACTCATAATCATAAGAGATCTTCACATTAACCAAAGTCTTATCATCTCCTATGGCAGATAGCTTGAAACTTGTTTTATAATATGAGAAACCTTGATTCAAATACCCTCCTTCAATCACTTGCAATCCAATTTCATGGGATGAATCATCAAGCTCAGTTATCTTCTCCTTCTGGTAACTTACTGGAGACACACCTATGATTCATAAAAAAAAAAAGTTGAAGTAAAAAATTATATTAGAAAGAATTTGAACCTTTCTAGTAAAAAAATTGTAAGACTGACCTGAGAAGAAAGTGAAAAGCAAGACAGTACCAATTCCTCCACTGCCTTCAATCACTTTGAGGTCTTTCACAATGTTTGGTATAATCTTCGGAATTGTTACTATCAAATCTTTGGAGAGAGAATGCCACAAGGTTTCTAACCTTACACAAATCTCTGCTTGCTGATTGAATTCTTTTGCCATGATAAACTTTGATTTTAATGCAACAAAAAGGTTTATTAACTTATTATATATACAAACTTAGGGATATTTTCTAAGAATGCTATTGATAAATACAAAAGGGAATCTCAACATAAATATGGAAGATAGTTAAAGTTGTGATTCCTCACATAAACACTTAATAAATACTCTTAAGAATAGAAATGCTTCTTATTTGTTTTATTCTTTTCTCATTTTATAAAATTGAAACTAGTATCTTAATTTCAAAATTGTCTTACTTGTTTTCCCTTTTTTTATTTATACATACCATTAAATAATAAATTTTTCAAAAATAAAATGAACAAAGGAAGTTCATTTTTTTTCTTATGTGTGTTATCAAACAATAGATTTCATTATTTTCTAAATTTTATGAAAACAAAAAATAAAAAAAAGAATTATTCATTATTAAATAGTAATTGACAATAAATAGGAGTAAAAAATTAAGTTAAATTGCAGTTTTGATCCCCTATTTTATCTGATTTATAAAATTAGCTATCATATTTTAAATTCAAACATTTTTAATTCTCTATTTTAAATTCAAACAACCCTCTCACATTTTTTTCCATAGAAAATCGATAGAAATGAATTTTTTTTAACATATACTTTTATCTATAAAATTCAATATATATATATATATATATATATATATATATATATATATATATATATATATATATATATATATATATATATATATATATATATATATATATAAAAGAACGAGAGGGAATAAAAAATGTTTAAATTTTAAATAAGGGAACAAAATTGTTTAAACTTAAAATAGAGAATTAATTTCGTAAATTAAATTAGATAGAGGAACTAAAACTTTAATTCATCTTGTAAATCATTATGAAATATAAACTTTGAAAATATTGATTGTCTTTTTTAGATAGAGGAACTAAAACTTTAATTCATCCTGTAAATCATTATGAAATATAAAGTTTGAAAATATTGATTGCCTTTTTCACAAATAAAATGAATAAATATAGGAAGTAAAAAAATTATAAAGTAACTAAATCAAAACATTATAATTTCAAAATTATGTTGATTTATTTTTTCCTTTTCTATTTTTGCAAAATGGAAACTACTATCTTAATTTCAAAACTGTCTTACTTATTTTTCATATTTTATTTATGTATAATTAAAACCATTAAATGGTATATATTTCAAAAATAAAATGAATAAAGGAAATTCATTTTTTACCATGTGTTATATCCAAACAACTCATTTCATTTTTTAGTTTATATTTTTGTCAGTTTACAGCTATCATAAATTTTAATTAATTAATTTTTATTCAAAACTTTTATAAATAACTTTAAAGAAGTTTTTTTTTTTTGTGCTTAAAATGCTATTTAAAAAAAATCATTTTTTCATTTTTGCTTATGTGGCGTACTGAGACATCATTTCATCTTTTAGTTTAGATTTTTAATTCTTTTTATAAATTTTATACAAATAATGAATAGAATAGCACTTTATTACGATTATCACATAATTTAAAACTAACAACTTTAGATGGATGTTCTTGAGAGATAACTGCAAATATCATATAGGAGTGTAAGAGCGCTCTGCTAGGGTTTCTAAGGTTTGGAGGATATGGTCCGACCACCATCGGGGTTTGCTCCAACAAACTCCATGCCACTATCTGAAGAAGATGATTTGAAAGCAAGGAGGACAAAACGAATAAAAGAAGGAAATGTATTTTTCATAGCAAGATTGAGAATGTTGTTAATTTATGATGCAGAAGGGTATGAGCATATGGAAAATATGGTCATAAGAAAAGAGAAACAACCAGAAGGAAATAACGACATTGTTGGCTGGTTAGAAAGGAAGGAAGGAAATCCTACAAAGATATTATGTTGCATTTTGAAAAGAAAGAATCTTGATGATGGGAAAAATGAAAGGGGACCTAGAGATACGGAGGAGAAAGAAGGAGACATATGCGTGAAAATAGAGGAAATCCAAGTGGGAGGATATGATTGCCCAATGTTCGTCTTATTAAACTTAGAAGAAAAACACATACAAAGACCTTGGAGACGGGTAGTTATCGTGAAGTTGCTTGGGAGGAAGGTTGCTTATAAGGAACTAGAAACAAGGCTAAGATAGACATGGGGGTTAGGCTAGGAGTGGTAAGTATAGTGGATTGGGAAAATGATTACTTTCTAGTAGCTTTCTATCATGATGATGACAAGAATGTTGTACTAGCGGAATGACCATGGTTCATATATGATCATTATCTAACTGTGAAGGACTAGAGCCCCAATTTTCACAGCGAAAACGACAATATTGAAAGTGTAGCAATATGGATAAAGATTGCAAGATTGTCGATTGAATAGTATGATAGAGGATACTGACAGTTATTGACAATAGAATAGGTAAGATTGTGAAAGTTGACAAAACCACCATTCAAGCTGAATGGGGGAAGTATGCAAGGGTTTGCGTGGAGGTGAAATTGACCAAATCACTTCTTTCCATGTTTACAATCAAAGGAATGATGTCTTGAACAAGTGACCTCATGTACAAGAGGGGTGAATTGTGGTTTTTAAGAGGGGTGATTAATTTTTCCTTTCTCGATTAAGATCGCGTTAGTAGTATTTTTGGGTGATAAAGTCTGGCGGAAGTAAAATAGTAAAATAAATTGCGGAAAATTAAAGACAGTAAGGATAGAAAGATTACACCAAAGAGTTATCCAGGTTTGACCGAACATTGGCCTAGTCTTGTCCCCAAGAGATTTTTTTTGAGATTTTTCACTATATACTTGAGAGCTTTTTATTGGTTATGCCCACAAAC
Organism: Vicia sativa; assembly: GCA_021764765.1. Taxonomy (NCBI): domain Eukaryota; kingdom Viridiplantae; phylum Streptophyta; class Magnoliopsida; order Fabales; family Fabaceae; genus Vicia; species Vicia sativa. The sequence goes on from CM038796.1 coordinate 8,515,867, forward strand.
CTTAATATAATATGATGTTTGACTTTGAACAAGCTTATCCCAACCTATGAGCGACTTTTACCTAACTTATTCTATTTAGACTATTTAGAAATTTATGGTTGATCTCCTTAACCAAAACAAATATTTTTCTGACTAAGCTTAATAAACCAATAACAAAGATTTATGGTTTATCTCAAAAACCAAAACTCAATCTCTTAAAGTTATTGCACCCTTAGTACTATAAACGACAAACATGACCACTTACGAAATAATATTCTCCTCACAAATAAAATTTCACTCCAAAGCACTAACGCAAGCAAACGTGAATTTTTTTTCCTAGAGAGATGAGAAGGATAGAACTTAGAGAGATAAATTTCAAAAAAATATAAAAAATGTTAGAAAGTGTCATGATTTCAAGTGAGGGAGACCTCCCTTTATATTGTAGATGGAATCACCAAAAACAAAAAATGATCCATGGGCCGCATTATTTTTTTAATCGATTTGCATAACCAACTAGATGCTTCATATATAAAATATTATAATGGCCAAAAAGGAATGTTTAGATATGGAGTCGTTGCATATCATTAAGGTGTTGCTCAAATGTCTTGGGGTGTACGTTTGGATTAAGTTAATCGATTAGACAAAAATTTTAATAGATTAAATAAGCCAAAATATCCCCTCATGCTATTTCTACAGCTCATAAGTCATTTGATCCAACTCTAAGGCATTTATGAAATTGTTTTCTCTTGATAAGGTATTTTGAAAAATGTTGTGTGTGTGAGATGCCTTAGTACTTTTAAGCTACTACCTTGTTTTTACAGTACTCAATTCTTGCAGCAGAAAATTAAGTGAATAAAATATGTGAAAAGTAAAAGATAAGGGAAAAGGGACGACACCAGGATTAATAGAGGTTCGTTCTAAATAAAGGGGCCTATTCCTCTCCCCAAGAATTGATCTCGAGAGTATTAAATAATGCTTATAAGCTTCTAAATGGTTGAGCTCATGAACCCCCTTATACAAGGATAAATGAAGTTTCAAGCTAAGTTCCAACAAAATAAAAAACAACTTACTAAAGTGGTTAGTCTTACTTCTAAACATGAACAAAGGTTTGAGCGATTAGTCCCCAACATAAAAATAGAATTTATACAAACATATCTCGAACAAATGTGGTGTTTTGAACTGGTTATCCTCTAAATCAAATCGAGGTTTTACACGGCTAACCACAAACTGAAACAAAACTTTACACCACACTGATTTTGAACCAAGTTGATCTTTTACACGAGGCTAAGCTCAAGAACAATAAGAAGATTTTTCATTGGTTATCTTCAAGAACTCAAAAAAGAGCTTTTCTTTAAGTGGATCAACTCACGAACCAAACAATGACTTAATACTAAACCCCTCAAACAAAGCTTTTACATGTTTAGCATTGAACACAAAAAAACACTTCCTAAGGAAGAGGTATTCACTTAAGAGAAAATAATTCTCTTGGTGAATTTATAATGTTACCTTTTTCCTCACTTAAACACGAGAACTTTCTCAAAACGCTATGGCTAAATTAATGTGAGAGAAAGTAAAAATATATTTTGGAGAGAGAGAGAAGGAAAAAGGAAAGATAACTCACGTTTATTGATGTGAAAAATTGAGGGGAGAGGCCTATACTTTTAGGCTAAATGATGGTTAAAAAATGAAGCTATCCAAGGGAAAAGTTAATTGTCAAATCAATTGGGTCCTTATTTGAATCAATAGGATGACCTAAATAATCGATTAATTTTGCGTATTTTGGAAATATTTGATAAGGAGTTGTTACTCTTCATTAATACATTTTCGCAATTGATTCATTTTTCTCTTATCTAATCGATTGGGAATATGCTACATTTGGTTAGACAATTTAAAAAACATGTCATAATCATTTTGACAGTTTCAACTCATCTGGCTAGACTTCAAAACATTTTTTACTTTATTTTCTTCAAGAAATATATGCTTTAGAAATGGTTTTAGTAAGTGTGTGATTTATTCATATTACTTTACGAAGACACCTTTTGTTTTAATAAAATACTTATCACTCAGACACACTCAGACAGACTTTCACACTTCCTCTCTTTCATATGCGAAGCTTCAAGTCTTTTTTTAATACACCAATCACATAAGCACTTTTCTTAAATCTTCTTGGAGATGAGGCTTGAGATATCTTCAATTCGGATGCCATCATTAGAGGATATTACAGTGGTCATTAAACCCTAACTCTTTGATTTTATTCGCAGTAAGAGCTTGGACAAACTATCTTGTGCATATTTGACTGCTGGAAAAAGTTTACTGTCTTTGTGATTTAATGTTAGATTACATCTCCACAAGTTGTCATCAAAGTCAGGTTACATCTCCATAGGTTGTCATCATTAAAACCGTATGATAGCCATGACTTGCTTAGCTTTGATCTCTTCTTGATTAAACATACAAGAACACAAATCCACAATAGGTTCTTACTCTCAGAATGAATTATTTCTAGTTTGTGGATTAATGCACATTAGATTGGATTGAGATACATATTAGATCATTATTTGATTTGGCTCAATTTGGGAGGTTTTGATTGGGGGTCAAAGCCTTTAAAATTCAACAATTGGTGGCTGTAACATGAGGGATTTAAAAGTTTTGGGAAAGAAACATAGAATTATTGTCAGATTAAAGGCTATGCAACCTTTGTTTTAAAGGAAAAACTCAAGATCCTAAAGGAAAAGCTTAGACTGGAATAGAAATATGTTTGATATCTTAAACTAGTCTATTGAACATTGTTTAACTTTCAAGTTCGTTAATAGCTAATAATCCACCAAAATTGAATGGAAATATCTCTCATCTATTAATGAGGAACTTGTAATGCTTATTCTTTTTCATGTTCTAGGCACTACCTATGTATACTTGTAATGACTTTCTTCATTACCCTTCCTTTTGTTGTGTATAGTCTGTTCCTGCTCTTCTTTAACTTTTGATTTGAATAAATAGGGTTTCAATTTGTTTACATCTGATTGTTGAACTGGTTTTAGAAAAAATTCTTCAGCTCCCTCTTCCAAACATCTGATACAATTCAAATTTCAAATATAATCCATAAATTAAATACTTCACATTTTTAAAATAATTAATCAAATATAAGATATGTCATTTTACGAGATGGTGATTCACTGCAGTCAAAAGACATTGCATTCATGTAATCAAACAGTGAAATCCGTCTGATTGAAATCAAACAGTTATGATTTAAAAATAACGTGAATTTAATATTTTACCGACTGCGGCGTATTCATTTTTCATTTTACGATATAGAATTTTCTTACCTGTTTATCCTAGATGGAACATTCTCTGACGACATCATCACAACTGGTATGTCTTTAAAAGATTTGGATTCCTGCAAATAAAAGAAATTTACTAGTTTTAACATATTTTTCAAATTTTTTCCAAAATAGAAAAGAAAAACCAAATAATGAATTAATATTACTTTGTTATGCATTCAAATTTTGAAAATAGAGTAATCAAATAAAAATTGACCAAAGAGTCTGTACCTTGATTTTTCTGAGCAGATCATAACCAGTCATGCCTGGCATAGAATAATCTGTTATAATCAGATTTACTTCTATATCCTGCTTAAATAATTAAATCAAATATTAATTAATACAAAATTATCCATTAAATTATATCAACAATCCCTAATATTAAACTATTTAGTTAGAAAATAAACCTGGTGAATTTCTGAAGCAACATCTTCAACCAAACCAAGAAATGTTAAAGCCTTACTAGCAGAGTCCACTGTAGTAACTATAATTTCAATGCAAAACCACATGAATTAAAAATCATAATCATATTTTAAAACATTAAAATATAAATCTATATTTAAAAAAAAAAATACCTTGAAAAGAAGAAATTTTCAGGAGCCTCTCAATCAACATTCTGTCAATAATACTATCATCAACAGCCAAAACATGAAACTGAGTCTCTGCAGCAATACCCATTATTTGAAAAATAATTTTTTTTTCAAGAATTGAGAGAAAAAGATGAATTAAATAAGAGGCATATAATTGTAATGAATTAAGATCAAAATGTGACATTTTAAATGAGAAGCTATCATAAAGTGATATCCTACAGATTTCATCCAGAATCTGTAAGATCTTCATGTTTGATTTGTGAATTGAAGAAAAACCAAATACGGTAGTGTTGTTTTACTAATTTTTTTAAAATTAGATATGTTAATTATTATTTTCATTTATTTGACCTTTTTGCTAATAGGTGCGATATTAATATTTTACGTAATATATTTAACACGTTTAATAATTAGTATATATAGGTTTCTTGAATTTTACTTTTTAGCTGTTTGTCTGTTGGCATATAAGAGATAATTTCAATTAAATCAGATTTTATTTTTTATACTTAAGAAATTTTTAATTACTAAGTAAGCATATCATGTATGTATGTTAATTTCAATTTTTTGCATTATGAATTAATGATCTTACTGAGTCAAATGGGATTTTCCAACACCATCCCACCAAATCCATAATTAATTTTTTTTCGAAAACCGTTACCACCTTTATCCTCTTTTTCCTTTTTTAAATTTGCTAGCTAATTTTTAGTACATATGATTTTTTATAGTAATACTTTTCGATATTTTGTAGTGGTTACTTGGTGATCGTACCTGTCCAGAAGGTTCGTCAAGACCCAAGCTGCAGCTGCGGTTGAAAGAGATGGGGTACCGAAAAGATATTCTGATACCAAAGTAAGTGAGGGCAAGAGAGAGAGTAAGCAAGTAAGTGAATAAGAGAAAATGAATGAAGTACTTGACCCTCTCGAATGAGAGAGTATTTATAAACTCTCAGCGCTGGATTGTAATTTCTTGCAGGTTCATTGGATATACGTCGAATGTGTATAGACACACATTCTTGACCGTGCATATCTACGCACGCACATCCTTTGTCTGTATTATCTGGATAGTTTCTTGCAGGTTTATTGGATATACGTCGAGTGTGTATAGACACACATTCACGACCGTGCATATCGATGCACATCCTTTATCTGTATTGTCTGGATTATGATCTTGTACAGGTGTATTTGCTTCAGATGTGTATGACACACATTCTGATTATGCTTTTTGTGCCTCTGCACACTTCTCACCAGATTTCTTTATTGCGTGCCAGCATTACTTGAAGTTTTCCGGAGCATTTCTATAGCTTGCAGTGCTCTTCGGATTTAATATCCGTTTGGTATTTATTTTACTTTGTTTACCGCATTTCTTTACCGCTTTTCTAGAGAGCATGAGAAGTAGGATTTTACCGCTTTCCTTGCCATGAGAAGTAGGAATAGAGATGTATGAAGGGGCTTCCGTAGTTGGAGCATGTTCAGGAACCCCTCTGGTTTATTTAAAGACCCATTTAGGGCAATTCTGTTTGCTAATTGTGTTTGGTTTGTTTTAAATCCTCCATCTGTATAGGGAGGTAATTCTCAGTAAGTGTTTACATTTGTGCTTGCATAGGTCAGAGTGGTTAGGACACCCGACGTGGTACCACCAAGCAAAGTCCCGCTTTTTATATTTCATGTCATCTAGTCATTGATATATGGGCAAGCCGGAAAAAGGGTCTGCAATCAACCCCCCGCACAGTTCTAGTCCGTGTCAGCTCAGTACACGCGAATCGTGTTGCTTCCTTTATCGAGTCAATAATAAAAGTGGCAAGAGTTTCCTATTCAGACTCTCCACGCTTTCCTGGGGTTCGCATTTATTGCAGAACTCACATCATTCGCTCTTCACAGGAATCAGATGTGTCGGCTCCTGGTTGACTCACGGTATGCTCGTTACTGTCGAGGCTATGGGACTTCCTCCTTTTCCTGCGCTTGTGTGTCATTTGTTTGTTTGCATTGCATTGTTTGTGTGCTTTTGCCAAAGCGCTTGTTTGCTTCATCCCTTTTGTCGTCTTCGACTCTACTTTAGTTAGTGATTCGAGATGAACATAGACTTAGGTTTTAAACCTTTTCCATCCTTTTTTTGTCATCTTCGACTCTACTTTAGCTAGCGATTCGAGATAGACAAAGATCTAGGTTGTAAACCTTTGCATGTTCCTTTAGGATTCTCTCGACTCTATCTTAGGTAGTGATTCGAGTTAGACCTTAGGTTGTAATCCATGCATGATGACATTAGGGATAACATTAGATAGTTTCCCTTGTTTGTTTTTCTAGTTTCTTTTGCATTCATGCATATAATAAAACTAAAAATTGTTTTCTTTTTCCTTTACAAACTAAAACACTTAATAATGGTTCAAACTCCTTTTTCAAAGGTAAAAGCAACCAACCAATACAAAAAAAAATTTGCCTACGGGTTTTATTTATTGTGTTTAAAATTCTTTTTTATAAGTAAAAAACACATAACCCATCAGAACATGTGAGCCGAACTACGACGCTCTGACTTTCCCATTGCACGAGGGAATACGTAGGCATCTTGTCACGGGGCTCGATCGAGCAAACTTTGTAAATACTTCCTTATTTTCCCCATGTTTTCTTTATTTTCCTTGTCTTTCACATGCATTCTCTTTTAGCACAAAAATATAGCAATTAAGTAGTAAATAGATATAAACACACCCATTAGATAGAAAATAGAAGTGGATACCGTAGAGTACTACGAACGTGTAGGGTGCTAATACTTTTCCTTCGCGTAATAGATTCCCTTACCCTATCTCTCGGTCGCAAGACCGTACCTTATCCCTTTCAGGTTTTCGCGATGCGTTCACCTTTCTCCTTTTGTGAGATAAAAAACGTTCGATGGCGACTTCATTGATATAGTTATCGGATGATGTTCAGCGGGTTGTTTCACTAGGTTTGTGTCTTGTTGTTGTTGTTGAAAATTTTAAATTGAAGCTTGAAAATCCATGAAACTTGTTAATGTTTTGGTAAATGTTTTCCTTGTTTGATTACCCATGTTGCTAGTACCTTAGGCTGGTTTGTTTTGGGTTGTGTGGGTGTTGGGTGCAAAATATTTGGGGAAAATGGTAAGTGGAAGGTGCTGGCAGCGCTGAAAATCCAATTTGTTATGTTCAGTTCATAGCGCCAACGGGTTGACGCGGCGCGAACTGAGCTCTGCTAAAGTCGTGACGACGCGAAGGATGGTTCACAACACGTACTGAGTTGTTTTGAACATATTTTCTGATTTTTCGGTCTCTGATTCAGTCACTAAAAGCAAATTTTCTAGTGGTGATTTTAGAAGTAACGTCAAACATTTTTAAGATTGTGAATAAGAAAGGGTGTATGCAACTTGAACCTTTGTGTAGCAAGTAGGAATCCAATTCAACAAGGGCGACACTATTATCTTGAACTATATCTCATACATTAGACGTGCACACAACCTTTGTGAAATCAAGCCTCTCTAAATATTAGTTTTTATGAAAACAAATGTAGAAGCAAATGATTATAGCAAAAAAATGGAAAAAGATCTCTTGTCAAGTTCATGGTTTCAAGACTTTTACATAGGTATATGAAAATCTTGACTTTCATGATCTTAGTGCTCAAAAATATTTTCTCATGCATAAATATTTTATTAACCTTTGACAAAGATGCTAGTGAAATTTGATAAAAATAAAATTGATATATTTTTCAAAATAATAAAATAATAGAATATTCAAAATTTGCACTGATGCAATCGATTGCACACTTTCATCAATCGACTGTATCCTTTGAAAATTATGATGAAAATCATTCTGGAACTAATACAATTGATTTTCATTTTTTTTAAACGTTACAAAGATGCAATCGATTGTAGCTTTAGTGCAATTGATTGCATGCTGCCAGATTTTGAAAAATCAGTATTTTCATGTACATTTTGAGAAATACCTCTTCATGGCAACACTTGTATCTTTTCACTTTCACTTGTTCATATTTTTAACCATTTCCATGATATATGAAAAGGTTTTTTACTTTACTATAAATTGATATTCATTTTTTCAATTTAAAATAACCTCTTTCAAATAATCATAAAAAACTCTCTGCATATTTTCTCAAACAGAATTTTCATTCAGTGATACTTTTTGAATAACATTTTCATATCATATTCATAAAAGTATCTTGAGCACTTAAGAGAGTATATAGTTCATGAGTTTCATATTTGAAAGAGAAGAAGTCCTTCATAGGATTTATATACTACAAATTTTCGTATTAAAAAATTCTTGTTGTGTCACATCTTATTTTTCTAGGATTATTGGAATTAAGATTGTGTGTTTTGTATTTCCTTGATGTCCAGGATTGTTGGAAGCAAGTGTGTGCATTGAAGAGGAATGTTCTTCTTTCTCTTAGTGTTTTAGATCTTAAAGGTTTTAAGAGCCTTTGATCTCCCTATAGGTTATATAATAATTATCACCATTGGTGTGAATAGGCTGTACAATCATTCTAACTATAGTGAAATATCTTTCATGTTGAAAGGGGACTAGAGTACTCTCAGACTGTGAGGGGAACCAGGATACATCCTTGTGTTATTTACTTTTCCGCATTTATTGCTTTCATCATATCTTAACCATAAAAGAAAGAAACACTCATAAAACATCATAGATCAAACCAGAAAATTATTTCAAGTATTCATAAAACCTATAAAAATTTTAAAGACCTAATTCACCCCCCTCTTAGGTGCACTTTGAGCTTACAATTGGTATCAAAGTAGGTTATAGGTAACCTGTTACTATAGATCCATAATGGCTTCCGCAAATTAAAATTCGGTCTTTAGAGATGGTGGTAGCAATAACAAGCCTCCATTGTTTTGTGGTGAATACTTTGATTTTTGTACAATTCGCATGAAGACTCACCTAGAAGCGCAAGGAGAAAAAATATGGAATGCTGTACAAAATGGTCCATTTGTTCCTACAATGGTTGTCAATGGTGTTGGTTCATCAAAGCCTAAAGGATCATGGGATGACGATGATAAGAAAAAGGTCCTCTATGATAGGAAATCAATTAATCTTCTTCAAGATGCACTCAGCATGGATGAATTCTTTCGTGTCTCGGCATGCACAACGACAAAGGAAATATGGGATACATTGGTAGAAACTTATGAAGGAACTGCTGAAGTTAAAAGATCTAGATTGAATACGTTGAGTCAAGAGTACAAGTTATTTTGAATGCAGCCCCGAGAATCAATCCTCTACTTGCAGAAAAGATTCGTGCATTTGACAAATCATTTGAAAGAACTCGGTATGACTTTAACTAACGATGAATTAAATATTAAAGTGCTTATATCTTTAACCAGGGAATGACAACCAAAAGTAACAAATATCGAGAAGAATTTATCCACAACAACTTCCGCAACTTTGTTCGAAAAACTTCAAGAATATGAGACGAAACTTGCAAGACTTGAAAAACATGAAATACAAGTAAAAGATTCAAAAGACATTGCTTTAAAGACAAGTATAAAAAAAATCATGATAGCAATCAAGAGGATGAATCCACTAGTAGTGAAGATGATACTCTTATCAAGAAGTTTGAAAAATTCCTAAGAAAAGAAAAGAAAAAGGATATCATTAAAGTGGAAGCACCACCAAGGAAAATTAAATACTTTGAATGTGGAGAAAAAGTTCATGTCAAAAGTGAATGACTTACACTTGAAAGGAAGGATAAACATTTCAAGGAAAGAAGGACAAATGATCAAAGAAAGCATATGTAGCATGAGATGATAATGAAATAAGTTCATCATCGGATAAAGAATATGCAAATCTTGCATTAATAGCAACACATCATTCGATGTCGAAGAAGAAGAAGTTAGTAATGAAATATCTTCTTGATAATGATTCTTTAAATGCTATTAATGAACTACTTAATTAATGTAAGATTTTGTATAAAAAGGTGTCAACTCAAAAGAAACATATATCATCTCTTGAAGAAAAGATTGACATCATTGAAAAGAGTTTCAAATTGAAAACGAAGTTTTCTTGAAAAAGAAAAACAAAATCTTACATGCAAAAAGTGTGAATCATTTTCTTTCTAAATTGTCCAATTAAAAAAGGTTCTTGAAAGGTATGAAAAGGGACAAACTGGATTAGATAATGTCCTTAGAAAACAAAGATTTTCTAATGATAAAAGTAGTCTTGGTTATTCAAAAGTTAACAAACCATGTACTAGTAAAACTATATTTATTAAGGAAAATGACCAGTCCAATATGGAAAAAGTGAATAAAGCACAAAAAGTTCATTATTACCATAAAAGGAAAAGATTTGTTAAGAATAAATCTTATACTTCTAGATATATACGCAATTTTGTATCTACTTGCGTTTATTGTGGTATTGTTGGCCATACACCTAATGCTTGCTATGTTAGAAACTTTATCATGGAAAATGGTCATTATGTGTGGGTTAAGAAGGGAACTAACTATGATGGATCCAAAATACATTGGGTACCAAACCAAACTTAATTTATTTTGTAGGTTGGCTTGAGGACCACATAAAGTCTATTATGCCTTGATAAGTGGTGATTCTAAGCATTTGATGGGAGACATAAACTAACTTTCAAATCTAGTTCTAAAGTCCAAGGGTTATTTCACATATGGGGAATACCTTAAAGAAAGAATTTTTGGCATAGACAAAGTTGGAGCACTCTAACTTTCACATTCATTGAAGATATACTTTATGTTGAAGGATTAAAGCAAAATATTTTAGAAAGACAACTTTGTGACAAAGGGTTCAAGTTCATCAAGGGTGAATGTTTTATGAAGTCACTTACATGAGGTAAAACGCATAAGTATAAGTTGTTTTTATTTTCAAAATTTCACTATATACTTTATAAGTCTTTTTCCATCCTTTTTGCTAATGACAAAGAAGGTATATATATATATATATATATGTGTGTGTGTGTGTGTGTGTGTGTGTATGATTGTCTCTAACTGTTGCAACTCCAAAGATGTAAAATTATCTTAAATCAAGGGAGAGTTTTGATCAAGGGGAGTTATCAAAGATAGGGGGAACATTCACATAAGAGATTCTCATTTGTTCTAAATATTAAAGCATCTCAACTTTCAATGGGTTGTCATCATCAAAAAGGGGGAGAATGTGAAATCAAGCCTCTCCAAATATTAGCTTTGATGAAAACAAATTTAGAAGAAAATAATCATAGCAAAAGAACAGAAAAATATCTCTTGTCAGGTTCATGGTTTCAAGACTTTTACATAGGTATATGAAAATCTTGACTTTTATGATCTTAATGCTCAAAAATATTTTCTCATGCATAAATATTCAAGAAAATATTTTATTAACCTTTGACAAAGATGCTAGTGAAATTTGATAAAAATTAAATTGATATATTTCTCAAAATAATAAAATAATAAAATTTTTAAAATTTGCACTGATGTAATCAATTGCACACTTTCATCAATCGACTGTATCCTATGAAAATTATGCAGAAAACTGTTTTGGAACTGATGCAATCGATTGCATCAATATGACAATCGATTTTCATAGTTAAATTTTTCAATTTTTTTAAACGTTACAAAGATGCAATCAATTGTAGCTTTAGTGCAATCGATTGCATGCTGCCATATTTTGAAAAATTAGTATTTTCATGCATATTTTGAGAAATACCTCTTCATGACAACACTTGTATCTTTTCACTTTCACTTGTTCATATTTCTAACCATTTCCATGATATATGAAAAGGTTTTTACTTTACTATAAATTGATATTGATTTTTTCAATTTAAAATAACCTCTTTTAAACAATCATAAAAAACTCTCTGCATATTTTCTCAAACAGAATTTTCATACAGCGATACTTTTTGAATAATATTTTCATATCATATTCATAAAAGTATCTTGAGCACTTAAGAGAGTATATTGTTCTTGAGTTTCATATTTGAAAGAGAAGAAGTCCTTCATAGGATTTATATACTACAAATTTTCGTATTCAAAAATTCTTGTTGTGTCACATCTTATTTTTCCAAGATTGTTGGAATTAAGATTGTGTGTTTTGTATTTCCTTGCTGTCTAGGATTGTTGGAAGCAAGTGTGTGCATTGAAGATGATTGTTCTTCTTGCACTTAGTGTTTTAGATCTTAAAGGTTTTAAGAGTTTTTGATCTCCCTATAGGTTAGATAGTAAGCATCACCATTGATGTGAATAGACTGTACAATCATTCTAATTATAGTGAATTCTCTTTCGTGTTGAAAGGGGACTGGAGTACTCTCGGACTCTGAGGGGAACCAGGATACATTCTTGTGTTCTTTACTTTTTCGCATTTATCGCTTTCATCATATCTTAACCAGAAAAGAAAGAAACACTCATAAAACTTCATACATCAAACCAAAAAAATATCTCAAGTATTCATAAAACCGATAAAAAATTTAAAGACCTAATTCGCCTCCCTCTTAGGCGCACTCTGAACTTACAATTAGTATCAGAGCAGGTTATAGGTAACCTGCTCCTATAGATCCATAATGACTTTCGCAAATTAAAATCCGATCTTTAGAGATGGTGGTATTTTTAATGTGGATTGCAACAGAAATATGTTTGTTTTAGTTTGAAATTTAGTATAACATAATAGATAGAAGAATATAAATGGTTTTACAACACATCATATATGACTTTATAAAAATTATTAAAAAAAACATAGCATCATACTCTCTTCACGAGCTCCCTCCGTCTCTTATGGCTACACCAGACTTGGCGGTGTGTCAATACCATGTATATGTTGCCTTTCCAATACAAGCAATCAAGAGTCCTTTGCCCCTCTTCAAAGTCACATAGGTCAACTATCATTTTCTCAATACTAGAATTAAATTATAAAAGAAACAGTGCACTTGTTTAGTATAAATATCATAGGAGAGTTTATTTCCTTTTGTATTATTAGAGGAAGCTAGTAGTGATGGGTGTCTCAAGGAGAAATTGCTTAATAGTTTTGTGTTGCTTTCTTTTGCAATGTGTATGGAAACAATTTCAGGAGCAGAGATAGACAATCTGAGCTGCAACTTTCTCAGCAGTCCATGTTTTGGGAAGAAAGTTGAATGCCCTACTCAATGCCCTCTTAAATCACCCTCTGATCCAAATGCCAAAGTTTGCTCTCTTGACTGTGCTTCTCCTGTATGCAAAACTCAATGCAAACGTAAGTTCTTTATTCTATCTTCGAATTACCATTTTGTGTAAAAGTTTTCATTTCTCTATTTCAAAATTCAATAACAACAGATCGCAAACCAAACTGCAATGGTCGTGGATCAGCATGCTTAGACCCGCGCTTTGTTGGAGCAGATGGAATAGTTTTCTACTTCCATGGAAGATCCAATCAACACTTCGCCTTAGTATCTGATCAAAATCTCCAAATCAATGCGCGTTTCATTGGCCTAAGACCCAAAGGTAGAACAAGAGATTATACATGGATTCAAGCACTTGGAATTCTCTTTGAAACTCACAACTTCATTGTTGAAGCAACCAAACCAACAAAATGGGATAATGAAATTGATCATTTGAAATTCTCTTACAATGGAGAGCAACTTCATGTTCCAAGAGGTTACCTCTCTAAATGGGAGTTTCAAGAAAAGAAAATTAGTGTAGAAAGAACATCAAACACCAACAGTGTTGTTGTTAATGTTCATGGAGTTGTGGAGATATATGTGAATGTTGTGCCTGTAACTAAGGAAGATAGTAGAATTCATAACTATCAAATTCCTGATAATGATTGTTTTGCTCATTTGGAGGTTCAGTTTAAATTTTATGATCTGTCTTCAAAAGTTGAAGGTGTTCTTGGGAGGACTTATCAGCCGGATTTCGAAAATCCAGCGGCTAAGTTAGGTGTGGCGATGCCGGTGGTTGGGGGTGAGGATAGATATAGAACGACATCACTTCTTTCTGCTGATTGTGGTGCTTGTTTATTTGTTCCTGGTGATAACTCCATAAACAACAACAATGTGATTGTACAAGTGTTGCCAACAGTGGGAATGGTATAGTTTGCAAAGAAATTATTGATGTTGTTTGTGATAATGTTATTGTTTTCTGTCTTGTGTTATATAAAAAGACAAGTGTTTGTCATGGATTTAGTTTGAATAAAAAGTTCAATGTTTTATTTGTTTAGCATTCAGTATCCACACATACCTATGGACTTTCATAGGATAAATGTGTATTCTTCTTCTTTTTCATTTTCTGGATATCATAGGATTAATGTATATTGAGTTAAATATAAATTTCCTATCAATATACTGAAAAATGAGCTATTAAATGAATACAAAAACTTTGGAGTGAGGAAAAATGCCTCATAAATTTGAGGAATCCCAGCTAGCATAAACAGCATCAATCAATTTTTCATGCAATGTGACACCAGAGCATGCAATTATGCCACGGTCAAGACCTTCTAAGTATGTTCCCTTTGAAAAGTCCAGAGGGCGGCCTCCGGCATCGGTCACCACACCACCGGCCTCTTCAACAATCACAACACCGGCAGCATGATCCCATATCTTCTCCTTGTAACCGGACTTTGCAAATTTCATGAAAATCTCGGCATCTCCCCTTGCTATTGCCGCATACTTTACCATGCTGTGGACGCGTAAGGGCTGTTTTCTGTACCAGATTTTGAGAGAGTAGAGCATTTCAATCCCAAATATTGTGTTAAAAGAAGATAGAAGTATAGTAACAATTATCCCTAACTCCCCAATCATGACTCATGTGGTAACAATTATGACAGAGAGGATATGAAACGCAAGTTGCAAATAATGCATTTTCAAAAACAATGAAAACAGTGTCATATATCTCATGTAATGTGGGACTCTGAACATATATAGTTGCCCAATTTCTAGTTGTAGTGACCCTATTGTTACCTAGTCTAGAAATGATTTCTGTCATGGCACTTAAATCTATAAAAATAATAGTACTATTTAAATACAGTCTGCATTGCAATTATATGGATGTAATTTCAGCCAGTTAAATGGGAGAAATAAGTCAAGATGCAGAACATTTGAAATAAAAATTGAGAAATATTATACCTAAGTCCCACAGTGTGAGCCAGGCCGGCTGTGAAGGAATGATTTGAGTTTGCCTTTTCCACTGGTTCACAGAGAGTTGCCAATGCTGGATCATCAACTGAAGAAACTTGAATACGTCTGGCACAATTTGGCCATTCTAGCGTCTTATCTGCAGGATTCAACGACTGCAACCACGCCTCGCCACTGCCTCTCTTAGCATACAAGACACATCCTTTTCCCCACGCATCGGTAGTTGTTGGAGATGATTGGGATGTTGTTTCATGATACTGGTAGTGATAACTTAGCCATTCTGTTTTCACTGGGTAATTGGGGCACCCAAGAACTCCAAGGACAACTTTTCCATTCTCAATCAAAGCTAGAGCAACCGCATACTGATCACCACGTACAAATCCTAATGTGCCGTCCACAGGGTCAAGTACCCAATGCCTTCCAGTGGGGCCTCCTGTTGAGCTGCAGCGGGCAATGGCCTCAAGAACTTCTGATGTCCCAAGAGTTGTCTCTGGACTTTGAAGACCATACATTGCTGCAAAAGATAAAGACTCATTGACAGTATCCACAACAGCTTCCAGTAAGAGTGTTGAATTGTCCTTGGAGAAAATTTCTACGTCTTCTTCGGCAACAATTGACACATTTTGAACCCCGAATGTTTTTGCTAGTAACCAACTAGTGATTGCTTGAACACTCAAGTCTTCTCATGCAGAGATATCAAACAAAATAACTAGTCAAATAACTTGAAACAATACTATCACCATAAGAACAAGGTTAAGGGACAAAAGTAATATATCTTCATTTCCGATATTAAAATTATTGTTTTCAGCGGCATATGAATATAAACAAGCTAGTTTGGTCTGAATTGCAAATTGTGAAATGTAATAATGTGTACAGTGGAAAGAAAAAGAGAAATGTGGTGTTAGCTCTAGTCCTAGAAGCAAAAATGGGATGGAAATTGGAGCTTGGATCTACTTGAATAAGCCAACCATCTAGACGCGCATTTAGCTACAATTTATTGCATCATGAATTCAAAGTTTTGTACCAGCAAGCATATATACTAGGTGCATGTTCTTATTATTGCATCATACAAACTGGGTGCAAGATTTAACCTAATAATGATTTTAGTAACAAGTATTAAAATGCAGAATATCCCAGATACCACAAGGCAGAAACAAAACAATAATTTATGACTCAGTTCAAATATTAGATTAGATTTGAGCGTAGACACAAGCTCAATTAAAATTATATATAAATAGTCTTAGTCGGTATCGTATGATTGAATAATATAATCTTTAAATAAAATGCAAAATACCTGCAACAGTAACAGGAGAATCATCGTGTTTGGAGACAACCTCGGTGGCAAGGAGTTTCCCTGCACCCTCCCACAGAGCACATGCGACGTGAACAATCCTCACAGCTACCTCCAATTCCTTGGCGTAATTTTGATCCTCCATGCGCTCCAAAATATTTCTCTGACTCACATTTGCGGAAGAAAAACCAAAGTGAGAGACACGAAAAGTTTACAGTGCGAAAGTATTGCGGTTTCAGTTTCACACAGTTATGCAATTTGGTGTTTGCTTCTTTCTATAGGGCCGTCACTAATTCGCGTTTTATATTGACTGCCCCTTAACTCACATTTCCACATAAATCTCACGTTTCCTTAATTATCTTTGCTTTAACTATAATATTTCAAATTAGGCTTTCAATTAGTTTTTTTTATTTTTATTTTTAAAGTAATGTTATTTAAATACTGGTATACATGAGATAGTGTAAGATTCAGAAATAAAAAATGAATGGGAAATGTACCTAGACTACAGTGTGGGCAACATTCATTTGAATCTCTTATATACTCTACTGTTTGGTTTGGAAAATAATAGAGTGGAAAATGAGAGGAGGTTTTAGTTGCTAAGGTTATTTGTTGTAAATTTGTACTTTTAATTAGTAGTTCCAATAAAATGAGCATGCATGTTTTTGAAATTAATCCATTTGTATTCACTCTTTCAGTTATTATCACTTTTCATATTCATAAATATCAACTCATTTTTCATTTCACTTTTCAACTATTAACAAATTTAGGAGGAGAATGATGTAAATAAAAATAACTGAGTTTGATGACGTATATTTTTAATAATATAACGATGTAAGGCATTCTTTCACTTCCTATGTATTGTAAAAATATAGAGTTAATCCATAATCAACCTCTTCAAGCTTGAAGTCAGTGTTCTTTCTATTTAAAAAACCCTTAATCTTAATCAGTGACATGATAATTAATTCAAGGATGTACTATGTTAATTATTTAGTTTACGGTTGACATTAATTTTAGTAAAACAAATTAGACGACAACATATTTAATAGGATAACTAAACAAAATTCTATATAGACCGGTCTAACACAAAAATTGTTAGTATTTAACATAATTCAAACTCAAGATCTTAAGAGAAGCACACCCAAGGCTCCATCCTAAAAAACAAATCGAGGTGATTACAAGTTGAAGACAGAGAGAGTACACGTGTTGGTTACACGACATTCACACAAAAACAGATTAGGCGCGCAGGCAAGTCCAGTTTCCACATCAACAATGGCGTACCCTCTCTCTTCCACCTTCAACATTCCCATAACTCGCCTCCCTTTCTTCCATCGCACCATAACACCTCCTTCTCGAATTTTCTGCTTCTCAAAGAACCAACCCGACAACACTTCACCAACCATAACTGTCAGGTTAATGAAGCAGTTCAAGAGTGTGGTTCCTATCCTAATTGCCTCCACCATTCACTTCACTTTTCTGTTTCCGCTGCTCGATTCTCTTCCTCCACCTGCCATGGCAATTCTGTATTCTCCAGATACCAAGGTTCCAAGAACTGGTGAAGTTGCTCTTAGGAGAGCCATTCCTGCAAACTCTAACATGAAGGCTATACAGGAGACTCTTGAAGATATTTCTTATCTCTTGAGGATTCCACAAAGAAAACCTTATGGAACAATGGAGGGGGATGTCAAGAAAGTTTTGAAGGTATTCATCATAATCTTTTTGTTTCACGATATCCTTCTTCTTGTGTCACAACTTCCTTCCTTATTTTAGATAGCAGTAGATGAAAAGGATGCTATATTGGCAAGTATACCAGCAGAACTGAAGGAAAAGGCTTCCCTGGTGCATGCAACTCTAATAGATGGAAAGGTATTTTGGAAAATACACCTGGATTATATCATTATTTGTATGCAACTCTTCATTCTAACATAAATGACATTTACATTTCAACAAAGTTGCATATGCTTATGACCATTTCAATTCTTCTTGTATTACAATATGGCTAGATTTTCTATTGATTATATTTCGCATGTGCTTGTAAGTAATTTAGGCTTTATGCCTTTTGCAATGACATTTCACTGATTATATAATAATTACAAATTAAGGGGAGCAAACCAATTCCTGAATTGTCTAACCTATTCTAAGAAAGATGAGAAATATAATTACACACTGATATAATTTCTCGATTGACGCCTCCCTCAAATTGTTGCGGCTCATCAATGAGCTAACAAGAAAACGATGGTGTTGGTGCGGAACACTCTTGGTAAGATTAGCTACTATTTGAAATTGAGTACTGACGTGAAGAAGTGATATAGTTCGGTCTTCATAGGTGTCGCAACAGGTCTGTGTTATCAAATAGCAGTGTCGTGGCCGCTATGGTGGATATACATGGCAGTTTTGGGCTCAGCACAATTGTAAATATCATCCGATATTCCGGGTTTTCCGCCATAGTCCACTATAATGGCACCACAAAGCGGCTGGTATGGTGGGATTTTGGCTCTCTGCCATGAACCGCCGTCAACAACACTACAACAGGTTGAATGACAATCAACTTCAATATGTTTGGTGTGTTTATGAAAACCATTGCGAGAGGTTCCCTTCAAGTAGCAAATTATTTGATTAACCGTTGCCAAATGAGGAAGAAGAGAAGAATACATGAATTGACTTATCTTTTGAACAACAAATGATATGTTAGGAGGGTAATAGTCTAGTAGTTAAGGCTACCCACAAGCCGCCATTATAATAGTCTAGAAGTATCCATTGGATTAGCTGATTGGAGATCAGCCATAGAAACCAAATGTGTGACATACTTATGTAGATGTAGGAAATTTCCTTGGATGTAGATTGAACCTCAAGAACAAGAAAATTATGCTGGTTACCATGATCTCTCATTTGAAATGAGACTTGCAAGTGTTGGATGGAAGCATTATCAAAACCAAAAGTAACCATCAACATAGAAAAGAACCAGCATGATCAAAACAAATAATAACCATATCATCAACATAGAAACGAGCCCGTATAATACCTATAGATGTGATATGGATAAATAGAGAAGAACCATACTGACTCATAGTAAAGGAGAATCCAGGTAGAGTATAGTAAAATTTCTCATACCATGCTCTTGGCAACTATTTCAAAGCATATAAGGCGGTGCTTGAGCTTGCACACACCCTTCAATCAGGTCATCATAGAGAATAACATTTTTTTCTCATCCATTTGATGAAGATACTGCCCATTAGAAGCAACATAGAGAATAACAGTCTTCACATCCATTTGATGAAGATACTCCCATTAGATGCATCTATAGAGATTACAGTACAAATTGTTGCGATTTTGGCAACCGGTGGAAATGTCTCGTCATAATCAATTCCACATTTCTACTTGTTTCCTAAAGTCAAGCCTTGTAACAGTTGAGGGATCCATCCTACTTGTTTCCTAAAGTCAAGCCTTGTAACAGTTGAGGCCTGAGGGATCCATCTGAATTCAATTTCACAGAATACACTCGTTTGCAGCCTGTGAGTTTGACATCAGGAGGACAAGATACAATATCTCATGTGAAATTTTCTTGAAGAGTTTGAAGCTTCTCCTGCATTGCTTTTATCCAACACAGGTCTTTAATATCCTATAAGTATCAAGTAGGAGTTGGATATGCTAGAGAGTGAGGCAGTCAAAGAAGTATATGAGGAATCATACATATCTAATGAATATCTATCTGGTGCTTGAGATATTCGACTAGAACATCGTGGTTCAATCGATATAGGTTGAAGTGGCAGTTCGACGTATGGAAAGAGGGGTGGAAACGTGATGTCTGCATTGTCTGACACATATATTACATGGTTCATAATGTTCTATAGATTGAGGCATAATAGAAAAATTTGGAAATATAGCAAGATTATTCTTGGAAGGAGAAAGAGACAAATCATGAATTGATTATAAATAAATGTCACATTCCGAAAAAATAATGAAAAATGATGGTTAGAGACATCATAACATACAAAACCCTTGTAAGAGTGACTATATCCCATGAATGCACATTGAACAGACTTTTCTTCAAGCATACGTCTTTCAAACGGAAGTACGTGAACAAAACATGCACACTCAAAATTATGTAAATCACTATAATCAAGTTGAGTTTTAAAAAGACAAAAGCGTACACATAGGTCTCGGACATGCACGTACTAGGAAGAGCCTAGTCACATACAAGATGCAAGCCAAACTGAAGTGAAACTCGAAACCCTGATTTGGGATCGTCACCAAACTGATACCATGTATGGAATTTTGGCTTGATGCCTTTTGTTTTGATATTTCACTGAATATATGATAGTTATAAGTTACATTTACAACTAATAATATTAAAACGAACATATTCTTGGAAATATGATAAATATAATTACACATTGATATGATTTCCTAATTGACCGTGCTTGTATCTCATAGCTTGCTGATGCTAGATAAATGATTCAGAATTTCAGATAAAGAAATTTTAATGTGAACTTTGGCTAATCATTGACAGTGTTATATAATTCACACATTATGAGAAATTGGTAGTTCTTATCCATTATAGAAGCTACCAGAATGATATCTGTATTTTACAGGGGGGTTTGCAAGTTCTCCTTCAATCTATTAAGGAACAGGATGCTGATAAAGTATCAGTGAACCTTCAATCTACATTGGATATCGTGGCAGATCTAGAGACATTACAGGTGATGCAAACCAGATAATATGATGTTATCTTGAAATCAAGAGCCGTTAATTTCATTTTTTCCATTAAAATGACTGAACTTATGTAACAATATGACACGATGTCCATAATCTGAACTTGATATTGTGGCAATAGGCACCAGGACTATCTTTTCTCTTGCCGGGGCAATACATGCAATATCCACGGTTAGTGACTCTATTAAAATTCAGCTACTATGTTGATGTAGTTTATAATGAATCTTGTGCCATATTTCACATCCCCACCGGTGGCCCTTTAGATCTTGAACATAACTACAATCATTTGATACGAGGCAAGCATAAAAATGGTTATCGTTTAATCATCCGTATAACAAATCTTTCAAAAAATTTAGTGAACAGAACATAGGTGGAAAACCAACATTTTCCTAATTCTTTTGTAGGCTTTCAGGGAGAGCAACTGTTGAGTTCATAGTTGAGAAAGGAGATGGATCAACATTTTCTCCAGTTGGTGGAGAAGAGAGAAAAACTGCCACCATTCAGGTAAAACTCCGTCTATAACTTGTTCTTTATGATTAGCTGCTGGTTGTTGATCTGATTGGCCAGGTCTGTTAAATCATCCATAAACATTAAGAAAAGGTCAATATAACACTCCCTCCGTTCCAAAATAAGTGTCTTTTAAGGTTTTTTCAGCGAGATTAACAAGTGTTTAAATTTTACAATAAATGAATTCATAAGTTTTTCAATTGTACAAAATTTTACTTATTGGCTATTAACAGTTGTCATAAATGCATTGTACGTCATAATGAATTGAAAGTGATGAACACAATAGTTAGTTTGTAGTAAATTAGAAATAAATTTATTAATGTTGTATTGAAAAAATAAAACAATGTTTATTTTGGAAAACTTTTCCTTTGCTAAATGACATTCATTTGGGATAAAGGGGGTATAGCATGCTGAATGGTGCATTGATAATTTACTGTTCGTAGATAGTTTATTGAAACTAACTGACGGTTAATTTCTTCTCAGGTTGTTATAGATGGATATTCGGCTCCATTAACTGCAGGGAATTTCGCAAAACTGGTAAGGTAGTGGAACAGTACTTCAGCCTTGTGAACTTAGTATGGCAATTCATTGCCAATATCCCGTGTGTACCCACTCTTCGTTTTCATTGCCTGACATGGTTTGCTTTTTGGTTTGATAGTTAAAATAGAGAAGAAAGAACGGCTTCTACATTCTTAAAATTTTGTTTAGTATAGTGTATGCAGCATATCAACTATTATTAATAAGAAGAATATATTAACCGGAATACATGTATTGCCATGTTGAGAATTAATATTCATAACCTTGTCCAAAGTTGATTATAACGAGGAAGAGTCAACTTCTTAAACAAACCTTGGAAATATAAGGAAGTACGATTTTCAGCTGTGGAAAATTGGGAACGACAATATGTTGCAAACTGGAACATTCTGTTTTTTCTATCAAAAATATGTTGTTTAGAATGTGAATATGAAGCTGTATAATGCGGTATTGTTCATTTTTTTAAGTTTTGTTTTAATCATCTAGATAGTTTGATTTTACATACCTCCCACTTATTAACATATTTTCAAGCCATATCTATCTAATGTGTTCTCTCACCACACTCAGTCACTTATCCTATAGGTGATGGATGGAACATATAATGGCATAAAGCTCAACTGTTCCAATCAAGCTATTCTTTCAGAAAATAGACTAGATAAGAGCAGTGATTACAGTGTTCCCTTGGAAATAATGCCAGCGGACAATTTGAGCCCTGTATAAAACAGCATTAAGTGTACAGGTATGTTTTTGTTTTTGTTTTATTTGATCGCATCTTTTGCAGCACACTTGACTGACATTTATAGTCATGTTCTCATTTATTTTCCTATGTGTCCTTTGGAAGGATGGAGAACTGCCTGTTCTGCCTCTATCTGTTTATGGAGCAGTTGCTATGGCTCATAACGAAGCCTCTGAGGAGTACTCATCACCTTATCAGTTTTCTTCTATCTCTATGATAAACGAAGCGTAAGTGCAATCCGCCATTTTCCCTGCTACACGCCTTGTATTTATTTTCCTAATCACTTGTTAAAGCCTAGTTAGTAATCTTTTTAATCTTATCCTCTGTTGTAGGCTGGCTTGGGAGGGATATCTTTTGAAGAAGGGCAATTTTCAGTTTTTGGGTAAGCCATGTTAGCATTGTATAATCTGTTAAAAGTAATCAACTTTGAAATTTAACTTTTTTCTCTTTTATGTTTTTGTTGTTTATTTTCTGGTACTATGCACAATGCAGATATACCACCACTGGGAGAGATATTCTCCCCCAGATAAAAACTGGTGATATCATTCGTTCGGCAAAGCTGATTGAAGGCCAAGACCGACTTGTGTTGCCAAAAGAAAGTTGAGTAGGCCACTTGGTCTTACGGTGTTATCTGAGCAGGTAAAAACATTCCATTCTTTGTAATATGTATGTATGCTATTCGGTATCAGCCTGATTTTCCTGATGCAGGTTGTGTTGTAAATTATAATTATTTTTAATATTATGATTCAAGATTTGAAAAATACAAGTTAACTTTCAGACGCATCCTGTATCGTATTCATATAATTTCACTCAAAAATGACTAATGAAGTATGTTCGGAAGTTAAAATCCGAATACAATTACTTGAAGAAAAAACCATTGGTGTAATTGTAGGAAATGATATACTTTAGGATATTTCAGTGAAATTTGGTGCAAAACAATAATCCGCAAGAAATCCTGATGTCAGCTTACATTCACTCCTGATTCTATTTTGAACTTTTAGTACTATTACCTGCGAAAAATATTGCATGTATCTGCAAGGAATGTTCGGTACTAGCAAAACCTCACAGTGCATCGGAAAAATCACCTCCAAACATGACAAATGGACATTTCAAATTTACATAAAATTTTAGAGAAATATATACTGGAAAATCTTTAGAGAAATATATGAATTTTTACATTATTGCTTTGCAGAAAAAGTCAGTTAAGTTTGATTTTGTTTAAGCAACACCTCCTTAATCACTTTGTCCAAATTCATGTATGAACCACCACCAGGTCTAGTATCCTCCTCTACTTTCTTCTTCAACTCATTTGTCTTTTCCCTCATCTTCTTTCCTCTCTCTCCCACCATCAATTCATTCACCAACTTCTCCACCTCTCCTCTCTTGACATTAGTATCAATTTCAATCCCAATCTCCCATATGTTACAAATGTATCTGCAGTTTGTTGGTTGATCAGCAAAGAATGGCCAACACAACATCGGCACTCCACCACATATGCTTTCAATCGTTGAGTTCCATCCGCAATGAGTTAAGAATCCCCCAATCGAACGGTGCTTCAACACTTTCTCTTGTTGACACCAACCCACGATTAGGCCTCTATCTGAGACTTCATTCACAAACTCAGATGAAAAAACTACCGAACCACCGATGACAAGATCAGGCCTAATGATCCACAAAATGGTTTCTTACTGTTGGCCAAACCCCAAGCAAATTCCAACAGTTTTCTAGAGACATAACTGTCGTGCTTCCAAAGTTCACATAAACAATAGATCCCGATTCTTGCGAATCAAGCCACTCAAAGCATTTAGGGTCTTCTTTCCAAAGGTTGGAATCTAAAGATGCCAAGGGATCATGTGGAGATTGATTTAAAAAAGAAGCAAAAGGGCCAATGGTGTATAAAGAAGGGAACATAGAATAAACAACATTGATAACATCACTCTCAAGATCATTACAAGTATTGAAAACAATAGCTGAGGCTCTTTGAAATCTATCTACTACTTCAATGATAAATTCTATCATCAAATCATTAGGATTGGTTGTCCTTATAAAAGCAAGAAGATCCTTCAGTCTAAAATTTTGCAAACCTGGAATCCAATCAACTTTAGTGTCCAAATATCCATTTGTTAGATAACTCTCATCTGTGTTTATTAACTCCAAAAGTCAATAATATTCGCAGCAGTGTCACAATTTTGATATATTATAAATAAAATGAGGAGCATAGATTGTTGTTAGTAGTTACCTTTGAGTGGTATGATACCTTTCTCAATGAGTGTAGGAAAATGTAAAGCAGACAAGAAAGAACAAGCACTAGACGGGACAAGGAGAACAACTGGGAGTGCATGTTCTTCAGCAACCTGTATTGTAACTGACATGAAACTATCAGAAACTAGGCATGTAACAGGAGGTATAAGGCCAGATTTGGCAGAATCATCAAGCCTAGCGACAAGTTCACGAAAAGGGTTGATGAAGTTCTTTCTGATTGATTCGCGAAGAGATTGCAAGTCTTGATTAATATCACCATCACCATTCATTTCTGGAACGATTTCAAAGTCAAAGTCAGCAAAACCATCAAAGGCTTTTGGACCCATTGACTTGAGCAAGCGTTTGTGATTGTATTCAGTATTTACAAAGGTTATATAAAAGCCTCTAAGGTGAAGTAGTTTTGCTAGTTGTAACATTGGATTGATATGGCCTTGAAGTGGATATGGAGTTAACACTGCATGTGGTTTTCTCTCTGCAAAATTATTCATCTCTGGTATGCCTATGTTTTTTCCTATGCATTGTAAGAGTGGTGGGCATAGCTCTTTTCTATAATAGACACAAAAGGCCAATTTCAAACTATGATGTTTAAGAAATGGTCAAACGAAACAGAACAAGAAAAACAAACAAAGGTGAAAGATTCTGAGTACGTACCCTTACATATTTCTAAATATTATTGTCATGTAAAGCAACAAAATAATGGACCGGCCATAGTATATACTCTTGCTAAACGGATCATTATCTTATTAGAATGTGCGAGTTATCATTTTGTAATTTGTCTCTATGGATAATCTATTCGTTTTCCAGACATATATAAAGGTATTTCAAAGGAGCAGGTGGCCGAATCAGATGCTAGAAGATGGGATGAACGTTTTCCAACTGTGCTAACCTTCCTCTGTCTTTTTGTTACATCTTGTGTGTACAGTATATTTGTAATGAAAAAATTGATATGTTTTTGTTTTTACATGATTGAAGTATGTGGGTTTGATCCCGAATGCAGAGTACCGAATTCCATGCAAACTTAAGATTTTTCTTCAAAGTTTATTGACGTCTCTAGGGCCATTCTCGACCGAAGATCATTTCCCCTTCCCCGTCCAAGTAAAAGCACAGTCCTAGGCCGACTTGTTGCGAACCCAACACGACCTTTGGAGTGGCTAGCTTCTAGAGAGGGTGGGCCATTATTGTCGTTTTAATGCTTTTATCACTTTTTTGTATGTGTGCTTCGTGCGGTGGGGTTTTGATTGGTGTGCTCGCACGTGCGTGGCGTCTGCAGAAACACCCCTGAGTTTTTATGCTTGGGCCTTGATCCCTTTGGTCGTGAAGTTGATTATATAGAAATAACGTTAACCGCGAACTAGAAAAACATAATTAGGTGGACTAACCACCACTTATTCTTCGTATTTTGTTTATTGTTAGATCAACCATTTTTGGGAGGCTGGACATTCTTAGTTGGCCGGTTAGGGACACCACATTGATTTCTACTGCCTTGCTTCTCCTTGATCTTGTTGGAGTGCTTGATATATCTTTTTATTCCATTAGAGACCAACATTGATTGTAACCGACCTTCTTTGAAGATTATGATATTTGAGCTTGAGATTGATCGATGAGGCTACATCCTCCAAAGTGTTTGCAAAAGGTCTTTCGAAAATGAAATTGTAAACACTTTTGTTGAGGACCATGAAGAACAGTGAATTGATGAACTAGACGTTTTCCCTTGTCCTACAAATATCAGTAAATCGACTTATCCATGGACGAGTCTCCATGTCATTAAACGCGTATAAATCTAAGCTATAGTATGACCATAAGCATCCATCTTCTCGAACTACCTACAGTACATGTTGTCGCATGAGCTACTCCCGTCAATCAGAATTTGTAAGACATTGAAATGTCCAATCGTAGTTGTTATAACTAAAGGAAAGATTTCATTTAGGATTCTCCCAATTTTCGTATAGTCATGGAACTTAAGCATTGAAAGGTCAGGGGTTTTGGTTAAAGTATTTCCATCCTTTTTATGAACATCCAGCATCTGGGCGATCTTTGTTTTCATTGTCTCCTTGGATATGATATTTGCTCGGGAGAATGTATTAGTGTTTCCCCTTGTTAGCCTTCTTATCTTCACCACTAGTCTCCACATATGTGGTTTTTGAGGGGGGTTTACGCTTGGATGACTCTTGTCTTTCTCTTTTTTTCCGCCTTCACGTACTGGACAATCGACCTCTTTCTCAAGGAAGTTATTGTAACTAACTACCTTTTTCGGGCCGTGAAGTGAGCAGTGAATATCTCGCAGAAGTCCTTTCAGAATTTAATTATTCTATACGATAGAGCATTGTACCATAGCCTAGTCGGTTCGATCAATGTTAGCGTGGGAAATTTACAATTGGAGGCTTCATTGGCATGGAAGTAATTCAACCATTCATTGACGAGTTGCATGTGCTTGTTCGACATTCCCGTCCCATTGTATTCACCCAGTTTAGAAGGTTTCACCATAGATTTTGGTTTTATGCTATTCAAAATACAGGTGCATAGAGGATACTTCTGAGGATTCTTTGGTGGCTGTTTTTGTACTTGGTCCTGTGGAGAAACATTCATGCCTCGGTCTCCCTCAGGGATCTTACGAGGACTCTAATGCTTCAACACAGCCGGCTCAAGGATGGCGGCTTGGCTTCTTTTTACATTGCTTATTGTGCGACGTTTACCTTGGAGCCGAGTTGTGTAGTCTTTCTTTGAGACAGATCAACCTCTCAATTGCTTGTAAATTATGCTGTCGAATTATGTTGAACATCTTTTTCATTAATTCATTGATGCCTTGTATATCACAATAGTTGGAAGCCAGAAAATGCTTCTGGTTATGCAATTGGTGTTGCTACCAGTGGTCTGATTGGATGAAGTGGAGTGTTTGCTACATGGACTGTTATGCCTTGAGTAAGAGGCGGAGGAGGCTGATTAATCACCGCTTAAGAGGAAGTGGCTTCGCGTAATAACTCAGAGTAGCTCTAGATTTAACCATCTGTGAAAAGGTTTGGAAGCCAGGAATTTGGAAAACAAGATATCAAAGTTGATACGCTACTTGACTAGATCAAAGACGATGAATTTTCGTGTTCAAATTCTAGATCTCTTGATTCGATAAACGGAAAAGGTTTCAAACTAATAAATTGAAGAGTAAACGGAAAGGATAGAATGATTGTTCTTAAATAACATAGTTCGCGCTTAAAAAGCACAATCTATCATTTTCCCTATATAGCACGTCAGGGCAAGTTGCAATGTAATAATAATAATAATAATAATAATGTGTGTCAATGGTGCCCAAATGTTGTAAGGTAGCAACTATAACAAAACCCTTGAGAAAAATAGAAACTATGCCTACCGATTAAACTTTAAGGCCTTCTTCTTTTGCTTTCTTGAACCATTTAAGTGTGCTCTCCAATGTTGTGTAAGCGGCAACGTCTGTCAAACTCTTGCTTTCAACAGCATAATCAAATACTTCATAAGCATCTGCGATTCTACCAACTCTACACAATGTCCTGACAAACGTAGCATAAGAAGCCATATCAAGCTTCAGACCATCCGATTTCATCATTTCATAGAACTCCATGGCCTTATCAAACAGCCTAGACTTACACAACCCATGTAGCAGCGTGTTATACGTGCACGAATTCGGACTGCAGCCCTTCATCTCCATCTCTTCCAACAATGCCAATGCAGCCAAGGTCTCACCTTTCCTGCACATCCCATTCATCAGAGAAGTATAAGTCACCTCATCAGGGAAATGACCCTTCTCCGTCATAACACGCAACAACTTCTTAGCTTCTGTGACCCGACCCGATTTCGACAACCCATAAATCAAAGTATTATAAGTAACAAGATCAGGCTCCACCCCATTCTCCTTCATCTGATTATAAACCTCAATTGCCTCACTCCCTCTACTCAACATACAATAACCTTTCATAATTGTATTATAAACAAAGCAATCCGGCTTAAAACCCTCCTCATGAAGAACCTTCACCAACCTCATCGCCTCACGCAAATTCTTAGTGTTACACACATTATCAATCAGAATCGTATACGTAACAAGATCCGGTTTCACATCAAATTTACTCCGCATTTCTTCAATAAAACTATAAACAGAGCTCAACGTGCGGCACTTACATAGATTCTTAACAAGGAAATTGAAAGTGTAAACATCAGGCACACAATGCTTCAAAGACAGCTCTTTAATCAACTCAACCGCGTCATCCACACGATTAGCCGAACAAAGTGCCCGAATTGCTAAATCCACAGTAACTTTATCAGGGCTTATACCATCAGACACCATCAAATTTAGGGTTTGATGAATTGGGGCAAGTGCAGAATCAGTGGAATCAGCAGATTTGCAGGATTGGGTAAGAAGGATATGGTAAGTGGATTTGTCAGGGGAGAATAAAGGGTGAGTCTTTGTCATGTGACGGAGAAAAGCAATGGAATCGTTGATGGTGGAAATTGAAGCGTAGGATTGAAGAAGGGAGTCATGGAAGCGGGGATCATTTGAGGTGTTAGCGATGGAATTGAAAAGGGTTTTAGCGTCTTGGAGGTTTGGGGATTTGAATGGGGATAAGGGTTTGGGAGGTTGGGGTTTTCGGGATTTAGCAGGGAAGTGGCGAGGTTTGGAAGAAGATGGAAGGGATGAAGATGGTTTGATTATGTTTGGGTTAGAGAGTGCGGAACGAAATGAAGGAGGAATTTTTCCCATTCTTCTTCTTCTTCGGTGAAAGTGTTGCAGGGTTTAGGGTTTTTGTAAATTGTTACACTGAGGATTCTGAGGATTCTTTGGTGCTTGTTTTTGTACTTGGCATTTGTCTCTTTTAAACATAACTATTGATTGTCTGCTTCTTTATTATATTAACTAATAAAGAATAAATTTATATCTTTTAAGCAATTACTCTGATAATTATGAGGTAGCCGTGCAGCATATCACAAAATGGAATAAAACAAAGACAGAACAGAATACAGTTTATTAAAAAACCGCACCCCGCATGTACAACCAATTTATGCCGTCTTTCCGGCTTAATTAGACACCCATATTATCCCAAACTATCATTTGTTCTTTAGTCTTACTATATATACCTGTTGCTTCTCCTCTAGCTAGCTCCAAACAAACATCTTCTATTAATATTATTTCATATATACCGCCATATTTAAATGGCTATTTGTACTACTACTCGTCATTTGTTCATTTTCTTTGTGTTCTTCTGCTTCACTCTTCGCCTTATTTCTGCTGGTTAGCCTCTCATATTTTTATGGAGTAAGCAATTTTTATGCAATACCTATAGTTATATCTCTTGAGTGATTTCTTTTTTTCTCTTATATTCAGAGGTTCGTATTGCTGCTAAAGTTTGTGCAAGGCCAAGTGGAACATGGAATGGACCTTGTGTCGGCTCTAGCATATGCAACGATCAGTGCAAGGAGAGAGAGAACGCTATCGGGGGAGGCTGCCACGTCTTGGCTTGTTACTGTCAATATTTTTGTTAGTAATCACGGACGGTGATCAAAATCATCATAAAACATGGAAACAGTTGCACTCTTGTTTGTAGGAAACAAATTATAGTAAAATTATAGATTATCTTGTATGACTTTTATGTTGAACTTGAACCCAACATTGTTTCTATATGTAAATGATGTTGGAACCTATAACTGTGATGTGTTTGTGCATGACTATACTTATTATCTTCCTGACTATAACAAACACTTCAGTTCGAAGGGAATCATTTTAAAAGCCGACAACAAAAGATGTTATATTTCTCAACAATCAAAATGGTTGCTAATGTTTTGAAGGATGGATCCCTGTAGTTTTATAGACAAATGAACAACCAAAGAAGGATAAATGACAAAAAATACTCTTCTAGAATGAAAATGACTAGCTTTGTAAAAAAATCATTCACAATGGTCTAGCTGAGGATTTATATGACTATAATTATTTTGTAAAGACACTAGGATTATCGATGAATATATAGTGAGCTCTTGATATGGTGGTGCATATCTAGATGCGGCTGTGTAGGGGTGGATTTGAAACGTTAGTGTTTTAGGTCGGTTAAAAGCCCAATAAAGGGAAGTCCACTTACTGCTCTAAAGAAAGTCCAATGACTACTTGATCTAGAGGTGTAAACATTTCTACACATTTAAGATCTAAGATACACACTTTTCATAAATTATTGTACACTTTTCATTTCTTTTATTTTTGAAGTCTTTTGTATTATAAGCATTTTAATGACATTTATCATATTTTTTGTCTATTATCTTTATCTAAAACTTATTTCGATTAGAGTTTATGTTAAGTTTATCAAGATTCAAACATCACAGTTACAATCACAGACATATTTAGTAGTATTTTCTGCACAAATTGTATTGAGTTTTTACGAATTTAATCTCTTAAGTGAATCAAAATCATGATGGTTTGCTAAAATCACCCGGTAAACAACGATATAATTACTTTAGAGAATAGCAAAATCAAGTTAAGGTTTATATTCAAACTAGTTTAATAGCAAACTTGATTTGAAACTCTATCGAGTTTCATGCATTTTCATCGCTTATGTGTGTGTATTATGAGTGGATGTGACTTGGTAGTGCTACCTAAATTTATGTATTTTTTAATAAATTGTATATTCTTTGCACGCAATTGAAAATAATAATTCCTCAAATTAGAGAGGATCACGATGAACGACAAAGATCTCCTTAAAATTATTAACAGTGCTAAGTGTCTCTGAGACTAAATTCAAAATCAAAATTGTGATAAAATTGAGAGAAAGCTCTTTTCATCTCTTTCACGTATTATTGAGTCTAAATTATATAACCAGACAATTTTAATTTTCGTTTAGGAATAAAATCATTTAAATATTTTTAGTTTTGTTGGAAATTACACAAAAAAAGTTGATTAATAACATAGTTTGTATAATCATAAATGAAGTGATAAAATTATTGAATTTTGTATTATAGTGACTTCAAAAGGGAAATGATATTATACAATTGAATGAAATAGGTGTCCTTGTTTTTGAAATAAACAGGCTTTATGCTCAGGATACACAGTATTCATTTTGAATAACAGAATTATAAAAAATTTGATAACAAATAATCGATATATACATCCTTTATTGCAAATCAATTTGTTGTGTTGTCCACAAGCTATAGGATATGAAGAACAATATACAATCACATAAACCAACTTTTGAAAACAGCCGCAATGTTGTGTTTAGGTAGAAGGTGTTTCATATGTGGTACAGCCAGATAATATGTCCTATCGGTTCATGCACCATTCCAATTTCCATACTTACTTTTTTATGTCATATACCAATACACGGATTCATTGCGTGTCTGTACATCCACCACGACCAAAACTGCGTATTTTGTGTTTCTACTTTTATGACCACCAAACCAAACCAAACTGTCACACTCACATTGAGTTGTGAAAGAAATCACCAATTATTTGCACATATGATTTAGAATTGTTGTGTAGATTATACATAAATTTTCATTTTGTCAGCATTTGAAATTGATGATTCTGTTTAGCCTTATATGAGGTGCGTTTGGTTGTTTTGTTGTAAACTAGGATGACAGAAACAACTTGTTAATGACCAGAAAAGCCAAAGCCAAAGGGGTCACCCAAACCCGATAAAAACACATTTGAATTATGGTGATACAAATTGTAATTATCATTCTCGATAACCCGGTGGCCACTCTGAACCTCTTGTTCCGTGGGGTGCCCAAAAGGTGGCGCGGAAGGGACACAAAAGTCACTACAGCTGTAATTCAACATCCCCTGTGTTTGGCTTCCGGAATCAAATTCTGGTATCGTGTCAAACTCGGTCGGGGTAACCCAATCCGAGAAAATCCCGAACTTGTCTTCTTGTTGTAGCATTTTGAGTGATGTCACCCGCGGAAGGGCAAAGCTCTGGTCGTCCATTACCGGAAACGACTCCGACATATCCTCCACATGGGACGACGTGGAAGGTGATGAACCATTGCTGTATTCTTTACCCGAAAACGATTGAACTTCCTTCTGCGAGCTTGAGTTCTTCTTGTATATGCGACATAAAACCCAATCATCCAACTGCATCATAATAACATCCCATAAATACAAGACAAACAGATAAACAAAAAACAACATGAATATAGGATAGTGTTACATACTTTGGAGCTACCAAGGTTGTGTTTTCTAGAAGCGTCAAGAAGGCGATACTCATGCATAATCCAATTCGTTTTGGTCCCTTTTGGAGCTTTCCCAATATAGAAAACAAGTGCTTTCTTTATGCCAACTTTTCTACCTTCCGTTGTGATGACTTTATCCGTTCCGGTAGCTTTCCAGTACCCCGACCCAGCAACTCTGTTCGGTCGAGAACCATTCGGATATTTCCTGTCCCTTGGACTGAAGAAATACCACTCTTTCTCACCGAAATTCGCTTTACCTGCAAAACTAGAACATTAAACTAAACTGCTTCACAAAAATAATAACTAGTTAATTAATTAATTAATTAATTACCTGGAAGAACCCATGGATCGAACTTGTATAAATCAATTTCAGCAATAATTGGCAAAGAGAAATGGTGTCCTGCAACTTTACGACATAGGTACTGAACAAGTAGCTCTTCATCGGTAGGGAAGAATCTAAAACCAGGAGGTAAACTCAACTGTGACAGAGGATCTCTATCTTGAACTCCCATTTTTCTTTTTCTTTCTTTCTTTCTTTTTCTAAGCTTGAGTGTTGGCGGTTATTTATATAGGCATACAAAATGCATCGTGATCTTTCTTTCTTGTTGTACTCCTGTGGGACCCACTTGAGTTTGGGGCCATTTGTGAAATGCCACGTTCATGCTTTCAACAGATCATTATGCGGACAATCTTATCTTCTTACCGTACGGTCACTGCCTTTTGACGGGTCTGATTCAATGTATATGGAACTCTTATAATTTCAACCAAATATTTACTATTACAAATAATCATTCTGATACACTGCACTAGTCCTTTCATAGGATATTCCCTTGAGAAAAACCTCTTTTTATAGGATTTACATGCATATAGTACATCTTTGGATAAGCCTTACTATCAAACTGCTCTTGTGTTTTAGATTACAAAACTACACTTCAATCAAATCAAGGATACTCATCCACTTTATTTAATCTAATAAATTTTTGTTGGAATAGTTTATCAATTGTCAAATAAAACCCTTCCCACAAAACTAAGTTTCTTTTTTTAAATATCTAATTGAAAAATAATTAGATATATCTAGAATTTCAAATAATGAAGTGTTTTGTTGTTGTAACTTTTTTTAAAAAAAGCTGCTTTAATCATTAAATGTAAAAACATAACTTTGGAATAGTTAAGATTACGCAAAAACAACGGGTAAACAGGTAACAAACAAGTTATACTGCTACTCTTTTTTGAATGATAAAATTATTTTTTTTTTTAAATTATATTTATGTTTTCATGTGACACAATATTGTTATGCATTAACCTTTGCACTCTTTATAAAAATTTTATCGTTTCTGGTGCTAGAAAATCAAAAATATCAAAGATGAACGACATAAAAGCATGTTAATTGTTGAAATATATTTTCTCGTATTTGACCACTTTATTTGAAACGACATTAAGAACTGCGTGTCCTAAAGTAATATCTCCATACCTCAATTTCACCGACAGAGAAATTTCAATCAGATCTACGCATGCATGTTTTTCTCTTATTTCATCCATAAAGATTAATAAAGAAATAATGATTAATAGTTAATATAGTTTTATAATGTCAATTAATTAGAATTATATATTCAATAAATTATTATTTTATTTTATTTATTTTTAATAATATAAAAGGATGTTTATTTTTTATTGTATGATCATGTAAAATTATTTTTACATTTTTAATGCATTATTTTGAATAAATTTGTCAGTCAATGATTCACCCGCACTGGTTACTCAAAATAATAAAGAAATTCAAGTATATATCACACAGATAAAAGCTACACAAGTGTCTTTAAAAATAAATAAAAAAGTTGAATACGTGTATATAGAACCAAAATAGAAAGTAACACACGTGTATATGTAAACAAAATACTTTCATTGTTTCATTTTTCTAGTTGTCAGTCTGTGCGTAAGTTTTAAAACAGTTTCATTCGATTTTGTCATTATCATTTTTCACGTGTAAGTTTTCACAATACACGGTCAGCACGCGTAAGTGCCAAAGTCAGACTAGAAACCAAACTTATGATATATTTTTCATTTAATAATTCCATAAATTCTTCTTTTATTCATAATTTATTGACTGAATATTTTATCTTATAAATTTTTTAACGTTGATGGTAATACGTGTCCTTTGTTGAGAATTAAGTATGAGGAAAAAATCACATTAATTAAAAAATAGAATGTTGAATTGAGAGAATACACACATCTATAATTTTAAGGTTTTATTCACTCACAAAGATGTGTCCTAAAGTAAATGTGCTTCGAAATTCGTCCCTAACAATGATATCATGAGCCTAAAGTTTCGAGATAGAGACCGACTAACTTGTATCAAAATACGTCTCACCGATGGTGAATAGAAGGTGTTCCGTTGAAGATTGCGAACGGTGTCGCTCTTTCACATAAGAGGGAGCATTGTGACTCACATTTGAGGGGGAGTGTTGAGAATCAAGTGTGAGGAAGAAGTCTCACATTAGTTAGAAAAAGGAAGAAGATTGAATACTAAATAAGAGAGAAGCCACACACCAATAACCTTAGGATTTTATGTGGATATGTGATGTGTCTCTCATAAAGATGTATCTCAAAGTAAATACTCCTTTAGAATTCGTCCCTAATACCCTTAAGACACATGTTAAAATATTATAATTAAAAAAAATATGTACAATAAAGTCATATTTAAAATTTCAATAAATTAAATTTATAGCTTTCGAAATAATATTTTACAAAAAGTATCCTTAATATGTGCTATTGAGATACATGTTAACTTGTGCCATTTTTTTATTATATAAAATAAAATTTAAAGGATAATTGTTTTTTGATTTATTTCATTTCACATTATCTTTCGATTTATTTGGATTTATTGGTTCAGTGGAACATGATATGATTGGATGGTAGAAAAATAAAGATTTAATAGAAATACGCCGCATTTAGTATAAAACAATTTTACACTGTCGATAAAATTATAACCGTTACTTTTGTTTTGTAAAAACTATTGGAATTCAATATCTTTGTGAGAGATATATTGCTTAGCCATGTAAAATCTAAATGAGTGAATTTTTCAACTTATATTTAATATAAGAATATTGGTTCACTTACTAACACTTACCTTAATATTCTAAAAGAAATTTAATATACTGACTTTATAAAAAAATTATACTGATAATAAAATATTGTTAAACTCAAAAAATAAATCCGTCTTTATTTATTAATGTTGTGTTGTAGGCTAGGTTCCACGACACGTGGTGCTTAAATTGTACTTACCTTATCTTACTCTTACTCTTAGTCTTACCTACTTTTTGAGTTTTGCTCTCTTTTTCTTCTTTTCTCTTAGGTCTTTCTTTCACTCTTCAACCTCTACGTGCAAGGTTATTATTTTATGGATGGGAGATAATTAAAGGTTTTGTGTGGTTTTCATTAAAAAGTAATGTGGTGACGTAGTTGGTCAAGGTCAATGTTATGGATTGGTGTGATTCAGTGAACTGTTATCCTTTGATTGGTGACATTTTAGAGTTTTGTGAACGTGGACAAGTTTAGGTACAAGATAGGAAAGAAAATGGGCACTGGCCTTCCTTTCTTGGATATATGCTGTGGTCAAATTCCATATTTTAAAGAAATGATTATACTACCAAACAAAACAAAAAACGTCCCATAAATTGGGAGGAAGAGGGATTCTCTCATACGTAAACTTCTGTGCCTTTCATTGACAACCCTTAATTCCATTTTTATCCTTTCTATTATTGTTAGTATTTTGTAATTTTTGTCACTTTTCTTTAAATCACTGGTTTCTGCTTTATTCATGTCTATCTCACTTATTTGCTTCCATCAATTTTTATTAGTTCAACATAAGCGTGACAAAAAATAGATGGATTTGATAAGTTTAGAAGACACTAGTGAATAAATGGAAATTCTTAGTGTATACACACTTACTTGTATTTATCTTGGTATAAAATACTATAGCAAATGTACATACTTGTAGATAGGTAGTTAGTAAGCATTTTTAGTTAGTTTGTTAGCTGACAGCTCAGCGGCATCTCATCTATATATGTGATGTAATTTACATGTACGTTGTTCGTTGGTAAATACAAATTATACAATTCTCTGATTTGCTAGTTATTAGGGGTGACAAAACGGACCGTAACTCGTTGGATCAACCTGTGTACCATCATAAAATGACGGATTGGGTTAAACTTTTGGACCCGCCGTCCACCAAAGTCCGCCCTACTAAAGATCGTCATCCGCCAAAGCCCGCCCCGCCAAATCCCGCCGTTCCTATTCATTTAGTTTGTTCCATTTTAATTCCACCATTTTTTTCGTTAATTCTAATAATTATAATTTTTTATGGTTTTATTTTATATATTAATTTGTAAATATATACAAAAAATTTTGAAGTAAAATTTGTTCAAAGATGTATTATAAAAATGCTCTAAAATATAAATGAAAAATTTAACTGAAATATAAAAAAAAAAAATTCTATTAATCTATTAAGAAAATGAAAAAAATAAATAAAAAAGTAGGCGGGTAAGCCCGTCGCCCGCCACCTTGGCAGGGTGAGCTAGATTTTTATCCCTGTTTCAACTTGACGGGCTTGTCCGCCCCGTTCTTTTTTTGGCAAGCTTAAGGCGGGGTGGGGTGGGGCGGCCCATTTGCCACCCCCACTAGCTACCATGCCTTCTCTTTCATCTTCTTTTTGGTGTTTTCGTGTAAAGGTTTTCACCATTGACATGGTATCAGAGCTCATCAAGCTCTGGTACCCATCATTTTTTTCTTTTGCGATTTTTCTTTGTCAGCCTGTTTTTCGATTTTGAAGATTCATTATGGATCATTCTTCCCTTCTTTCTTCATCGCAATTGTTTTTCATCCTTCATCGCAATCTTGATTTTCTGCTCATTTATGGCATACCAAAGCTTCACCGATTTCTCTACGAATTCTACAAATTCGTTCTATCTACATATGGATTAGAATCATGTGCTTGTTTTCGTTGCTTCTCCGCTCGATGACAAGAATTATCATACATGGGCTCGCTCGATGCAAATCATGCTTATCTCCAAGAACAAAGAAAAGTTCATCGATGAAACTCTCACAAAGCTCCACTTGATGATCCTCTATACGCACCTTGAATTCGATGCAAAACTATGGTGCTTGCATGGACTCATCGATCCATATCAAAATCTATAGAAAAGTCTGTTCTTTGGATCGATAGAGCCACTGGCGTTTGGAAAAATCCGCAAATTCGCTTCTCTCACGGTGACATCTTCCATATTTCTGATATTCAAGAAGACCTTTATCGATTCCGGCAAGGTACGCTCGACGTATCTAATTATTTTACTCAATTGAAGGTTCTCTATGATGAACTTGAGAATTATCGTCCCTTCCTAGCTTGTTCTTGCCCTATACCCTATTATTGTGGTGCTCTTGCATTTATTTTTCACTATCTAGGTAATCGTTTTGCAATATTTGATGTATTATTTCTTATGTGTTGTACATATTGTTATAATACCTTTCAATGTGGTAGTTATTCTATGAGTTTCAATACAAAAATTTATGATATATCTAATAAAATCCTAGATAGTATTATGTAGGGTGCTACACATTTATTCACTATATTAAATATTTCGCAATATTTCTACTATTTATTTTAATATTTTAAATATTCCCGTACTAATAAAGTAACACTTAAAAATCTAGAAATACATAAAAAATTGAATAAAAATAAAAATAATTGATGCTAGTTTCCAGACAGATAAGGATAACTTTAGATTGTAATTCAGTTATGTGTTTTGCTTAAATGGTGGCGCTGTGAGCTGGAAAAGTTCAAAGCAGAATACAGTTGTTGATTATACAACCGAGGTAGAGTATATTGATACCTCAAATGAGCAAAGGAAGTTATTTGGGATAAGAAGTTTAGTAGTGAGCTTAACATAGTCCCAAGCACTGTAGATCCCATTTATCTCTATTATGCTAACAATGGTGCTATCGCACAAGTTACGGAGTCTAGATCTCACCAAAGATCCAAACATATACTTAGGATATAGAAGATGTGAAGATATGTAGAGTACCTATACTTGACAATGTTGTGACCCACTAACAAAACCTCTTGTGAAGTAGAAGCACGATGGCCATACTAAATCTATGGGCATTAGAGGTATGCCTAATTGGCTCAAGTGATAGTCGAAGATTGTTAGTGTAAGTTCTAGAGGCCAATAATTTTATTAGAATTTGATACTTGTATCGAATTGTTTATTAATAATAAAAGGCATTTCTTTTATCATGTTTGTTTTTTTTAAATGATAAAGTCCCTAGAATAGATAGTCCATTTAATGAAATGTTAATTGTGACCTAATCATGAGATCTCATTAATCATAAAGGCGTTGTTCTTAAATTATTTATAGTCGAGCTTTATTGTGAACTAGAATAACATTGAAGCATTGAGACAATTATATGGATAGACTGATGATCACATCTCATGCATCATGGATGAAGAGTTATCAAGTCTTAACATAAGTATGAATATTAAGAGTAATAATTATACTGGATTAACTCTCTATGAGAATACTATATTGAAAGTTATGAAGAGTGTCATAAGTTATTCTCATGGTGATAGAGGTGTATACCACCCTTCGACCTGAAATCACCATGGACCTTAGATGTGTAGTGGAGTACTTTATTGTTGATAAAAAATTGATCGTAACTAGATGATCATAAATCAGTCAATACTCCACAAATCGTGCCGAGGGACATGAGTGATACTTTACCTCACCATGGGTACATAAAAATCATAGACAAATTGTAACATGAGTGAATTGGTTTTCATTCACTAAAATATTTTATCTTATTATACCTTCATCAATCATTACGGCCGCTGAAGAAGATACCAAAAATTTGTAGAAGAGCATTGGCTTCCTCATCAAGTGCATGCAATTCTTTGATTTTTTTCCTGAAATTTTGTTAGGGATGGATAACTCTGTTGATTTTGCTTCTGAGGCTGAAGTAACCTCCACAAAGAAATCAATATATGCAACTTAGGATATTTGTGAAGGTTGATAAAGCCGCTCAGCACACAGATTTTACACACATTATAGACAATCAAAATCAAGCTGTCTAGTTGGAAGGCGAAAAGGTTGTACTTTTCAAGGAGAGTTACCCTTGCTAAATCTACCATTGAGGCTATTACAAATTATACCAGTGTCTTGTGGCATGCCTAAACAAAGTCCTGAGGAAATCCATAAAATCCAAAGATTTTTCATTTGGGGAGACACTGATGGTGAGAAGCTTATGCACTTAGTAAGTTGAAGTACCATATCCAAACCAAAGAGAATGAAATATCTTGTTGCAGCCTTCTCAATCTTGGTTGGAAACTCATGATAACAGTCTTTGGTGCGAAGTCATTAAAGGCAAATACGGCAAGGAGAGGAACAATTTCCGAAGATTTGTTTGCCTAGATTTCTAACTCGAGTCTCATCAAGTGTTTCTAATTATTCTTGCCAAAATAGTCTTTTAATATCATTGATGTTATACCATGTTTGAATAAACAACAATAGATTAACCAGAAAAATAGTAGTAGCACAAGAATGTGAGAGGGAGAGGTTTCTTGACAAAGAAGTAACCAAGCTACTTTTTACCCACACATTCATGACAACTTCAAGAGAAACTTAAATAGACATATTACAACTTCAAAGTCCTTTCGAAAAGTCAGAAATTATAACAGTTTCTAGATTATATTAGAGTCAGATAGAAATCTTCTTTGTCACCCCAATCCTCATAAGAGCAAAATAAGCCACAAGTCTATAACCAATTAGCATTATTAATAGAGCCAACAAAGCCATGAGCTGCCCATGCAATTGTAATTCTCCCATTTGCTTTACTAATGGAAACTCGGAAACCAAACACTTCCCATTAGAACAAGGGTACTTTTCATTAATTTCATACTGAGATCCTAAAAACAGCTTGTATATGTAGTAGTTGATGGAAATGTACTTAATCCATGCTATAAAACTTGGAACGTGTCGAACATAGAATCCAACAGCCAGCACAAAACTAAGCAAGATGATTGAACCAAGTGTGATTGCTGATTTTGTTTCCATAATAATAGCACCAATGGCAAGGCCTAGTCCTTGCGAAACTAAAACATCGAGTAAGAGGGTAAACAAAGTGTATAAGAAGTTGATCACATTAAGTTTCAACCCTGTCATAAAATATATTATGATAAGGTATATGGTTGGAAGGATAAGCTCCACTGGAAGGTCAACTATGATCCTTGATATGAAGTATGATGAAAGCCTATACATTCCAGAAGATCTTTCTTTCTCCAACATAGTTGCCTCTTGAGGGAAAGTGAATATTGCTTTGTAGAATGGCAACACAGACCAAAAGCTATTGATGAAAAACAGAAGACCAATCTACATCCACACAAAAATTGAATCATGCTTATTACCTTATAGTTATTCATGAATTGAAATTTTTATATTTTAGTGAAAATACTTATTACCTGATCCTCCAGTTGTGAAATATTTGACCTATACCAAAGTAGTCCTGTAATAAGGGCAATTACAATGACCTTACAGATTCTTAAGGCAGAGAATGGTTCATGTTTTCTCTCTTTTAAGTCTCTTTTTAGAAGAACAGTGAATTGCTGCCACCAAGTGGTAGACCATTTCCCAAACTGACTGTCTTCTAATCTACTCTGGCTTTCATCATTGTCCGGATTTTCATCAACTATTATTAGTTTCCATTTGGCATCAAAGTGGTTCTTATAAGAAGAAATTAATTTCTGCTTATTTTGCGCATGATCCTCGTTCGATTGATCAGTGTAAACTCCTGCAATAATAGTAAACAAAAGTGATCCTTAAT
This sequence comes from Vicia sativa, assembly GCA_021764765.1. Lineage (NCBI taxonomy): Eukaryota > Viridiplantae > Streptophyta > Magnoliopsida > Fabales > Fabaceae > Vicia > Vicia sativa. The sequence continues at coordinate 8,557,884 of CM038796.1, forward strand.
TTATGCATGATATGAATCTTCATATTTTTGATCATGTAACTCGTAAACAAAATAACGAGTAAAGCTCAAGTATGTAAAACAAATAGAGCAAAGAGAAACATACCATTTGCAAGATCTAGAAGGAAGTCAGAAGGGTTCATAGCAATTGCAGGTTCATATCCAATACCAGAGAAATATTCCATGGCTTCAGAACCTTTTCCATAATACAAAGGAATTCCTTCTGATAAAAGCAACACAGTATGAAACATATGATATATCCTACTTGAAGGTTGATGTATTGTCATCACAACAGTTCTCCCATCAATCGCAAGCTCCCATAAATTTGACACAATTTTCTGAGCTGTTGTTGAGTCTAATCCTGAAGTAGGTTCATCTAAAAACAACAAACTTGGATTAATAAGCATCTCTTGTCCAATACTAACCCTTTTCCTCTCCCCACCAGAAACACCTCTCAACATTGGTTTTCCTATTATGCTATCTTTGCATTTTGTTAAACCAAGTAGAGAAAGAACAGATTTTGCATGCTCGATTTTCTCTTGTTTTGCGAAACTATTTGGTAGTCTTAGAAGAGAAGTGAACACTAAAGTTTCTGTAACTGTCAAATGAGCATAGAGAATATCCTCTTGTGTAACAAATCCAATGCTCTTTTTCATTGAATTTGAAAAGAGTTTTCCATTGTAAGTTATGGTTCCAGAAAGTTTCCCTCCAAGTCTTCCTCCTAATGCTGTTAGCAGAGTTGTTTTGCCACTTCCAGATGGACCTAAAATGGCAAGAATCTCACCTGGTTGAACCATGCCTGTCACTCCACTCAGTATTACTTTCTGTTCTTTCTTTGTGGCCTTTGCTTTGTATACAACATCATGAAACTATGCACGGTGATTAATAAAACTCTTTCAGTGCTTATCATAATTTTCTATGTAATAATTGTAGAAAATATACTAAAAGCATGGATTAAAGATTATAACAAACAAGACCTTCAATGTTACTGGAGTATTTCCCTTGGGGAAGATCTTAGATGCTTCCTTCTGCACAGTAGTCTGAGCCTCAATGTCTTGCATCTTTTGCTACCTACAAGCTTGAGACAACAACAATTGGTTGATCATGAATTTATAAAGGACATCACAACAACATTTTGATAACTTTGTTCATAAATTGTTTAAATGTGCTATTCTGTCACGCAAAAGCCATAGTGGATGTTCACTCATCAAAGTTTTTATGTGCCCCCTATGAACCCATTGGTAGTCCACTTCATCTTTCCCTCTCTCTTCCCACAAAGATTTAGAACAGTTACACTTTTTTAGATACCCTTTGTTCAAATAGTTGTAAACAAGATATAGCTGAGTCTTTTCAAAAGTTTGGTGTTGTAGATTCTTTTCATGTCCATTCATTGAAGGTTTTTTCTAACTCCAACTCATTTAGCAATAATCATGGAACATGCTGCTTGGGGATAAAAGTGTCGTTAGCTAGGTTCACTAAAGAGATGGTACAATAGCTTCTTTATTTTATCATTCTTTAATTCAAACTAGTAACAAACCCATGCGATTTCGCACGGATTCCGGTACGGGACGCGTATTTATATTTTAATAGAAAAATATTTGATTACTCGTAAAAAAAACAATTGAATTTATAATTAATAAAAAAAATATTTTGATCAGCAACTTCATCTTTCCGTTAATAATTAATATTTTAATAAATAATTTCATGTTCCCGTGCACAAATATTATTTTTGCTTAGGTATCGTTATCAAAAATATTTGGATCAAAAATAAATTTTCGTATATAAATATATTTAAATCAATAATATATTTTTTCCCGTATACAAATATTATTTTAAATAGAAGATTAAAATAGAAAGAAAAAATATTTAGATCAATAAGATATTTTTTCGTATATAAAAATTATTTAGATCAATAATAGATTTTTTCTCATATACCATTTTTGAATTATAAATAATTGGGTCATAAATACCATTTTCTTAAATAAAAATAATTAGATCAATAATAGATTTTCCCTTGATATAAACATTATTTTTCTTTAAGTATCGTTTATAAAATATGTGGATCAATAATAAATTTTCGTATATAAAAATATATATCAATAATCAATTATTTACAGATACCATTTTGAAAAAATATTTGAATCCTAAATACTGTTTTTAGTATATAAAAATATTTATACCAATAATATATTTTTAGGGTCTATAAATATTATTTTTCTTTAGGTATCATTTACAAAAATATATTGATCAATAGTAAATTATCTTATAAAAAGATATTTAGATTATTAATATATTTTTCCGGTACATCAGTTTTGAATAAAAAATATTTGAATCATAAATACAATTTTTGTATATAAAAATATTCAGACCAATAATAGATTTTATCCCCCACAAATATTATTTTTATTTGTTTATGTATCTTTTACAAAAATATATGGATCAATAGTAAATTTATTGATTTAAAAATATTGAGATCAATAATATATTTTTCTCGTATATCGTATTTGAATAAAAAATATTTGAATCATAAATATTGTTATCGTATATAAAACTATTTAGATCAATATTAAAATTTTCTCATATATAAATATTATTTTTGTTTAGATATTGTTTAATAAAATATGTAGATCAATAGTAAATTTTGTATATAAAAATATTTAGATTAATAATATATTTTTCTCAAATATCATTTTGAATAAAAATATTTAGATCATAAATACAATTTTGTATATAAAAATATTTACACCAATAATAAAATTTTATCCGTAAACAAATATTATTTTTATGTATCTTTTACAAAATATTTTGATCAACAGCAAATTTTCTTATATAAAGATATTTAGATCAATAATACATTTTTAAATGAAAAATATAATTGTTTCATAAGTATAATTTTTTTATAAAATATTTAAACCAACAATAAATTGTATCTAGTCGATAAATGCAGTTTACAATTTTGTTGTTATGAGTCTCTCTTGCTAACCTTAGTTCTAATAAAATACTTGTACATTACATAGAGTAATGATGGTTTAATATGAACGTGACAAAAATATCATAATTTGCGAACATGAGCAAGCAAAACAAAACAATACTCACTATAATTTTCGTATAAAAAAACATTTTAATTAATAATAAATTTTTTTCTTATTTGAAATTATTTTTGTTTGTTATTATTTATAAAAATATTTGAATCAATAATAAATTTATTTTTATTTATGAGCATTATAATTGATTTATATTGTTAAATACAAATTAACCATAATTTATTTGTTTTTCTAAAAATATTTTTTATTCGTGTTTATAAAAAATAAGTGATGTTATGATAAGTGATAGATTTGTGAAACAGTAAAGTGATAAGTTGAAAAGTAATCATATTTTGTATGAAAAATAGACTTGTTTGTGGAGAAGAGATAGTTTGGTTATGAAAAAAAGATTTTTGATTGAAACGAAAAAGATTTTTGATATTTGAAAAACATAGTTTCTTGCAATTATAAAAAAATTATGAGAAATAATAATAGTTTGAATAGATGGAGAGAAATCAAAGAAAGAAAAATCAAAATTGAAAAATAAAGTCAAAATTAAAAGGGAAAAAGTGTGCATGAAACACAACAAATTCTCTTCTTTTACATTTAAGATCAAACACATTGGTGGGGTCCACCAACTTTTCAATTTGAAAGAAGAAATATTTTTTAGACATAAAATATCCCTATATTAATGAGGTGGAGGACAAAGAAAAAAGGCTATTTTGGTATTTTCCAGAACATCTACTTTTCTTATATTATAGATAATCTTTATGTAAAAGTGTAAGTTATCACAAAAAAAGAAAGTTAATAATCATTTATTTATATTGGCATCATTGTTTAAAAAATAGACTGATTTAGCCCGTCTGAAGAGTGTGAATCGAATGATAAGATGGTGAAGATCGGTGTGACTCAGTTTGTTCACCGACGAAACAAGTGAATTGATGGATTTGCTTGAACATATGGGTTGTACTATATTTTACTAATACACTTTTGACGAAGTATAAAAATTTCAAAATGAAACAACTTCTCCTTTTTATCAAACTCAAAATATGAAACTTTCATCTTCTAAAAACTATCTCATCTATTAGTCTACTTCAAAGTTCAACTCTCTTAGTCAATCTTCTTCTTTATTATATGACTCAATTTTATTTTTCAATTTTGTTGTTATTGATGAATAGACTTTTTCATTTACATTGTTGTTATTTGTCCCGTTCTAAAACCAAAAATAAAATGAGAAGCGCTGCGACACTTGAACTTCAATACGATGGAGCGGATATGCACCGCAAGATTATGACACTTAAATCATGACAAAGAGTAAAGAGTATTCAAATTTTGATCAAAACTTATTAACTGAAATCCGTCATTCCATATATATATATATATATATATATATATATATATATATATATATATATATATATATATATATATATATATATATATATATATATTTGGGAGAAGAATAACAGTTTCGTTTTCTTTTATGTATGGAATCTAGAGGACCGTTGGATGCGCCGAGTCACATGGTTTTGAAAAACTTTTCATATTAGAATCCGAGTGTAAAATTATTTTGAAAATAGTTTAAGTATTAAGCGTCAAAAAATATATTGCGAAAAATAAAGAGTTGATGGAAAGAAAGAACATCGAGAATTATAAAGGTTCTGTCAAACAAGAAAAAGACCTACTTCTCTCCTGAAGAATTGATCTGGAGAGTATCCAATAAAATTGAGAGCTTTTATTAGGTTATACTCACGAATCGTCCATAAACAAGGAAAACTGAAGTTTAAGGTTGACTTCCAACCAAATAATAAACAGCGGAGTGAAGCAATGAGTTTTCCTTCCAAACGGCAGATCGAGGTTGTTAGTCTCATTTCCACGATAATATTGGAGTTGTTAGTCTTCAAGCTTCTAAACAAACTTTGTGATTTTTTAACACGGGATGAGCTCATGAACCTTAAACCTTGACTTTTACTATGGGCTAACTAATAACCTAAGAGATTTTAATACCTGGCTAACCTCGAACCTAATCAAGCTCTTAATACCATGCTAAGCATTAACATAATCTTTATATTACCACAAGTTAACAAAGAACCTATGAGATTTTACCATAGATTGATCTCGAACATAAACAAGGGCTTGATCACACAGTCCCAAACTAAAGCTTTTACGATTTCAGCTTCAAATCCAAACAAAAATTCAATACTTACGGTGAATAGTTTTGGTCAGGTTAAGTCGCAGAAAAATAAAGTATTTATAGTAGTATTAAAGTCAAATTCAACTGCATGATTATGTTCAGAAGGATCGAAATTCAATACTTATGGTGAATAATTTTGATCAGGTTAAATCGCAGAAAAATAAAGTATTTATAGTAGTGTTAATGTCGAATTCAACTGCATGATTATGTTCAGAAGGATCAAAATTCAATACTTACGGTGAATAATTTTGGTCAGGTTAAATCGCAGAAAAATAAAGTATTTATAGCAGTGATAATGTCGAATTCAACTGCATGATTATGTTTAGAATGATCGAAATTAATACTTACGGTGAATAATTTTGGTCTGGTTAAATCACAAAAAATAAAGTATTTATAATAGTGTTAATGTCGAATTCAACTGCATGATTATGCTAAAGATCTTTTGTTGCCTAACGCTAAGCAGTGGGATGCGACAAAGTAAATCATATGCTTGGTAGTACGAAAGCATGTGTTATCCTTAAAGTTCTGTTAGTGGCGGAGGTTGTGGTGGATAAAATTATTTGGCAGAAGGAGCGTAATTGAGAGTATAGCGTCAAGTCGAAGTATCGATTTGGAGGAAGAGTTAAAATACTAACCGTAATTACTGTGTAGAGGGTAATTGGAACAATATTTGGAATATAAAAGCTCCTCCCAGAGCTAAGCAATTACTATGGCGTATTTGTAGAGGTTGCTTGCCGACAAGGTCTAATCTCCAGAACCATCACGTTCAATGTACTTATATCTGTCCTTGGTGTGAGATTGATGAGGAAGACTAGTGGAATTTTTTTATTTGTCTACGGCTCAAAGTTGGCGGACAACAGGTTTGTTATCTATTATTAATTCGTGTTTGCATTTTTCCCATGACGCTAAGTCTCTCATTCTAGATGTTTGTAATAAGGAGGATCGTAGGGATGCATGCAGATTTGCTGTTTTGATGGACGTTCTTTAGAGATGTAGAAACGACGTGGTTTGGAATGACTCTCGTGAGGATGTTATAAATATTGGGTTGCAAGCTTATTATAATTGGCATGATTAGTTCTCAGCAAGTGTTGATACTAGTAATAACAACGTAAGTACACATTATACAAGTTGGAGCCCGCCTATGGAAGGTTGGTTGAAATGTAATGTCGACGTAGGTTTTAATAGTACGTTGGGTACAACTAATACACGTTGGTGTGTAAGGAACCGTCTGGGGAGTTTCATTAGTGCAGGGGTGACTTGGGATTTTGGTGTTTTATCTCCTTTGGAAGCTGAAGCCACAGTCTTGAGAGAAGCTATACAGCATGTGATCTTTTTCCATCTTTCTCGTGTTTCCTTTGAAAGTGATTGTCAATTTGTTGTTCAAGTGCTTCACACTAAGAATTTAGGTTGCTCTGAGTTTAGTTTTATTATTATGTCTATTAAGAATCTTTTGAATTTGTTTTCGAACTTTGAAGTTAAGTTCATTAAGCGCCAAGCGAATTCGGTTGCCCACGCGTTAACTAAGGCGGCCAATTCTTGGACTAAGCGCATGATACCTCCTTGTATTGAGCATTGTATGATTAATGATAATCGTTAAGCTTGTTCTTGTCACACAAAAAAAAACTGCAAGATTATGTTCAGAAGGATCGAAATTCAATACTTACGATGAATAATTTTGATCAGGTTAAATCGCAGAAAAATAAAATATGTATAGTAGTGTTAATGTTAAATTCAACTACATGATTATGTTCAAAAGGATCAAAATTCAATACTTACAGTGAATAATTTTGGTCAGGTTAAATCACAAAAAAAAAAAAAAAATTTATAGTAGTGTTAATGTCAAATTCAACTGCATAATTATGTTAAGATGGATCGAAATTCAATCGAAAAATAATTTTGGTCCTATACATTATGCCAACATTTCTTATAAATAAATACTTTCATTATCACAAATGGGAAGATATAAGGTAAAAAATGAGAATTATATAAGTTGAAGATTTTCATTCATAAAGGAAGCAATTAAAAGTGATAGTAATATATTTGGCTTCCATGAATATTATCTCCAATTTTGGATAACTTTCTTTACGTACGTGGTTGTAATAAATGTCAGAAGAAGATCTAATGCCTATTTTTACACTGAAAAAACACTTTCATATTCCTTTCTAGAAATTTAACTGCATCTACCTTCCTCATCTCTGGTGTACGAATCAAAGCCTTGGCCATATTGACATGACATTTTTGACCCATTTTCACAAGCTTTTCACAACATTCCTTACTCATACTCTTATCATTCACTATACTGAAATACACTTCTTTTCCACATTTTGCGCCTATTTCTTCAACACATGTACCCAAAAACCTAGGGTCATCGGGTTTAGTTAGGGCATCACATGTCTGGTAAACTTCATCACCAGCGGTAAGATAATGCATCCATTCTTCATTCTTGTACCTAGGGTTAGTTTGAAGAATAAATAAAGACATTTTGGTGTGACAATAATATCCTGTTTGGAGAATCTTATAGCAACAATCTTCAGTAACTTCGGTTACATTTGATGTAAACAATTTGTTGTACACTTGTTTTCCACATTCTACTCCCATATCTTCTGCACATTGATGCAAATATTTTATCTCAGAAGATGGGGTTGAAGCTATTGTTGTTGTACAAATGGAAGCAACCAAGATAACTAAAAAGCTAAGACTTGCCATTGATTTTACCAAATGTGTTGTGTTATACACTATATATGTTTATGTTTTTGATTGATGATAAATGAATTTTGAGATATGTGTTTAAATAGGGACCAAATTTGACTCAGTTATTTTTATTTACATAATAACGTGTAACCACATTAATTATATTTCTAATGTAAAACATAATATGAAAAAAGTATGTTACAATTTGCTTTAATTTTTTTAGGAGGTTTGAAAGTTTAACTTTTTTTAGTGGAGAGTTTCAGATATATATGAAAAGAAATGTAATGTTTATATAGGATTTAGAAAGATAAAAAATTATAATATTTAATATAACTATGGAAGAACTCAAGCATGCAAAATAAATATTTGATAAGGGATTGTACAGAACGTGTAAGCCTAATTACTTACACCAGATTTTAATTGTTACCACTAATTAATTATATGTCTCGTAATATCTTTTTCTTTTTCTCATTTCTCGTAATATCTTTTAACAAAATAAATATTTACATTTTAATAACATCTATTTATAATATTTTATATTTTTTTACTTCTTAAAGTATTGAAGGGTATCAAATGGAATTTTTATACGGATGAATTAGTTTGTTTAATAGTCTAATAGTTCAAATTTTATTTTATAAAGAGAATTGAGTAGGATATTGTGAATTTGACTTTCGTCTCTACAATGTAAACTATCAATTAAATTAATATTATTATATCATTATCAATTGAATTGGAACGAGATTGTTTTTTATTGGAGTATTTTGGGGTGACATAGTTGATAGCATAAAATGATATTATATATATTTTAAAATATATATAATATCAACATTAAACTTTACTTCATAAATAAAACAACAACTCTACCTTATTTTATTACAAGAGATCATGGACCAACTTTCAAATATCCTATTAAATATTATCTTTCTATTTAAATTATTAATTTTCAAATGATTAATTCAAATCATAAATAAAACAACAACAACAACTGTACTTTATTTTATAACGAGAGATCATGGACCAACTTTCGTCGTAATATCCTATTAAATATTATCTTTCTATTCAAATCATTAATTTTCAAATCATTAATTCAAATCATAAATAAAACAACAACAACATAATTTCAAATTATTAAATATTATCTTTCTATTCAAATCATTAATTTTAGAATTTAATTTTAATAACTTCTCTAGTTTTCTAAGTCTCACTATTTTTTGATCTTCTCTTCATTTAATCTATTCTCCTTACTACATAATTTATACTAGTAGAAAATTTGCTTTAAGTGACTGATTTAGTGACTGCAAAATTTCGGTCACTATAATAACCGAATTAGCCACCAAAATTTGATCTTCATCATTAATCAATTTTAAATTGATCACCAAATCGATTACTAAAATAAATCAGCCACCAATTTAGCGATCGAAATTTTGTGACCACCTATTCGGTCACAAAAAATGTTTTTAAACAAAATTTAATTTATATCTAAAAATCAGAACTAATATTTTTTTTCTATTTTTTAATCCTCTTTATTATATTATTATTTCTCTTTCAATTTTTTTTTAAGATTTTAATTTTTTTTTAACTTTTTAATAAAAGTTTCATCTTTTTATTTTTTTAATAAAATATATATTCATATAAAAATAATGACATTTTATATTTATATTTGCATCAAAGTGAATTTTATTTTTATTATACAATTTTTATATGTGCATAATAAAAATAAATAATAAAATCAAATTTATATAGTGATTTTCTAAATTTTATTCTTCTTTATTATATGTTTAAACATAGAATATAACAAGATATATTAAGTGATCTAGTGGTAAGACTTTGTTAAAATTTGCAGAGGTCCCAAGTTCAATTCTTAGGTATTAATCGAAAAGTGATTCCTAGGTATCATCTTTACTCTCAAATGATATCTAGATGAGAGAGTTGTGTTAAAAGACGATAATAATTTTGTACAACCGAAAATTTCGATACGGTACAGTACAAAAAGAAATTCCCAAAAATACATACCAAAAACTTTCGTTCTTGCCACCCTCATGGACAATTTAAAAATGAAAAAAAAAAAAATAATTGATGTGCTAGGTTTATTTTATTGGATGTCAAGTTAAATTCTTTAAAAGCTAAATTCTTTAAGTTATGTCAGTCATTCTCCACCTACTAGTGGTGATAGTGGGTGATTTTCACATCATTCATAAGACATGTATTTTATTTAACTATTTTGTTGGAATAATATAACAAGTGTGAATAAGTGAGGAAGTAGTCTCACATTAGATAAGAATGTGGAGATTTAAGCATATATAAGTGAGAGAACCACTCACCTATCATCTTAAGAAGATTTTAGGTGAACAAGTTGATGTGTCTCTCACAAAGGTGCTTATTTCTCAACTTTGTATCAATGCTCCTAATGTAAATTTCCATAACATGATATCACGAGCCTTTGGTTCGAGAAAGGGACTGATGTGTGGTATTCCGTTTCAACGGCAGTACAAGTAAGGGAGTATTGTGGACTCACAATCTGCTGAAAACAAGTTTAGCATAGACAACTATTCTAAAATGTAGTCTGTATTTGGAAAATGAGCAAAGGATATCTTTAATAAATTGTCTATCTCTATAACTGATCCATGCATTTGTCAAAACTCAAAAGATGATTTGTCCAGAAATGCATATAAACATATTTACAAAGGAAGTAAGAACAGAACAGATCTATGGTGGCAAAAATAAGCACCTGAATTAAACTCTAAATGTTGTCATAATCACCAAAATTATACATGAATCAAGTTTCATTGTGATCCTTGAGTGAGTCTATGCATCTCACTTTGGTTACCAAGAGTTTCAATGAGAAGAGGTGGAGCATATTGTGCTGTCCCTTGGTGTTCTTCAGAATCTTGGCAAAATGAGAGAACAATGGTATCAATTGACATCTCCACCACTGCAAAAAATAGAGTTGCAACAGTATATCCAAGACCCCAGCATACCTGCATTGTTTCACACCAAATATAAAGTAAGGTCCTGACAGTTTTAAAATTCACTCGTGCAAATGCACTTAGCGACTAGGGAGGCCCACAATGAAGGTGGGATTTCCAACAACATACAATGCTAATACTTTATTGTTAAAAAGTTAATCAACCTTCGTCACAAAAGAGTATTAGTGTTCCTGAATTTGTTGGTCAAATAGTAGCATCCATCAATGCTAAATTCAATGCCATTTTACCAATTGGGAAGAGGGCTGTTGAAGATATTGCTGACACGGATAAGTTCTTTATGGTATGTATGTAACTTTTACATGCACGGATTCTTGAATGATCTTCTGTTAGGATCAGATATTTCCTGATCCTAATGTCTGTATGTTGGATGAGGTTGACTCTTGGCTCGTTCATGAAAATGATAGGGAAGTGGGCCTAGATGGGAATGTTGATGTTAAGCCCAAGGTGTGGAGGGTGTATATGAGGAAGGGCAAGAAAGGTACAGTGAATAATGAGCTGGAAGATGTTGTAACGCGGGGTAGGGGGGGAGTGAGGAGATAGGTATCAAGAGATCAGTTGCCAGTTGTTTTGACAGAGAGCTCTAGTTTCTCTGTAGGAGCACTACTCCTAGCTGAGTTCATTCAACATTGAATAATACAACCATTTATATTATTTGTTGAGCCTTTTTACTATGTGGTTATCACTTTGTCTATTAATCGGTTCAACATGCCGGATCAATGAGTCAGAGCTAGTGAAAGCAAATGCCCCCTAAGAAGATTACTAAGGTGAATGTGTTGGAAGCTGAGGTAGCCAATCTCAAACTAGAAATCACTGAGATGCGCGATGATCAGATGCGACATGTCTCCTTCATTAAGAAGAACTTGGAGGAGAGTAATAGAAAACCGGTACAGAAGCTGGAATTGTCGGAGGCGAAGAAATCTGGGAAGCTGTTTCAAGGTGAAGCTCTTGTTGAGTTTCGTCAATCTGGCAAGAAGAACGAGCTTCCAATGTTTGATAGAGAAGATCCAGGGGGGAGGATAGCTAGCGCAGAGGTTTGATTCCAAGTGATCAATACTAGCCCAGAGGTGAAGGTGAGCTTGGCCCAGTTGTGTATGTATGGGGGCAATTCACTTCTTCAAAACATTATTGATGAGGTTCACTAAGATGCCAAACAGGAGGGGAGCCAAACCATTACTGATGAGGTTCACTAAGATGCCAAGCTAATTCAGATCATTCAGGGTTTGAAAGGTCAGTAAACAAAGGGTTCAGCTACAAGGAGAGGGAGCTATTGTTCAAGGGGAGGCTGGTGGTGTCTGAACAATCCACAAGTATCCCAAGAATGTTGAAGGAATTTCATGAGACTCCTCAAAGAGGACATTTAGGTTATTACCGAACTTATCGACATGTAGCTCGGTATGACCAATCCTGCCCAGCTGTTTGTAAAAGCTTGCAGCATCCTTCAGCATCAAAAAAATACTTGGTTGCTTCCTCAGGGATTTACTACAGCCTCTTGGCATTCCAAATCAGGTTTGGGAAGAGATTTCAATGGCTTTCGTTACCGGAAAATCCAAAGTCTGTTGGGCTATTCTAGTGGTAGTGGACAGATTGACTAAGTACAGCCACTTTATCCCCCTTAAACATCCTTATTCCGCTAAATTGTTGGCTGAAATCTTTACTAAGGAGGTGGTGCGCTTGCATAGAATCCCTGCTTCAACCCTAAGCGACCTGGGCCCTATCTTTTTAAGCTCTTTTTGGAAAGAAAAAAAAAGTTCAAGCTGCAAGGTACTCAATTGAAAACGAGCACCACATACTATCCTCAAACGGCGGTCGTTAACAGGTGTTTGGAGACATTTCATTGTTGTTTCATTGCTGATCAGCCCAAACAGAGGGTGCAGTGGTGATTTGTTTCCTATCAGGAGAGGTAAGAGAGCTGAAGGTTCGGGATGAGGCTCTTTAGCAACTGAAGAGGCACTTGCAATGGGCTCAACACAGCATGAAGATGCATCCAGATTGCCATAGGACTGACAAAGTGTTTAAAGTAGGTGACTGGGTTTTCTCAAACTCGACCCCATGGTCATCTCAAAGTAGGGGCCAGAATTAATCCCATGCTGTACCCTCGATACTATGGCCCTTTTCAGGTGCTGGGGCACATAGGGCGGTGGGGTACAAGCTCTAACTTCCTGAAACGTCGTGTATTCATACCATATTTCATATTTACTTGCTTAAGAAGACTGTTGGCAATTATGACGTGCAAGGCAAACTACCGCCAGAGTTGGAATGGGACACCAGCAGCAAGTTGGAACCTGCGGCAGTAGTTGGCTCGCAGAACAGTGGTGCAGGGAGGCAATTCTGTTCAGGAAGTCTTGCATGAGGACCAAACTTATTTAAGTGGGACATCATTTCATTAGAGATAAAATCTATCTGGTTATATTGTAACTAGTTACACTTGTTCTAATGATCAACTAGATGATAATCCCACTAGGTCTCTCGTGGGTCATGGGATTGAGTTTATTTGAAACAAGCTCGGTGCATATTATCTATATGATCCAGCTTGCGAGAGTTTTAGAGTTTTAAGTGTTGAAAGCATAAACCTATTAGTGTATAAGTATATTATACTTTACACACTTGCAATCTCTCATTTGTAAGTAGGAAACGAAATATAATTAATAAAATTTCTACAACTTGTATGGTGCAGAGCATGGACTTATGCAGAATCAAAATGGTTTTGAACTATTATTGAGTTTCAAAACAAAGTCTATATTCTAACAAATTGGAATTGACAGCTACAAAGTTCAACAACAGAACATCAAAATATATGGCTTTGGCATGAAAATATATGATTATAAAAAAGACATACCACAACAGGGAAGAGTGGAGATGAGGTCTTGTTATGGCCAGAACTGTACTTGTGTGTGTCTAACATGAGGAATGCAAACACCGAACTTGACAGACTGACACACAGTTTTCCAAGGAACAAAATCACATCTCCAATCACATTAAGACGCCCAATCTTTAGAATGTTATTCATGATCAAATCTGTTGCAATAGAAGACGCACTAAAGAAACTTTTGCCAGTTATAGCAATCTGCAAGCATCAAAACATACTTAAAGTTAACATCATGAAAGTCGAAACAATGTATGAAGAATATAACAGTCAGCGGGCACCAAAACTATGGTTTAGATCAACAAAAGTTACCATAATGTAAGCATTTCGGTTGATTGATTTGATTGTCCACTCAATACACCTAAGAAAACATTGAGAAGATTTGTATGCAGCCTTGCCTATCCAGCTGTCATGCATATGACTAGATACTTTCAGTTTGCGACGAAGAGATTCAAGCAGAAACCGGATTGATTCTACAAATGACACAATCAGAGAACCCAGAGCCACAGATCCAAGACTGTAACGCATTAGCCTCTTCATGGAGGAAAAGACTGAAAGAAATGGAATTTCGTGCTGCATTGAGAGAGATAAATTGTATTCAATAACATAGACAGCAGATAATATTTCACGTATCAATGAAAAGGCTTAATTAGTCGATGGTCTAGTTCAACAAGTATATAAAAACAAGTTTTTTCTACAAAAGCAACCCGTTAAAGGGTCCTAAAGGAGTACATAAATAAGTGCTGGTAGTTTACAGACTTCATTTGAACATGTAATTATGAAGCTCAAATTTGCTGAGTTGCTGACATAAGTAGTTCAGCAATCTATCTTTCACAGAATAAGCTATATTTTAATACTTTATTGTGCTATATCTTATAGCAATGAGGAACAACTTCTAAGGAAAATAGCAACTTACAGATGTTTCACCATGGGCCCAGTAATAAGAAGCAACAGACCGCAACCACTGTTGAGGAGCACGCTACAAAAATTGGGTAGCCCAATAGCACCCAAATAGGTGAAAAGAATGGAAACTCCAATATGTGGTGTGTAATGAATGCTATATCCACAACAACGATCACAGTTCACCCGTTTGCCACAAGATCATATGTGCAGCAATTAGAGTTGCAGTTGTTCTGAATAATCTGGCCAGAGCTGAATAAATGGAGAGCCGCTGATGTCCAAAACATGTAAAACACGGCAAGGATAGCAAACGGGATGAGAGGAAATATTATGAGTGCTTGGACTTCTCCTATCACTTTTGCAGCTACCTGTGAACATAGTTAGCATCAGATATGAATTCATAGAACAAAATTAGAAAATAGTTTTATAGTTTCATATCACAAAGTAATGCTTGCCTTCAGAACAGATGTTGCCATAAGGATGCGTCGTACGATAGCAATTGAAGTCAGAATGGAAACAGCCATGATAACAGTCATAAGTACAGTCACAGCACGTAGATGAGTCAACTCCTGAAAATAAAATCATTTAGTTAGACATACACATGGAAAAAAATAATCAAGTCTTTGAAGACATCAAAAACATGAAACCATTTACAAAATAGGATGTTACTCACCCGCCCAAATACATTGATGTAAGGATCATGCTCACCAATGATGGGAGAAATAGCATCATTTCCAATCCATCCAGCTGAAAAATTAGGAAGAAACAATTTCACTGATGTTTGTCCAAAATCCAAATAAAGAAACTAACAGTAAGTTAATTCAGAAGGAATTCATAGGTTTTTTTACATCGGTATAATGATACTTCCATAAGACGGCACACATTTGATTCTAGAAATACTGAAACAGCCTATGACTATGAGAGATCCTAACCTTTTACGTAGAAGAACATTGTGACCGATATTATTAGAACATTAAAGAAAACCACTGTTATCCACGGCATTGCAGCAACAAAATGCCGAATCATCATGAGCCAAATCACAGACAGAAAGAGAGGTAAAATCCCTCCACATACAATCAGCACAGGCCATGCCTTTCCTATGTCAGCCATGTACCTCTGTAAATACAAATCATGACACATTTTAATTCAACATCACATAATACATAGGACAATAAATATGCTTAATCCCTCCCAAAATTTCCTTACTTCAATTGCTTAACATGTTTGACACAAACATGAGACTAATGTATTGTAAACACAACATAAAATGTTGATATTGAAATATTGTGCCTTCTATGGATAAAATTACAATTATAATACCAGTAAAAGTAGTAGGAAGCTGAAAAATTTTAACCTTTAAGACAGCTGACCGAGAATTTATAGACTTGTGAATTGACTTATCAATAACAATGTCTTCATTAATACTAACTCCACTCATCAGCTCCCAATGCTTCAGCGATGTGTTTGACGCCGGGCAATAAACTGGCAACTCAGTAAACTAAACAAAACACTCTTTTAGAACCAGAAATTGTAAAAGGGTCAATAACCAAAGAGCACCGTAAGGTATAGTTTACTCACCATTCACACTGGGAAATATAACAGGATAACACGGGCCTTGAAGTTGAAGAGAGGTTTCTCATTTCAGGTGTAAGGAACTCAAAATAATCATAGTTCCTATTAATCCAATCTTCCATCGAAGGCGAATATCTCCTTCGGATAATCACACACCCAGTTAAGGGAATCATCGGAAGGTATAGGACATTCTAACAAGCATATACTTCGGGCATCAACTAGTTTGAATTGTCCATCCTTCAATCCACTCTGATAAACTTGGTTAGGATTTTGCCAATATCTGAGCTCCAATTTGCCAAGGCCAGGATGTGCATGCTTGTCTCCACACACATTGCCTTTGTAGTCCAAACCATAAGTAAGCCTGAGGTAAACTCATATTGTTAGTGAGGCAATGACCAACAACTTACAATTTTAACAACAAAAAAGACAATAAAAATCCTGCTACTAATTCAAGCCCTATTTACACACACACATACCAATTTCAATGATTTGACACAATTCTTGTATGAAATCAGAATTCATTCAATCTGAAGCATGCTAAGGTATATACATAACACCCATTTACTAGGAAAAAAAAAATTTTTTTTTCTTTTGTAAATTCTCAATTAAATAAACTAACTACTCAAAAGAGAGAGTGGCAGATTTGTTAAAACTTGGCAATTACAGAAAGTCCATAAACAGAAGAAGATTTACCTAAGTGGGTTTCCTTGGTTGAAACCAAAACTAGAGTTAACAATCATTGCAATCCAAAAAGCAATAAAGATGAAAAGAGCAATGATATCTCTGCATTTTCTGTTGTGCTTAATGATTCCACCCATTTGAGTAACTCCATCACTTGATGTATAGCTTCCAATTACAGCACCTAAGGAACCCCTCATTTTCAATTATGTATACAAAATAGTAACATTCAAGAAAGAGTGAGTGAATGAATGAATAAGGGGTTAGTAGAGGTAGAGACTAGAGAGAGAGAGAGAGAGAGGTAACTAGGGGAGAGCTTGAAAAGGCAGTGTGAAAAAGCAAAGTGTTTTAGATTTGGATTAATATAATAAAAGTGGAAATTAATTATTATTTTATTTATTATTAAGACATAGATTTTCTAAAGTGAATGTTTTTTCTTTACTTTTTCTTTTTGATAAAACAACAACGATCCGTGTTTTGTGGCTTCTCGCCTTCTCGGACACACTTAAACTATGAGCTTCCTAATGTTCGGCTATAGGCTTAAACTACAACAAGTGCAATATTGAACTCTTTGTCATTTATTATAAAATATTTCAATAAAGTAGTAGTTAGTAATAAAACAAATTAATTGTGTATTATTAGTTTTTTACATGGAAAAAAAATGTTTATGGAGTAAATAGAAATATTTTTATAAATAATTAAGTGAATTTCTTAATTCATTTTATGGGGTGGAACTAAATATCTGCATTTTCTAAAATACCCTCCAAAATCGGAAATATGATTCCGGTGCGCACCATATTTTAGAATATTTGGATAAAAGTCAGAAATATATTTATGGTTCCAAATCAAATAATAAAATATTGAAAAATTATTCTCAATTCAACCATAAATACACGCTTTATTTGAAAATTACACATGATTTAAAATCTGAAATATACTTCTAGTTTACACTCAATCCTGATCAACCTGATTCGTACGATATAGGATGCAAATCAGAAATATATTTTCGATTTCTAAAGACAATATTAGAATTTCACGTGTGCGCTAAAAGAGTATGAGATAAGTTAAGAAATTCAAATAATCAATGCGATTGGATTTCCAAGAGGGTATTATTACATTAAAAGAAAAGAAAGAAGTCGAAAAGTTAGATATTTAAAGTATGCATATTTAGGTCGTTGAAGAAAAGCGGCAACATCCTATAATCATTATCCTTTATTACTTATATGTGAGAAAAATGTGGTTAAGTTTATGCATGGAAAAGGTTTTAAGTTTGAGAATGCATCTTAATAATGACACTGATCACATTGTTAATAAGTTGGAAGTGTGCGGCGGGAAGATGTTGCAATGGAGTAAATAATAATTGTCTTAAGAATAGAAAGATGATTGTGAGAGCAATATCAATTATTTTAAATCTCTCAAAAAGCACTTTAATACTCTATTAGTGAGTTGTGATTTATTTTGGAAGCAAAGTGCGAAAACTCATTGATTTAAGGATGGAGACCTCAATATCCTCTCTTTTTTCATGCTTCAGCTATCGACAGGAAAAAAATCTCTCATGACTATTTGGTTGAGTAATTTAAAAAAAAAAAACAAGTTTGCGCGATCAGGTTCTACATGCTCTTAGTTTTCCCATCTCTTAGGAGGACAATACTATGCTGACTGCCCTATTTATTATCGATGACTTTAAAGAGACTATTTTTTTAATGCAAGTTGATAAAAGTCCTGACCCCGACGGTTATAATTCGGGTTTTTATCGGCATATTTTGGATGAATGTGGTAATGAAGTTCGTATACTTAAGTATTTAAATATTTCCAATTTCTTACATTCATTCAACACCTCATTTTTTTTTTCTTTAACCCTTTCGTTCTATCACTTTGTCAAGATATCATGTCTATCAAACTACTTTCTATTTTGTTTGGTAAGATGTAAAGAAAGTGTTTAAGCATTCAAAAATAATTTGTCAATATTTAAAAACATAGGTAGTAGTAGTAGTAGTATGTTTTGAAAGAACATACACAACTAAATTGAATAAATTCTTATGTATGCTGATGAAGCATTGTGACAAAAGAGTAAATATGCTGACAAATGTTCTATGCATAGCAGCACTAGCTTACAGTGATAAATGCAGATTTAAATAGATCTAAAACACAAAATAACATTCTAGTATAATGCAGAATTAAATGTGATAGTTAGAAAGACGAGTTAAGAATTTCCCTAATCTCATCATCAACCTCTATATTATCAACTGCCATACTCTCTAAAATCTTATCAACCTGTTTCTCACATCTAACATACATCTTGATCAAGAACAGATACATATCCCTATCCATTGAAGTCACATTCTTCAGTGAATTCACAAATTCATCTACTTCATCTATATCTCTGTTACTGGTAGCCCAACTCAATATGCTGGAAATAACATCCCTTTTTGGTCTCCAACCTTTATTGCTGGGTTGTACAGCCAGAGCTTCTTTCATGCACTGAAACGCCTTCTCCATGTTCCCCTTGTCAACATATCCAGCAGCAATGATAGCCCAACTGTTGGGAATAGGATTCTTCCCTTTCCCAACCAAGCTTTGCAGCAGTGTTTCCGCTTTTTCAATCAACCCATTCTTGGAATAACCAATCAAGAGGATGTTTGGAACCCTGAAATCATAAGAATTACCTGATAACTCCCACTCTAGAAGTAATTTTTCAGTTTCATCAAGGTCACCCAGCTTCACCAAAGAACCCAGCATGGTTATATATTCCCTGTTAAGTTGCTTTTTACATTTCTCTTTCTGCAGTTTCCATAATCTCATCATTGCGTTTTTGTTTCCAAGACATGCATAGTGTGAAATCAGATAATTGTATGCAATTGTGTCGCGCTTGTCTGCTCTGTCCTCACATTTTTTCAAGTAGATCAAAGCTTTCTCTTTCAGGTCAGCTTTGATGTAATAGTTAGCCACCATAGAGTATGTGATCCAGTCCGATCCAACGTGGCTTTGCTGTTCCATTTCTTCCAACAGTTTCTCCATACTCATAAGATCTGATCGAGCACCGTAAGAGTTTATGCCAAGCCTATAACTGAAAGTGTCGGGAGAAACACCATCCTTTTTCATCAATGCCAAAACAGCAGGGACTTTCTCATATTGCTCAGTTTGCAAGTAAAGACACATAATATTGTTGTAATTGAGAACAGAAACAAAACCCATGTCCTTTATTTTCTGCATCAGAGAGACTGAGTCATCAACCAGTCCCTCTCTTACATAACAATTCAAAAGAGCACCATAAGCCTTTTCAGTTTTATCTTCGTCACTTAAATTTTGAAAATAGCTCTCGCTATCCAGTCCACGAACTTTGCCAATAAGATTTAGTTGCACGGCATGGTCAGTTGCTGAAATTGGGCATAGCCCTTTGCTACTCATCCATTCAGAAACCTAAACTTATCAACATTAGGTAAAATAAAGTAAAAGTGATAATGGAAAACCCTAATAAAGAGGTTAAGAAGGAGGGACCTGGAGTGCTTGATTGAAGCGTTTGCTAGAGCGGAGGGTTCTGATGATGCGATGAAGCTGATGGTAATCGAGAGAGTTACCTTCTTGGAGCCAGTTTTCGAGAATGGGGGAAATGCTGATGGAAGGGTCACCGAGTGGGCTTATTCTGGAGAAGAGGTTTTTACGGTTTGTGAGTGTGGAACAGTAGCGTCTTGAGGTCAACTTACCACACTTTTGAAGGATACCAGAAAACGGTGTCCACGCCATTCTGTGCTTGCAAACTGTTTGTTAAAATGGCGCGTCGCGGCCAACGGTTAGGGAACTTGTATGGGTCTTCTTTACAAAGCAAAGCCGCTACCACAAAGCACTCGGATTTATTAACTCACCCCATGTTAAATTTCTAAATTGTCCTTGAAATATATTTTTGGAGTGCACCACCATCTGATAAAATTTACAATAAGTCGAAAGTTAATTTTCAGTTTTACACCGTAACTATATTTCTGATTTCATTCATAATAGTAGTTCAAAATATTTCATTTCATTGTCTAACATAGAGATACATAAACGTAACAAATACAAACAGAAAGTTAAACATAAATCGAACATCACAAATTAATATTCTGGAGGACGTTGTAGCATCCTCATAATGTCATTGACGGTTCTTGATAAAGTCGCATCTAACTCGATTTAAACTTTCTCTTGAAAACTTCGATAACTCGACCACATAGCCCGTAAATCGTCGTCGTTCTTTAGTTCACGGTTCATGAACTGCAGATTCCCTTCATTGTCAATTGATGGCGAGCGGTACTCGATATTCTCTACCTTTCGACAGTAGTCGTAAGGAACAAGTTCCTGCAAAGTTTCTCGTACCTCTTCAATTGGGGTGTACACCGTGATCTTGAATTCGCGGTGATTTCGCCCGGAAAATGGACAACTCCGGCAACCCATTCGATGTTCAATTTCATGCCCATTTCTGATTTTTTGTGTTGTTGTATGGAAAAATATAAGAGGAGGAGTATTTATATAGTAGAAAGATGTAAACATAGACCATAGAAATCCTATCCTTGTTAGTGGCACAACCAAAGTTAAATTTTAGTTTCATACTTAATACCAAAACCAGTAAATTTCAGTTGAGAATAATTTAGCCTAAAATACATTGAATATAAAAAAAATGTTTGCATAATTTTTTATTACGAGGAACTAAGCCAGGAGAAAAGGAAACACAAAACATAAACATGATGGGAAGTCTCCTAGAAATATCAAAGTTTATGACTCTTGGATAAAATTTTGGCTAACAGGAAAAACACGGATGCCGGATCATGAAGCCGGAACCTATC
>CM038796.1:8579702-8660956 GCA_021764765.1 Vicia sativa
GGTTTGGTGGTTTGGATGATGACAGTGAAGCCATAATCATGTGATCAATTGGTGGTGTTTGAAGATCAAGGGACATGCTTGAACACCAGGTGCCATTTGTTGTGATGATCAATATGTGTTCACGATATTAAAATTTTGTTGTGACGATCAAGTTATAATGCTAGGATATATTTGAACCAACACCTTATATAAAGCGACATTGAATAGTGTCGAATAAGATCTACGGTCAAATAAATTTTCTAATGAACTTTTTGTCTATTTAATATTTATGATTATAAAATATTAGGAATAACAATTTACCATTTTTTTATCCCAAATGACTTTATTGACTTGTCTACTAACTTAAATATCATCCTTTTTTATGTTTCCACATTATATAAATTATTTTAAACTAAAGTGACATGATGTTGATTTTCAATCAACTAACTTTCAATTATAACTGACAATGTGATTCTATCTAAATCATTCTTTTTAATGATAGTCTCTTGGATATAATTATTTTTTCATAGTGAAAAAAAATAAATCTTTATATTTTTAATACATTCTTCATCAAATTCTCCTTTAAGGAAAAGAAATGAAATTCTAATCATAGTGAAAAATAAATAAATCTTTATATTTTTTAATACATTCTTCATCAAATTCTCCTTTAAGGAAAAGAAATGAAATTCTAATCATAGTGAAAAAATAAATAAATCTTTATATTTTTTTAATACATTCTTCATCAAATTCTCCTTTAAGGAAAAGAAATGAAATTCTAATCATAGAAAAAATAAATAAATCTTTATATTTTTTAATACATTCTTCATCAAATTCTCCTTTAAGGAAAAGAAATGAAATTAATCATAGTGAAAAATAAATAAATCTTTATATTTTTTAATACATTCTTCATCAAATTCTCCTTTAAGAAAAAGAAATGAAATTCTAAAGAAAATAAATTTAAATGAGAATAAAGTAAAACACAAAAATAGTGTTAAGGTATGTGGAGAAATGAAGAAATAAAGTAAAACACAAAAATAGTGTTGGGGTATGTGTGGAAATGAAGGAAATAAGTAAACACAAAATAGTGTTGGTATGTGTGGAGAGGTGAGGCACTAATCGCGATACATAATCCCTTATGTAGGCAACCAGTACACTACAAACCTCTCCATAGGCTCATCATGGAACAGCACGTGTAAGGCATCTGTGTTTCACACTGAGGAAACACAGGCAAAGACCCATTAGTTAAACCTCTCCTAAGAGGGGATGGGTTTAAGTTTAACAACTCACGTGCTGCACCAGACCTCATACCCCAGTTGTATAGAAACCCTCATCAAACGCGTATTTAACTATGCAAAAAGTAAATAATGCTTCGATGTGGAACTTGCAATGACTAACAATTTGTTTCATTCAAGTCTGGAATAATAGAAAACAACACAGGAAAAAATGTATTACTACACATGATATATCCAAAATAGGATACCTAACATTCTATAACATTCTTCTGTTACTTGGGTGGTCAAAGCAAGAGGGTTGTTTGGGTGGTCATCAAACTTTAAGATATGGATGCTCAAAGCTTCTTCAGCTGAAATCCTGCCCCTTGGCCTCAGGCAAAAGCTTTTTCAACATCCAACATAACACCATAAAATAAACTTTCAGTAGATCAATAAAAGATTAGGCGAGTACGAGGCAGTTAAGTTACCGAAGATCAATTCCAGCAGGATCAAGTTTGGGAACTCTTGAGTCAGGTCCTATAAAATCCAACATTTTCCATACATTGCTTATTTGCCGGCCAAAATTTATAAACTGAGATCAAAACCAGAACATGAATGAATGAATGAATACCTTTGGCACCATTGAAGGATCAAGTTGTTCAACAGCGGCAGATATAGAAATCACACCAGGCAAGATTTCTTCAGTTGGTGCGCCAAGGAAACTGTCAATTCATTATTTCATATAAGTGCAGAGAAATTACACATATAATAATAGTGACTGTGTTTGAAACAACCACTTGGTCTTTAACACCTTTATGATGAAAGTGACATAAATTACATATATATTTGATATTTGATGATGAAAACATATACTTTAATAAAATCAAACCTCATATATAAACTATTTTGTTTTCTTATATATAAAATATAATATAAAGTTAAATCTAATATATTAAGATATAATATATTATTTTAAATAAATTATACATATTATATTTATAATTGTAATTATTAAATTAAAATATATTAAGTTAGTATGTTTATATTACATTTATTTTATATTTTTAATATAATTATAAAGTAAAATATTAAATTTGTTGGCATGAATTAGTATGTATATGAATTTAAACTTAGAACTTCTATAATTATGTTTAAATTTTATATGTATATAATTTTTTAAGAGATCGGATCAATCATAGATTAACTAGTGATCCATTCGTTGCAAATAAATCATTGATCCGTCTAATCTAAATTTTAAAATATTGATTAAGATTATAATAATATAAGATGTTTATATTATTTATTTGAAGCAAAATTTATTGGTGGAGAATCCATAACATATTTAGATTTTGATTCTTAGATTAATACCCTACAAATATTAAATAGGGTTATGTTTGAATGGAAAAAAATAATAGAGCATTAATTCTATGTACAGAAAGATACTATGTACAGAAATATTTTTTGAAATTTGTGAATTCAATTTATTGAAATTTTAAATATGACTTTAATTTACATGTTTTTTCTAATCATAATCATAGTATAGGACATGTTATTGACCCTTCTTATTAATTCTTCAACAACAACTATAAATTTTATAAAACACTAGAAAAGCAAAATTTTATTAATAACATGCCATTAATGAAAATAGCACTTTCTGAGAGCAGTAAAATAAATCAACAAGGCCCATATACTAGATAATAATATGTCAAATATATCTTCAAGCACCATTCAAGAGATACTTTTCTAGGCAGCCAAGATAAAACAAAGTGGATTCTGATGTCTTAGTAGGTTTGACCTTTTCTTCTATGTCGGATTCATGATCATAAGAGATCTTCACGTTGACCAAAGTCTTATCTTGTGTTATTTCTGTGAATTTAAATAATGTTTTGTAGTATGACAAACCTTGATTCAGATAGCCTCCTTCAATCACTTACAATTTCATGGGATATCTCATCAAACTCAGTGATCACTTCCCTCTGATAGTTTACTGGAGATATACCTGCAGAGATTCATTCATTTCCTCAACAATTTAACTAATTCACAATATTCAATAATAATAATAATAAAAATTGTGCTTAAGAATGCAGGAGAGAGAGAGAGCACACTTACCAGGCAAAAGTTAAAGATGAGGATGGTACCAACCCCTCCATCCCTTGAATTACTTGCACATCTTTCACAATAGTTGGCAGAATCTTTGGAACAATGAAAATGAAATCCCTGGACTGAGCTGCCCATAGGGTCTCCAACCTACATTGAGTGTTGTTTGGGTGTTGAATTCCTTTATCATGATTCTTCAATGTGTTCAACAAAGTAGCATCATATATTGATTTATACTATATGAAATTTGATAACACTAACTAAGGAGAAATTAGGAAACAGCATCTTCCACCATGTCATTGACTTACAAGAATGAAAGATGCTTTTGTTTTTTAAGAAAGAGATAGATTCCATTGGATATTTATCTACAAAATAATGATCATATAGTTTTATAAAGATAAATTTTTAGGTATGTTGTCAGGATTTGATACCATACAGTAGATTTCATTGGTGGAATAAAAATATATAATACAGTTGATTCTTATTTTTGACAGAGACCAACCATTATGGTCAAGTCATATTAATAAAATAATAAAAGATAAGATTTGCATGAATTTTTAAATGCATATTGGGACGAGTAGCATCCAATAACTTAATAGAAACCGGAAGCAAACATATTTAGTATCATTTAGGTTGTTTTCTGAAACAAAACAAAATAAACAAATATGATAGATAACATAAGTGAAAGAAAATAGAAGAAAGATAGAAGTAAAGTTCTGATAATTTTGACACAACTGAAACGTGATTCAAATTAGAAACATAGTCTTTTTCTGTTAAAATATCATTAACAAGGTTAGATGGTTGCTATATGAAGCATAATAAAGGCTGACTATGTGTTTATTTCGAATCCAAATAGTTAAAATAATGATGGATTATCATAAGCGAAAAATTTTCATTAAGTCAAACATTCATTTAAAGGTCAAAATTCACCAAAGAATAAATGTTCAAATCTCCACTTTTCTAAACAATATAGAACTATTTGTTTATGAACAAATTTAAGTGTGAGTGTCCACTATGCTGTATTCCCTAGCAGACTCTTTCAACCACATGTTTGTCGCATCATTTCTGAGACAACATTATCTCGTCATGTGTACTACAATGGGACCTGATGACTACCACCGTGGGAAGACTTTTAATACAAAGTTGATCTTTGGGTCATCATCGGGAAACATTCACATTGGATTAAACATTCACAAAATTGAAGACCCATCAAACAGTGAGAGGCAACCATAATTGGCTTTCTTATTTCTGACGTTGTTATGCCAACACTTTTTAGAGACATGTAGAAATTATTGCCTTAAATTCATATAAGCGACAATTTACGTGGTATGTTTCGGTAATTGCTTCTAAACATCATCTTCACGGCTAATTTTGGATGCATGGTGTGGGATTTATTGCAATGTGTCGACCCTTGCAATCGGGGCCTTGACCTTTGCTTAATTCGAGGACACCTTTTACCTTGAAGGTCGGTGGACTTTTGAGTTTGCGAGAGAAGACTAAAAGCGGCCATATGGTTGTTGTGATTCTTGAAGGTGCGAGGATAGGAACTTATTAGAAAGCATCAGCCATGCCTGGCAGGATGCTTAGAAACAAAATTCTTCAAGATGTCGGCCATAGATATCGCGAGGAATTGAAGGTGTTGATTATTTCTTATTTGTTAAATCTTGGTTATCTCTATATGATCTTTAAAATGTATCATTCCCATAATTTATTTCTTAGTCTGATTAGATTTGACATTGTTTGCATCCTTACACTAGCGTATATTAACCATTTTGAATCTTTGATCGGGATCATTTTGCTCGACCGAGACAATGGGCATAACTCTCGAATATATAGGAATTAAGTACTTCAAAGTATTAAAAGTAATGTTCGTTAGGCATTTTGTGCTACATATACTATATCTTGAATTAAAGTTTGTCTCCGATTTTATTATTTTACAACTTTATGGATGTATGGTTTAAGTTATATAATCAATATTATTTTTGAAGCCAATTATTATTGACTATATTATTTTGATAATAATTGCAAAATGTATATTTTATGTGGACACTATAAAACAACAACCTAAGCTATAGCTACACTTCAGCGATCTTCACGATTTAGATTTAAAGAGCGATTGTTAATTGTATGATTTGTATGCTTAAAAGCGTTGTTTGAGGCCATAAATAATCGTCCCCTATTCCTTTTCTATAGGCGCGTTTTCAAAAGCGTGCCCAAAAACATAAAAAAGCGTCGCTCGAACAATAACAGCGCTCGCGCGAGCCAGCGCAAGCGTCCTGTTGTTTAGGCGGCGATTTGGAAGTCGGCATTTCAATTGTTGTTGGAGAAATAAATGTTGTAGTGCTTAAAGTGATAGGTGCATGAGTCGTGTTACTAAAATACTCAACTTTTCTAACCAATATGAAACTTAGAACTCACACTTGTTTCTCCACAACTCGGACATGTTTCTCCATACCCAACAACTTGTTTCTCAACAATTGTCAAATATTGAACTAATGTTTTGTTGCATTTAAGAGATATTAGACACCTGATAGGTCAAATTATCCTTTTAAGGTAATATATGGGTTAATAGTATTTTATCCTCCTCAATATAATGTATTTTGAAAAATTCCTCAGTAAAAAAATTGTCTAAATTATCCTAACGTTTGAAGATTCTCTATATCAAAAGTTGACTTGAACCTACACCCATTTCTTCGTAGATCTAACACCACAATTGTGTTGGAATGTACATTTTGATTTTTTCCTTTAAATCATGTTAATTCACATTTATTTTATTTATTTTATTGTAACATTACTTTCATCTACATAGTCAAATAGAAACAAATTTGAATAAATGTATTAAATACATTTTACTAATATCACTGTTTATTCATCATATTTTGACATTCTAAATCTATAATATAAGAAAATCGACTATTTTCTTCCAAAAGTCAACATATGTGGTCTCATGAGGGCTTAACAAATCTTTTATTCCAAATCTCTATCTTTCAATTTATTACTAGAAAAATTATTTTTAGTGACCGATTTAAGATCGAAAAAATTTTAAAATCGATCACTATAGTGTTTTGTGACCCGATTTAGTTATTAACTGCGGTTGAAAAAGTGATAGTCGTAATTTTTTGATAAATTTAGTGACCAAAATATAGTGACCGAAATTTGGTGACCAAAATTTTAAATAAAAAACTTTTAAAATGTACACAACAAATATTGAACTCCATCAGCATCATCTTGTACAACTTCACCATTGAGATGCCTATCAAAATTTTATTAATTATACGTTTAACTTTATATATATATATATATATATATATATATATATATATATATATATATATATATATATATATATATATATATATATATATATATATATATATATATATATAATAAAAATTCAACACAGGTTTCGATCTCACGTCCCTACCTTGCTTAATGCATATATTTATCACCAAACGTAAATCCCAACTATTAAATTTATATGTTTAAGATTATATATTTATTATTTATAATAATGTTTTAAAATAATTTTAAAAATATTTAAATAATTAATAAATACTATTTAATTTATTTGATATAAATAAATATAATTTTACCATAAACTTTTATTATTGTCCCTATAAAATAATAAAATAATATAATTTTATATTTTATAATATTATTTATTTGTTAAAAATAATGAAGGAAATTTTACAATAAAAAGGTAAAACTTTTATTGATAATGCAAAAAAATTAAAATCTTGAAATTTTTTAGATAAAAGTACAAAGTTAATAAAAAGAGAAAATAGAAACAATAAAATTATTAGTGATCGAAATTGAAATTGAAGACGAAATATCTGATATGAAATTTGGTCATATTAGTGGTTAAATTCGATTTGTACCGGTTTAGTGGCATCTAAAATTCTTTTTAAGGATATCAAATTTCGGTTGTTAGAATGACCGAAATTTTTTGATTATTAAATTGGTCATTAAAAACGATTTTTTTTTAGTGATTTCTCCATGCGGTTACGAAATTGCAATCTCATTCATCGCACAGTTTATTGAAAACCGTTTCTCTTCCGCTTTCTCTCTCTATGGATATGTTTTCTTCCTCTTCATCATCTTCTTCTTTCTCTCTCGTCTGCTACAGAAACAACTTTAAATATCCACCACCTAATAAACATGACGTCATCTCAGAAAATCGATGATGGCCTTTGATTTAAAATATTTTGTTGTTCTATTGTTCTTCCATTGATTTGAAGTGAATGGATGAAAAGGATTATATATGCATCAAATATGAATGGAATAGAAGAGAGTGTATAAGATTTGATTACCTGTGCTAACTAATACAAACAAAAAATGGTGTAAGTAAGAAATTAAACAGAAATTTATGAATTTATAAGGTAAATATACGAACTAAAAATTTGCTTTTAAATGTACCTTGATATTTGAACAGAGTGGAAACCCATAACAGCCTGAAACACACTGATGAAGATTTGAAACAAAGAGAATTATGAAAATTTACCGTCTATAAGCTAAGAATGCAACTTGACGAAGAGTAGGATTGAGCTAAGGGAAACAAATATGTTGCCCTTTTCTTCTTAACTATCATATTAAAATAAATAAATTAGTTTTTCTTATTTATAAATGACCTGGATTATATGACAGATATTAAAAAAACAACTCTTGAGATGTTTTAAGAGAAAAACAAAAAAGTTTGAACTTCTTCTTTCAACTCTGCTGTGGAATTTTCTGATTTCATAAGTTTCTTGCAAACGTTTTGAAGAGTTTCTAATGTATAAAATCACTCTCAACATTTTGATACTGAGCGTTAAATTTTATATTTCAAAATGGTGGCTATACAAATTTTACTAAGATTTTTAAATCGTGAGCATATGTTTTGAAATATTGAATTTGGAATGTGAAACCCTTTTTTTAAAACCAGTAATCATTCAATAGCGGATGTAAATAAAGCAGTAAACGTGAAAACCATGACTCTTTAGAGCCGACATGATCCGCGTTTACTTTGATGGTCAATTGGCAATACCGTGGCAATAAGCCACTGGATTTATTTTATATCTAGTCGCGGTTTTACGGTCGTGTGGAATAATTTTTTTGTGAATTGTTTCAGGTTGTAAATAGGAACATTGAGGTGTGAGTGGAATAGTAAAGTTAGGGGATGATTGGTGATGTGGAGCAAAGATTAAGCCTTGATGTTGGTATAGAGTGTTTGGACTTTGGAGTGCATGGGTGAAAGTTAAAAAGAGAGGATTTGAGAATGAATAAGCTATTAGAGATTTTAGATCAAAGATGAAAGCACAAAATTGTACCCTAAGACTATTGAAATTAACTAAAATAAAACTTTATTTTGATTTCATTGATACTTTATGATCAAGCATCCTTCAAAGATTTGTTTCTAAGCATCTAAGAAAGTGTAAAGCAGATTGTAATGTTTTCAATGGAAAAGTAGTTTCCTCAACTTCCAACTCATAATCATAAGAGATCTTCACATTAACCAAGTCTTATCATCTCCTATGGCAGATAGCTTGAAACTTGTTTTATATATGAGAAACCTTGATTCAAATACCTCCTTCAATCACTTGCAATCCAATTTCATGGGATGAATCATCAAGCTCAGTTATCTTCTCCTTCTGGTAACTTACTGAGACACTATGATTCATTAAAAAAAAAGTTGAAGTAAAATTATATTAGAAGAATTTGAACCTTTCTAGTAAAAAATTTATAGACTGACCTGAGAAGAAAGTGAAAAGCAAGACAGTACCAATTCCTCCACTGCCTTCAATCACTTTGAGATCTTTCACAATGTTTGGTATAATCTTCGGAATTGTTACTATCAAATCTTTGGAGAGATGCCACAAGGTTTCTAACCTTACACAAATCTCTGCTTGCTGATTGAATTCTTTTGCCATGATAAACTTTGATTTTAATGCAACAAAAGATTTATTAACTTATTATATATACAAACTTAGGGATATTTTCTAAGAATGCTATTGATAAATACAAAGGAATCTCAACATAAATATGGAAGATAGTTAAAGTTGTGATTCCTCACATAAACCTTAATAAATACTCTTAAGAATAGAAATGCTTCTTATTTATTTTATTCTTTTCTAATTTTACAAAATTGAAACTAGTATCTTAATTTCAAAATTGTCTTACTTGTTTTCCCTTTTTTTTTTATACATACCATTAAATAATAAATTTTTCAAAAAATAAAATGAACAAAGGAAGTTTTTTTTTCTTATGTGTTATCAAACAATAGATTTCATTATTTTCTAATTTTATGAAAACAAAAAAAAAAAAATTATTCATTATTAAATAGTAAATGACAATGAATAGGAGTAAAAAATTAAATTGCACTTTTGATCCCTATTTTATTTTATTTATGAAATTAGCTATCATATTTTAAATTCAAACATTTTTAGTTCTCTATTTTAAATTCAAACAACCCTCTCACAATTTTTCATAGAAAATCGATAGAAATGAATTTTTTTTAACATATACTTTTATCTATAAAGTTCAATAATATATATATATATATATATATATATATATATATATATATATATATATATATATATATATATATATATATATATATATATATATATATATATATATTTTATTATTTTTAAAAAAATGGAAAATCGTTAATTTTAAAGATAAAAAGAATGAGAGAATAAAAATATTTAAATTTTAAATAACTGAACAAAATATTGGAACTTAATATAGGGGATCAATTTCCTAAATTAAATTAGGTAGGAACTAAAACTTTAATTCATCCTGTAAATCATTATGAAATAAACTTTGAAAATATTGATTGTCTTTTTAGATAGAGGAACTAAAACTTTATTCATCATGTAAATCATTATGAAATATAAAGTTTGAAAATATTGATTGTCTTTTTCACAAATAAAATGAATAAATATAGGAAGTAAAAAAATTATAAATTAACTAAATCAAAACATTATAATTTCAAAATTATCTTGATTTATTTTTTCCTTTTCTATTTTTGCAAAATGGAAACTACTATCTTAATTTCAAAACTGTCTTACTTATTTTTCATATTTTATTTATGTATAATTAAAACCATTAAATGGTATATATTTCAAAAATAAAATGAATAAAGGAAATTCATTTTTTACCATGTGTTATATCCAGACAACTCATTTCATTTTTTAGTTTATATATAAATTTTAATTAATTAATTTTTATTCTAAACTTTTATAAATAACTTTAAAGAAGCTTTTTTTTGTGCTTAAATGTCATTTAAAAGATATTATTTTTCATTTTTGCTTATGTGTCGTACTGAGACATCATTTCATCTTTCAGTTTAGATTATTAATTCTTTTTATAAATTTTATATAAATAATGAATAGAATAACACTTAATTACGATTATCACATAATTTAAAACTAGCAACTTTAAATGGATGTTCTTGAGAGATAATCGCAAATATCATATAGAGTGTAAGAGCGCTCTGCTAGGGTTTTAAGGTTTGGAGGATATGGTCCGACCATCACCAGGGTTGCTCCAGCAAACTCCATGCCACTATCTGAAGAAGATGATTTGAAAGCAAGAGGACAAAACGAATAAAAGGAAATGTATTGTTCATAGCAACATTAAGAATGTTGTTAATTTATGATGCAGAAGGGTACGAGCATAACATTGAATAGTATGGAAAATATGGTCATAAGAAAGGAGAAACAACCAGAAGGAAATAACGACATTGTTGAGGTTAGAAAGGAAGGAAATCTACAAAGATATTATGTTGGGATTTGAAAAGGAGAATCATGATGATGGGAAAAAATGAAGGGGACCTAGAGATGCGAGAAAGAAGGAGACATAGGCGTGAAAGTAGAGGAAATCCAGTGGGAGGATATAATTGCCCAATGTTCGTCTTATTAAACTTAGAAGAAAAACACATACAAAGACCTTGGAGACGGGGAGTTATCATGAAGTTGTTTGGGAGGAAGATTGCTTATAAGGAACTAGAAACAAGGCTAAGATAGACATGGGGGTCAGGCCAGGAGTGATAAGTATAATGGATTGGGAAAATGATTACTTTCTAGTAGCTTTCTATCATGATGATGACAAGAATGTTGTACTAGCAGAAGGACCATGGTTCATATATGATCATTATCTAACTGTGAAGGACTAGAGCCCCAATTTTCACAGCGAAAATGACAATATTGAAAGTGTAGCAATATGGATAAAGATTGCAAGATTGTCGATTGAATAGTATGATAGAGGATACTGACAGTTATTGACAATAGAATAGGTAAGATTGTGAAAGTTGACAAAACCACCATTCAAGCTGAATGGGGGAAGTATGCAAGGGTTTGCGTGGAGGTGAAATTGACCAAATCACTTCTTTCCATGTTTACAATCAAAGGAATGATGTCTTGAACAAGTGACCTCATGTACAAGAGGGGTGAATTGTGGTTTTTAAGAGGGGTGATTAATTTTTCCTTTCTCGATTAAGATCGCGTTAGTAGTATTTTTGGGTGATAAAGTCTGGCGGAAGTAAAATAGTAAAATAAATCATGGAAAATTAAAGGCAAGGGATAGAAAGATTGCCAAAGAGTTATCCAGGGTTTGACCGAACATTGGCCTAGTCTTGTTCCCAAGATTTTTGAGATTTTTCACTATATACTTGAGAGCTTTTTATTGGTTATGCTCAAACCTTAATATAATATGATGTTTGAATTTGAACAAGCTTATCCCATATGATGACTTTTACCTAACTTATTCTATTGAGACTATTTAGAAATTTATGGTTGATCTCCTTAACCAAACAAATATTTTTCGACTAAGCTTAATAAACCAATAACAAAGATTTATGGTTTATCTCAAAAACCAAACTCAATCTCTTAAAGTTATTGCACCCTTAGTACTATAAACGACAAACATGACCATACGAAATAATATTCTCCTCCATGAATAAAATTTCACTCCAAAACTACTTGCAAGCAAACGTGAATTTTTCCTAGAGATGAGAAGGATAGAACTTAGAGATAAATTTCAAAAAAATATAAAAATGTTAGAAGTGTCATGATTTCAAGTGAGAGACCTCCCTTTATATTGTAGATGGAATCACCAAAACAAAAGCGATCCATAGGCCGCATTATTTTTAATCGATTTGCATAACCAACTAGATGCTTCATATATAAAATATTATAATGGCCAAAAGGAATGTTTAGATATGGAGTCGTTGCATATCATTAAGTGTTGCTCAAATGTCTTGGTTATACGTTTGGATTAAGTCGATTAGACAAAATTTTTAATAGATTAAATAAGCCAAAATATCCCTTCATACTATTTCTACATAAGTCATCATCGACTCCAAGGCATTTAAATTGTTTCTCTTGATAAGGTATTTTGAAAATGTTGTTGTGTGCGATGCCTTAGTACTTTTAAGCTACTACCTTGTTTTGATACTCAATTCTTCGCAAAAAATTAAATGAATAAAATATGTGAAAAGTAAAAGATAAGGAAAAGGGACGACACGGATTAATAAGTTCGTTCTAAATAAAGGGGCTTATTTCTCTCCCAAAATTGATCTGAGAGTATTAAATAATGCTTATAAGCTTCAAATGGTTGAGCTCATGAACCCCTTATACAAGGATAAATGAAGTTTCAAGCTAAGTTCCAACAAAATAAAAAACAACTTACTAAAGTGGTTAGTCTTACTTAAACATGAACAAAGGTTTGAGCGATTAGTCCCCAAGATAAAATAGAATTTATACAAACATATCTCAGAACAAATGTGGTGTTTTGAACTGGTTATCCTCTAAATCAAATCGAGGTTTTACCGGCTAACCCTGTTGAAACAAAACTTTACACCACACGATTTTGAACCAAGTTGATCTTTTACACGAGGCTAAGCTCGAGAACAATAAGAAGATTTTCATTGGTTATCTTCAAGAACTCAAAAAGAGCTTTTCTTTAAGTGGATCAACTCACGAACCAAACAATGACTTAATACTAAACCCCAAAACAAAGCTTTTACATGTTTAGCATTGAACACAAAAAAAACACTTCTAAAAGAGGTATTCACAAGGAAAATAATTCTCTTGTGAATTTATAATGTTACCTTTTCTCACTTAAACCAAGAACTTTCTCGCTTTGACTAAATTAATGTGAGAAAGTAAAATATATTTTGGAGAGAGAAGGAAAAGGAAAGATAACTACGTTTATTGATGTGAAAATTGAGGGAGGCCTCTACTTCTAGGCTAAATGATGGTTAAAAAATGAAGTCATCCAGGGAAAGTTAATTGTCAAATCAATTGGGTTATTTTGAATCATGAGATATTGGGTCCGAACTCTATGTGTCGAAGGATGCTAGAATTGTTAGCATCGAATTGGGCTGTTTGTTATGTCGATTAGTTGTTAGCTTTACCCTAAGTTAGCTTGTAATGGGTATTTGTGATAAAGCCCATTAGTTTAGTATGTTAGGTTTATTATAAATAGCATACTAGTCTCTCATCATAATATCTTGCAAATCCTAATTTAGGGTGAGAGGGTTTTGTTATTCTTGTATACTTACAATCTTGTTTTGAAGATAAAGGAAAGAATAGCGTTAATAACCAATCCTTGTGTTCATCGTGTTCTTCATTCTTTTTCCCTGCTTATATATATTTGTTTCAAGGCATCGATTCACAACAAATTGGTGCGGTGAGCGTGGAAGAGATGCCTTCGACAGTATGAGATTGAAAAGTTCATGGAGTGAACGATTTGATCAATGGCGTTTGAAGATGAAAGCCCCGGTTCGGGGGTTGTTTGGAAGCGTTGAGGGAGAGTCGACCATGAGCGAAGAGTTGGGCAGTGAGAAGAAAGCAATGATAGAGAAGGCCAGCATTGTGATTTTGGAGCCTTGGTGATAAGGTTCTTGACAGTATCAAGGAGAGCGACGGTAGGGTTATGGGTGAAACTTGAAAGTTTGTACATGACTAAATCGTTGGTGAATCGACTCCACAAGGCAAGCTTTGTATTCATTCAAGATGATTGAAGACAAAGTGTTGGGTACAGCATTGGATATGTTCAATGGCGATTCTTGATCTTGAAAATATTGATGTGAAGATTGATGATGAAGATCGGAATTCTTTGGTGGTGGCGTTGCCGGATCATGCCACTTCAAAGAAACTCTCTTGTATGGAAGGGTCCACGACCTTTGAAGAGGTTCAATCACTTGTATTCGAGGACTTGAATGAGCGAAGGAGCATAAACCTTCGACGGTTGGTGAAGGTTTGACCGATTAAAGAAAATTCTGCGAAAGGATAATAAGTTCGACAAGAAAAGTAAAAGTCGAAGTTTTACAGGTGGTGAAGCATCGGTATTCGATGCTATCATTGAGAAGGAGGTCATGAAAAGTGTGTACTGAGCGCTGAAAATCATGGAGGTAAGGATAATGCGATCGCTATTGTTCAAGATGATTCGACTCATCGATATTCTTGTGGTTTCGAGCGTGACTCATGAAGGAATGGATTATGGATTACGGGTGCACTTGGCACATGACTCCAAACAAAGACTTGTTCGAGGAATTATGTGATCAAGATGGTGGATGCGTATTCATTGAAACAACAAAGCTTGCAAGATTGCGGTATTGGATCGTGAGATTCAACTCCATGATGAGTCAATAAGGTTATTGTAAGTCGGTATATACTGATTTGAAGAAATTTGATTTCTCTTGGTGAATTGACAAGAAAGGATATGTTTTTCAAGGAGAAAAAGTATCCTAAGAGTCATGAAGGTGAAGAAGTCTTGAGGCGTGAAGAACAAGGCTTGTATACCTTGTGGTTGAAGTTAAGTGGTTCGACAAATGTTGCATCCACGAAACCTTTGTCGAGCAAAATCGGCACATGAGATTAGGCCGTTGTCGTGGTCCAGTCGAATTGGGAAACAAAATTTGCTTGGTGGAGACAAGTCGGCGGTTTTGTGAACCTGTGTACTTGGAAAATCTTGCAGTGAAGACAAAGGCAAACAAAGAACACATGGATCCCTTGATTACATCCATGCGATCTTTGGGGGCACCAGTGTCCATCACATTCGGGAGCAAGGTATTTTCTATCCATAGTAGATGACTATTCGAGTTATGGGTATTCATTCGGAAGACTAAGGATGAAACTTTTGAGAATTTCAAAGGTTGGAAGACTCAGTTGAAAACAATGGCGAAAGGTGAGGTTGAGGACGAACAATGGTCTTGAATTTTGCAATGAGGCATTCGACGACTTTTGTGTTGCCTCAATTTGCAAGACATAGAACTCTGCAGCACTCCACAACAAAATGGTTTGGTGAAAGGTTTAATCGAACCATCTTGGAGAGAGTTAGATGCATGTTGACTAGTCTTTGGCTTAAAGAAGGTGTTTTGAAATTTGTTTCGACCATAACATATCGATAACGAGATGTCCTTCCGGCGTTAGATATGAAGACACTGAAGAAGTTTGGTGGGACATCCACAAATCTCGAAATGAGTATTTGGCTGCGTAGCCTATGCGCATTAGGCAAGACAAGGTCGAACCTAGAGCTCTCAAATGCATGTTCTGGGATACCACGGGGTCAAAGCTTATAGGCTATGGTGCCTAGAGTCGGTCACGAAGGATTATCACGGTCGAGATGTTGTTTTCAATGAAGAAATGGCTTTCAAGAAAAGCGGATGATGTTGGTCGAAGTGCGAAGTGTCGGCGAAGAGGAGCAGTGAGAAATTCTGTTGAGGTGGAGCATGTTGATCTTGAATTGCATATCCGGATAAAGTCGAAGAAGCGGATGATCTTGATGAAGTTGACTGATGATGACTATCATTGGCGAGATAGGACACGAAGAGTCATCGAACCACCTCGAGGTTTGGGTATGCGAGATCTTATAGCTTATGCCTTAATCTGGTGAGGTTAGGACGAAGAACCAAGAGACCATAAGGAAGTTATGAGAGTCGAAATAAGGTAGAATGGTGAGGCCATGGATGATGAGATGAAGTCTCTTCATGATAACAACACTTGGGAATTGATCGAGAAACTGCTGAGCCGGTTATCGGTAAATGGATTTTCAAAGTTAAGGAAGGAATCGAAGGAGTGGCGTCGAAAGATACAAGCAAGGTTGGTTGCAGGGTTTCACTCGAGAAGAGGTATAGATTTCAATGATGTGTTTTCTCACTTGTGAAGCATAGGTCCATTCGAATGTTGCTTGCCATGGTGGCACGATTCGATCTTGAATGGAAGGATGGATGTGAAGCTAGCGTTCTTGTATGGTGATCTAGATGAAACTCATCGATGAAGGCGACTGAAGGGTATGTCGAAAAGGGAAAGGAAGATTATGTGCAAGTTGAATAGATCCTTATATGGGCTGAAACAATCTCCTCGGCGATGGAATAGGAGATTCGACAAATTCATGACACGTAAGTTTCGTTTAAGTCGATTCGACCACCTGTTTACTTGATTTCGTCACGTAATTCATTTGTTATTTTGTTGCTTTATGTTGATGATATTCTCATGCTGTAACAATGTCGAAGAGGTATTGAGGGTGAAGGCTGAACTCGATAAGGAGTTAAAATGAAGGATCTAGGGCGACTTCAGGATTCTTGGAATTGACATTCGAAGAGATAGAAAGCGGATGAAGTTATGCTCAGAGGCATATTCACGAAAGATTCTCGAAAGTTTGGTATGTCGAATTGAGCACGTTGTGACTCCAACAAACCCTCGATTCAAGTTGGTATTGATCAATGTCCCGATCCGAGGTCGAAAGAACTTATATGAATAGCATCCATATGCTAATGTAGTAGGTTCTTTGATGTATGCTATGGTTTGTATTAGACGAAGCATAGCATATGCGATAAGTCTTATAAGCGGTGCATGGCGAATCACGGAAAGGCTCAGGCGGCATTGAAGTGGATTCTAAGGTACATAAATGGGTCTCGAATAGAGTCTTAATTTATGGTGGAGCCTTTGGTGAAGATAGTAAAGCGGAATCGAAGGATATATCACTCTACGATTATGCGGGTTGTATGGATTCGGAAAATATTTACGGATATGTTTCACTATGTTTGGTACAATTATTGGTTGAAAGCAACACTTGAAGGTTGTTGCATTATCAACCAGGCGAATATATTGCTTTAACGTGAAAAAGCATTGTGGCTTGAAGGTTTTGCTAAGGAGCTGAAAATTCAAGGGAAGTTATCCTTGTTAAATGTGATAGTCAGTGCAATACACACAGAAGAATTGACTATCATGAGCGAACCAAACACATTGATGTGAGGTTGCATTTTCGGGAGGGTGTCCACGTGGAAGTCAAGTCTTTGAAGGTTTCGACGGATCATAATCTTCCGATATGATTACAAGACATTGCCTAGTTGCAAGTTTTTCCATCGTATGCGATTGATAAAGTCGCATGAAGAAAACTAATTCGTTAGTTGATAATAGAGTTTGTTCAATGTGGAGATTTGTGAGATATTGGTCGAACTCTATTGTCTTGAAGGATGCTAGAATTGTTAGCATCGAATTGGGCACATTTGTTATGTCCGATTGGTTAAGTTAGCTTGTACCCTAAGTTAGCTTGTAATGGGTATTTGTGATAAAAGCCCATTAGTTTAGTATGTTAGTTTTTATTATAAATAGCATACTAGTCTCTCATCATATCTTTGAATCCTAATTTAGGGTGAGAGGGTTATTTGTTATTCTTGTATACTTGCAATCTTGTTTTGAAGATAAAGGAAAGAATAGCGGTTAATAACCAATCCTTGTGTTCATCGTGTTCTTCATTCTTTTTCCTCTGAAAATATATATTTGTTTCAAAGCATCCGATTCAAAGAATCAATAGGATGACCTAAATAATCGATTAATTTTGCGTATTTTGGAAATATTTGATAAGGAGTTGTTACTCTTCATTAATACATTTTCATGATTGATTCATTTTCTCTTATCTAATCGATTAGGAATATGCTACATTTGGTTAGACAATTTAAAAACATGTCATAATCATTTGTGAGTTTCAACTCATCAGCTAGAACTTCAAAATATTTTTACTTTATTTTCTTCAAGAAATATATGCTTTAGAAATGGTTTTAGTAGTATGTGATTTATTCATATTACTACGAAGACACCTTTTGTTTTAATAAAATACTTATCACTCGACACGCTTTAGACGGGCTTTCACACTTCCTCTCTTTCATATCGTAACTTCAAGTCTTTTAATACACCAATCACATAAGCACTTTTCTTAAATCTTCTTGGAGATGAGGCTTGAGATATCTTCAATTCGGATGCCATCATTAGAGGATATTACGGTGGTCATTAAACTAACTCTTTGATTTTATTCTGATGAGTTTGGACAAACTATCTTGTGCATATTTGACTGCTGGAAAAAGTTTATTGTCTTTGTGATTTAATGTTAGATTACATCTCCACAAGTTGTCATCAAAGTCAGGTTACATCTCCATAGGTTGTCATCATTAAAATCATATGTTGTCATCATTAAAACCATATGATAGGCATGACTTAGCTTTGATCTCTTCTTGATTAAACATACAAGAACACAAATCCACAATAGGTTCTTACTCTCAGAATGAATTATTTCTAGTTTGTCGATTAATGCATTAGATTGGATTGAGATGCATATTAGATCATTATTTGATTTGGCTCGATTTGGGAGGTTTGATTGGGGGTCAAAGCCTTTAAAATTCAACAATTGGTGGCTGTAACATGAGGGATTTAAAAGTTTTGGGAAAGAAACATAGAATTATTGTCAGATTAAAGGCTATGCAACCTTTGTTTTAAAGGAAAAACTCAA
This sequence comes from Vicia sativa, assembly GCA_021764765.1. Classification (NCBI taxonomy): domain Eukaryota; kingdom Viridiplantae; phylum Streptophyta; class Magnoliopsida; order Fabales; family Fabaceae; genus Vicia; species Vicia sativa. The sequence continues at coordinate 8,598,764 of CM038796.1, forward strand.
GATCCTAAAGGAAAAGCTTAAAGACTGGAATAGAAATATGTTTGATATCTTAAACTAGTCTATTGAACATTGTTTAACTTTCAAGTTCGTTAATAGCTAATAATCCACCAAAATTGAATGGAAATATTTCTCATCTATTAATGAGGAACTTGTAATGCTTATTCTTTTTCATGTTCTAGGCACTACCTATGTATACTTGTAATGACTTTCTTCATTACCCTTCCTTTTGTTGTGTATAGTCTGTTCCTGCTCTTCTTTAACTTTTGATTTGAATAAATAGGGTTTCAATTTGTTTACATCTGATTGTTGAACTGGTTTTAGAAAAAATTCTTCAGCTCCCTCTTCCAAACATCTGATACAATTCAAATTTCAAATATAATCCATAAATTAAATACTTCACATTTTTAAAATAATTAATCAAATATAAGATATGTTATTTTCGAGATGGTGATTCACTGCGGTCAAAAGACATTGCATTCATGTAATCAAATGTGAAATCATTCGATTGAAATCAAATTATGATTAAAAATAACGTGAATTTAATATTTTATCGATCACGTATTCATTTTTATTTTACGATATAGAATTTTCTTACCTATTTATCTTAGATGGAACATTCTCGACATCATCACAACTGGTATGTCTTTAAAAGATTTGGATTCTGCAAATAAAAACATTTACTAGTTTTAACATATTTTTCAAATTTTTCCAAAATAGAAAAGAAAAACCAAATAATGAATTAATATTACTTTGTTATGCATTCAAATTTTGAAAATAGAGTAATCAAATAAAAATTGACCAAAGAGTCTCTACCTTGATTTTTCTGAGCAGATCATAACCAGTCATCCCTGGCATAGAATAATCTGTTATAATCAGATTTACTTCTATATCCTGCTTAAATAATTAAATCAAATATTAATACAAAATTATCCATTAAATTATATCAACAATCCCTAATATTAAACTATTTAGTTAGAAAATAAACCTGGTGAATTTCTGAAGCAACATCTTCAACCAAACCAAGAAATGTTAAAGCCTTACTAGCAGAGTCCACTGTAGTAACTATAATTTCAATGCAAAACCACATGAATTAAAAATCATAATCATATTTTAAAACATTAAAATATAAATCTATATTTAAAAAAAAAAATACCTTGAAAAGAAGAAATTTTCAGGAGCCTCTCAATCAACATTCTGTCAATAATACTATCATCAACAGCCAAAACATGAAACTGAGTCTCTGCAGCAATACCCATTATTTGAAAAATAATTTTTTTTTCAAGAATTGAGAGAAAAAGATGAATTAAATAAGAGGCATATAATTGTAATGAATTAAGATCAAAATGTGACATTTTAAATGAGAAGCTATCATAAAGTGATATCCTACAGATTTCATCCAGAATCTGTAAGATCTTCATGTTTGATTTGTGAATTGAAGAAAAACCAAATACGGTAGTGTTGTTTTACTAATTTTTTTAAAATTAGATATGTTAATTATTATTTTCATTTATTTGACCTTTTTGCTAATAGGTGCGATATTAATATTTTACGTAATATATTTAACACGTTTAATAATATATATAGGTTTCTTGAATTTTACTTTTTAGCTGTTTGTCTGTTGGCATATAAGAGATAATTTCAATTAAATCAGATTTTATTTTTTATACTTAAGAAATTTTTAATTACTAAGTAAGCATATCATGTATGTATGTTAATTTCAATTTTTTGCATTATGAATTAATGATCTTACTGAGTCAAATGGGATTTTCCAACACCAAATCCATAATTAATTTTTTTCGAAAACCGTTACCACCTTTATCCTCTTTTTTTTAAATTTGCTAGCTAATTTTTAGTACATATGATTTTTATAGTAATACTTTTCGATATTTTGTAGTGGTTACTTGGTGATCGATCCCGGAAGGTTCGTCAAATTGTTCTGCGGTTGAAAGAGATGGGTGCCGAAAAGATATTCGATAAAAGTGAGGCGAGAGAGAGTAAGTAAGTGAATAAGAGAAAATGAATGAAGTACTTGACCCTCTCGAATGAGAGAGTATTTATAAACTCTTATTGGATTGTAATTTCTTGAGTTCATTGGATATACGTCGAATGTGTATAGACACACATTCTTGACCGTGCATATCTTTTTACATATCCGGATAGTTTCTTGCAGTTTATTGGATATCGTCGGTGTGTGTAGACACACATTCCGCGACCGTGCATATCGATGCACATCTGTATTATGCGGATTATGATCTTGTGTGTATTTGCTTGATGTGTATGACACATTCGATTATGCTTTTTGCCTCTACACTCACCGATTTGCTTGAAGTTTTCCGGAGCATTTCTATAGCTTGCAGTGCTCTTCGGATTTAATATCCGTTTGGTATTTATTTTACTTTGTTTACCGCATTTCTTTACCGCTTTTCTAGAGAGCATGAGAAGTAGGATTTTACCGCTTTCCTTGCCATGAGAAGTAGGAATAGAGATGTATGAAGGGCTTCCGTAGTTGGAGCATGTTGGGAACCCCTCTGGTTTATTTAAAGACCCATTTAGGGCATTACATTTGCTAATTGTGTTTGGTTTGTTTTAAATCCTCCATACATAGGGAGGTAATTCTCGCAGTGTTTACATTTGTGCTTGCATAGGTCGAGTGGTTAGGACACCCGACGTGGTACCACCAAGCAAAGTCCCGCTTTTTATATTTCATGTCATCTAGTCATTGATATATGGGCAAGGAAAAATCAAACCCATACGTTCTAGTCCGTGTCACCAGACACGCGAATCGTGTTGCTTTTTATCGAGTCAATAATAAAAGTGGCAGGTTTCCTATTCGGACTCACGGGGTTCGCATTTATTGCTCGCATCATTCGCTCTTCAGGGAATCGGATGTCGGCTCTGGTTGACTCACGGTATGCTCGTTCTTCGCCGAGGCTATGGGACTTCCTCCTTTTCTGGCTTGTGTGTTTGTTTGCATTGCATTGTTTGTGTTTTGCCAAAGCGCTTGTTTGTTTATCCCTTTGTCTTCGACTCTACTTTAGTTAGTGATTCGAGATGAACATAGACTTAGGTTTTAAACCTTTTCCATCCTTTTTTGTCATCTTCGACTCTACTTTAGCTAGCGATTCGAGATAGACAAAGATCTAGGTTGTAAACCTTTGCATGTTCCTTTAGGATTCTCTCGACTCTATCTTAGGTAGTGATTCGAGTTAGACCTTAGGTTGTAATCCATGCATGATGACATTAGGGATAACATTAGATAGTTTCCCTGTTTGTTTTCTAGTTTCTTTTGCATTCATGCATATAATAAAACTAAAATTGTTTTCTTTTTCCTTTACAAACTAAAACACTTAATAATGGTTCAAACTCCTTTTCAAAGGTAAAAGCAACCAACCAATACAAAAAAAATTTGCCTCGGGTTTTATTTATTGTGTTTAAAATTCTTTTTATAAGTAAAAACACATAACCCATCGTAGTGAGAGAACTACGACGCTCGACTTTCCCATTGCGAGGGAATACGTAGGCATCTTGTCCGGGGCTCGATCGAGCAAACTTTGTAAATACTTCCTTATTTTCCCATGTTTTCTTTATTTTCCTTGTCTTTCACATGCATTCTCTTTTAGCACAAAATATAGCAATTAAGTAGTAAATAGATATAAACACACCCATTAGATAGAAAATAGAAGTGGATACCGTGAAGTACTACGAGCGTGTAGGTGCTAATACTTTTCCTTCGCGTAATAGATTCCCTTACCTATCTCTCGCAAGACCGTACCTTATCCCTTTCGGGTTTTGCGATCGTTCACCTTTCTCCTTTTGTGAGATAAAAACGTTCGATGGCGACTTCATTGATATAGTTATCGGATGATGTTCAGCGGGTTGTTTCACTAGGTTTGTGTCTTGTTGTTGTTGTTGAAAATTTTAAATTGAAGCTTGAAAATCCATGAAACTTGTTAATGTTTTGGTAAATGTTTTCCTTGTTTGATTACCCATGTTGCTAGTACCTTAGGTTTTGTTTTGGGTTGTGTGGGTGTTGGGTGCAAAATATTTGGGGAAAATGGTAAGTGGAAGGTGCTGGCAGGGCTGAAAATCCAATTTGTTATGTTCAGTTCATAGCGCTAGCGGGTTGTGTGCTGAACTCTGCTAAAAAAGTCGTGAGAAGGATGGTTCACAACACGTCTTGAGTTGTTTTGAACATATTTTCGATTTTCGGTCTCGATTCATCACTAAAGCAAATTTTCTAGTGGTGATTTTAGAAGTAACGTCAAACATTTTTAAGATTGTGAATAAGAAAGGGTGTATGCAACTTGAACCTTTGTGTAGCAAGTAGGAATCCAATTCAACAAGGGCGACACTATTATCTTGAACTATATCTCATACATTAGACGTGCACACAACCTTTGTGAAATCAAGCCTCTCTAAATATTAGTTTTTATGAAAACAAATGTAGAAGCAAATGATTATAGCAAAAAAATGGAAAAAGATCTCTTGTCAAGTTCATGGTTTCAAGACTTTTACATAGGTATATGAAAATCTTGACTTTCATGATCTTAGTGCTCAAAAATATTTTCTCATGCATAAATATTTTATTAACCTTTGACAAAGATGCTAGTGAAATTTGATAAAAATAAAATTGATATATTTTTCAAAATAATAAAATAATAGAATATTCAAAATTTGCACTGATGCAATCGATTGCACACTTTCATCAATCGACTGTATCCTTTGAAAATTATGATGAAAATCATTCTGGAACTAATACAATTGATTTTCATTTTTTTTAAACGTTACAAAGATGCAATCGATTGTAGCTTTAGTGCAATTGATTGCATGCTGCCAGATTTTGAAAAATCAGTATTTTCATGTACATTTTGAGAAATACCTCTTCATGGCAACACTTGTATCTTTTCACTTTCACTTGTTCATATTTTTAACCATTTCCATGATATATGAAAAGGTTTTTTACTTTACTATAAATTGATATTCATTTTTTCAATTTAAAATAACCTCTTTCAAATAATCATAAAAAACTCTCTGCATATTTTCTCAAACAGAATTTTCATTCAGTGATACTTTTTGAATAACATTTTCATATCATATTCATAAAAGTATCTTGAGCACTAAGAGTATATAGTTCATGAGTTTCATATTTGAAAGAGAAGAAGTCCTTCATAGGATTTATATACTACAAATTTTCGTATTAAAAAATTCTTGTTGTGTCACATCTTATTTTTCTAGGATTATTGGAATTAAGATTGTGTGTTTTGTATTTCCTTGATGTCCAGGATTGTTGGAAGCAAGTGTGTGCATTGAAGAGGAATGTTCTTCTTTCTCTTAGTGTTTTAGATCTTAAAGGTTTTAAGAGCCTTTGATCTCCCTATAGGTTATATAATAATTATCACCATTGGTGTGAATAGGCTGTACAATCATTCTAACTATAGTGAAATATCTTTCATGTTGAAAGGGGACTAGAGTACTCTCAACTGTGAGGGAACCAGGATACATCCTTGTGTTATTTACTTTTCCGCATTTATTGCTTTCATCTTAACCATAAAAGAAAGAAACACTCATAAAACATCATAGATCAAACCGTTATTTCAAGTATTCATAAAACCTATAAAAATTTTAAAGACCTAATTCACCCTCTTAGGTGCACTTTGAGCTTACAATTGGTATCAAAGTAGGTTATAGGTAACTGTTACTATAGATCCATAATGGCTTCCATAAATTAAAATTCGGTCTTTAGAGATGGTGGTAGCAATAACAAGCCTCCATTGTTTTGTGGTGAATACTTTGATTTTGTACAATTCGCATGAAGACTCACCTAGAAGCGCAAGGAGAAAAATATGGAATGCTGTACAAAATGGTCCATTTGTTCCTACAATGGTTGTCAATGGTGTTGGTTCATCAAAGCCTAAAGGATCATGGGATGCGATGATAAGAAAAAGGTCCTCTATGATAGGAAATCAATTAATCTTCTTCAAGATGCACTCAGCATGGATGAATTCTTTCGTGTCTCGGCATGCACAACGACAAAGGAAATATGGGATACATTGGTAGAAACTTATGAAGGAACTGCTGAAGTTAAAGATCTAGATTGAATACGTTGAGTCAAGAGTACAAGTTATTTTGAATGCAGCCCCGAGAATCAATCCTCTACTTGCAGAAAAGATTCGTGCATTTGACAAATCATTTGAAAGAACTCGGTATGACTTTAACTAACGATGAATTAAATATTAAAGTGCTTATATCTTTAACCGTGGAATGACAACCAAAAGTAACACAATATCCGAGAAGAATTTATCCACAACAACTTCATGACTTTGTTCGAAAACTTCAAGAATATGAGACGAAACTTGCAAGACTTGAAAAACATGAAATACAAGTAAAAGATTCAAAAGACATTGCTTTAAAGACAAGTATAAAAAAAATCATGATAGCAATCAAGAGGATGAATCCACTAGTAGTGAAGATGATACTCTTATCAAGAAGTTTGAAAAATTCCTAAGAAAAGAAAAGAAAAAGGATATCATTAAAGTGGAAGCACCACCAAGGAAAATTAAATACTTTGAATGTGGAGAAAAAGTTCATGTCAAAAGTGAATGACTTACACTTGAAAGGAAGGATAAACATTTGAAGGAAAGAAGGACAAATGATCAAAGAAAGCATATAGCATGAGATGATAATGAAATAAGTTCATCATCAGATAAAGAATATGCAAATCTTGCATTAATAGCAACACATCATTCTGATGTCGAAGAAGAAGAAGTTAGTAATGAAATATCTTCTTCTGATAATGATTCTTTAAATGCTATTAATGAACTACTTAATTAATGTAAGATTTTGTATAAAAAGGTGTCAACTCAAAAGAAACATATATCATCTCTTGAAGAAAAGATTGACATCATTGAAAAAGAGTTTCAAATTGAAAAACGAAGTTTTCTTGAAAAAGAAAAACAAAATCTTACATGCAAAAAGTGTGAATCATTTTCTTTCTAAATTGTCCAATTAAAAAAGGTTCTTGAAAGGTATGAAAAGGGACAAACTGGATTAGATAATGTCCTTAGAAAACAAAGATTTTCTAATGATAAAAGTAGTCTTGGTTATTCAAAAGTTAACAAACCATGTACTAGTAAAACTATATTTATTAAGGAAAATGACCAGTCCAATATGGAAAAAGTGAATAAAGCACAAAAAGTTCATTATTACCATAAAAGGAAAAGATTTGTTAAGAATAAATCTTATACTCCTAGATATATATGTAATTGTGTGCCTACTGTGGTATTGTTGGCCATACACCTAATGCTTGCTATGTTAGAAACTTTAGCATGGCAAATGATCATTATGTGTGGGTTAAGAAGGGAACTAACTATGATGGATCCAAAATACATTGGGTACCAAACCAAACTTAATTTATTTTGTAGGTTGGCTTGAGGACCACATAAAGTCTATTATGCCTTGATAAGTGGTGATTCTAAGCATTTGATAGGAGACATAAACTAACTTTCATATCTAGTTCTAAAGTCCAAGGGTTATTTCACATATGGAGAATATATTAAAGGAAGAATTCTTGGCATAGACAAAGTTTGAGCACTCTAACTTTCACATTCATTGAAGATATACTTTATGTTGAAGGATTAAAGCAAAATATTTTAGAAAGACAACTTTGTGACAAAGGGTTCAAGTTCATCAAGGGTGAATGTTTTATGAAGTCACTTACATGAGGTAAAACGCATAAGTATAAGTTGTTTTTATTTTCAAAATTTCACTATATACTTTATAAGTCTTTTTCCATCCTTTTTGCTAATGACAAAGAAGGTATATATATATATATATATGTGTGTGTGTGTGTGTGTGTGTATGATTGTCTCTAACTGTTGCAACTCCAAAGATGTAAAATTATCTTAAATCAAGGGAGAGTTTTGATCAAGGGGAGTTATCAAAGATAGGGGGAACATTCACATAAGAGATTCTCATTTGTTCTAAATATTAAAGCATCTCAACTTTCAATGGGTTGTCATCATCAAAAAGGGGGAGAATGTGAAATCAAGCCTCTCCAAATATTAGCTTTGATGAAAACAAATTTAGAAGAAAATAATCATAGCAAAAGAACAGAAAAATATCTCTTGTCAGGTTCATGGTTTCAAGACTTTTACATAGGTATATGAAAATCTTGACTTTTATGATCTTAATGCTCAAAAATATTTTCTCATGCATAAATATTCAAGAAAATATTTTATTAACCTTTGACAAAGATGCTAGTGAAATTTGATAAAAATTGATATATTTCTCAAAATAATAAAATAATAAAATTTTTAAAATTTGCACTGATGTAATCAATTGCACACTTTCATCAATCGACTGTATCCTATGAAAATTATGCAGAAAACTGTTTTGGAACTGATGCAATCGATTGCATCAATATGACAATCGATTTTCATAGTTAAATTTTCAATTTTTTAACGTTACAAAGATGCAATCAATTGTAGCTTTAGTGCAATCGATTGCATCTTGCCATATTTTGAAAAATTAGTATTTTCATGCATATTTTGAGAAATACCTCTTCATGACAACACTTGTATCTTTTCACTTTCACTTGTTCATATTTCTAACCATTTCCATGATATATGAAAAGGTTTTACTTTACTATAAATTGATATTGATTTTTCAATTTAAAATAACCTCTTTAAACAATCATAAAAACTCTGCATATTTTCTCAAGCAGAATTTTCATACAATGATACTTTTGAATAATATTTTCATATCATATTCATAAAAGTATCTTGAGCACTAAGAGTATATTGTTCTTGAGTTTCATATTTGAAAGAGAAGAAGTCCTTCATAGGATTTATATACTACAAATTTTCGTATTCAAAAATTCTTGTTGTGTCACATCTTATTTTTCCAAGATTGTTGGAATTAAGATTGTGTGTTTTGTATTTCCTTGCTGTCTAGGATTGTTGGAAGCAAGTGTGTGCATTGAAGATGATTGTTCTTCTTGCACTTAGTGTTTTAGATCTTAAAGGTTTTAAGAGTTTTTGATCTCCCTATAGGTTAGATAGTAAGCATCACCATTGATGTGAATAGACTGTACAATCATTCTAATTATAGTGAATTCTCTTTCGTGTTGAAAGGGGACTGGAGTACTCTCGGACTCTGAGGGGAACCAGGATACATTCTTGTGTTCTTTACTTTTTCGCATTTATCGCTTTCATCATATCTTAACGGAAAAGAAAGAAACACTCATAAAACTTCATACATCAAACCAAAAAATATCTCAAGTATTCATAAAACCGATAAAAATTTAAAGACCTAATTCGCCTTCCTCTTAGGCGCACTCTGAACTTACAATTAGTATCAGAGCAGGTTATAGGTAACCTGCTCCTATAGATCCATAATGACTTTCGCAAATTAAAATCCGATCTTTAGAGATGGTGGTATTTTTAATGTGGATTGCAACAGAAATATGTTTGTTTTAGTTTGAAATTTAGTATAACATAATAGATAGAAGAATATAAATGGTTTTACAACACATCATATATGACTTTATAAAAATTATTAAAAAAAACATAGCATCATACTCTCTTCACGAGCTCCCTCCGTCTCTTATGGCTACACCAGACTTGGCGGTGTGTCAATACCATGTATATGTTGCCTTTCAATACAAGCAATCAAGAGTCCTTTGCCCCTCTTCAAAGTCACATAGGTCAACTATCATTTTCTCAATACTAGAATTAAATTATAAAAGAAACAGTGCACTTGTTTAGTATAAATATCATAGGAGAGTTTATTTCCTTTTGTATTATTAGAGGAAGCTAGTAGTGATGGGTGTCTCAAGGAGAAATTGCTTAATAGTTTTTGTGTTGCTTTCTTTTGCAATGTGTATGGAAACAATTTCAGGAGCAGAGATAGACAATCTGAGCTGCAACTTTCTCAGCAGTCCATGTTTTGGGAAGAAAGTTGAATGCCCTACTCAATGCCCTCTTAAATCACCCTCTGATCCAAATGCCAAAGTTTGCTCTCTTGACTGTGCTTCTCCTGTATGCAAAACTCAATGCAAACGTAAGTTCTTTATTCTATCTTCGAATTACCATTTTGTGTAAAAGTTTTCATTTCTCTATTTCAAAATTCAATAACAACAGATCGCAAACCAAACTGCAATGGTCGTGGATCAGCATGCTTAGACCCGCGCTTTGTTGGAGCAGATGGAATAGTTTTCTACTTCCATGGAAGATCCAATCAACACTTTAGTATCTGATCAAAATCTCCAAATCAATGCGTTTCATTGGCCTAAGACCCAAAGGTAGAACAAGAGATTATACATGGATTCAAGCACTTGGAATTCTCTTTGAAACTCACAACTTCATTGTTGAAGCAACCAAACCAACAAAATGGGATAATGAAATTGATCATTTGAAATTCTCTTACAATGGAGAGCAACTTCATGTTCCAAGAGGTTACCTCTCTAAATGGGAGTTTCAAGAAAAGAAAATTAGTGTAGAAAGAACATCAAACACCAACAGTGTTGTTGTTAATGTTCATGGAGTTGTGGAGATATATGTGAATGTTGTGCCTGTAACTAAGGAAGATAGTAGAATTCATAACTATCAAATTCTGATAATGATTGTTTTGCTCATTTGGAGGTTCAGTTTAAATTTTATGATCTGTCTTCAAAAGTTGAAGGTGTTCTTGGGAGGACTTATCAGCCGGATTTCGAAAATCCAGCGGCTAAGTTAGGTGTGGCGATGCCGGTGGTTGGGGGTGAGGATAGATATAGAACGACATCACTTCTTTCTGCTGATTGTGGTGCTTGTTTATTTGTTCCTGGTGATAACTCCATAAACAACAACAATGTGATTGTACAAGTGTTGCCAACAGTGGGAATGGTATAGTTTGCAAAGAAATTATTGATGTTGTTTGTGATAATGTTATTGTTTTCTGTCTTGTGTTATATAAAAAGACAAGTGTTTGTCATGGATTTAGTTTGAATAAAAAGTTCAATGTTTTATTTGTTTAGCATTCAGTATCCACACATACCTATGGACTTTCATAGGATAAATGTGTATTCTTCTTCTTTTTCATTTTCTGGATATCATAGGATTAATGTATATTGAGTTAAATATAAATTTCCTATCAATATACTGAAAAATGAGCTATTAAATGAATACAAAAACTTTGGAGTGAGGAAAAATGCCTCATAAATTTGAGGAATCCCAGCTAGCATAAACAGCATCAATCAATTTTTCATGCAATGTGACACCAGAGCATGCAATTATGCCACGGTCAAGACCTTCTAAGTATGTTCCCTTTGAAAAGTCCAGAGGGCGGCCTCCGGCATCGGTCACCACACCACCGGCCTCTTCAACAATCACAACACCGGCAGCATGATCCCATATCTTCTCCTTGTAACCGGACTTTGCAAATTTCATGAAAATCTCGGCATCTCCCTTGCTATTGCCGCATACTTTACCATGCTGTGGACGTAAGGGCTGTTTTCTGTACCAGATTTTGAGAGAGTAGAGCATTTCAATCCCAAATATTGTGTTAAAAGAAGATAGAAGTATAGTAACAATTATCCCTAACTCCCCAATCATGACTCATGTGGTAACAATTATGACAGAGAGGATATGAAACGCAAGTTGCAAATAATGCATTTTCAAAAACAATGAAAACAGTGTCATATATCTCATGTAATGTGGGACTCTGAACATATATAGTTGCCCAATTTCTAGTTGTAGTGACCCTATTGTTACCTAGTCTAGAAATGATTTCTGTCATGGCACTTAAATCTATAAAAATAATAGTACTATTTAAATACAGTCTGCATTGCAATTATATGGATGTAATTTCAGCCAGTTAAATGGGAGAAATAAGTCAAGATGCAGAACATTTGAAATAAAAATTGAGAAATATTATACCTAAGTCCCACAGTGTGAGCCAGGCCGGCTGTGAAGGAATGATTTGAGTTTGCCTTTTCCACTGGTTCACAGAGAGTTGCCAATGCTGGATCATCAACTGAAGAAACTTGAATACGTCTGGCACAATTTGGCCATTCTAGCGTCTTATCTGCAGGATTCAACGACTGCAACCACGCCTCGCCACTGCCTCTCTTAGCATACAAGACACATCCTTTTCCCCACGCATCGGTAGTTGTTGGAGATGATTGGGATGTTGTTTCATGATACTGGTAGTGATAACTTAGCCATTCTGTTTTCACTGGGTAATTGGGGCACCCAAGAACTCCAAGGACAACTTTTCCATTCTCAATCAAAGCTAGAGCAACCGCATACTGATCACCACGTACAAATCCTAATGTGCCGTCCACAGGGTCAAGTACCCAATGCCTTCCAGTGGGGCCTCCTGTTGAGCTGCAGCGGGCAATGGCCTCAAGAACTTCTGATGTCCCAAGAGTTGTCTCTGGACTTTGAAGACCATACATTGCTGCAAAGATAAAGACTCATTGACAGTATCCACAACAGCTTCCAGTAAGAGTGTTGAATTGTCCTTGGAGAAAATTTCTCGTCTTCTTGGCAACAATTGACACATTTTGAACCCGAATGTTTTGCTAGTAACCAACTAGTGATTGCTTGAACACTCAAGTCTTCTCATGCAGAGATATCAAACAAAATAACTAGTCAAATAACTTGAAACAATACTATCACCATAAGAACAAGGTTAAGGGACAAAAGTAATATATCTTCATTTCCGATATTAAAATTATTGTTTTCAGCGGCATATGAATATAAACAAGCTAGTTTGGTCTGAATTGCAAATTGTGAAATGTAATAATGTGTACAGTGGAAAGAAAAAGAAATGTGGTGTTAGCTCTAGTCCTAGAAGCAAAAATGGGATGGAAATTGGAGCTTGGATCTACTTGAATAAGCCAACCATCTAGACGCGCATTTAGCTACAATTTATTGCATCATGAATTCAAAGTTTTGTACCAGCAAGCATATATACTAGGTGCATGTTCTTATTATTGCATCATACAAACTGGGTGCAAGATTTAACCTAATAATGATTTTAGTAACAAGTATTAAAATGCAGAATATCCCAGATACCACAAGGCAGAAACAAAACAATAATTTATGACTCAGTTCAAATATTAGATTAGATTTGAGCGTAGACACAAGCTCAATTAAAATTATATATAAATAGTCTTAGTCGGTATCGTATGATTGAATAATATAATCTTTAAATAAAAATGCAAAATACCTGCAACAGTAACAGGAGAATCATCGTGTTTGGAGACAACCTCGGTGGCAAGGAGTTTCCCCTGCACCCTCCCACAGAGAGCACATGCGACGTGAACAATCCTCACAGCTACCTCCAATTCCTTGGCGTAATTTTGATCCTCCATGCGCTCCAAAATATTTCTCTGACTCACATTTGCGGAAGAAAAACCAAAGTGAGAGACACGAAAAGTTTACAGTGCGAAAGTATTGCGGTTTCAGTTTCACACAGTTATGCAATTTGGTGTTTGCTTCTTTCTATAGGGCCGTCACTAATTCGCGTTTTATATTGACTGCCCCTTAACTCACATTTCCACATAAATCTCACGTTTCCTTAATTATCTTTGCTTTAACTATAATATTTCAAATTAGGCTTTCAATTAGTTTTTTTTATTTTTATTTTTAAAGTAATGTTATTTAAATACTGGTATACATGAGATAGTGTAAGATTCAGAAATAAAAATGAATGGGAAATGTACCTAGACTACAGTGTGGGCAACATTCATTTGAATCTCTTATATACTCTACTGTTTGGTTTGGAAAATAATAGAGTGGAAAATGAGAGGAGGTTTTAGTTGCTAAGGTTATTTGTTGTAAATTTGTACTTTTAATTAGTAGTTCCAATAAAATGAGCATGCATGTTTTTGAAATTAATCCATTTGTATTCACTCTTTCAGTTATTATCACTTTTCATATTCATAAATATCAACTCATTTTTCATTTCACTTTTCAACTATTAACAAATTTAGGAGAGAATGATGTAAATAAAAATAACTGAGTTTGATGACATATTTTTAATAATATAACGATGTAAGGCATTCTTTCACTTCCTATGTATTGTAAAAATATAGAGTTAATCCATAATCAACCTCTTCAAGCTTGAAGTCAGTGTTCTTTCTATTTAAAAACCCTTAATCTTAATCAGTGACATGATAATTAATTCAAGGATGTACTATGTTAATTATTTAGTTTACGGTTGACATTAATTTTAGTAAAACAAATTAGACGACAACATATTTAATAGGATAACTAAACAAAATTTATATAGACGGTCTAACACAAAATTGTTAGTATTTAACATAATTCAAACTCAAGATCTTAAGAGAAACACACCCAAGGCTCCATCCTAAAAACAAATCGAGGTGATTACAAGTTGAAGACAGAGAGAGTACACGTGTTGGTTACACGACATTCACACAAAAACAGATTAGGCGCGCAGGCAAGTCCAGTTTCCACATCAACAATGGCGTACCCTCTCTCTTCCACCTTCAACATTCCCATAACTCGCCTCCCTTTCTTCCATCGCACCATAACACCTCCTTCTCGAATTTTCTGCTTCTCAAAGAACCAACCCGACAACACTTCACCAACCATAACTGTCAGGTTAATGAAGCAGTTCAAGAGTGTGGTTCCTATCCTAATTGCCTCCACCATTCACTTCACTTTTCTGTTTCCGCTGCTCGATTCTCTTCCTCCACCTGCCATGGCAATTCTGTATTCTCCAGATACCAAGGTTCCAAGAACTGGTGAAGTTGCTCTTAGGAGAGCCATTCCTGCAAACTCTAACATGAAGGCTATACAGGAGACTCTTGAAGATATTTCTTATCTCTTGAGGATTCCACAAAGAAAACCTTATGGAACAATGGAGGGGGATGTCAAGAAAGTTTTGAAGGTATTCATCATAATCTTTTTGTTTCACGATATCCTTCTTCTTGTGTCACAACTTCCTTCCTTATTTTAGATAGCAGTAGATGAAAAGGATGCTATATTGGCAAGTATACCAGCAGAACTGAAGGAAAAGGCTTCCCTGGTGCATGCTCTAATAGATGGAAAGGTATTTTGGAAAATACACCTGGATTATATCATTATTTGTATGCAACTCTTCATTCTAACATAAATGACATTTACATTTCAACAAAGTTGCATATGCTTATGACCATTTCAATTCTTCTTGTATTACAATATGGCTAGATTTTCTATTGATTATATTTCGCATGTGCTTGTAAGTAATTTAGGCTTTATGCCTTTTGCAATGACATTTCACTGATTATATAATAATTACAAATTAAGGGGAGCAAACCAATTCCTGAATTGTCTAACCTATTCTAAGAAAGATGAGAAATATAATTACACACTGATATAATTTCTCGATTGACGCCTCCCTCAAATTGTTGCGCTCATCAATGAGCTAACAAGAAAACGATGGTGTTGGTGCGGAACACTCTTGGTAAGATTAGCTACTATTTGAAATTGAGTACTGACGTGAAGAAGTGATATAGTTCGGTCTTCATAGGTGTCGCAACAGGTCTGTGTTATCAAATAGCAGTGTCGTGGCCGCTGGTGGATATATGGCAGTTTGGGCTCAGCACAATTGTAAATATCATCCGATATTCCGGGTTTCCGCCATAGTCCACTATAATGGCACCACAAAGCGGCTGGTATGGTGGATTTTGGCTCTCTGCCATGAACCGCCGTCAACAACACTACAACAGGTTGAATGACAATCAACTTCAATATGTTTGGTGTGTTTATGAAAACCATTGCGAGAGGTTCCCTTCAAGTAGCAAATTATTTGATTAACCGTTGCCAAATGAGGAAGAAGAGAAGAATACATGAATTGACTTATCTTTTGAACAACAAATGATATGTTAGGAGGGTAATAGTCTAGTAGTTAAGGCTACCCACAAGCCGCCATTATAATAGTCTAGAAGTATCCATTGGATTAGCTGATTGGAGATCAGCCATAGAAACCAAATGTGTGACATACTTATGTAGATGTAGGAAATTTCCCTTGGATGTAGATTGAACCTCAAGAACAAGAAAATTATGCTGGTTACCATGATCTCTCATTTGAAATGAGACTTGCAAGTGTTGGATGGAAGCATTATCAAAACCAAAAGTAACCATCAACATAGAAAAGAACCAGCATGATCAAAACAAATAATAACCATATCATCAACATAGAAACGAGCCCGTATAATACCTATAGATGTGATATGGATAAATAGAGAAGAACCATACTGACTCATAGTAAAGGAGAATCCAGGTAGAGTATAGTAAAATTTCTCATACCATGCTCTTGGCAACTATTTCAAAGCATATAAGGGGTGCTTGAGCTTGCACACACCCTTCAATCAGGTCATCATAGAGAATAACATTTTTTTCTCATCCATTTGATGAAGATACTGCCCATTAGAAGCAACATAGAGAATAACAGTCTTCACATCCATTTGATGAAGATACTCCCATTAGATGCATCTATAGAGATTACAGTACAAATTGTTGCGATTTTGGCAACCGGTGGAAATGTCTCGTCATAATCAATTCCACATTTCTACTTGTTTCCTAAAGTCAAGCCTTGTAACAGTTGAGGGATCCATCCTACTTGTTTCCTAAAGTCAAGCCTTGTAACAGTTGAGGCCTGAGGGATCCATCTGAATTCAATTTCACAGAATACACTCGTTTGCAGCCTGTGAGTTTGACATCAGGAGGACAAGATACAATATCTCATGTGAAATTTTCTTGAAGAGTTTGAAGCTTCTCCTGCATTGCTTTTATCCAACACAGGTCTTTAATATCCTATAAGTATCAAGTAGGAGTTGGATATGCTAGAGAGTGAGGCAGTCAAAGAAGTATATGAGGAATCATACATATCTAATGAATATCTATCTGGTGCTTGAGATATTCGACTAGAACATCGTGGTTCAATCGATATAGGTTGAAGTGGCAGTTCGACGTATGGAAAGAGGGGTGGAAACGTGATGTCTGCATTGTCTGACACATATATTACATGGTTCATAATGTTCTATAGATTGAGGCATAATAGAAAAATTTGGAAATATAGCAAGATTATTCTTGGAAGGAGAAAGAGACAAATCATGAATTGATTATAAATAAATGTCACATTCCGAAAAAATAATGAAAAATGATGGTTAGAGACATCATAACATACAAAACCCTTGTAAGAGTGACTATATCCCATGAATGCACATTGAACAGACTTTTCTTCAAGCATACGTCTTTCAAACGGAAGTACGTGAACAAAACATGCACACTCAAAATTATGTAAATCACTATAATCAAGTTGAGTTTTAAAAAGACAAAAGCGTACACATAGGTCTCGGCGCATACTAGGAAGAGCCTAGTCACATACAAGATGCAAGCCAAACTGAAGTGAAACTCGAAACCCTGATTTGGGATCGTCACCAAACTGATACCATGTATGGAATTTTGGCTTGATGCCTTTTGTTTTGATATTTCACTGAATATATGATAGTTATAAGTTACATTTACAACTAATAATATTAAAGCGAACATATTCTCGGAAATATGATAAATATAATTACACATTGATATGATTTCCTAATTGACCGTGCTTGTATCTCATAGCTTGCTGATGCTAGATAAATGATTCAGAATTTCAGATAAAGAAATTTTAATGTGAACTTTGGCTAATCATTGACAGTGTTATATAATTCACACATTATGAGAAATTGGTAGTTCTTATCCATTATAGAAGCTACCAGAATGATATCTGTATTTTACAGGGGGGTTTGCAAGTTCTCCTTCAATCTATTAAGGAACAGGATGCTGATAAAGTATCAGTGAACCTTCAATCTACATTGGATATCGTGGCAGATCTAGAGACATTACAGGTGATGCAAACCAGATAATATGATGTTATCTTGAAATCAAGAGCCGTTAATTTCATTTTTTCCATTAAAATGACTGAACTTATGTAACAATATGACACGATGTCCATAATCTGAACTTGATATTGTGGCAATAGGCACCAGGACTATCTTTTCTCTTGCCGGGGCAATACATGCAATATCCACGGTTAGTGACTCCTATTAAAAATTCAGCTACTATGTTGATGTAGTTTATAATGAATCTTGTGCCATATTTCACATCCCACCGGTGGCCCTTTAGATCTTGAACATAACTACAATCATTTGATACGAGGCAAGCATAAAAATGGTTATCGTTTAATCATCCGTATAACAAATCTTTCAAAAATTTAGTGAACAGAACATAGGTGGAAAACCAACATTTTCCTAATTCTTTTGTAGGCTTTCAGGAGAGCAACTGTTGAGTTCATAGTTGAGAAAGGAGATGGATCAACATTTTCTCCAGTTGGTGGAGAAGAGAAAAACTGCCACCATTCAGGTAAAACTCCGTCTATAACTTGTTCTTTATGATTAGCTGCTGGTTGTTGATCTGATTGGCCAGGTCTGTTAAATCATCCATAAACATTAAGAAAAGGTCAATATAACACTCCCTCCGTTCCAAAATAAGTGTCTTTTAAGGTTTTTCAGCGAGATTAACAAGTGTTTAAATTTTACAATAAATGAATTCATAAGTTTTTCAATTGTACAAAATTTTACTTATTGGCTATTAACAGTTGTCATAAATGCATTGTACGTCATAATGAATTGAAAGTGATGAACACAATAGTTAGTTTGTAGTAAATTAGAAATAAATTTATTAATGTTGTATTGAAAAAATAAAACAATGTTTATTTTGGAAAACTTTTCCTTTGCTAAATGACATTCAATTGGGATAAAGGGGGTATAGCATGCTGAATGGTGCATTGATAATTTACTGTTCGTAGATAGTTTATTGAAACTAACTGACGGTTAATTTCTTCTCAGGTTGTTATAGATGGATATTCGGCTCCATTAACTGCAGGGAATTTCGCAAAACTGGTAAGGTAGTGGAACAGTGCTTAAGTATTGGCAATTCATTGCCAATATCCCGTGTACCCACTCTTCGTTTTCATTGCCGGACATGGTTTGCTTTTTGGTTTGATAGTTAAAATAGAGAAGAAAGAACGGCTTCTACATTCTTAAAATTTTGTTTAGTATAGTGTATGCAGCATATCAACTATTATTAATAAAAAGAATATATTAACCGGAATACATGTATTGCCATGTTGAGAATTAATATTCATAACCTTGTCCAAAGTTGATTATAACGAGGAAGAGCCAACTTCTTAAACAAACCTTGGAAATATAAGGAATACGATTTTCAGCTGTGGAAAATTGGGAGCGACAATATGTTGCAAACTGGAACATTCTGTTTTTTCTATCAAAAATATGTTGTTTAGAATGTGAATATGAAGCTGTATAATGCGGTATTGTTCATTTTTTTAAGTTTTGTTTTAATCGTCTAGATAGTTTGATTTTACATACCTCCCACTTATTAACATATTTTCAAGCCATATCTATCTAATGTGTTCTCTCACCACACAGTCACTTATCCTATAGGTGATGGATGGAACATATAATGGCATAAAGCTCAACTGTTCCAATCAAGCTATTCTTTCAGAAAATAGACTAGATAAGAGCAGTGATTACAGTGTTCCTTGGAAATAATGCCAGCGGACAATTTGAGCCCTGTATAAAACAGCATTAAGTGTACAGGTATGTTTTGTTTTGTTTTATTTGATCGCATCTTTTGCAGCACACTTGACTGACATTTATAGTCATGTTCTCATTTATTTTCCTATGTGTCCTTTGGAAGGATGGAGAACTGCCTGTTCTGCCTCTATCTGTTTATGGAGCAGTTGCTATGGCTCATAACGAAGCCTCTGAGGTACTCATCACCTTATCAGTTTTCTTCTATCTCTATGATAAGCAAGCGTAAGTGCAATCCGCCATTTTCCTGCTACGCCTTATTTATTTTCCTAATCACTTGTTAAAGCCTAGTTAGTAATCTTTTTAATCTTATCCTCTGTTGTAGGCTGGCTTGGGAGGGATATCTTTTGAAGAAGGGCAATTTTCAGTTTTTGGGTAAGCCATGTTAGCATTGTATAATCTGTTAAAAGTAATCAACTTTGAAATTTAACTTTTTCTCTTTTATGTTTTGTTGTTTATTTTCTGGTACTATGCACAATGCAGATATACCACCACTGGGAGAGATATTCTCCCCCAGATAAAAACTGGTGATATCATTCGTTCGGCAAAGCTGATTGAAGGCCAAGACCGACTTGTGTTGCCAAAAGAAAGTTGAGTAGGCCACTTGGTCTTACGGTGTTATCTGAGCAGGTAAAAACATTCCATTCTTTGTAATATGTATGTATGCTATTCGGTATCAGCCTGATTTTCCTGATGCAGGTTGTGTTGTAAATTATAATTATTTTTAATATTATGATTCAAGATTTGAAAAATACAAGTTAACTTTCAGACGCATCCTGTATCGTATTCATATAATTTCACTCAAAAATGACTAATGAAGTATGTTCGAAGTTAAAATCCGAATACAATTACTTGAAGAAAAAACCATTGGTGTAATTGTAGGAAATGATATACTTTAGGATATTTCAGTGAAATTTGGTGCAAAACAATAATCCAAGAAATCCTGATGTCAGCTTACATTCACTCCTGATTCTATTTTGAACTTTTAGTACTATTACCTCACGAAAAATATTGCATGTATCTGCAAGGAATGTTCGGTACTAGCAAAACCTCACAGTGCATCGGAAAAATCACCTCCAAACATGACAAATGGACATTTCAAATTTACATAAAATTTTAGAAAATATACTGGAGAATCTTTAGAAATATATGAATTTTTACATTATTGCTTTGCAGAAAAAGTCAGTTAAGTTTGATTTTGTTTAAGCAACACCTCCTTAATCACTTTGTCCAAATTCATGTATGAACCACCACCAGGTCTAGTATCCTCCTCTACTTTCTTCTTCAACTCATTTGTCTTTTCCCTCATCTTCTTTCCTCTCTCTCCCACCATCAATTCATTCACCAACTTCTCCACCTCTCCTCTCTTGACATTAGTATCAATTTCAATCCCAATCTCCCATATGTTACAAATGTATCTGCAGTTTGTTGGTTGATCAGCAAAGAATGGCCAACACAACATCGGCACTCCACCACATATGCTTTCAATCGTTGAGTTCCATCCGCAATGAGTTAAGAATCCCCCAATCGAACGGTGCTTCAACACTTTCTCTTGTTGACACCAACCCACGATTAGGCCTCTATCTGAGACTTCATTCACAAACTCAGATGAAAAAACTACCGAACCACCGATGACAAGATCAGGCCTAATGATCCACAAAAATGGTTTCTTACTGTTGGCCAAACCCCAAGCAAATTCCAACAGTTTTTCTAGAGACATAACTGTCGTGCTTCCAAAGTTCACATAAACAATAGATCCCGATTCTTGCGAATCAAGCCACTCAAAGCATTTAGGGTCTTCTTTCCAAAGGTTGGAATCTAAAGATGCCAAGGGATCATGTGGAGATTGATTTAAAAAAGAAGCAAAAGGGCCAATGGTGTATAAAGAAGGGAACATAGAATAAACAACATTGATAACATCACTCTCAAGATCATTACAAGTATTGAAAACAATAGCTGAGGCTCTTTGAAATCTATCTACTACTTCAATGATAAATTCTATCATCAAATCATTAGGATTGGTTGTCCTTATAAAAGCAAGAAGATCCTTCAGTCTAAAATTTTGCAAACCTGGAATCCAATCAACTTTAGTGTCCAAATATCCATTTGTTAGATAACTCTCATCTGTGTTTATTAACTCCAAAAGTCAATAATATTCGCAGCAGTGTCACAATTTTGATATATTATAAATAAAATGAGGAGCATAGATTGTTGTTAGTAGTTACCTTTGAGTGGTATGATACCTTTCTCAATGAGTGTAGGAAAATGTAAAGCAGACAAGAAAGAACAAGCACTAGACGGGACAAGGAGAACAACTGGGAGTGCATGTTCTTCAGCAACCTGTATTGTAACTGACATGAAACTATCAGAAACTAGGCATGTAACAGGAGGTATAAGGCCAGATTTGGCAGAATCATCAAGCCTAGCGACAAGTTCACGAAAAGGGTTGATGAAGTTCTTTCTGATTGATTCGCGAAGAGATTGCAAGTCTTGATTAATATCACCATCACCATTCATTTCTGGAGCGATTTCAAAGTCAAAGTCAGCAAAACCATCAAAGGCTTTTGGACCCATTGACTTGAGCAAGCGTTTGTGATTGTATTCAGTATTTACAAAGGTTATATAAAAGCCTCTAAGGTGAAGTAGTTTTGCTAGTTGTAACATTGGATTGATATGGCCTTGAAGTGGATATGGAGTTAACACTGCATGTGGTTTCTCTCTGCAAAATTATTCATCTCTGGTATGCCTATGTTTTTCCTATGCATTGTAAGAGTGGTGGGCATAGCTCTTTTCTATAATAGACACAAAGGCCAATTTCAAACTATGATGTTTAAGAAATGGTCAAACGAAACAGAACAAGAAAAACAAACAAAGGTGAAAGATTCTGAGTACGTACCCTTACATATTTCTAAATATTATTGTCATGTAAAGCAACAAAATAATGGACCGGCCATAGTATATACTCTTGCTAAACGGATCATTATCTTATTAGAATGTGCGAGTTATCATTTTGTAATTTGTCTCTATGGATAATCTATTCGTTTTCCAGACATATATAAAGGTATTTCAAAGGAGCAGGTGGCCGAATCAGATGCTAGAAGATGGGATGAACGTTTTCCAACTGTGCTAACCTTCCCTCTGTCTTTTTTGTTACATCTTGTGTGTACAGTATATTTGTAATGAAAAAATTGATATGTTTTTGTTTTTACATGATTGAAGTATGTGGGTTTGATCCCGAATGCAGAGTACCGAATTCCATGCAAACTTAAGATTTTTCTTCAAAGTTTATTGACGTCTCTAGGGCCATTCTCGACCGAAGATCATTTCCCCTTCCCCGTCCAAGTAAAAGCACAGTCCTAGGCCGACTTGTTGCGAACCCAACACGACCTTTGGAGTGGCTAGCTTCTAGAGAGGGTGGGCCATTATTGTCGTTTTAATGCTTTTATCACTTTTTTGTATGTGTGCTTCGATGCGGTGGGGTTTGATTGGTGTGCTGCATGTGTCTGCAGAAACATGAGTTTTATGTTTGGGCCTTGATCCTTTGGTATGAAGTTTTAATTTAGTTCAGTTTTTATAATTGAAATTAACCTATATCGAGAAGTTGATTATATAGAAATAACGTTAGCGAACTAGAAAACATAATTAGGTGGACTAACCACCACTTATTCTTCGTATTTTGTTTATTGTTAGATCAACCATTTTTGGGAGGCTGGACATTCTTAGTTGGCCGGTTAGGGACACCACATTGATTTCTACTGCCTTGCTTCTCCTTGATCTTGTTGGAGTGCTTGATATATCTTTTTATTCCATTAGAGACCAACATTGATTGTAACCGACCTTCTTTGAAGATTATGATATTTGAGCTTGAGATTGATCGATGAGGCTACATCCTCCAAAGTGTTTGCAAAGGTCTTTCGAAATGAAATTGTAAACACTTTTGTTGAGGACCATGAAGAACAGTGAATTGATGAACTAGACGTTTTCCTTGTCCTACAAATATCAGTAAATCGACTTATCCATGGATGAGTCTCCATGTCATTAAATATAAATCTAAGCTATAGTATGACCATAAGCATCCATCTTCTCGAACTACCTACAGTACATGTTGTCGCATGAGCTACTCCCGTCAATCAGAATTTGTAAGACATTGAAATGTCCAATCATAGTTGTTATAACTAAAGGAAAGATTTCATTTAGGATTCTCCCAATTTTCGTATAGTCATGGAACTTAAGCATTGAAAGGTATTTCCATCCTTTTATGAACATCCAGCATCTGGGCGATCTTTGTTTTCATTGTCTCCTTGGATATGATATTTGCTCAGGAGTACCATTGAGTTTCCCTTAATGCCTTATATTTCACCACTAGTCTCCACATATGTGGTTTTTGAGGGGGATTTACTCTTGGATGACAAGTGTCTTTCTCTTTTTTTCCACCTTCACGTACTGGACAATCGACCTCTTTCTCAAGGAAGTTATTGTAACTAACTACCTTTTCGGGCGTGAAGTGAGCAGTGAATATCTATGAAGTCCTTTCAGAATTTAATTATTCTACGATAGCCTAGTCGGTCCGATCCATGTTAGCGTGGGAAATTTACAATTGGAGGCTTCATTGGCATGGAAGTAATTCAACCATTCATTGACGAGTTGCATGTGCTTGTTCGACATTCCCTTCCCATTGTATTCACCCAGTTTAGAAGGTTTCACCATAGATTTTGGTTTTATGCTATTCAAAATACAGGTGCATAGAGGATACTTCTGAGGATTCTTTGGTGGTTGTTTTGTACTTGGTCCTGTGGAGAAACATTCAGCATCGGCTCTAAAAATGAAACTCAACAAGTGTAAAAATTGAGCGAAAACTAAAAGTTTAAAGAGATTTTAACTATTAAAGAATGTGAGAATGATTTTACATAATGCATACCCCATACAAAAACAGGTATGCATGAGTTACTATAACATTGAATTATTGAAACAATATCGATAAAACAAAATGCTGCTTAATTACTGCTGTGGAAAAATATTACAGAATAATTTGATAAGTATACTGGTAATCAAGCACCTACAAAATAGTAAAGCACTGCATACACTGTTGAGCTAGCCATAACCTTTAAAACTTTTACATCCTTGCCAGCATTGACACAAAGCACCTGCAACATAAAGGCTGTTTGTTTTGAAGTATATGAAAGAAATATTAAACAACCATGAAGCAACTGGTAACAAATGGGTTCTTAATCATAATTCAAAAGTAAACTTTATACCTAAAGATGCACTTGAATAGACACAATAAAAACTATTTCTTTCAACCTTTTATGGAATGCCAAAAACTAAAAACTACCAATTGGTCAACTAAGATATCAAAGTTGATTTCAAGCTTGACGCAAGAAAGATCTAGACAATGTGTATGATCGATCATCTTGACTTACATTGAACCATCTTTGAAATTCGTAATAGTTAAACAAATTGATCTCAATCTAAAGATTAAGAAAGTATTCCAAATGAACTTAGGATGAATGTTCTTAAATAACATAGTTCGCGCTTAAAAAGCACAATCTATCATTTTCCTATATAGCACGTCAGGCAAGTTGCAATGTAATAATAATAATAATAATAATGTGTGTCAATGGTGCCCAAATGTTGTAAGGTAGCAACTATAACAAAACCCTTGAGAAAAATAGAAACTATGCCTACCGATTAAACTTTAAGGCCTTCTTCTTTTGCTTTCTTGAACCATTTAAGTGTGCTCTCCAATGTTGTGTAAGCGGCAACGTCTGTCAAACTCTTGCTTTCAACAGCATAATCAAATACTTCATAAGCATCTGCGATTCTACCAACTCTACACAATGTCCTGACAAGCGTAGCATAAGAAGCCATATCAAGCTTCAGACCATCCGATTTCATCATTTCATAGAACTCCATGGCCTTATCAAACAGCCTAGACTTACACAACCCATGTAGCAGCGTGTTATACGTGCATGAATTCGGACTGCAGCCCTTCATCTCCATCTCTTCCAACAATGCCAATGCAGCCAAGGTCTCACCTTTCCTGCACATCCCATTCATCAGAGAAGTATAAGTCACCTCATCAGGAAATGACCCTTCTCCGTCATAACACGCAACAACTTCTTAGCTTCTGTGACCCGACCCGATTTGACAACCCATAAATCAAAGTATTATAAGTAACAAGATCAGGCTCCACCCCATTCTCCTTCATCTGATTATAAACCTCAATTGCCTCACTCTACTCAACATACAATAACCTTTCATAATTGTATTATAAACAAAGCAATCCGGCTTAAAACCCTCCTCATGAAGAACCTTCACCAACCTCATCGCCTCACGCAAATTCTTAGTGTTACACATTATCAATCAGAATCGTATACGTAACAAGATCCGGTTTCACATCAAATTTACTCCGCATTTCTTCAATAAAACTATAAACAGAGCTCAACGTGCGGCACTTACATAGATTCTTAACAAGGAAATTGAAAGTGTAAACATCAGGCACACAATGCTTCAAAGACAGCTCTTTAATCAACTCAACCGCGTCATCCACACGATTAGCCGAACAAAGTGCCCGAATTGCTAAATCCACAGTAACTTTATCAGGGCTTATACCATCAGACACCATCAAATTTAGGGTTTGATGAATTGGGGCAAGTGCAGAATCAGTGGAATCAGCAGATTTGCAGGATTGGGTAAGAAGGATATGGTAAGTGGATTTGTCAGGGGAGAATAAAGGGTGAGTCTTTGTCATGTGACGGAGAAAAGCAATGGAATCGTTGATGGTGGAAATTGAAGCGTAGGATTGAAGAAGGGAGTCATGGAAGCGGGGATCATTTGAGGTGTTAGCGATGGAATTGAAAAGGGTTTTAGCGTCTTGGAGGTTTGGGGATTTGAATGGGGATAAGGGTTTGGGAGGTTGGGGTTTTCGGGATTTAGCAGGGAAGTGGCGAGGTTTGGAAGAAGATGGTTTGATTATGTTTGGGTTAGAGAGTGCGGAACGAAATGAAGGAGGAATTTTTCCCATTCTTCTTCTTCTCAGGATTCTTTGCTGCTTGTTTTTGTACTTGGTCCAGTGGTCTAAAAATATTGAAACATACAATGCTCTAAAAGAGATTTTAAAAATATTGAAAAATATTAAAGACATTTTAACTATTAAAGAATGTGAGATGAATCATGAGTTACATAATGCTCTAAAAATATTGATTAGTGTGAGATGTTTTTTAAATACAACATAATTTTTCATATTATTATTTTAAAAAATAATTTAATAGATTATATGTTCAAAGAGAGGTTAAACAAACAATGATATAAATATAATAAACCCAAAAGTGTTTACATCATTATAATGTCTTTTTACTTGTTCGAAGAACAAAATGAGAGTTGCACAAATAATCACAAAAAAAACATAATCTCAGTCTCAAACTCTAACAAAATCTAAAATTTTTACATTTTAGCAACAATCGGGGAAAGGTTGAGCAATGAGCATTCTATCTTTGTGAGACTTTCATTTGAGCAACACATATTTGTGCGAGACATACCACTTGTGCACCTAAAACCTTAAGAAGAAGAAGAAGAAGAAGCATGAGTAATCATATCATCTTTGTGTTTCCGCGTTTCGGAAGTTGAGGACGATATGTGTTTAAGGTTCTTGTTGTCTTGAACTTTCGTTAGGGTTTTGTGGGTGTGTTTTAGTATATATTATTTAGGTAAGTGGCAGAACTACAAAACCGAGGTGAAAATTGATTTATTTTTGGATTAAAACCATAAATTGAAGTTGTTGGGATTGGAAGCTTGTACACGGATTAGTTTACCCTCAATTTTTTTTAAAATCGATGTAAACTAATTTGAAACATAAACTAAAGTTGTTGGGATTAAATTAGTTGGCTAGTTTGTTCATTTTAAAGAGATAAAATGGCACGTGGTATTATCTTTTGGTTTTTGTTACGTGAGCTAAAGCGTTGTCATAAAATGAAATATTTATAATAGTTATAGTAGTTGATTTTAACTTCAATGTGGTGAATAGAGGTGATGCAAGATTAACTTTTTCTCAAGTCAATATGTGAAGGAGAACAATGAATGGAAATTTAAATTTATAAGCTAATTTTTTTTCGTCTTAGATTCTTTTCTTTTATATAGTGAACAGATTATAACAATTGCTATTTGTTAGGCGTGTGATGCATAGAGTCTTAGATATGTCGAGACTTGAATCACATGGATTCTTCTTTTAGTAGTTTTTGCGTTGCAAATGTTCAAAACAAATCTTAACTCCTTCGAATGGTCGATCAACGACTCCCAAAACACCTTGCATTTGTCTCTTTTAAACATAACTATTGATTGTCTGCTTCTTTATTATATTAACTAATAAAATAAATTTATATCTTTTAAGCAATTACTCTCATAATTATGAGGTAGCCGTGCAGCATATCACAAAATAGAATGAAACAAAGACAGAACAGAATACAGTTTATTAAAAACCCACTGCATGTACAACCAATTTATGCCGTCTTTCCGGCAATTAGACACCCATATTATCCCAAACTATCATTTGTTCTTTAGTCTTACTATATATACCTGTTGCTTCTCCTCTAGCTAGCTCCAAACAAACATCTTCTATTAATATTATTTCATATATACCACCATATTAAAATGGCTATTTGTACTACTACTCGTCATTTGTTCATTTTCTTTGTGTTCTTCTGCTTCACTCTTCGACTTATTTCTGCTGGTTAGCCTCTCATATCTTTATGGAGTAAGCAATTTTATGCAATATCTGTAGTTATATCTCTTGAGTGATTTCTTTTTTTTTCTCTTATATTCAGAGGTTCGTATTGCTGCTAAAGTTTGTGCAAGGCCAAGTGGAACATGGAATGGACCTTGTGTCGGCTCTAGCATATGCAACGATCAGTGCAAGAGAGAGAACGCTGTCGGGGAGGCTGCAACGTTTTGGCTTGTTACTGTCATTATTTTGTTAGTAATCACGGACGGTGATCAAAATCATCACAAAACATGGAAACAGTTGCACTCTTGTTTGTAGGAAACAAATTATAGTAAAATTATAGATTATCTTGTATGACTTTTATGTTGAACTTGACCCAACATTGTTTCTATATGTAAATGATGTTGGAACCTATAACTGTGATGTGTTTGTGCATGACTATACTTATTATCTTCCGGACTATAACAAACACTTCAGTTCGAAGGAATCATTTAAAAAGCCGACAACAAAAGATGTTATTTTCTCAACAATTAAAATGGTTGCTAATGTTTTGAAGGATGGATCCCTGTAGTTTTAGAGACAAATGAACAACAAAGAAGGATAAATGACTTTACTCTTCTAGAATGAAAATGACTAGCTTTGTAAAAATCATTCTCAATGGTCTGGCTGATGATTTATATGACTATAATTATTTTGTTAAGACACTAGGATTATCGATGAATTGATAGGTAAGCTCTTGATATGGTGGTGCATATCTAGATGCGGCTGTGTAGAGGTGGTTGAAATGTTAGTGTTTTAGGTCGGTTAAAGCCCAATAAAGGGAAGTCCACTTACTGCTCTAAAGAAAGTCAATGACTACTTGATCTAGAGGTGTAAATACTTCTACACATTTAAGATCTAAGATACACCTTTTATAAATCATTGTACATCTTTTTGAACTCATTCACTAACTTGGGCGTTGGGTGATCTTACAGAGGCCCATCGTGTTTCACACTAGAAACTTGCAACAATGCATCAGTCCAACATCATAATGGAAATGTATCGATTTCGATTAGGAACGACAGTTTATGAAATAATTATTGATTCCCGATTTCTACGATTAGATATTGTCGATGTGAAACATGACCGCCATAATGGAATGCCTAGATAAGAGAGGATGATTTATGTTTAGAATTCATTCGTATATCTTGACTAGACACCTCTTCCAATTTTTGGTGTCGATGAAGTCAAAAGGAAATCACCGCACAAGGTGAAGTTTTGTAATTGAATTTATTTGATCTGCTTAAACGGAACGTGAAATCGAGGACTCCAACACCATGAAAGGATCAGTGATATCCTTAATACACATATTCAAAACCATGACTCACAGGAATTGGTAGCTGGCATGCATGTAGTTTAGGCCAATATGAGGCCCTCGTCGCGGATGTATGTCGATCTCATGAACAAGATTACAAATTTGTAAAAGGAAGACACTGAATAGAAAACTAGAAAAATGAAAAATATATATTTATCGTTGTATTGACGAGAAGTCGTCGTTAACGCCCTCAGGAGGACTATGATCAATCGCGTTACATGTGACACTACGTCCACCGTTGTTGGCTTGTGCATATGAAGACATCTTTTAAAGGAAAGGTAGTGGATTCTCACACCCAAAATAGACAATACCTCGTAAATTTTGCGCTAGAATAACCATTACACGACTCTAGAAAATGTGATGGTAACATTTGAAATAGCCCTAGTGGCCATAAAGAGGTTTGAAAGACCCTTTGCCTCAACCTTGTTTAAGGAAACGAAAAACAGGGAATCCATCCCAAACTGAGGAGTGTGAACAATATTCATGCTAAGTATTTGAGAAAAAGATATTTGAGTCATACAAATATTTTCTAACATAAAATTATTTGATATGAATAATATTACGGTTTCTGTCAAAATTGTGTAAACTACCCCTTTTTTCAAAAGCAAGGTCAAGGAAATAAAACACATTAAGTCGTAGCTGTTGTAACCCCCTTAGGAGCTAGCCACTCCAATGGAATAGGCGATGGAGCCCAAAGACTTTAACCTTGAATTAAGCTCATACATAGGGGGAGGGAAAGAGACCCGACTCTTGGTCAAGATCAGTGATGAAATTCTAGAAAGTGTACTAAAAATGTCGCAAGTAATTAAAATGATTTGTCTACATTGAGATTTTTGTATTTTAGCAAAGCAATTGTAAGATGTTTTAAAATTGAAATTATGTTCTCTAGATAACAAGATGTCAAACACAATGTTGTACAAATGTGTATGACATGTAAAATGCATAACTAGAAGAATAAATGCACAATATAAGACAACATAGAATTAGTAACTTGAATTATGTACAGCGCCATATATGAAAGTTAACCCAATAAAAGAAATTTACTCCTAATAGTCAGATGTACAAATTGGTCTGATTTGAACTCTCTTAGTTCAAAGTTGCTTTTCCTAATCTACTACGTGAACGATCGGAGCCAATCAATTTTACTCAAAAACTCTCTCAAGTGTTTGAACAATTACAAAAGATTATGAAAGATGGAATGATATTACAATTTAAATACTATAATTTCCTAATTTAGAATTGAGACGCATGAATAGAGTACCATTACACAAAAACAACACAAGATTCAAAACAAATAAATATGTCAAGCTTAGTTACGCAAGGCTTGATTTTTCACAATGGAGAATGCGTCCTTAAATAGCAACAAAGGTCCAACACCAAAGCTAATGGCTAACTAATTTGTAGTTCAACCATTTTCTCATACTTTGATACATTTATAAAATTTCTAATTTTAATATGATAATGGACAAAATTGAAATAAAGTTAAATGAAGAAAGAAATTGATGGAAAAAAAGTAGAAATGAGGTGTCAAACTCTTTCTATAAATTAGAAAGAATGATAAGTTTTAAGTGAAGATTACCGTAAGAAACTTGATTTCTTGATAAGATAAAAAAAAAACTTGGTTCAATCTAGAACCAAAGCAGCAAAGCTCTCAAAATCACACAAAGCATTTACTTAACATAATTTAACTTGATTTTCCATTCATGATTAGTTCCCTATTAATAGGTAAAAAGTGGCTTGCAAATTTTAACAATGTTGAATTCCTGAGTTATCAATTTCATGGTTTTTATTATTCAATTTAATCATGCAATATTTTTTATGCTTTCTGATTAGACCAATTAGGATTGATTTACAACTAGCTGGACCGCGGTTGTTAAGGTTTTTGTTTGATTAGGCTATAATAGATATCACCTAGGACTAGAGATACACTATAGTTACGGTTGTTATTTCTTGATAAAACTAAAGCTTGTTTTCCTAATACTTCTAAGGGACTTAGGGTGTAGAAGGAATGTTCAAAGGTTTTTCCACTAAGGACTTAGGGGAAAACATCCTAAAGGGCTTGTAATTGATGTTATGAACTTGTTGAAGAGATCGATTCAAGGTTATTACATGGTAAATTATACACTTTACCTAACATGCTCCTATAATAAGCCAATTTATATTTCTGCCAATTTTACAGTTGTAATAACAAACCAAAAAAAGAGAAAGAAAGAAGACTTGGCATATTCTTTAGTCTAAGAATCATTCCAACCAAGGATGTCTCGACAACACTAAGAAGCAAATCAGAGACTATCAACTAATAATTAGGGGGTTTCAGAGGCAGTTATCAAAGGGGTAGTTGGTTTGCGATGGTTTAAACATTAGAGGCATGGAAGTAAGATAAGTCCCAAAACCATAAGAGGATGTGAGTTCTATAGAGTTTGTTGTTTCGTGAGTTGAGAAATATATTAGTATATAAGTAGATCTCATTCTTTGTGATTAGGGTGCATAAAATTCATACATTCTATCTTAAAACTAAAGTATTCAAGTCATAGAAGAAACAATTTCTCAAAAAATGTATGTGTGTGTGTCATTTCTTTTATTTTTGAAGCCTTTTGTATTATAAGCATTTTAATGACATTTATCATATTTTTTGTCTATTATCTTTATCTAAAACTTATTTCGATTAGAGTTTATGTTAAGTTTATCAACATTCAAACATCACAGTTACAATCACATACATATTTAGTAGTATTTTACAAATTGTATTGAGTTTTACAATTTAATCTCTTAAGTGAATCAAAATCATGATGATTTGCTAAAATCACCGAAACAACGATATAATTACTTTAGAGAATAGCAAAATCAAGTTAAGGTTTATATTGAAACTAGTTTAATAGCAAACTTGATTTGAAACTCTATCGAGTTTCATGCATTTTCATCAGCGTTTATGTGTGCGTGTTATGAGTGGATGTGACTTGGTAGTGCTACCTAAATTTATGTATTTTTTAATAAATTGTATATTCTTTGCGCAATTGAAAATAATAATTCCTCAAATTAGAGAGGATCACGATGAGCGACAAAAATCTCCTTAAAAATATTAACGATCTAAGTGTCGAGACTAAATTCAAAATCAAAATTGTGATAAAATTGAGAGAAAGCTCTTTTCATCTCTTTCACGTATTTTGAGTCTAAATTATATAACGCAAACAATTTTAATTTTCGTTTAGGAATAAAATCATTTAAATATTTTTAGTTTTGTTGGAAATTACACAAAAAGTTGATTAATAACATAGTTTGTATAATCATAAATGAAGTGATAAAATTATTGAATTTTGTATTATAGTGACTTCAAAAGGAAATGATATTATACAATTGAATGAAATAGGTGTCCTTGCTTTTGAAATAAACAGGCTTTATGCTCAGGATACACAGTATTCATTTTGAATAACAGAATTATAAAAAATTTGATAACAAATAATCGATATATACATCCTTTATTGCAAATCAATTTGTTGTGTTGTCGACGACAAGCTATAGGATATCAAGAACAATATACAATCACATAAACCAACTTTTGAAAACAGCCGCAATATTGTGTTTAGGTAGAAGGTGTTTCATATGTGGTACAGCCAGATAATATGTCCTATCGGTTCATGCACCATTCCAATTTCCATACTTACTTTTTATATCATATACCAATACACGGATTCATTGCGTGTCTGTACATCCACCATGACCAAAACTGCGTATTTTGTGTTTCTACTTTTATGACCACCAAACCAAACCAAACTGTCACACTCATTGAGTTGTGAAAAAATCACCAATTATTTGCACATATGATTTAGAATTGTTGTGTAGATTATACATAAATTTCATTTTGTCAGCATTTGAAATTGATGATTCTGTTTAGCCTATAGGAGGTGCGTTTGGTTGTTTTGTTGTAAACTAGGATGACATAAACAACTTGTTAATGACCAGAAAAGCCAAAGCCAAAGGTCACCCAAACCCGATAAAACACATTTGAATTATGGTGATACAAATTGTAATTATCATTCTCGATAACCCGGTGGCCCTCTGAACCTCTTGTTCCGTGGGTGCCCAAAAGGTGGCGCGGAAGGGACACAAAAGTCACTACAGCTGTAATTCAACATCCCTGTGTTTGGCTTCCGGAATCAAATTCTGGTATCGTGTCAAACTCGGTCGGGGTAACCCAATCCGAGAAAATCCCGAACTTGTCTTCTTGTTGTAGCATTTTGAGTGATGTCACCCGCGGAAGGGCAAAGCTCTGGTCGTCCATTACCGGAAACGACTCCGACATATCCTCCACATGGGACGACGTGGAAGGTGATGATCCATTGCTGTATTCTTTACCACAAAACGATTGAACTTCCTTCTGCGAGCTTGAGTTCTTCTTGTATATGCGACATAAAACCCAATCATCCAACTGCATCATAATAACATCCCATAAATACAAGACAAACAGATAAACAGAAAACAACATGAATATAGGATAGTGTTACATACTTTGGAGCTACCAAGGTTGTGTTTTCTTGAAGCGTCAAGAAGGCGATACTCATGCATAATCCAATTCGTTTTGGTCCCTTTTGGAGCTTTCCCAATATAGAAAACAAGTGCTTTCTTTATGCCAACTTTTCTACCTTCCGTTGTGATGACTTTATCCGTTCCGGTAGCTTTCCAGTACCCCGACCCAGCAACTCTGTTGGGTCGAGAACCATTCGGATATTTCCTGTCCCTTGGACTGAAGAAATACCACTCTTTCTCACCGAAATTCGCTTTACCTGCAAAACTAGAACATTAAATTCAACTGCTTCACAAAAATAATAACTAGTTAATTAATTAATTAATAAATGAATTAATTAATTACCTGGAAGAACCCATGGATCGAATTTGTATAAATCAATTTCAGCAATAATAGGCAAAGAGAAATGGTGTCCTGCAACTTTACGACATAGGTACTGAACAAGTAGCTCTTCATCGGTAGGGAAGAATCTAAAACCAGGAGGTAAACTCAACTGTGACAGAGGATCTCTATCTTGAACTCCCATTTTTCTTTTTCTTTCTTTCTTTCTTTTTCTAAGCTTGAGTGTTGGCGGTTATTTATATAGGCATACAAAATGCATCGTGATCTTTCTTTCTTGTTGTACTCATGTGGGACCCACTTGAGTTTGGGGCCATTTGTGAAATGCCACGTTCATGCTTTCAACAGATCATTATGCGGGCAATCTTATCTTCTTACCGTACGGTCACTGCCTTTTGACGGGTCTGATTCAATGTATATGGAACTCTTATAATTTCAACCAAATATTTACTATTACAAATAATGATTCTAATACACTGCACTAGTCCTTTCATAGGATATTCCCTTGAGAAAAACCTCTTTTTATAGGATTTACATGCATATAGTACATCTTTGGATAAGCCTTACTGTCAAACTGCTCTTGTGTTTTAGATTACAAAACTACACTTCAATCAAATCAAGGATACTCATCCACTTTATTTAATCTAATAAATTTTTGTTGCAATAGTTTATCAATTGTCAAATAAAACCCTTCCCACAAAACTAAGTTTCTTTTTTTAAATATCTAATTGAAAAATAATTAGATATATCTAGAATTTCAAATAATGAAGTGTTTTGTTGTTGTAACTTTTTTTTAAAAAAGCTGCTTTAATCATTAAATGTAAAAACATAACTTTGGAATAGTTTTAAATTTTTACAACCAATGTAAAAATATATATAATGTTGAGTAGAATTTTCTTCTTTAATTGGATATCAAGATTTTCTTTTTTAAATGATAAAATTAATTTTTTTAAATTATATTTATGTTTTATGTGATACAATATTGTTATGCATTAACCTTTGCACTTTTTACAAAAATTCTATTGTTTTTGGTGTTAGAAAATCAAAAATATCAAAGATGAACAGTATAAAAGCACGTTAATTGTTGGAATATATTTTTCCGTGCTTGATCACTTTATTTGAAGCGACATTAAGAATGACATGTCCTACAGTAATATCTCCAGACCTCAATTTCACTGATAGAGAAACTCCAATTAAATCTACGCATACATGTTTTTCTCTTATTTCATCCATAAAAATTAATTTAAAAAAATGATTGATAGTTAATATAGTTTTATAATGTCAACCAATTCGAATTATATATTCAATAAGTTATTATTATTATTATTATTATTAATAAATTTTTTATCTTTTATTGTATTATTGTATGATCATGTAAAATTATTTTTACATTTTTAATGCATTATTTTGAATAAATTTGTCAGTCAATGATTCACCCGCACTGGTTACTCAAAATAATAAAGAAATTCAAGTATATATCACACAGATAAAAGCTACACAAGTGTCTTTAAAAATAAATAAAAAAGTTGAATACGTGTATATAGAACCAAAATAGAAAGTAACACACGTGTACATATAAACAAAATACTTTCATTGTTTCATTTTCTAGTTGTCAGTCTGTGCGTAAGTTTTAAAACAGTTTCATTCGATTTTGTCATTATCATTTTTCACGTGTAAGTTTTCACAATACACGGTCAGCACGCGTAAGTGCCAAAGTCAGACTAGAAACCAAACTTATGATATATTTTTCATTTAATAATTCCATAAATTCTTTTTTTATTCATAATTTATTGACTGAATGTTTCATCTTATAAATTTTTTACCGTTAATGTTACTACGTGTCTTTTGTTGAGAATCAAGTATGAGAAACAAATCACATTAATTAAAAAATAGAATATATAAGTGAGAGAATTCACACATTTATAATTTTAAAATTTTAGGTAGATATATGGTGTTCACTCACAAAGGTGTGTCTCAAAGTAAATACTCTTAGAAATTTGTCCCTAACAGTGATATCATGAACCTAAAGTTTTGAGATAGAGACCGACTAATATGTATCGAAATACGTTCCACATATGATGAATAGAAGGTGTTCAGTTCGAAATAATACTTTTACAATAATATCCTTAACATGTCTTTATTGAGGCACATGTTAACTTTCAATTTTAATTATATAAAATAAATCTAATGGATAATTTTTATTTATTTATTTCATTTCACATTATCTTTCAATTTATTTGGATTTATTGGTTCAGTGGAACATTTTAGTATTACGATATGATTGGATGGTAGAAAAATAAGGATTTAATGAAATACAGGTAAGTAGTAAAACAGTTTTATTAGATAAAATTATAATCGATAATTTTGTTTTGTAAAATCTGTTGGAATTTATTAGAAACATTGTGAAATTAAATATTTTTGTGAGATCATTCTACTTATATAAAATTTAAATGATTTTTCCAACATATGTTCAATTATATTCATATTTAATATAAGATTATTGGTTCACTTACTAACACTTACCTAATATTCTAATAG
Organism: Vicia sativa; assembly: GCA_021764765.1. NCBI lineage: Eukaryota > Viridiplantae > Streptophyta > Magnoliopsida > Fabales > Fabaceae > Vicia > Vicia sativa. Next base: position 8,635,881 of record CM038796.1, read on the forward strand.
AAATTTAATTTTTTTTTAGAGATTATAATATACTGACTTTATAAAATATTTTATACTGATAATAAAATATTGTTAAACTCAAAAAATAAATCCGTATTTATTTATTAATGTTGTGTTGTAGGCTAGGTTCCACGACACGTGGTGCTTAAATTGTACTTACCTTATCTTACTCTTACTCTTAGTCTCACCTACTTTTTGAGTTTTGCTCTCTTTTCCTTCTTCTCTTAGGTCTTTCTTTCACTCTTCAACCTCTACGTGCAAGGTTATTATTTTATGGATGGAGATAATTAGAGGTTTTGTGTGGTTTCATTAAAAGTAATGTGGTGACGTAGTTGGTCAAGGTCAATGTTATGGATTGGTGTGATTCAGTGAACTGTTATCCTTTGATTGGTGACATTTTAGAGTTTTGTGAACGTGGACAAGTTTAGGTACAAGATAGGAAAGAAAATGGGCACTGGCCTTCCTTTCTTGGATATATGCTGTGGTCAAATTCCATATTTTAAAGAAATGATTATACTACCAAACAAAACAAAAAACGTCCCATAAATTGGGAGGAAGAGGGATTCTCTCATACGTAAACTTCTGTGCCTTTCATTGACAACCCTTAATTCCATTTTTATCCTTTCTATTATTGTTAGTATTTTGTAATTTTTGTCACTTTTCTTTAAATCACTGGTTTCTGCTTTATTCATGTCTATCTCACTTATTTGCTTCCATCAATTTTTATTAGTTCAACATAAGCGTGACAAAAAATAGATGGATTTGATAAGTTTAGAAGACACTAGTGAATAAATGGAAATTCTTAGTGTATACACACTTACTTGTATTTATCTTGGTATAAAATACTATAGCAAATGTACATACTTGTAGATAGGTAGTTAGTAAGCATTTTTAGTTAGTTTGTTAGCTGACAGCTCAGCGTCATCTCATCTATATATGTGATGTAATTTACATGTATGTTGTTGGTTGGTAAATACAAATTATACAATTCTCTGATTTGCTAGTTATTAGGGGTGACAAAGCGGAATAACTTGTTGGATCAATCATGTGTACCATCATAAAATGCGGATTGGTTAAACTTTTGAATCCGCCCGTCCAAAGTCCGCCCTACTAAAGATCGTCATCGTCAAAGTCAAAGTCCCGCCAAATTCATGTTCCTATTGTTTAGTTTGTTCCATTTTAATTCCACCATTTTTTAGTTAATTCTAATAATTATAATTTTTGATGGTTTTATTTTATATATTAATTTGTAAATATATATAAAAATTTTGAAGTAAAATTTGTTCAAAGATGTATTATAAAAATGCTCTAAAATATAAATGAAAAATTTAACTGAAATATAAAAAAAAAAAATTCTATTAATCTATTAAGAAAATGAAAAAAATAAATAAAAAAGTAGGCGGGTAAGCTCGTCGCCCGCCACCTTGGCATGGTGAGCTAGATTTTTATCCTGTTTCACTTGACATTGTCCGCCTGTTCTTTTTATGAGCTTAAGGCGGGGTGGGGGTGCTAGCTACCATGCCTTCTCTTTCATCTTCTTTTGGTGTTTTAGTGTAAAGGTTTTCACCATTGACATGGTATCGAGCTCATCAAGCTCGGTACCATCATTTTCTTTTGCGATTTTTCTTTGTCGACTGTTTTCGATTTTGAAGATTCATTATGGATCATTCTTCCTTCTTTCTTCATCGCAATTGTTTTTCATCCTTCATCGCAATCTTGATTTTCCTCATTTATGGCATACCAAAGCTTCACCGATTTCTCTGAATTCTACAAATTCGTTCTATCTACATATGGATTAGAATCATGTGCTTTTTCGTTGCTTCTCCTTTCGATGACAAGAATTATCATACATGGGCTCGCTCGATGCAAATCATGCTTATCTCCAAGAACAAAGAAAATTCATCGATGAAACTCTCAAAGCTCCACTTGATGATCCTCTATCGCACCTTGAATTCGATGCAAAACTATGGTGCTTGCATGGACTCATCGATCCATATCGAATCTATAGAAAAGTCATTCTTTGATCGATAGAGCCATTGCGTTGGAAAAACCTGCAATTCGCTTCTCACGGTGACATCTTCCATATTTCGATATTCAAGAAGACCTTTATCGATTCCGCAAGGTACGCTCGTATCTAATTATTTTACTCAATTGAAGGTTCTCTATGATGAACTTGAGAATTATCGTCCCTTCCTAGCTTGTTCTTGCCTATACCCTATTATTGTGGTGCTCTTGCATCTATTTTTCACTATCTAGGTAATCGTTTTGCAATATTTGATGTATTATTTCTTATGTGTTTACATATTGTTATAATACCTTTCAATGTGGTAGTTATTCTATGAGTTTCAATACAAAATTTATGATATATCTAATAAAATCCTAGATAGTATTATGTACTACATTTATTCACTATATTAAATATTTCGCAATATTTCTACTATTTATTTTAATATTTTAAATATTCCGTACTAATAAAGTAACACTTAAAAATCTAGAAATACATAAAAAATTGAATAAAAATAAAAATAATTGATGCTAGTTTCCAGACAGATAAGGATAACTTTAGATTGTAATTCGAGTTATGTGTTTTGCTTAAATGGTGGCGTGGTGGAAAAGTTCAAAGCGAATCTGAGTTGTTGATTATACAACCGAGGTAGAGTATATTGATACCTCAAATGAGCAAAGGAAGTTATTTGGGATAAGAAGTTCATTAGTGAGCTTAACATAGTCCCAAGCACTGTAGATCCCATTTATCTCTATTGCTAACAATGGTGCTATCGCCTGTTCTGAGTCTAGATCTCACCAAAGATCCAACATATACTTAGGATATAGAAGATGTGAAGATATGTAGAGTACCTATACTTGACAATGTTGTGACCCACTAACAAAACCTCTTGTGAAGTAGAAGCACGATGGCCATACTAAATCTATGGGCATTAGAGGTATGCCTAATTGGCTCAAGTGATAGTCGAAGATTGTTAGTGTAAGTTCTAGAGGCCAATAATTTTATTAGAATTTGATACTTGTATCGAATTGTTTATTAATAATAAAAGGCATTTCTTTTATCATGTTTGTTTTTTTAAAATGATAAAGTCCCTAGAATAGATAGTCCATTTAATGAAATGTTAATTGTGACCTAATCATGAGATCTCATTAATCATAAAGGCGTTGTTCTTAAATTATTTATAGTCGAGCTTTATTGTGAACTGGAATAACATTGAAGCATTGAGACAATTATATGGATAGACTGATGATCACATCTCATGCATCATGGAGGAAGAGTTATCAAGTCTTAACATAAGTATGAATATTAAGAGTAATATTTATACTGGATTAACTCTCTATGAGAATACTATATTGAAAGTTATGAAGAGTGTCATAAGTTATTCTCATGGTGATAGAGGTGTATACCACCCTTCGGCCTGAAATCACCATGGACCTTAGATGTGTAGTGGAGTACTTTATTGTTGATAAAAAATTGATCGTAACTAGATGATCATAAATCAGTCAATACTCCACAAATCGTGCCGAGGGACATGAGTGATACTTTACCTCACCATGGGTACATAAAAATCATAGACAAATTGTAACATGAGTGAATTGGTTTTCATTCACTAAAATATTTCTCTTATTATACCTTCATCAATCATTACGGCCGCTGAAGAAGATACCAAAAATTTGTAGAAGAGCATTGGCTTCCTCATCAAGTGCATGCAATTCTTTGATTTTTTTTCCTGAAATTTTGTTAGGGATGGATAACTCTGTTGATTTTGCTTCTGAGGCTGAAGTAACCTCCACAAAGAAATCAATATATGCAACTTAGGATATCTGTGAAGGTTGATAAAGCCGCTCAGCACACAGATTTTACACACATTATAGACAATCAAAATCAAGCTGTCTAGTTGGAAGGCGAAAAGGTTGTACTTTGCAAGGAGAGTTACCCTTGCTAAATCTACCATTGAGGCTATTACAAATTATACCAGTGTCTTGTGGCATGCCTAAACAAAGTCCTGAGGAAATCCATAAAATCCAAAGATTTTTCATTTGGGAGACACTGATGGTGAGAAGCTTATGCACTTAGTAAGTTAAGTACCATATCCAAACCAAAGAGAATGAAATATCTTGTTGCAGCCTTCTCAATCTTGGTTGGAAACTCATGATAACAGTCTTTGGTGCGAAGTCATTAAAGGCAAATCTGAGGAGAGGAACAATTGAAGATTTGTTTGCCTAGATTTCTAACTCGAGTCTCATCAAGTGTTTCTAATTATTCTTGCCAAAATAGTCTTTTAATATCATTGATGTTATACCATGTTTGAATAAACAACAATAGATTAACCAGAAAAATAATAGTAGCACAAGAATGTGAGAGGGAGAGGTTTCTTGACAAAGAAGTAACCAAGCTACTTTTACCCACACATTCATGACAACTTCAAGAGAAACTTAAATAGACATATTACAACTTCAAAGTCCTTTCGAAAAGTCAGAAATTATAACAGTTTCTAGATTATATTAGAGTCAGATAGAAATCTTCTTTGTCACCCCAATCCTCATAAGAGCAAAATAAGCCACAAGTCTATAACCAATTAGCATTATTAATAGAGCCAACAAAGCCATGAGCTGCCCATGCAATTGTAATTCTCCCATTTGCTTTACTAATGGAAACTCGGAAACCAAACACTTCCCATTAGAACAAGGGTACTTTTCATTAATTTCATACTGAGATCCTAAAAACAGCTTGTATATGTAGTAGTTGATGGAAATGTACTTAATCCATGCTATAAAACTTGGAGCGTGTCGAACATAGAATCCAACAGCCAGCACAAAACTAAGCAAGATGATTGAACCAAGTGTGATTGCTGATTTTGTTTCCATAATAATAGCACCAATGGCAAGGCCTAGTCCTTGAAACTAAAACATCGAGTAAGAGGGTAAACAAAGTGTATAAGAAGTTGATCACATTAAGTTTCAACCCTGTCATAAAATATATTATGATAAGGTATATGGTTGGAAGGATAAGCTCCACTGGAAGGTCAACTATGATCCTTGATATGAAGTATGATGAAAGCCTATACATTCCAGAAGATCTTTCTTTCTCCAACATAGTTGCCTCTTGAGGGAAAGTGAATATTGCTTTGTAGAATGGCAACACAGACCAAAAGCTATTGATGAAAAACAGAAGACCAATCTACATCCACACAAAATTGAATCATGCTTATTACCTTATAGTTATTCATGAATTGAAATTTTTATTTTTTAGTGAAAATACTTATTACCTGATCCTCCAGTTGTGAAATATTTGACCTATACCAAAGTAGTCCTGTAATAAGGGCAATTACAATGACCTTACAGATTCTTAAGGCAGAGAATGGTTCATGTTTTCTCTCTTTAAGTCTCTTTTAGAAGAACAGTGAATTGCCACCAAGTGGTAGACCATTTCCCAAACTCACTGTCTTCTAATCTACTCTGGCTTTCATCATTGTCCGGATTTTCATCAACTATTATTAGTTTCCATTTGGCATCAAAGTGGTTCTTATAAGAAGAAATTAATTTCTGCTTATTTTGCATGATCCTCGTTCGATTGATCAGTGTAAACTCCTGCAATAATAGTAAACAAAAGTGATCCTTAATTTATGCATGATATGAATCTTCATCTTTTGATCATGTAACTCGTAAACAAAATAACGAGTAAAGCTCAAGTATGTAAAACAAATAGAGCAAAGAGAAACATACCATTTGCAAGATCTAGAAGGAAGTCAGAAGGGTTCATAGCAATTGCAGGTTCATATCAATACCAGAGAAATATTCCATGGCTTCAGAACCTTTTCCATAATACAAAGGAATTCCTTCTGATAAAAGCAACACAGTATGAAACATATGATATATCCTACTTGAAGGTTGATGTATTGTCATCACAACAGTTCTCCCATCAATGTAAGCTCCCATAAATTTGACACAATTTTCTGAGCTGTTGTTGAGTCTAATCCTGAAGTAGGTTCATCTAAAAACAACAAACTTGGATTAATAAGCATCTCTTGTCCAATACTAACCCTTTCCTCTCCCACCAGAAACACCTCTCAACATTGGTTTTCCTATTATGCTATCTTTGCATTTTGTTAAACCAAGTAGAGAAAGAACAGATTTTGCATGCTCGATTTTCTCTTGTTTTGCGAAACTATTTGGTAGTCTTAGAAGAGAAGTGAACACTAAAGTTTCTGTAACTGTCAAATGAGCATAGAGAATATCCTCTTGTGTAACAAATCCAATGCTCTTTTTCATTGAATTTGAAAAGAGTTTTCCATTGTAAGTTATGGTTCCAGAAAGTTTCCCTCCAAGTCTTCCTCCTAATGCTGTTAGCAGAGTTGTTTTGCCACTTCCAGATGGACCTAAAATGGCAAGAATCTCACCTGGTTGAACCATGCCTGTCACTCCACTCAGTATTACTTTCTGTTCTTTCTTTGTGGCCTTTGCTTTGTATACAACATCATGAAACTATGCACGGTGATTAATAAAACTCTTTCAGTGCTTATCATAATTTTCTATGTAATAATTGTAGAAAATATACTAAAAGCATGGATTAAAGATTATAACAAACAAGACCTTCAATGTTACTGGAGTATTTCCCTTGGGGAAGATCTTAGATGCTTCCTTCTGCACAGTAGTCTGAGCCTCAATGTCTTGCATCTTTTGCTACAAGCTTGAGACAACAACAATTGGTTGATCATGAATTTATAAAGGACATCACAACAACATTTTGATAACTTTGTTCATAAATTGTTTAAATGTGCTATTCTGTCACGCAAAAGCCATAGTGGATGTTTACTCATCAAAGTTTTTATGTGCCCCCTATGAACCCATTGGTAGTCCACTTCATCTTTCCCTCTCTCTTCCCACAAAGATTTAGAACAGTTACACTTTTTTAGATACCCTTTGTTCAAATAGTTGTAAACAAGATATAGCTGAGTCTTTTCAAAAGTTTGGTGTTGTAGATTCTTTTCATGTCCATTCATTGAAGGTTTTTTCTAACTCCAACTCATTTAGCAATAATCATGGAACATGCTGCTTGGGGATAAAAGTGTCGTTAGGTTCACTAAAGAGATGGTACAATAGCTTCTTTATTTTATTATATATGCGAGATACATTTTATCATTCTTTAATTCAAATAATCTTTATGTAAAAGTGTAAGTTATTACAAAAAAAGAAAGTTATTAATCATTTATTTATATTGGCATCATTGTTTAAAAAATAGACTGATTTAGTCCGTCGAAAGAGTGTGAACAGAATGATAAGATGGCGAAGATCGGTGTGACTTAGTTTGTTCACCGACCAAACAAATGAATTGATGGATTTGCTTGAACCTACGGGTTGTACTATATTTTACTAATACACTTTTGAGGAAGTACAAAAATTTCAAAATGAAACAACTTCTCATTTTATCCAAACTCAAAATATGAAACTTTCATCTTCTAAAAACTATCTCATCTATTAATCTACTTCAAAGTTCAACTCTCTTAGTCAATCTTCTTCTTTATTATATGACTCAATTTTATTTTTCAATTTCGTTGTTATTGATGAATAGACTTTTTTCATTTACATTGTTGTTATTTGTCCCGTTCTAAAACCAAAAATAAAATGAGAAGCAGAAGCTGCGACATACTAGAACTTCCAATACAATGGAGCGGATATGCACCGGCAAGATTAGCACGCTCACACTTAAATCAGTATGACAAAGAGTAAAGAGTATTCAAATTTTGATCAAAACTTGTTAATATGAAATATATATCATTCCATATATATATATATATATATATATATATATATATATATATATATGAGAAGAATAACGGTTTTGTTTTCTTTTAGGTATAGAATCTGGAGGACCGTTGGATGCGCCGAGTCACATGGTTTTGAAAAACTTTTCATATTAGAATTCGAGTGTAAAATTATTTTGAAAATAGTTTAAGTATTAAGCGTCGAAAAATATATTGCGAAAAATAAAGAGTTGATGGAAAGAAAGAACATCGAGAATTATAAAGGTTCTGTCAAACAAGAAAAAGACCTACTTCTCTCCTGAAGAATTGATCTGGAGAGTATCCAATAAAATTGAGAGCTTTTATTAGGTTATACTCACGAATCCTCCATAAACAAGGAAAACTGAAGTTTAAGGTTGACTTCCAACCAAATAATAAATAGTGGAGTGAAGCAATGAGTTTTCCTTCCAAACGGCTGATCGAGGTTGTTAGTCTCATTTCCACGATAATATTGGAGTTGTTAGTCTTCAAACTTCTAAACAAACTTTGTGATTTTTTAACACAGGCTGAGCTCATGAACCTTAAACCTTGACTTTACTATGGGCTAACTAATAACCTAAGAGATTTTAATACCTGGCTAATCTCGAACCTAATCAAGCTCTTAATACCATGCTAAGCATTAACATAATCTTTATTTTACCACGAGTTAACAAAGAACCTATGAGATTTTACCATAGATTGATCTCGAACATAAACAAGGGCTTGATCACACAGTCCCAAACTAAAGCTTTTACGATTTCAGCTTCAAATCCAAACAAAAATTCAATACTTACGGTGAATAGTTTTGGTCAGGTTAAATCGCAGAAAAATAAAGTATTTATAGTAGTGTCAATGTCGAATTCAACTGCATGATTATGTTTATAAGGATCGAAATTTAATACTTACGGTGAATAATTTTGATCAGGTTAAATCGCAGAAAAATAAAGTATTTATAGTAGTGTTAATGTCGAATTCAACTGCATGATTATGTTCAGAAGGATCAAAATTCAATACTTACGGTGAATAATTTTGGTCAGGTTAAATCGCAGAAAAATAAAGTATTTATAGTAGTGATAATGTCGAATTCAACTGCATGATTATGTTTAGAATGATCGAAATTCAATACTTACGGTGAATAATTTTAGTCAGGTTAAATCACAAAAAAATAAAGTATTTATAATAGTGTTAATGTCGAATTCAACTGCATGATTATGCTAAAGATCTTTTGTTGCCTAACGCTAAGCAGTGGGATGCGAACAAAGTGAATCATATGCTTGGTAGTACGGAAGCATGTGTTATCCTTAAAGTTCTGGTAGTGGCGGAGGTTGTGGTGGATAAAATTATTTGGCAGAAGGAGCGTAATGGAGAGTATAGCGTCAAGTCGAAGTATCGATTTTGGAGGAAGAGTTAAAATACTAACCGTAATTACTGTGTAGAGGGTAATTGGAACAATATTTGGAATATAAAAGCTCCTCCCAGAGCTAAGCAATTACTATGGCGTATTTGTAGAGGTTGCTTGCCGACAAGGTCTAATATCCAGCACCATCACGTTCAATGTACTTATATCTGTCCTTGGTGTGAGATTGATGAGGAAGACTAGTGGAATTTTTTTTATTTGTCTACGGCTCAAAGTTGGCGGACAACAGGTTTGTCATCTATTATTAATTCGTGTTTGCATTCTTCCCATGACGCTAAGTCTCTCATTCTAGATGTTTGTAATAAGGAGGATCGTAGGGATGCATGCAGATTTGCTGTTTGATGGATTCTTTAGAGATGTAGAACGCGTGGTTTGGAATGACTCTCGTGAGGATGTTATAGATATTGGGTTGCAAGCTTATTATAATTGGCATGATTAGTTCTCAGCAAGTGTTGATACTAGTAATAACAACGGTAGTACGCATTATACAAGTTGGAGCCCGCCTATGGAAGGTTGGTTGAAATGTAATGTCGATGTAGGTTTTAATAGTACGTTGGGTACAACTAATACACGTTGGTGTGTAAGGAACCGTCTGGGGAGTTTCATTAGTGCAGGGGTGACTTGGGATTTTGGTGTTTTATCTCCTTTGGAAGGTGAAGCCACAGCCTTGAGAGAAGCTATACAGCATGTGATCTTTCTCCATCTTTCTCATATTTCATTTGAAAGTGATTGTCAATTTGTTGTTCAAGTGCTTCACACTAAGCGTTTAGGTTGCTCTGAGTTTAGTTTTATTATTATGTCTATTAAGAATCTTTTGAATTTGTTTCCGAACTTTGAAGTTAAGTTCATTAAGCGCCAAATGAATTCGGTTGCCTACGCGTTAACTAAGACGGTCAATTCTTGGACTAAGCGCTGATACCTTTGTATGATACATTGTTGTAATGAGCATTGTTTGAAAAAAAAAATAATCGTTAAGATGTTCAATACTTACGATGAATAATTTTGATCAGGTTAAATCATGAAAAATAAAATATGTATAGTAGTGTTAATGTTAAATTCAACTACATGATTATGTTTAGAAGGATCAAAATTCAATACTTACGGTAAATAATTTTGGTCAGGTTAAATCACAAAAAATTAAAATATTTATAATAGTGTTAATGTCGAATTCAACTGCATAATTATATGTTAAGAAGGATCGAAATTCAATCGAAGAATAATTTTGGTCCAATACGTTATGCCAACATTTCTTATAAATAAATACTTTCATTATCACAAATGGGAAAATATAAGGTAAAAAATGAGAATTATATAAGTTGAAGATTTTCATTCGTAAAGGAAGCAATTAAAAGTGATAGTAATATTATTTCCAATTTTGGATAACTTTCTTTACGTACGTGGTTGTAATAAATGTCAGAAGAAGATCTAATGCCTATTTTTTACACTGAAAAAACACTTTCATATTCCTTTCTAGAAATTTAACTGCATCTACCTTCCTCATCTCTGGTGTACGAATCAAAGCCTTGGCCATATTGACATGACATTTTTGACCCATTTTCACAAGCTTTTCACAACATTCCTTACTCATACTCTTATCATTCACTATACTGAAATACACTTCTTTTCCACATTTTGCGCCTATTTCTTCAACACATGTACCCAAAAAACCTAGGGTCATCGGGTTTAGTTAGGGCATCACATGTCTGGTAAACTTCATCACCAGCGGTAAGATAATGCATCCATTCTTCATTCTTGTACCTAGGGTTAGTTTGAAGAATAAATAAAGACATTTTGGTGTGACAATAATATCCTGTTTGGAGAATCTTATAGCAACAATCTTCAGTAACTTCGGTTACATTTGATGTAAACAATTTGTTGTACACTTGTTTTCCACATTCTACTCCCATATCTTCTGCACATTGATGCAAATATTTCATCTCAGAAGATGGGGTTGAAGCTATTGTTGTTGTACAAATGGAAGCAACCAAGATAACTAAAAAGCTAAGACTTGCCATTGATTTTACCAAATGTGTTGTGTTATACACTATATGTTTATGTTTGTTTGATTGATGATAAATGAATATTGAGATATGTGTTTAAATAGACTCAGTTATTTTCATTTACATAATAACGTGTAACCACATTAATTATATTTCTAATGTAAAACATAATATGAAAAAGTATGTTACAATTTGCTTTAATTTTTAGGAGGTTTGAAAGTTTAACTTTTTTTAGTGGAGAGTTTCAGATATATATGAAAAGAAATGTAATGTTTATATAGGATTTAGAAAGATAAAAAATTATAATATTTAATATAACTATGGAAGAACTCAAGCATGCAAAATAAATATTTGATAAGGGATTGTACAGAACGTGTAAGCCTAATTACTTACACCAGATTTTAATTGTTACCACTAATTAATTATATGTCTCGTAATATCTTTTTCTTTTTCTCATTTCTCGTAATATCTTTTAACAAAATAAATATTTACATTTTAATAACATCTATTTATAATATTTTATATTTTTTTACTTCTTAAAGTATTGAAGGGTATCAAATGGAATTTTATACGGATGAATTAGTTTGTTTAATAGTCTAATAGTTCAAATTTTATTTTATAAAGAGAATTGAGTAGGATATTGTGAATTTGACTTTCGTCTCTACAATGTAAACTATCAATTAAATTAATATTATTATATCATTATCAATTGAATTGGAACGAGATTGTTTTTATTGGAGTATTTTGGGGTGACATAGTTGATAGCATAAAATGATATTATATATATTTTAAAATATATATAATATCAACATTAAACTTTACTTCATAAATAAAACAACAACAATTCTACCTCATTTTATTACAGGAGTTCATGTCCAACTTTCGTCGTAATATCCTATTAAATATTATCTTTTTATTCAAATCATTAATTTTCAAATCATTAATTCAAATCATAAATAAAACAACAACAACTGTACCTTATTTTATAACGAGAGACCATGGACAGACCTTCGTCGTAATATTCTATTAAATATTATCTTTCTATTCAAATCATTAATTTTCAAATCATTAATTCAAATCATAAATAAAACAACAACAACATAATTTCAAATTATTAAATATTATCTTTCTATTCAAATCATTAATTTTAAAATTTAATTCTAATAACTTTCTAAGTCTCGCTATTTTTTGAATAGTTTATCTTCTCTTCATTTAATCTATTCTCCTTACTATATAATTTATACTACTAGAAAATTTGCTTTAAGTGACCGATTGAGTGACCGGAAAATATCAGTCACTATAATAACTGAATTAGCCACCAAAATTTGATCTTCATCATTAGTCAATTTTAAATTGATCACCAAATCAATTACTAAAATAAATCAGCCACCGATTTAGCGATCGAAATTTTGTGACCACCTATTCGCTCACAAAAAATATTTTTAAACAAAACTTAATTTATATCTAAAAATCAGAGATCGAAATTTCGGTCACTAATATTTTTTTTCTATTTTTTAATCCTCTTTATTATATTACTATTTCTCTTTCAATTTTTTTTTAAGATTTTAATTTTTTTTTAACTTTTAGTAAAAGTTTCATCTTTTTATTTTTTTTAATAAAATATATATTTATATAAAAATAATGACATTTTATATTTATATTTACATCAAAGTGAATTTTATTTTTATTATACAATTTTTTATATGTGCATAATAAAAATAAATAATAAAATCAAATTTATAGAGTGATTTTCTAAATTTTATTCTTCTTTATTATATGTTTAAACATAGAATATAACAAAGTTAAAATTTGCAGAGGTCCCAAGTTTAATTCCTAGGTATTAACCGAAAAGTGATTCCTAGGTATCATCCTTACTTTAAATGATATCCAGATGAGAGAGATGATATCTAGATGAGAGAGTTGTGTTAAAAGACCATTCTGGATACCTTATTGCTTCTAGTTATAGTTTTATATTGGTCTTGTTGTCCAAAAATCTTTACATCATAGCTTCATGCATAACTTTAAATAAACACAAAATAATTGCAGCGGATAATAATAATTGTGTAGTTCATTTTGAAAATCTGGTAGTTCATTTTCGAAAAAACAATAATAATAATTTTGTACAACCGAAAATTTCTATACGGTACAGGAAATTTTAATTTTAAAATTTCCAATAGTACAAAAAGAAATTCCCAAAAATACATACCAAAAACTTTCGTTCTTACCACCCTCATGGACAATTTAAAAATGAAAAAAAAATAAATTGATGTGCTAGGTTTATTTTATTGGATGTCAAGTTAATTGGTAAGTGATGTCAGTCATTCTCCACCTACTAGTAGTGATAATGGGTGATTTCCACATCATGTATAAGACATGTATTTTATTTAACTATTTTGTTGGAATAATATAACAAATGTGAATAAGTGGAAGTAGTCTCACATTGGATAAGAATGTGGAGATTTAAGCATATATAAGTGTGAGAACCACTCACCTATCACCTTAAGAAGATTTTAGGTGAACAAGTGATGTGTCTCTCACAAAGATGCTTATTTCTCAACTTTGTATCAATGCTCCTAATGTAAATTTCCATAACATGATATCACGAGCCTTTGGTTCGAGAAAGGGACCGATGTGCGGTATTCCGTTACAACGGCGGTACAAGTAAGGGAGTATTGTGGACTCACAATCTGCTGAAAACAAGTTTAGCATAGACAACTATTCTAAAATGTAGTCTGTATTTGGAAAATGAGCAAAGGATATCTTTAATAAATTGTCTATCTCTATAACTGATCCATCCATTTGTCAAAACTCAAAAGATGATTTGTCCAGAAATGCATATAAACATATTTACAAAGGAAGTAAGAACAGAACAGAACTATGGTGGCAAAAATAAGCACCTGAATTAAACTCTAAATGTTGTCATAATCACCAAAATTATACATGAATCAAGTTTCATTGTGATCCTTGAGTGAGTCTATGCATCTCACTTTGGTTACCAAGAGTTTCAATGAGAAGAGGTGGAGCATATTGTGCTGTCCCTTGGTGTTCTTCAGAATCTTGGCAAAATGAGAGAACAATGGTATCAATTGACATCTCCACCACTGCAAAAAATAGAGTTGCAACAGTATATCCAAGACCCCAGCATACCTGCATTGTTTCACACAAATATAAAGTAAGGTCCTGATAGTTTTAAAATTCACTCGTGCCAAATGCCGCACTTAAGCGACTAGGGGAGGCCCACAATGAAGGTGGGATTTCCAACAACATACAATGCTAATACTTTATTGTTCAAAAATTAATCAACCTTCGTCACAAAAGAGTATTAGTGTTCCTGAATTTGTTGGTCAAATAGTAGCATCCATCAATGCTAAATTCAATGCCATTTTACCAATTGGGAAGAGGGCTGTTGAAGATATTGCTGACACGGATAAGTTCTTTATGGTATGTATGTAACTTTTACATGCAGGGATTCTTGAATGATCATCTGTTAGGATCAGATATTTCCTGATCCTAATGTCTGTATGTTGGATGAGGTTGACTCTTGGCTCGTTCATGAAAATGATAGGGAAGTGGGCCTAGATGGGAATGTTGATGTTAAGCCCAAGGTGTGGAGGGTGTATATGAGGAAGGGCAAGAAAGGTACAGTGAATAATGAGCTGGAAGCTGTTGTGTAGCAGGGTAAGGGGGAGTGAGGAGATAGGTATCAAGAGATCAGTTGCCGGTTGTTTTGACAGAGAGCTCTAGTTTCTCTGTAGGAGCACTACTCCTAGCTGAGTTCATTCAACATTGAATAATACAACCATTTATATTATTTGTTGAGCCTTTTTACTATGTGGTTATCACTTTGTCTATTAATCGGTTCAACATGCCGGATCAATGAGTCAGAGCTAGTGAAAGCAAATGCCCCCTAAGAAGATTTCTAAGGTGAATGTGTTGGAAGCTGAGGTAGCCAATCTCAAACTAGAAATCACTGAGATGCGCGATGATCAGATGTGTCTCCTTCATTAAGAAGAACTTGGAGAGAGTAATAGAAAACCGGTACAGAAGCTGGAATTGTCGGAGGCGAATCTGGGAAGCTGTTTCAAGGTGAAGCTCTTGTTGAGTTTCGTCAATCTGTCAAGAAGAATGAGCTTCCAATGTTTGATAGAGAAGATCCAAGGGGGAGGATAGCTAGCGCAGAGGTTTGATTCCAAGTGATCAATACTAGCCCAGAGGTGAAGGTGAGTTTGGCCCACTTGTGTATGTATGGGGGCAATTCACTTCTTCAAAACATTATTGATGAGGTTCACTAAGATGCCAAACAGGAGGGGAGCCAAACCATTACTGATGAGGTTCACTAAGATGCCAAGCTAATTCAGATCATTCAGGGTTTGAAAGGTCAGTAAACAAAGGGTTCAGCTACAAGGAGAGGGAGCTATTGTTCAAGGGGAGGCTGGTGGTGTCTGAACAATCCACAAGTATCCCAAGAATGTTGAAGGAATTTCATGAGACTCCTCAAAGAGGACATTTAGGTTATTACCGAACTTATCGACATGTAGCTCGGTATGACCAATCCTGCCCAGCTGTTTGTAAAAGTTTGCAGCATCCTTCAGCATCAAAAAAATACTTGGTTGCTTCCTCAGGGATTTACTACAGCCTCTTGGCATTCCAAATCAGGTTTGGGAAGAGATCTCAATGGCTTTCGTTACCGGAAAATCCAAAGTCTGTTGGGCTATTCTAGTGGTAGTGGACAGATTGACTAAGTACAGCCACTTTATCCCCCTTAAACATCCTTATTCCGCTAAATTGTTGGCTGAAATCTTTACTAAGGAGGTGGTGCGCTTGCATAGAATCCCTGCTTCAACCCTTAGGCCTATCTTTTTAAGCTCTTTTTGGAAAGAAAAAAAAAGTTCAAGCTGCAAGGTACTGAATTGAAAACGAGCACCACATACTATCCTCAAGCGGTGGTCGTTAACAGGTGTTTGGAGACATTTCATTGTTGTTTCATTGCTGATCAGCCCAAACAGAGGTGCAGTGGTGATTTGTTTCCTATCAGGAGAGGTAAGAGAGCTGAAGGTTGGGATGAGGCTCTTTAGCAACTGAAGAGGCACTTGCAATGGGCTCAACACAGCATGAAGATGCATCCAGATTGTCATAGGACTGACAAAGTGTTTAAAGTAGGTGACTGGGTTTTTCAAACTACGACCCCATGGTCATCTCAAAGTAGGGGCCAGAATTAATCCCATGCTGTCCCCTCGTTACTATGGCCCTTTTCAGGTGCTGGGGCACATAGGGCGGTGGGGTACAAGCTCTAACTGCCTGAAACGTCGTGTATTCATACCATATTTCATATTTACTTGAAGAAGACTGTTGGCAATTATGACGTGCAAGGCAAACTACCGCCAGAGTTGGAATGGGACACCAGCAGCAAGTTGGAACCTGCGGCAGTAGTTGGCTGCAGAACAGTGGTGCAGGGAGGCAATTCTGTTCAGGAAGTCTTGCATGAGGACCAAACTTATTTAAGTGGGACATCATTTCATTAGAGATAAAATCTATCTGGTTATATTGTAACTAGTTACACTTGTTCTAATGATCAACTAGATGATAATCCCACTAGGTCTCTCGTGGGTCATGGGATTGAGTTTATTTGAAACAAGCTCGGTGCATATTATCTATATGATCCAGCTTGTGCGAGAGTTTTAGAGTTTTAAGTGTTGAAAGCATAAACCTATTAGTGTATAAGTATATATTATACTTTACACACTTGCAATCTCTCATTTGTAAGTAGGAAACGAAATATAATTATAAAATTTCTACAACTTGTATGGTGCAGAGCATGGACTTATGCAGAATCAAAATGGTTTTGAACTATTATTGAGTTTCAAAACAAAGTCTATATTCTAACAAATTGGAATTGACAGCTACAAAGTTCAACAACAGAACATCAAAATATATGGCTTTGGCATGAAAATATATGATTATAAAAAAGACATACCACAACAGGGAAGAGTGGAGATGAGGTCTTGTTATGGCCAGAACTGTACTTGTGTGTGTCTAACATGAGGAATGCAAACACCGAACTTGACAGACTGACACACAGTTTTCCAAGGAACAAAATCACATCTCCAATCACATTAAGACGCCCAATCTTTAGAATGTTATTCATGATCAAATCTGTTGCAATAGAAGACGCACTAAAGAAACTTTTGCCAGTTATAGCAATCTGCAAGCATCAAAACATACTTAAAGTTAACATCATGAAAGTCGAAACAATGTATGAAGAATATAACAGTCAGCGGGCACCAAAACTATGGTTTAGATCAACAAAAGTTACCATAATGTAAGCATTTCGGTTGATTGATTTGATTGTCCACAATACACCTAAGAAAACATTGAGAAGATTTGTATGCAGCCTTGCCTATCCAGCTGTCATGCATATGACTAGATACTTTCAGTTTGCGGCGAAGAGATTCAAGCAGAAACCGGATTGATTCTACAAATGACACAATCAGAGAACCCAGAGCCACAGATCCAAGACTGTAGCATTAGCCTCTTCATGGAGGAAAAGACTGAAAGAAATGGAATTTCGTGCTGCATTGAGAGAGATTTGTATTCAATAACATAGACAGCAGATAATATTTCACGTATCAATGAAAAGGCTTAATTAGTCGATGGTCTAGTTCAACAAGTATATAAAAACAAGTTTTTTCTACAAAAGCAACCCGTTAAAGGGTCCTAAAGGAGTACATAAATAAGTGCTGGTAGTTTACAGACTTCATTTGAACATGTAATTATGAAGCTCAAATTTGCTGAGTTGCTGACATAAGTAGTTCAGCAATCTATCTTTCATAGAATAAGCTATATTTTAATACTTTATTGTGCTATATCTTATAGCAATGAGGAACAACTTCTAAGGAAAATAGCAACTTACAGATGTTTCACCATGGGCCCAGTAATAAGAAGCAACAGACCCGGCAACCACTGTTGAGGAGCACGCTACAAAAAATTGGGTATAGCACCCAAATAGGTGAAAAGAATGGAAACTCAATATGTGGTGTGTAATGAATGCTATATCCACAACAACGATCACAGTTCACCCGTTTGCCACAAGATCATATGTGCAGCAATTAGAGTTGCAGTTGTTCTGAATAATCTGGCCAGAGCTGAATAAATGGAGAGCGCTGATGTCCAAAACATGTAAAACACGGCAAGGATAGCAAACGGGATGAGAGGAAATATTATGAGTGCTTGGACTTCTCCTATCACTTTTGCAGCTACCTGTGAACAAAGTTAGCATCAGATATGAATTCATAGAACAAAATTAGAAAATAGTTTTATAGTTTCATATCACAAAGTAATGCTTGCCTTCAGAACAGATGTTGCCATAAGGATGCGTCGTACGATAGCAATTGAAGTCAGAATGGAAACAGCCATGATAAGAGTCATAAGTACAGTCACAGCACGTAGATGAGTCAACTCCTGAAAATAAAATCATTTAGTTAGACATACACATGGAAAAAAATAATCGTCTTTGAAGACTTCAAAAACACGAAACCATTTACAAAATAGGATGTTACTCACCCGCCCAAATACATTGATGTAAGGATCATGCTCACCAATGATGGGAGAAATAGCATCATTTCCAATCCATCCAGCTGAAAAATTAGGAAGAAACAATAATATTGTTTCACTGATGTTTGTCCAAAATCCAAATAAAGAAACTAACAGTAAGTTAATTCAGAAGGAATTCATAGGTTTTTTTACATCGGTATAATGATACTTCCATAAGACGGCACACATTTGATTCTAGAAATACTGAAACAGCCTATGACTATGAGAGATCCTAACCTTTTACGTAGAAGAACATTGTGACCGATATTATTAGAACATTAAAGAAAACCACTGTTATCCACGGCATTGCAGCAACAAAATGCCGAATCATCATGAGCCAAATCACAGACAGAAAGAGAGTAAAATCCTCCACATACAATCAGCACAGGCCATGCCTTTCCTATGTCAGCCATGTACCTCTGTAAATACAAATCATGACACATTTTAATTCAACATCACATAATACATAGGACAATAAATATGCTTAATCCCTCCCAAAATTTCCTTACTTCAATTGCTTAACATGTTTGACACAAACATGAGACTAATGTATTGTAAACACAACATAAAATGTTGATATTGAAATATTGTGCCTTCTATGGATAAAATTACAATTATAATACCAGTAAAAGTAGTAGGAAGCTGAAAATTTTTAACCTTTAAGACAGCTGACCGAGAATTTATAGACTTGTGAATTGACTTATCAATAACAATGTCTTCATTAATACTAACTCCACTCATCAGCTCCCAATGCTTCAGCGATGTGTTTGACGCCCGGGCAATAAACTGGCAACTCCAGTAAACTAAACAAAACACTCTTTTAGAACCAGAAATTGTAAAAGGGGTCAATAACCAAAGAGCACCGTAAGGTATAGTTTACTCACCATTCACACTGGGAAATATAACAGGATAACACGGGCCTTGAAGTTGAAGAGAGGAGTTTCTCATTTCAGGTGTAAGGAACTCAAAATAATCATAGTTCCTATTAATCCAATCTTCCATCGAAAGACGAATATCTCCTTCCGGATAATCACACACCCAGTTAAGGGAATCATCGGAAGGTATAGGACATTCTAACAAGCATATACTTGGGCATCAACTAGTTTGAATTGTCCATCCTTCAATCCACTCTGATAAACTTGGTTAGGATTTTGCCAATATCTGAGCTCCAATTTGGGCCAGGATGTGCATGCTTGTCTCCACACACATTGCCTTTGTAGTCCAAACCATAAGTAAGCCTGAGGTAAACTCATATTGTTAGTGAGGCAATGATCAACAACTTACAATTTTAACAATAAAAATCCTGCTACGAATTCAAGCCCTATTTACACACACATACCAATTTCAATGATTTGACACAATTCTTGTATGAAATCAGAATTTCATTCAATCTGAAGCATGCTAAGGTATATTACATAACACCCATTTACTAGGAAAAAAAAAATCTTTTGTAAATTCTCAATTAAATAAACTAACTACTCAAAAGAGAAAGTGACAGATTTGTTAAAACTTGGAATAAAAATCAAAACTTGGCAATTACAGAAAGTCCATAAACAGAAGAAGATTTACCTAAGTGGGTTTCCTTGGTTGAAACCAAAACTAGAGTTAACAATCATTGCAATCCAAAAAGCAATAAAGATGAAAAGAGCAATGATATCTCTGCATTTTCTGTTGTGCTTAATGATTCCACCCATTTGAGTAACTCCATCACTTGATGTATAGCTTCCAATTACAGCACCTAAGGAACCCCTCATTTTCAATTATGTATACAAAATAGTAACATTCAAGAAAGAGTGAGTGAATGAATGAATGGGGTTAGTAGAGAGACTAGAGAGAGAGAGAGAGAGAGAGAGTAACTAGGGGAGAGCTTGAAAAGGCAGTGTGAAAAAGCAAAGTGTTTTAGATTTGGGTTAATATAATAAAAGTGGAAATTAACTATTATTTTATTTATTATTAAGACATAGATTTTCTAAAGTGAATGTTTTTTCTTTACTTTTTCTTTTTGATAAAACAACAACGATCCGTGTTTTGTGGCTTCTCGGACACACTTAAACTATGAGCTTCCTAATGTTCGGCTATAGGCTTAAACTACAACAAGTGCAATATTGAACTCTTTGTCATTTATTATAAAATATTTCAATAAAGTAGTAGTTAGTAATAAAACAAATTAATTGTGTATTATTAGTTTTTTACATGGAAAAAAATATGTTTATGGAGTAAATAGAAATATTTTTATAAATAATTAAGTGAATTTCTTAATTCATTTTATGGGTGGAACTAAATATCTATTTTCTAAAATATCCTCAAAATCGAAATATACTTATTCACGCACCATATTTTAGAATATTTGGATAAAAGTCAGAAATATATTTTTGGTTCCAAATCAAATAATAAAATATTGAAAAATTATTCTCAATTCAATCATAAATACACGTTTTATTTGAAAATTACACATGATTTAAAATCGGAAGTATACTTCTAGTTTACACTCAACTCTGATCAACTTGATTCGTATGATATAGGGTGCAAATCAGAAATATATTCGATTTCTAAAGACAATATTAATTTCAATGTAACTAAAAGAGTATGAGATAGGTTAAGAAATTCAAATAATCAATGCGATTGGATTTCCAAGAGGTATTATTACATTAAAAAGAAAAGAAGTCGAAAAGTTAGATATTTAAAGTATGCATATTGGAATTTAGGTCGTTGAAGAAAAGCGGCAACATCCTATAATCATTATCCTTTATTACTTATATGTGAGAAAAATGTGGTTAAGTTTATGCATGGAAAAGGTTTTAAGTTTGAGAATGCATCTTAATAATGACACTGATCACATTGTTAATAAGTTGGTGTGCGGCGGGAAGATGTTGCAATGGAGTAATAATAATTGTCTTAAGAATAGAAAGATGATTGTGAAACAATATGCACTTTAATAATACTCTACTAGTGAGGTGTGATTTATTTTGGAAGCAAAATCACGAAAACTCATTGATTTAAGGATGGAGACCTCAATATCCTTCTTTTTCATGCTTCGACTATCGACGAGAAAATCATCTCATGACTATTTGGTTGAGTAATTTAAAAAAAAAAAAAACAAGTTTCTGCGATCGAGGTTCTACATGCTCTTAGTTTTCCCATCTCTTAGGAGGACAATACTATCTTGCCTATTTATTATCGATGACTTTAAAGAGACTATTTTTTCAATGCAAGTTGATAAAGTCCTTACCCCAGTTATAATTGGTTTTTATCGGCATATTTTGGATGAATGTGGTAATGAAGTTCGTATACTTAAGTATTTAAATATTTCAATTTTTACATTCATTCAACACCTCATTTTTTTTTCTTTAACCCTTCGTTCTATCACTTTGTCAAGATATCATGTCTATCAAACTACTTTCTATTTTGTTTGGTAAGATGTAAAGAAAGTGTTTAAGCATTCAAAAATAATTTGTCTATATTTAAAAACATAGGTAGCAGTAGTAGTATGTTTTGAAAGAACATACACAACTAAAATGAATAAATTCTTATGTATGCTGATGAAGCATTGTCACAAAAGAGTAAATATGCTGACAAATCTTCTATGCATAGCAGCACTAGCTTGCAGTGATAAATGCAGATTTAAATAGATCTAAAACACAAAATAACATTCTAGTATAATGCAGAATTAAATGTGATAGTTAGAAAGACGAGTTAAGAATTTCCCTAATCTCATCATCAACCTCTATATTATCAACTGCCATACTCTCTAAAATCTTATCAACCTGTTTCCCACATCTAACATACATCTTGATCAAGAACAGATACATATCCCTATCCATTGAAGTCACATTCTTCAGTGAATTCACAAAATCATCTACTTCACCTATATCTCTGTTACTGGTAGCCCAACTCAATATGCTGGAAATAACATCCCTTTTTGGTCTCCAACCTTTATTGCTGGGTTGTACAGCCAGAGCTTCTTTCATGCACTGAAACGCCTTCTCCATGTTCCCCTTGTCAACATATCCAGCAGCAATGATAGCCCAACTGTTGGGAATAGGTTCTTCCCTTTCCCAACCAAGCTTTGCAGCAGTGTTTCCGCTTTTTCAATCAACCCATTCTTGGAATAACCAATCAAGAGGATGTTTGGAACCCTGAAATCATAAGAATTACCTGATAACTCCCACTCTAGAAGTAATTTTTCAGTTTCATCAAGGTCACCCAGCTTCACCAAAGAACCCAGCATGGTTATATATTCCCTGTTAAGTTGCTTTTTACATTTCTCTTTCTGCAGTTTCCATAATCTCATCATTGCGTTTTTGTTTCCAAGACATGCATAGTGTGAAATCAGATAATTGTATGCAATTGTGTCGCGCTTGTCTGCTTTGTCCTCACATTTTTTCAAGTAGATCAAAGCTTTCTCTTTCAGGTCAGCTTTGATGTAATAGTTAGCCACCATAGAGTATGTGATCCAGTCGGATCCAACGTGGCTTTGCTGTTCCATTTCTTCCAACAGTTTCTCCATACTCATAAGATCTGATCGAGCACCGTGAGTTTATGCCAAGCCTATAACTGAAAGTCGGGAGAAACACCATCCTTTTCATCAATGCCAAAACAGCAGGGACTTTCTCATATTGCTCAGTTTGCAAGTAAAGACACATAATATTGTTGTAATTGAGAACAGAAACAAAACCCATGTCCTTTATTTTCTGCATCAGAGAGTGAGTCATCAACCAGTCCTCTCTTACATAACAATTCAAAAGAGCACCATAAGCCTTTTCAGTTTTATCTTCGTCACTTAAATTTTGAAAATAGCTCTCCACGCTATCCAGTCCACGAACTTTGCCAATAAGATTTAGTTGCACGGCATGGTCAGTTGCTGAAATTGGGCATAGCCCTTTGCTACTCATCCATTCAGAAACCTAAACTTATCAACATTAGGTAAAATAAAGTAAAAGTGATAATGGAAAACCCTAATAAAGAGGTTAAGAAGGAGGGACCTGGAGTGCTTGATTGAAGCGTTTGCTAGAGCGGAGGTTCTGATGATGCGATGAAGCTGATGGTAATCGAGAGAGTTACCTTCTTGGAGCCAGTTTTTCGAGAATGGGGAAATGCTGATGGAAGGGTCACCAGTGGGCTTATTCTGGAGAAGAGGTTTTACGGTTTGTGAGTGTGGAACAGTAGGCTCTTGAGGTCAACTTACCACACACTTTTGAAGGATACCAGAAAACGGTGTCCACGCCATTCTGTGCTTGCAAACTGTTTGTTAAAATGGCGCGTCGCGGCCAACGGTTAGGGAACTTGTATGGGTCTTCTTTCAAAGCAAAGCCGCTACAACAACCCCTCTTTCATGGATTATTGTCACCTGAAATTAAATTCTTGAAAACTAGAAATATATTTTGGAGTGCCATATACGATAAAATTTGCAATAAATTGAAGTTAATTTTCAGTTCTACAACGTAACTATATTTCTAGTTTCATATAATGAAGTTCAAAATATTTCATTATTGTCTAACATAGAGATACATAAGCGTAGCAAATACAAAGTTAAACATAAATCGAACATCACAAATCAATATTACGGGGGCGTTGTAGCATCCTCATAATGTCATTGGCGTTCTTGATAAAGTCGCATCAAGCTCGATTAACTTTCTCTTGAAAACTTCGATAACTCGACCACATAGCCGTAAATCGTCGTCGTTCTTTAGTTCACGGTTCATGAACTGCGATTCCCTTCATTGTCGATTGATGGCGGCGGTACTCGATATTCTCTACCTTTCGACGGTGTCGTAAGGAACAAGTTCTATGAAGTTTCTTGTACCTCTTGATTGGGGTGTACACGTGATCTTGAATTCGCGAGGCCATTTCCTGGGAAAATGGACAACTCGGCAACCTTCGATGTTCAATTTCATGCCCATTTCGATTTTTTGTGTTGTTGTATGGAAAATATAAGAGGAGGAGTATTTATATAGTAGAAAGATGTAAACATGGACCATAGAAATCCTATCCTTGTTGTAGTGGCACAACCAAAGTTAAATTTTAGTTTCATACTTAATACCAAAACAGAAGTAAACTTTAGGTTGAGAATAATTTAGCCTAAAAATACATTGAATATAAAAAAAAAATGTTTGCATATTTTTTTTATTACATGAGAACCTAAGCCAGGGAAAACTACAAACGAAACACGATGGGAAGTCTCCCTAGAAATATCAAAGTTTAACGACTCTTGGATAAAATTTTGGCTAACAGGAAAAACACGGATGCCCGGATCATGAATGGAACCTATCTTGGCCATAACAT
>CM038796.1:8661056-8857855 GCA_021764765.1 Vicia sativa
CTCTTATGCTGTCCCCCGTCAAACTTCTCCCTCCATGACAAAACCTTAGCCGGAATAATGTCCTCGTTTTCTGACTCTAAACTGATAGGTAGCTGAGTTGTAGCCGTATAGTTTCCCACTGCTTTCTTCAATTGCGAAACATGAAAGGTAGGATGTATTTTCGATGTCGGTGGTAACTTTAACTTGTAAGCAACCTGTCCGATCTTCTTCATGATTTGATAAGGTCCGAAAAATCTGGGGGCCAGTTTTTGATGGATTCTGTGCACCACCGATTGTTGTCGATGAGGACGTAGTTTGAGGAAAACCCAATCACCAACCTCAAATTGCACTTCCTTGCGTCTCTTGTCAGCTTGGTATTTCATGTATTCCTGGGCTTTGAGTAAATTAGTTTTCAATTGACGCAACGCCTCATCTCTGTCCCTTAACTCCTGCGCTACAGCTTCCACTCTAGTTTCGCCCTCCAAAAAATGCACCAACACTCGAGGCTTTCTGCCATATACTACCTCGAAAGGGGTGAACCCTGTAGACACATGAAATGTGGTATTGTACCATTCGCTGCCACGGAATCCAGTGTGCCCATGTCTTAGGTTGATCGGCAATAAAACAACGTAGATAGGCCTCTAAACAACGATTAATCACTTTGTGGCCATCTGTTTGGGGATGGTATCGAGGACATTTTAAGCACGTGCCTACTAACTTGAACAACTCTTTCAAAAATACTTACAAACAAGGGTCACGATCACTAAGAATGGACTCGAATTCCATGTAATCGACCACTTCCTTCACAAAATAGCCTATTGAGGCGGTAAATGGATGTTTAAGAGGAATGAAATGGCTGTACTTGGAGAGCGGTCCACAACAACCAAGATAGCTTCAAATCCATTACTTTTGGCAAACAAGTAATGAAATCATAGAGATCTCACTCCATACCAAAACCGGAATAGGAAGAGGTTGTAGTAATCCATTAGGAGTAGTTGCATATTTTGTCGTTGACAAGTATCCCTTTCACAAATCTTGCACCCTCCGCATCATCCCTTGCCAATATAAAGTTCCGCCATTCTCCTATAAGTGCGTAGGTAGCCGGAGTGACCCCACTCGGAGAAGAATGAAAATCTTTGAGTAAATCCTCAATAAGTGGCGAGTTAGCGGTATAACTAACCTATTTTTGTAGAATAAGATGCCACCCTTTAAAGCAAAACCGGTTTAGCATTAGGATCCTTTTGAATAGCCTCCACAATATTTTAAGCAAGGATCGGTTGATACTTCTTGTTGCGATTGCTGCTCTGCGCCAATAGGGTAGGATTTAATAGCTTGCAACTCGGCATCCTCGTGTTGTCGAGATAATGCATCAGCCACTTTATTTTCCACTCCCACTTGTACACCACCTCAAAGTCAAAACCCAACAACTTAGCCATCCATTCTTGCGATTTCTTTGTGGTAATACGTTGTTGACAAGTGTTTTAGGCTTTTTGATCGAATAAACCACAAATCTCCTTCCTAACAAATAATGTCGCCAATGTTAAATAGCTAACACCAACGCCATCAACTCCTTATCATAGGCGATTTGGATAATCTAGATGATTCAAAAGCTTTGCTAAAATATGCAATGGGATGCTTGATTGTAATAACACCGCACAACTCCTTTTCAAAGCATCACATTCAATTTCAAATGGAAACTTGAAATTAGGTAGGGCTAAAACTGGGCAGTTGTAGCAACTTTCAATTTCTCAAAGCTTCCTGCATTCCATCTAAAACCTTCCTTCTTTGTCAATTCTGTCAAGGGTTTAGCAATTTTTCCATAGTTAGCTATAAATTTTCTGTAATAACCCGTTAACCCCAAAAAACCTCGCACTCCTTTGACATTCTTAGGAATCGGCCATTGTAACACACTACTAACCTTGGCAGATCAACATGACCCTGCTTTAGATGACATGGCCCAAATATTCCACTGACCGAAGGTACATTTCTTCCGGTTTGCCACAAATTGTTGTTTGAATATTAAGAACCACCTCAAGTCTGCAAATGTTCACCCAACTAATCTTGTATACTAGTATATCATCAAAAAACTAGAACAAACTTCCTTAGAAAGGGCTTGAAAATTGCATTCATCACCGATTGAAAGGTTGCAGGAGCATTGGTGAGGCCAAGCGGCATTACCAAAAACTCATAATGACCTCAGTCCGCGGTTTTATGAATATCCTCTTCCTTCATACAATTTGATGATAACCGGATTTAAGATCGAGCTTAGAGAAATAATCGCAACCATGTAACTCATCTAACAATTCATCTACAACAGGAATAGGGTACTTGTCCTGAATTGTTACCTTGTTGAGTGCACGGTAATCTACACACATACGCCAAGATTGATCCTTCTTCTTGACCAAAATGACGGACTAGAGAAAGCTTGTCTTCTAACCACCACCCATGATGGGCTCGAATTTGTTTTTCAATTTCATCCTTGTGTAAATGAGGATATCTGTAAGGCCGCACACTTACCGGACCAGCACCCTGTAAAAGATCAATTGAATGACTAGTGTTTCGCACCGGAGGAAGACCCTGGATTTCTTGAAACACCATAACAAAACGATCCAACAATCCTTCCAACTCCTCGGCTTGATCGAGACACGTGACACTTGTGACCCCGCATCTCCACCAAGGTAGGCCATTCACAACTGCTATCATTCGAGAAGGAGTGATAATACTTTGAAAGTAGCCATTTTATCATCTACTGCCTGACCAGTAATTTCACCATACTGCCCTTATTGTTGAACACCATAGACATTTCTTTCCAATCCATGGTCACCTTCCCCAAAGTTTCCAGCCACACAACTCCTAAAATCAAATCCACACCTCCTAACTCCAGAACATAAGCATCAAAACAAATTTGCACCGCTCCCGTTCATCTGAATTGATTGCATCTACCCCTAGTTAGGACACGATGACCATCTCCTAACTTAACACTCAAAGGATTAGAAGGCACCATAGGCAATCCAAGGGCTTCAACCACCTTAGGGGATATGAAATTATGTGTGGCTCCACTGTCAATAAGAACCAAAACAGATGCACCTTGTAAACATCCCTCCAATTTCATCGTTCGGACCTGGTTTGGATTAGTGGATACACCAAACAGTCCTATGGTTTTACATTCTAATTCCTCTTGCGTGAGCTCTTCTTCCGACCCAGCCTCCAACACCACAATCTCCCCTTCATCGTTGACAATTTCATCATCCCCCAAGATAATTAATCGTAACTGTTTTGTCGCACATTGATGGAGAGGATCCCATCGTTCGTTGCAACGAAAACAAAGTCCTTTCGCACGACGCTCATTAACCTCTGCACTTGGTAAATGGCGAACACCACGAGAATGACAATGTGAATTGTCACCTAAATTTGTGCGGGAAGATGCTGTAGAATTGGTAGGACGTGTTGACCCAGTTTGAGATCCCGAACCTGGACGCGTTCTGCCCAAATAGTTATTAGTCTGGTTCTGAATTGCAGATTTGTTCCCTTCCCCTTCGCGAACAGCCCAAGTAGGTTTCTGAGATTTTGTCCAAGAGCCATGACCCGGTTTGTGCCGTGATCCAGAATCTTGACCAGAAGCCACCACAAATTCACTTTCAACATCACGAGCCAATTGCATTGCTAAGTAACGGTTACGAGGCTTGAAGGTACGCACGCGAGAGCGAATATCATGACGTAACCCACCAATGAAATAACCAAGAAACTGTTGCTCTGGCAAACGACCACACTGTGAAGAATACAATTCAAATTCAGCAATGTATTCCTCTACTGAGCCTGATTGTTTTAGTTCCTTTAATTCCTCAAAAGGATTCTCCAAACGCCCACCACCAAATCGAGCCATCAACGCCTCACGGAGGTTCTCCCACAGGTTCCTCGGTGGAATCATGCCATAGGTTAAACCAATGGATAGTAGGGCCTTCCATGCTCAATTTCGTCAACCGAATCGAACATCCTCGAAATTGTTGTACCTCAAAGTACGTCTGCCGAGTGATCCATGCAACCGGATCGTCACCGGTAAATGCCGGCACTCCACCTTCTTCGGATAAGCGAAATTCATCCGGTGAGGCAAGCGACACACGCTTGGCTGCGACTCGTCGCGATTAGCTACTTGCGTTGAATCTCAACACCAATGAACTCGTAAGGCAGCGTCGCGATCAGCCGCACGCGTTGAATCTCAACACCAATGGACTCTCGTAGCGCGATGCTAGCCTCCCCTGCGAACACGGTCAGCCATCTTAGGAGCTCTGGGCATCAACAATGGTAGGTCGGACCAATTGATAGAACAGAGGTAAGATAGAATATGATAGCGAAAATTATTTTATTAATGAATGTGAAAACAGAATGAATTTCAGAGTTCTCGCTCCTCGATCGAGAAGGAATTCTCTCACTGCCAACCCTAATCTCAAAACTGAAAAGTAATAATAATCCTAATAACTACTGCCCCATACATTCCTATTTATATGGGGAAAACTAACTGAACTAACTCCTATTTATTTGGATAATAAAAACTAACTAACTAAGTCACTCCTAATTATTTGCGGAATAAAAACTAACTAATTGAGCCAACTCCTAATTATTTGGAGAATACTAATTAACTGGGCCCATTACCCAATTGCTTCCCTTTCTTATTCTTTCTCACATACACCCTCCATTGTTTAGGCCCAACATTGTCTCTGTTAACTAACACATCCCCATCATCACTTGTGGGGTCCGATCCATTCCTATCAATATCCCATGAATGCACATTGAACAGACTTTTCTTCAAGCATACGTCTTTCAAACGGAAGTACGTGAACAAAACATGCACACTCAAAATTATGTAAATCACTATAATCAAGTTGAGTTTTAAAAAGACAAAAGCGTACACATAGGTCTCGGACATGCACGTACTAGGAAGAGCCTAGTCACATACAAGATGCAAGCCAAACTGAAGTGAAACTCGAAACCCTGATTTGGGATCGTCACCAAACTGATACCATGTATGGAATTTTGGCTTGATGCCTTTTGTTTTGATATTTCACTGAATATATGATAGTTATAAGTTACATTTACAACTAATAATATTAAAGCGAACATATTCTCGGAAATATGATAAATATAATTACACATTGATATGATTTCCTAATTGACCGTGCTTGTATCTCATAGCTTGCTGATGCTAGATAAATGATTCAGAATTTCAGATAAAGAAATTTTAATGTGAACTTTGGCTAATCATTGACAGTGTTATATAATTCACACATTATGAGAAATTGGTAGTTCTTATCCATTATAGAAGCTACCAGAATGATATCTGTATTTTACAGGGGGGTTTGCAAGTTCTCCTTCAATCTATTAAGGAACAGGATGCTGATAAAGTATCAGTGAACCTTCAATCTACATTGGATATCGTGGCAGATCTAGAGACATTACAGGTGATGCAAACCAGATAATATGATGTTATCTTGAAATCAAGAGCCGTTAATTTCATTTTTTCCATTAAAATGACTGAACTTATGTAACAATATGACACGATGTCCATAATCTGAACTTGATATTGTGGCAATAGGCACCAGGACTATCTTTTCTCTTGCCGGGGCAATACATGCAATATCCACGGTTAGTGACTCCTATTAAAAATTCAGCTACTATGTTGATGTAGTTTATAATGAATCTTGTGCCATATTTCACATCCCCACCCGGTGGCCCTTTAGATCTTGAACATAACTACAATCATTTGATACGAGGCAAGCATAAAAATGGTTATACGTTTAATCATCCGTATAACAAATCTTTCAAAAAATTTAGTGAACAGAACATAGGTGGAAAACCAACATTTTCCTAATTCTTTTGTAGGCTTTCAGGGAGAGCAACTGTTGAGTTCATAGTTGAGAAAGGAGATGGATCAACATTTTCTCCAGTTGGTGGAGAAGAGAGAAAAACTGCCACCATTCAGGTAAAACTCCGTCTATAACTTGTTCTTTATGATTAGCTGCTGGTTGTTGATCTGATTGGCCAGGTCTGTTAAATCATCCATAAACATTAAGAAAAGGTCAATATAACACTCCCTCCGTTCCAAAATAAGTGTCTTTTAAGGTTTTTCAGCGAGATTAACAAGTGTTTAAATTTTACAATAAATGAATTCATAAGTTTTTCAATTGTACAAAATTTTACTTATTGGCTATTAACAGTTGTCATAAATGCATTGTACGTCATAATGAATTGAAAGTGATGAACACAATAGTTAGTTTGTAGTAAATTAGAAATAAATTTATTAATGTTGTATTGAAAAAATAAAACAATGTTTATTTTGGAAAACTTTTCCTTTGCTAAATGACATTCATTTGGGATAAAGGGGGTATAGCATGCTGAATGGTGCATTGATAATTTACTGTTCGTAGATAGTTTATTGAAACTAACTGACGGTTAATTTCTTCTCAGGTTGTTATAGATGGATATTCGGCTCCATTAACTGCAGGAATTTCAAAAACTGGTAAGGTAGTGGAACAGTACTTCAGCCTTGTGAACTTAGTATGGCAATTCATTGCCAATATCCCGTGTGTACCCACTCTTCGTTTTCATTGCCTGACATGGTTTGCTTTTTGGTTTGATAGTTAAAATAGAGAAGAAAGAACGGCTTCTACATTCTTAAAATTTTGTTTAGTATAGTGTATGCAGCATATCAACTATTATTAATAAGAAGAATATATTAACCGGAATACATGTATTGCCATGTTGAGAATTAATATTCATAACCTTGTCCAAAGTTGATTATAACGAGGAAGAGTCAACTTCTTAAACAAACCTTGGAAATATAAGGAAGTACGATTTTCTGTGGAAAATTGGGAACGACAATATGTTGCAAACTGGAACATTCTGTTTTTTCTATCAAAAATATGTTGTTTAGAATGTGAATATGAAGCTGTATAATGCGGTATTGTTCATTTTTTTAAGTTTTGTTTTAATCATCTAGATAGTTTGATTTTACATACCTCCCACTTATTAACATATTTTCAAGCCATATCTATCTAATGTGTTCTCTCACCACACTCAGTCACTTATCCTATAGGTGATGGATGGAACATATAATGGCATAAAGCTCAACTGTTCCAATCAAGCTATTCTTTCAGAAAATAGACTAGATAAGAGCAGTGATTACAGTGTTCCTTTGAAATAATGCCAGCCGGACAATTTGAGCCCTGTATAAAACAGCATTAAGTGTACAGGTATGTTTTTGTTTTTGTTTTATTTGATCGCATCTTTGCAGCACACTTGACTGACATTTATAGTCATGTTCTCATTTATTTTCCTATGTGTCCTTTGGAAGGATGGAGAACTGCATCTGTTTATGGAGCAGTTGCTATGGCTCATATCTGAGGAGTATCATCACCTTATATATAATATAAGTGCAATCCGCCATTTTCCTGCTACCTTGTATTTATTTTCCTAATCACTTGTTAAAGCCTAGTTAGTAATCTTTTAATCTTATCCTCTGTTGTAGGCTGGCTTGGGAGGGATATCTTTTGAAGAAGGGCAATTTTCAGTTTTGGGTAAGCCATGTTAGCATTGTATAATCTGTTAAAAGTAATCAACTTTGAAATTTAACTTTTTCTTTTATGTTTTGTTGTTTATTTTCTGGTACTATGCACAATGCAGATATACCACCACTGGGAGAGATATTCTCCCCAGATAAAAACTGGTGATATCATTCGTTCGGCAAAGCTGATTGAAGGCCAAGACCGACTTGTGTTGCCAAAAGAAAGTTGAGTAGGCCACTTGGTCTTACGGTGTTATCTGAGCAGGTAAAAACATTCCATTCTTTGTAATATGTATGTATGCTATTCGGTATCAGCCTGATTTTCCTGATGCAGGTTGTGTTGTAAATTATAATTATTTTTAATATTATGATTCAAGATTTGAAAAATACAAGTTAACTTTCAGACGCATCCTGTATCGTATTCATATAATTTCACTCAAAATGACTAATGAAGTATGTTCGAAGTTAAAATCCGAATACAATTACTTGAAGAAAAAACCATTGGTGTAATTGTAGGAAATGATATACTTTAGGATATTTCAGTGAAATTTGGTGCAAAACAATAATCCGCAAGAAATCCTGATGTCAGCTTACATTCACTCCTGATTCTATTTTGAACTTTTAGTACTATTACCTGCGAAAAATATTGCATGTATCTGCAAGGAATGTTCGGTACTAGCAAAACCTCACAGTGCATCGGAAAAATCACCTCCAAACATGACAAATGGACATTTCAAATTTACATAAAATTTTAGAGAAATATATACTGGAGAATCTTTAGAGAAATATATGAATTTTTACATTATTGCTTTGCAGAAAAAGTCAGTTAAGTTTGATTTTGTTTAAGCAACACCTCCTTAATCACTTTGTCCAAATTCATGTATGAACCACCACCAGGTCTAGTATCCTCCTCTACTTTCTTCTTCAACTCATTTGTCTTTTCCCTCATCTTCTTTCCTCTCTCTCCCACCATCAATTCATTCACCAACTTCTCCACCTCTCTCTCTTGACATTAGTATCAATTTCAATCCCAATCTCCCATATGTTACAAATGTATCTGCAGTTTGTTGGTTGATCAGCAAAGAATGGCCAACACAACATCGGCACTCCACCACATATGCTTTCAATCGTTGAGTTCCATCCGCAATGAGTTAAGAATCCCCCAATCGAACGGTGCTTCAACACTTTCTCTTGTTGACACCAACCCACGATTAGGCCTCTATCTGAGACTTCATTCACAAACTCAGATGAAAAACTACCGAACCACCGATGACAAGATCAGGCCTAATGATCCACAAAATGGTTTCTTACTGTTGGCCAAACCCCAAGCAAATTCCAACAGTTTTCTAGAGACATAACTGTCGTGCTTCCAAAGTTCACATAAACAATAGATCGATTCTTGCGAATCAAGCCACTCAAAGCATTTAGGGTCTTCTTTCCAAAGGTTGGAATCTAAAGATGCCAAGGGATCATGTGGAGATTGATTTAAAAAGAAGCAAAAGGGCCAATGGTGTATAAAGAAGGAACATAGAATAAACAACATTGATAACATCACTCTCAAGATCATTACAAGTATTGAAAACAATAGCTGAGGCTCTTTGAAATCTATCTACTACTTCAATGATAAATTCTATCATCAAATCATTAGGATTGGTTGTCCTTATAAAAGCAAGAAGATCCTTCAGTCTAAAATTTTGCAAACCTGGAATCCAATCAACTTTAGTGTCCAAATATCCATTTGTTAGATAACTCTCATCTGTGTTTATTAACTCCAAAAGTCAATAATATTCGCAGCAGTGTCACAATTTTGATATATTATAAATAAAATGAGGAGCATAGATTGTTGTTAGTAGTTACCTTTGAGTGGTATGATACCTTTCTCAATGAGTGTAGGAAAATGTAAAGCAGACAAGAAAGAACAAGCACTAGACGGGACAAGGAGAACAACTGGGAGTGCATGTTCTTCAGCAACCTGTATTGTAACTGACATGAAACTATCAGAAACTAGGCATGTAACAGGAGGTATAAGGCCAGATTTGGCAGAATCATCAAGCCTAGCGACAAGTTCACGAAAAGGGTTGATGAAGTTCTTTCTGATTGATTCGCGAAGAGATTGCAAGTCTTGATTAATATCACCATCACCATTCATTTCTGGAACGATTTCAAAGTCAAAGTCAGCAAAACCATCAAAGGCTTTTGGACCCATTGACTTGAGCAAGCGTTTGTGATTGTATTCAGTATTTACAAAGGTTATATAAAAGCCTCTAAGGTGAAGTAGTTTTGCTAGTTGTAACATTGGATTGATATGGCCTTGAAGTGGATATGGAGTTAACACTGCATGTGGTTTCTCTCTGCAAAATTATTCATCTCTGGTATGCCTATGTTTTTCCTATGCATTGTAAGAGTGGTGGGCATAGCTCTTTTCTATAATAGACACAAAGGCCAATTTCAAACTATGATGTTTAAGAAATGGTCAAACGAAACAGAACAAGAAAAACAAACAAAGGTGAAAGATTCTGAGTACGTACCCTTACATATTTCTAAATATTATTGTCATGTAAAGCAACAAAATAATGGACCGGCCATAGTATATACTCTTGCTAAACGGATCATTATCTTATTAGAATGTGCGAGTTATCATTTTGTAATTTGTCTCTATGGATAATCTATTCGTTTTCCAGACATATATAAAGGTATTTCAAAGGAGCAGGTGGCCGAATCAGATGCTAGAAGATGGGATGAACGTTTTCCAACTGTGCTAACCTTCCCTCTGTCTTTTTTGTTACATCTTGTGTGTACAGTATATTTGTAATGAAAAAATTGATATGTTTTTGTTTTTACATGATTGAAGTATGTGGGTTTGATCCCGAATGCAGAGTACCGAATTCCATGCAAACTTAAGATTTTTCTTCAAAGTTTATTGACGTCTCTAGGGCCATTCTCGACCGAAGATCATTTCCCCTTCCCCGTCCAAGTAAAAGCACAGTCCTAGGCCGACTTGTTGCGAACCCAACACGACCTTTGGAGTGGCTAGCTTCTAGAGAGGGTGGGCCATTATTGTCGTTTTAATGCTTTTATCACTTTTTTGTATGTGTGCTTCGTATGGTGGGGTTTTGATTGGTGTGCTCGCACGTGCGTGGCGTCTGCAGAAACACCCCTGAGTTTTTATGCTTGGGCCTTGATCCCTTTGGTCGTGAAGTTGATTATATAGAAATAACGTTAACCGCGAACTAGAAAAACATAATTAGGTGGACTAACCACCACTTATTCTTCGTATTTTGTTTATTGTTAGATCAACCATTTTTGGGAGGCTGGACATTCTTAGTTGGCCGGTTAGGGACACCACATTGATTTCTACTGCCTTGCTTCTCCTTGATCTTGTTGGAGTGCTTGATATATCTTTTTATTCCATTAGAGACCAACATTGATTGTAACCGACCTTCTTTGAAGATTATGATATTTGAGCTTGAGATTGATCGATGAGGCTACATCCTCCAAAGTGTTTGCAAAAGGTCTTTCGAAAATGAAATTGTAAACACTTTTGTTGAGGACCATGAAGAACAGTGAATTGATGAACTAGACGTTTTCCCTTGTCCTACAAATATCAGTAAATCGACTTATCCATGGACGAGTCTCCATGTCATTAAACGCGTATAAATCTAAGCTATAGTATGACCATAAGCATCCATCTTCTCGAACTACCTACAGTACATGTTGTCGCATGAGCTACTCCCGTCAATCAGAATTTGTAAGACATTGAAATGTCCAATCGTAGTTGTTATAACTAAAGGAAAGATTTCATTTAGGATTCTCCCAATTTTCGTATAGTCATGGAACTTAAGCATTGAAAGGTCAGGGGTTTTGGTTAAAGTATTTCCATCCTTTTTATGAACATCCAGCATCTGGGCGATCTTTGTTTTCATTGTCTCCTTGGATATGATATTTGCTCAGGAGAATGTATTAGTGTTTCCCTTGTTAGCCTTCTTATCTTCACCACTAGTCTCCACATATGTGGTTTTTGAGGGGGGTTTACGCTTGGATGACTCTTGTCTTTCTCTTTTTTTCCGCCTTCACGTACTGGACAATCGACCTCTTTCTCAAGGAAGTTATTGTAACTAACTACCTTTTCGGGCCGTGAAGTGAGCAGTGAATATCTCAGAAGTCCTTTCAGAATTTAATTATTCTATACGATAGAGCATTGTACCATAGCCTAGTCGGTTCGATCAATGTTAGCGTGGGAAATTTACAATTGGAGGCTTCATTGGCATGGAAGTAATTCAACCATTCATTGACGAGTTGCATGTGCTTGTTCGACATTCCGTCCCATTGTATTCACCCAGTTTAGAAGGTTTCACCATAGATTTTGGTTTTATGCTATTCAAAATACAGGTGCATAGAGGATACTTCTGAGGATTCTTTGGTGGCTGTTTTGTACTTGGTCCTGTGGAGAAACATTCATGCCTCGGTCTCCTCAGGGATCTTACGAGGACTCTAATGCTTCAACACAGCCGGCTCAAGGATGGCGGCTTGGCTTCTTTTACATTGCTTATTGTGCGACGCTTACCTTGGAGCCGAGTTGTGTAGTCTTTCTTTGAGACAGATCAACCTCTCAATTGCTTGTAAATTATGCTGTCGAATTATGTTGAACATCTTTTTCATTAATTCATTGATGCCTTGTATATCACAATAGTTGGAAGCCAGAAAATGCTTCTGGTTATGCAATTGGTGTTGCTACCAGTGGTCTGATTGGATGAAGTGGAGTGTTTGCTACATGGACTGTTATGCCTTGAGTAAGAGGCGGAGGAGGCTGATTAATCACCGCTTAAGAGGAAGTGGCTTCGCGTAATAACTCAGAGTAGCTCTAGATTTAACCATCTGTGAAAAGGTTTGGAAGCCAGGAATTTGGAAAACAAGATATCAAAGTTGATACGCTACTTGACTAGATCAAAGACGATGAATTTTCGTGTTCAAATTCTAGATCTCTTGATTCGATAAACGGAAAAGGTTTCAAACTAATAAATTGAAGAGTAAACGGAAAAGGATAGAATGATTGTTCTTAAATAACATAGTTCGCGCTTAAAAAGCACAATCTATCATTTTCCCTATATAGCACGTCGAGGCAAGTTGCAATGTAATAATAATAATAATAATGTGTGTCAATGGTGCCCAAATGTTGTAAGGTAGCAACTATAACAAAACCCTTGAGAAAAATAGAAACTATGCCTACCGATTAAACTTTAAGGCCTTCTTCTTTTGCTTTCTTGAACCATTTAAGTGTGCTCTCCAATGTTGTGTAAGCGGCAACGTCTGTCAAACTCTTGCTTTCAACAGCATAATCAAATACTTCATAAGCATCTGCGATTCTACCAACTCTACACAATGTCCTGACAAACGTAGCATAAGAAGCCATATCAAGCTTCAGACCATCCGATTTCATCATTTCATAGAACTCCATGGCCTTATCAAACAGCCTAGACTTACACAACCCATGTAGCAGCGTGTTATCGTGCACAAATTCGGACTGCAGCCCTTCATCTCCATCTCTTCCAACAATGCCAATGCAGCCAAGGTCTCACCTTTCCTGCACATCCCATTCATCAGAGAAGTATAAGTCACCTCATCAGGGAAATGACCCTTCTCCGTCATAACACGCAACAACTTCTTAGCTTCTGTGACCCGACCGATTTCGACAACCCATAAATCAAAGTATTATAAGTAACAAGATCAGGCTCCACCCCATTCTCCTTCATCTGATTATAAACCTCAATTGCCTCACTCCCTACTCAACATACAATAACCTTTCATAATTGTATTATAAACAAAGCAATCCGGCTTAAACCCTCCTCATGAAGAACCTTCAC
The DNA here is from genome assembly GCA_021764765.1 of Vicia sativa. Lineage (NCBI taxonomy): Eukaryota > Viridiplantae > Streptophyta > Magnoliopsida > Fabales > Fabaceae > Vicia > Vicia sativa. Next base: position 8,674,455 of record CM038796.1, read on the forward strand.
CAACCTCATCGCCTCACGCAAATTCTTAGTGTTACACACATTATCAATCAGAATCGTATACGTAACAAGATCCGGTTTCACATCAAATTTACTCCGCATTTCTTCAATAAAACTATAAACAGAGCTCAACGTGCGGCACTTACATAGATTCTTAACAAGGAAATTGAAAGTGTAAACATCAGGCACACAATGCTTCAAAGACAGCTCTTTAATCAACTCAACCGCGTCATCCACACGATTAGCCGAACAAAGTGCCCGAATTGCTAAATCCACAGTAACTTTATCAGGGCTTATACCATCAGACACCATCAAATTTAGGGTTTGATGAATTGGGGCAAGTGCAGAATCAGTGGAATCAGCAGATTTGCAGGATTGGGTAAGAAGGATATGGTAAGTGGATTTCTCAGGGGAGAATAAAGGGTGAGTCTTTGTCATGTGACGGAGAAAAGCAATGGAATCGTTGATGGTGGAAATTGAAGCGTAGGATTGAAGAAGGGAGTCATGGAAGCGGGGATCATTTGAGGTGTTAGCGATGGAATTGAAAAGGGTTTTAGCGTCTTGGAGGTTTGGGGATTTGAATGGGGATAAGGGATTGGGAGGTTGGGGTTTTCGGGATTTAGCAGGGAAGTGGCGAGGTTTGGAAGAAGATGGAAGGGATGAAGATGGTTTGATTATGTTTGGGTTAGAGAGTGCGGAACGAAATGAAGGAGGAATTTTTCCCATTCTTCTTCTTCTCAGGATTCTTTGCTGCTTGTTTTTGTACTTGGTCCAGTGGAGAAACATACAACATAATGCTCTAAAAATATTGAAACATACAACATAATGCAATGCTCTAAAAGAGATTTTAAAAATATTGAAAAATATTAAAGAGATTTTAACTATTAAAGAATGTGAGATGAATGATGAGTTACATAATGCTCTAAAAATATTGATTAGTGTCAGATATTTTTCAAATACAACATAATTTTTCATATTATTATTTCAAAAAATAATTTAATAGATTATATGTTTAAAGAGAAGTTAGTGAAACAAACAATCGATATTAAATGTATTAAATCCAAATGTGTTTTTTGTCATTATAATGTCTTTTTTACTTGTTCAGATGAACAACATTGAGAGTTGCACAAATAATCACAAAAAAAACATAATCTCATTCTCAAACTCTAACAAAATCTAAACATTTAACATTTTAGCACAACAATCGGGGAAAGGTTGAGCAATGAGCATTCTATCTTTGTGAAACTTTCATTTGAGCAACACATATTTGTGGGAGACATACCGGTTGTGCACCTAAAACCTAAGAAGAAGAAGAAGACATGAGCCCTAAACACATATCATCTTTGTGTTTCCTTGCTTTTTCAAAAGTTAGAGGACGATATGTGTTTAAGGTTCTTGTTGTTTTGAACTTTTCGTTAGGGTTTTGTGTGTCTGTTTTTAGTATATATTATTTAGGTAAGTGTAACTGAATACTACAAAATCGAGGTGAAAATTGATTTATTTTTGGATTAAAACCATAAACTGAAGTTGTTGGGATTGGAAGCTTGTACCTTGAATTAATTTACCCTCAATTTTTTTTAGCAAAATCGATGTGTAAACTAATTTGAAGCATAAACTAAAGTTGTTGGGATTACCTGAATTAGTTGGCTAGTTTGTTCATTTTAAACAGAAAAAAACATGGCACATTAAGGTATTATACTTTGGTGTTACTTTGGTGTTTTGTTACATGAGACTAAAACGTTGTCATAAAATGTAATATTTATAATAGTTATAGTAGTTGATTTTAACTTCCAATGTGGTGTAGGAGAGACTGACCTGCAAGATTAACACTCTAACGCTCAAGTCAGTATGTAAAGAAGAACAATGAATGAAAATTAAATTTAAATTTGTAAGCCTAATTTTTTTCGTGCCGATTCTTTTATATAGTGAAACAGTTATAACAATCTGCTATTTGTTAGGCGTGTGATGCATAGGGTCTTAGATATATCTTAAACTTGAATCACATTTATTCTTCTATTTAGTAGTTTTTTGCGTTGCAAATGTTCAAAACAAATTTTAACTCCTTCGGAATGGTCGATCTACAACTCCCAAAACACCTTGCATTTGTCTCTTTCAAACATAACTATTGATTGTCTGCTTCTTTATTATATTAACTAATAAAGAATAAATTTATATCTTTTAAGCAATTACTCTGATAATTATGAGGTAGCCGTGCAGCATATCACAAAATAGAATGAAACAAAGACAGAACAGAATACAGTTTATTAAAAAACCGCACCCCGCATGTACAACCAATTTATGCCGTCTTTCCGGCTTAATTAGACACCCATATTATCCCAAACTATCATTTGTTCTTTAGTCTTACTATATATACCTGTTGCTTCTCCTCTAGCTAGCTCCAAACAAACATCTTCTATTAATATTATTTCATATATACCGCCATATTTAAATGGCTATTTGTACTACTACTCGTCATTTGTTCATTTTCTTTGTGTTCTTCTGCTTCACTCTTCGCCTTATTTCTGCTGGTTAGCCTCTCATATTTTATGGAGTAAGCAATTTTATGCAATACCTATAGTTATATCTCTTGAGTGATTTCTTTTTTTCTCTTATATTCAGAGGTTCGTATTGCTGCTAAAGTTTGTGCAAGGCCAAGTGGAACATGGAATGGACCTTGTGTCGGCTCTAGCATATGCAACGATCAGTGCAAGGAGAGAGAGAACGCTATCGGGGGAGGCTGCCACGTCTTGGCTTGTTACTGTCAATATTTTTGTTAGTAATCACGGACGGTGATCAAAATCATCATAAAACATGGAAACAGTTGCACTCTTGTTTGTAGGAAACAAATTATAGTAAAATTATAGATTATCTTGTATGACTTTTATGTTGAACTTGAACCCAACATTGTTTATGTAAATGATGTTGGAACCTATAACTGTGATGTGTTTGTGCATGACTATACTTATTATCTTCCTGACTATAACAAACACTTCAGTTCGAAGGGAATCATTTTAAAAGCCGACAACAAAAGATGTTATATTTCTCAACAATCAAAATGGTTGCTAATGTTTTGAAGGATGGATCCCTGTAGTTTTATAGACAAATGAACAACCAAAGAAGGATAAATGACAAAAAATACTCTTCTAGAATGAAAATGACTAGCTTTGTAAAAAAATCATTCACAATGGTCTAGCTGAGGATTTATATGACTATAATTATTTTGTAAAGACACTAGGATTATCGATGAATATATAGTGAGCTCTTGATATGGTGGTGCATATCTAGATGCGGCTGTGTAGGGGTGGATTTGAAACGTTAGTGTTTTAGGTCGGTTAAAAGCCCAATAAAGGGAAGTCCACTTACTGCTCTAAAGAAAGTCCAATGACTACTTGATCTAGAGGTGTAAACATTTCTACACATTTAAGATCTAAGATACACACTTTTCATAAATTATTGTACACTTTTCATTTCTTTTATTTTTGAAGTCTTTTGTATTATAAGCATTTTAATGACATTTATCATATTTTTTGTCTATTATCTTTATCTAAAACTTATTTCGATTAGAGTTTATGTTAAGTTTATCAAGATTCAAACATCACAGTTACAATCACAGACATATTTAGTAGTATTTTCTGCACAAATTGTATTGAGTTTTTACGAATTTAATCTCTTAAGTGAATCAAAATCATGATGGTTTGCTAAAATCACCCGGTAAACAACGATATAATTACTTTAGAGAATAGCAAAATCAAGTTAAGGTTTATATTCAAACTAGTTTAATAGCAAACTTGATTTGAAACTCTATCGAGTTTCATGCATTTTCATCAGCGTTTATGTGTGTGTATTATGAGTGGATGTGACTTGGTAGTGCTACCTAAATTTATGTATTTTTTAATAAATTGTATATTCTTTGCACGCAATTGAAAATAATAATTCCTCAAATTAGAGAGGATCACGATGAACGACAAAGATCTCCTTAAAATTATTAACAGTGCTAAGTGTCTCTGAGACTAAATTCAAAATCAAAATTGTGATAAAATTGAGAGAAAGCTCTTTTCATCTCTTTCACGTATTATTGAGTCTAAATTATATAACCGCAGACAATTTTAATTTTCGTTTAGGAATAAAATCATTTAAATATTTTTAGTTTTGTTGGAAATTACACAAAAAAAGTTGATTAATAACATAGTTTGTATAATCATAAATGAAGTGATAAAATTATTGAATTTTGTATTATAGTGACTTCAAAAGGGAAATGATATTATACAATTGAATGAAATAGGTGTCCTTGTTTTTGAAATAAACAGGCTTTATGCTCAGGATACACAGTATTCATTTTGAATAACAGAATTATAAAAAATTTGATAACAAATAATCGATATATACATCCTTTATTGCAAATCAATTTGTTGTGTTGTCCACAAGCTATAGGATATGAAGAACAATATACAATCACATAAACCAACTTTTGAAAACAGCCGCAATGTTGTGTTTAGGTAGAAGGTGTTTCATATGTGGTACAGCCAGATAATATGTCCTATCGGTTCATGCACCATTCCAATTTCCATACTTACTTTTTTATGTCATATACCAATACACGGATTCATTGCGTGTCTGTACATCCACCACGACCAAAACTGCGTATTTTGTGTTTCTACTTTTATGACCACCAAACCAAACCAAACTGTCACACTCACATTGAGTTGTGAAAGAAATCACCAATTATTTGCACATATGATTTAGAATTGTTGTGTAGATTATACATAAATTTTCATTTTGTCAGCATTTGAAATTGATGATTCTGTTTAGCCTTATATGAGGTGCGTTTGGTTGTTTTGTTGTAAACTAGGATGACAGAAACAACTTGTTAATGACCAGAAAAGCCAAAGCCAAAGGGGTCACCCAAACCCGATAACAAACACATTTGAATTATGGTGATACAAATTGTAATTATCATTCTCGATAACCCGGTGGCCACTCTGAACCTCTTGTTCCGTGGGGTGCCCAAAAGGTGGCGCGGAAGGGACACAAAAGTCACTACAGCTGTAATTCAACATCCCCTGTGTTTGGCTTCCGGAATCAAATTCTGGTATCGTGTCAAACTCGGTCGGGGTAACCCAATCCGAGAAAATCCCGAACTTGTCTTCTTGTTGTAGCATTTTGAGTGATGTCACCCGCGGAAGGGCAAAGCTCTGGTCGTCCATTACCGGAAACGACTCCGACATATCCTCCACATGGGACGACGTGGAAGGTGATGAACCATTGCTGTATTCTTTAACCGAAAACGATTGAACTTCCTTCTGCGAGCTTGAGTTCTTCTTGTATATGCGACATAAAACCCAATCATCCAACTGCATCATAATAACATCCCATAAATACAAGACAAACAGATAAACAGAAAACAACATGAATATAGGATAGTGTTACATACTTTGGAGCTACCAAGGTTGTGTTTTCTTGAAGCGTCAAGAAGGCGATACTCATGCATAATCCAATTCGTTTTGGTCCCTTTTGGAGCTTTCCCAATATAGAAAACAAGTGCTTTCTTTATGCCAACTTTTCTACCTTCCGTTGTGATGACTTTATCCGTTCCGGTAGCTTTCCAGTACCCCGACCCAGCAACTCTGTTGGGTCGAGAACCATTCGGATATTTCCTGTCCCTTGGACTGAAGAAATACCACTCTTTCTCACCGAAATTCGCTTTACCTGCAAAACTAGAACATTAAATTCAACTGCTTCACAAAAATAATAACTAGTTAATTAATTAATTAATAAATGAATTAATTAATTACCTGGAAGAACCCATGGATCGAATTTGTATAAATCAATTTCAGCAATAATAGGCAAAGAGAAATGGTGTCCTGCAACTTTACGACATAGGTACTGAACAAGTAGCTCTTCATCGGTAGGGAAGAATCTGAAACCAGGAGGTAAACTCAACTGTGACAGAGGATCTCTATCTTGAACTCCCATTTTTCTTTTTCTTTCTTTCTTTCTTTTTCTAAGCTTGAGTGTTGGCGGTTATTTATATAGGCATACAAAATGCATCGTGATCTTTCTTTCTTGTTGTACTCCTGTGGGACCCACTTGAGTTTGGGGCCATTTGTGAAATGCCACGTTCATGCTTTCAACAGATCATTATGCGGACAATCTTATCTTCTTACCGTACGGTCACTGCCTTTTGACGGGTCTGATTCAATGTATATGGAACTCTTATAATTTCAACCAAATATTTACTATTACAAATAATGATTCTAATACACTGCACTAGTCCTTTCATAGGATATTCCCTTGAGAAAAACCTCTTTTTATAGGATTTACATGCATATAGTACATCTTTGGATAAGCCTTACTATCAAACTGCTCTTGTGTTTTAGATTACAAAACTACACTTCAATCAAATCAAGGATACTCATCCACTTTATTTAATCTAATAAATTTTTGTTGCAATAGTTTATCAATTGTCAAATAAAACCCTTCCCACAAAACTAAGTTTCTTTTTTTAAATATCTAATTGAAAAATAGTTAGATATATCTAGAATTTCAAATAATGAAGTGTTTTGTTGTTGTAACTTTTTTTTAAAAAAGCTGCTTTAATCATTAAATGTAAAAACATAACTTTGGAATAGTTAAGATTACGCAAAAACAACGGGTAAACAGTAACAAACAAGTTATCTACTCTTTTTGAATGATAAAATTATTTTTTTTTAAAATTATATTTATGTTTTCATGTGACACAATATTGTTATGCATTAACCTTTGCATTTTTTATAAAAATTTTATCGTTTCTGGTGCTAGAAAATCAAAAATATCAAAGATGAACGACATAAAAGCATGTTAATTGTTGAAATATATTTTCTCGTATTTGACCACTTTATTTGAAACGACATTAAGAACTGCGTGTCCTAAAGTAATATCTCCATACCTCAATTTCACCGATAGAGAAATTTCAATCAGATCTACGCATGCATGTTTTTCTCTTATTTCATCCATAAAGATTAATAAAGAAATAATGATTAATAGTTAATATAGTTTTATAATGTCAATTAATTAGAATTATATATTCAATAAATTATTATTTTATTTTATTTATTTTTAATAATATAAAAGGATGTTTATTTTTTATTGTATGATCATGTAAAATTATTTTTACATTTTAATGCATTATTTTGAATAAATTTGTCAGTCAATGATTCACCCGCACTGGTTACTCAAAATAATAAAGAAATTCAAGTATATATCACACAGATAAAAGCTACACAAGTGTCTTTAAAAATAAATAAAAAAGTTGAATACGTGTATATAGAACCAAAATAGAAAGTAACACACGTGTATATGTAAACAAAATACTTTCATTGTTTCATTTTTCTAGTTGTCAGTCTGTGCGTAAGTTTTAAAACAGTTTCATTCGATTTTGTCATTATCATTTTTCACGTGTAAGTTTTCACAATACACGGTCAGCACGCGTAAGTGCCAAAGTCAGACTAGAAACCAAACTTATGATATATTTTTCATTTAATAATTCTATAAATTCTTCTTTTATTCATAATTTATTGACTGAATATTTTATCTTATAAATTTTGTAACGTTGATGGTAATACGTGTCCTTTGTTGAGAATTAAGTATGAGGAAAAAATTACATTAATTAAAAAATAGAATGTTGAATTGAGAGAATACACACATCTATAATTTTAAGGTTTTATTCACTCACAAAGATGTGTCCTAAAGTAAATGTGCTTCGAAATTCGTCTCTAACAATGATATCATGAGCCTAAAGTTTCGAGATAGAGACCGACTAACTTGTATCAAAATACGTCTCACCGATGGTGAATAGAAGGTGTTCCGTTGAAGATTGCGAACGGTGTCGCTCTTTCACATAAGAGGGAGCATTGTGACTCACATTTGAGGGGGAGTGTTGAGAATCAAGTGTGAGGAAGAAGTCTCACATTAGTTAGAAAAAGGAAGAAGATTGAATACTAAATAAGAGAGAAGCCACACACCAATAACCTTAGGATTTTATGTGAATATGTGATGTGTCTCTCATAAAGATGTATCTCAAAGTAAATACTCCTTTAGAATTCGTCCCTAATACCCTTAAGACACATGTTAAAATATTATAATTAAAAAAAAATATGTACAATAAAGTCATATTTAAAATTTCAATAAATTAAATTTATAGCTTTCGAAATAATATTTTACAAAAAATATCCTTAATATGTGCTATTGAGATACATGTTAACTTGTGCCATTTTTTTATTATATAAAATAAAATTTAAAGGATAATTTTTTTTTGATTTATTTCATTTCACATTATCTTTCAATTTATTTGGATTTATTGGTTCAGTGGAACATGATATGATTGGATGGTAGAAAAATAAAGATTTAATAGAAATACGCCGCACTTAGTATAAAATAATTTTACACTGTCGATAAAATTATAACCGTTACTTTTGTTTTGTAAAAACTATTGGAATTCAATATCTTTGTGAGAGATATATTGCTTAGCCATGTAAAATCTAAATGAGTGAATTTTTCAACTTATATTTAATATAAATATAATATAAGAATATTGGTTCACTTACTAACACTTACCTTAATATTCTAAAAGAAATTTAATATACTGACTTTATAAAAAAATTATACTGATAGTAAAATATTGTTAAACTCAAAAAATAAATCCGTCTTTATTTATTAATGTTGTGTTGTAGGCTAGGTTCCACGACACGTGGTGCTTAAATTGTACTTACCTTATCTTACTCTTACTCTTAGTCTCACCTACTTTTTGAGTTTTGCTCTCTTTTTCCTTCTTCTTTTCTCTTAGGTCTTTCTTTCACTCTTCAACCTCTACGTGCAAGGTTATTATTTTATGGATGGAGATAATTAGAGGTTTTGTGTGGTTTTCATTAAAAAGTAATGTGGTGACGTAGTTGGTCAAGGTCAATGTTATGGATTGGTGTGATTCAGTGAACTGTTATCCTTTGATTGGTGACATTTTAGAGTTTTGTGAACGTGGACAAGTTTAGGTACAAGATAGGAAAGAAAATGGGCACTGGCCTTCCTTTCTTGGATATATGCTGTGGTCAAATTCCATATCTTAAAGAAATGATTATACTACCAAACAAAACAAAAAACGTCCCATAAATTGGGAGGAAGAGGGATTCTCTCATACGTAAACTTCTGTGCCTTTCATTGACAACCCTTAATTCCATTTTATCCTTTCTATTATTGTTAGTATTTTGTAATTTTGTCACTTTTCTTTAAATCACTGGTTTCTGCTTTATTCATGTCTATCTCACTTTTTGCTTCCATCAATTTTTATTAGTTCAACATAAGCGTGACAAAAAATAGATGGATTTGATAAGTTTAGAAGATACTAGTGAATAAATGGAAATTCTTAGTGTATACACACTTACTTGTATTTATCTTGGTATAAAATACTATAGCAAATGTACATACTTGTAGATAGGTAGTTAGTAAGCATTTTTAGTTAGTTTGTTAGCTGACAGCTCAGCGTCATCTCATCTATATATGTGATGTAATTTACATGTATGTTGTTGGTTGGTAAATACAAATTATACAATTATCTGATATGCTAGTTATTAGGGGTGACAAAACGGACTGTAACTTGTTGGATCAACCTGTGTACCATCATAAAATGATGGATTGGGTTAAACTTTTGGACCCGCCGTCCATCAAAGTCCGCCCTACTAAAGATCGTCATCCGTCAAAGTCCGTCCCGCCAAATCCCGCCGTTCCTATTCGTTTAGTTTGTTCCATTTTAATTCCACCATTTTTTTTAGTTAATTCTAATAATTAGAATTTTTGATGGTTTTATTTTTATATATTAATTTGTAAATATATAAAAAAATTTGAAGTAAAATTTGTTCAAAGATGTATTATAAAAATGCTCTAAAATATAAATGAAAAATTTAACTGAAATATAAAAAAAAATTCTATTAATCTATTAAGAAAATGAAAAAAATAAATAAAAAAGTAGCCGGGTAAGCTCGTCGCCCGCCACCTTGGCAGGGTGAGCTAGATTTTTATCCCTGTTTCAACTTGACGGGTTTGTCCGCCCCGTTCTTTTTTTGGCGAGCTTAAGGCGGGGTGGGGTGGGGCGGCCCGATTTGCCACCCCCACTAGCTACCATGCCTTCTCTTTCATCTTCTTTTTGGTGTTTTCGTGTAAAGGTTTTCACCATTGACATGGTATCAGAGCTCATCAAGCTCTGGTACCCATCATTTTTTTCTTTTGCGATTTTTCTTTGTCAGCCTGTTTTTCGATTTGGAAGATTCATTATGGATCATTCTTCCCTTCTTTCTTCATCGCAATTGTTTTTCATCCTTCATCGCAATCTTGATTTTCTGCTCATTTATGGCATACCAAAGCTTCACCGATTTCTCTACGAATTCTACAAATTCGTTCTATCTACATATGGATTAGAATCATGTGCCTGTTCTCGTTGCTTCTCTGCTCGATGACAAGAATTATCATACATGGGCTCGTTCGATGCAAATCATGCTTATCTCCAAGAACAAAGAAAAATTCATCGATGAAACTCTCACAAAGCTCCACTTGATGATCCTCTATACGCACCTTGAATTCGATGCAAAACTATGGTGCTTGCATGGACTCATCGATCCATATCGAATCTATAGAAAAGTCATTCTTTGGATCGATAGAGCCACGGGCGTTGGAAAAATCTGCAAATTCGCTTCTCTCACGGTGACATCTTCCATATTTCTGATATTCAAGAAGACCTTTATCGATTCCGAAGGTACGCTCGACGTATCTAATTATTTTACTCAATTGAAGGTTCTCTATGATGAACTTGAGAATTATCGTCCCTTTCTAGCTTGTTCTTGCCCTATACCCTATTATTGTGGTGCTCTTGCATCTATTTTTCACTATCTAGGTAATCGTTTTGCAATATTTGATATATTATTTCTTATGTGTTGTACATATTGTTATAATACCTTTCAATGTGGTAGTTATTCTATGAGTTTCAATACAAAAATTATTCTATGAGTTTCAATACAAAAATTTATGATATATCTAATAAAATCCTAGACAGTATTATGTAGGGTGCTACACATTTATTCACTATATTAAATATTTCGCAATATTTCTACTATTTATTTTAATATTTTAAATATTCCCGTACTAATAAAGTAACACTTAAAAATCTAGAAATACATAAAAAAATTGAATAAAAATAAAAATAATTGATGCTAGTTTCCAGACAGATAAGGATAACTTTAGATTGTAATTCAGTTATGTGTTTTGCTTAAATGGTGGCGCTGTGAGTTGGAAAAGTTCAAAGCAGAATACAGTTGTTGATTATACAACCGAGGTAGAGTATATTGATACCTCAAATGAGCAAAGGAAGTTATTTGGGATAAGAAGTTCATTAGTGAGCTTAACATAGTCCCAAGCACTGTAGATCCCATTTATCTCTATTGTGCTAACAATGGTGCTATCGCACAAGTTACGGAGTCTAGATCTCACCAAAGATCCAAACATATACTTAGGATATAGAAGATGTGAAGATATGTAGAGTACCTATACTTGACAATGTTGTGACCCACTAACAAAACCTCTTGTGAAGTAGAAGCACGATGGCCATACTAAATCTATGGGCATTAGAGGTATGCCTAATTGGCTCAAGTGATAGTCGAAGATTGTTAGTGTAAGTTCTAGAGGCCAATAATTTTATTAGAATTTGATACTTGTATCGAATTGTTTATTAATAATAAAAGGCATTTCTTTTATCATATTTGTTTTTTTAAAATGATAAAGTCCCTAGAATAGATAGTCCATTTAATGAAATGTTAATTGTGACCTAATCATGAGATCTCATTAATCATAAGGGCGTTGTTCTTAAATTATTTATAGTCGAGCTTTATTGTGAACTGGAATAACATTGAAGCATTGAGACAATTATATGGATAGACTGATGATCACATCTCATGCATCATGGATGAAGAGTTATCAAGTCTTAACATAAGTATGAATATTAAGAGTAATATTTATACTGGATTAACTCTCTATAAGAATACTATATTGAAAGTTATGAAGAGTGTCATAAGTTATTCTCATGGTGATAGAGGTGTATACCACCCTTGGGCCTGAAATCACCATGGACCTTAGATGTGTAGTGGAGTACTTTATTGTTGATAAAAAATTGATCGTAACTAGATGATCATAAATCAGTTAATTATCCACAAATCGTGCCGAGGGACATGAGTGATACTTTACCTCACCATGGGTACATAAAAATCATAGACAAATTGTAACATGAGTGAATTGGTTTTCATTCACTAAAATATTTCTCTTATTATACCTTCATCAATCATTACGGCCGCTGAAGAAGATACCAAAAATTTGTAGAAGAGCATTGGCTTCCTCATCAAGTGCATGCAATTCTTTGATTTTTTTTCCTGAAATTTTGTTAGGGATGGATAACTCTGTTGATTTTGCTTCTGAGGCTGAAGTAACCTCCACAAAGAAATCAATATATGCAACTTAGGATATTTGTGAAGGTTGATAAAGCCGCTCAGCACACAGATTTTACACACATTATAGACAATCAAAATCAAGCTGTCTAGTTGGAAGGCGAAAAGGTTGTACTTTGCAAGGAGAGTTACCCTTGCTAAATCTACCATTGAGGCTATTACAAATTATACCAGTGTCTTGTGGCATGCCTAAACAAAGTCCTGAGGAAATCCATAAAATCCAAAGATTTTTCATTTGGGGAGACACTGATGGTGAGAAGCTTATGCACTTAGTAAGTTGAAGTACCATATCCAAACCAAAGAGAATGAAATATCTTGTTGCAGCCTTCTCAATCTTGGTTGGAAACTCATGATAACAGTCTTTGGTGCGAAGTCATTAAAGGCAAACGGCAAGGAGAGGAACAATTTCAAGATTTGTTTGCCTAGATTTCTAACTCGAGTCTCATCAAGTGTTTCTAATTATTCTTGCCAAAATAGTCTTTTAATATCATTGATGTTATACCATGTTTGAATAAACAACAATAGATTAACCAGAAAAATAATAGTAGCACAAGAATGTGAGAGGGAGAGGTTTCTTGACAAAGAAGTAACCAAGCTACTTTTACCCACACATTCATGACAACTTCAAGAGAAACTTAAATAGACATATTACAACTTCAAAGTCCTTTCGAAAAGTCAGAAATTATAACAGTTTCTAGATTATATTAGAGTCAGATAGAAATCTTCTTTGTCACCCCAATCCTCATAAGAGCAAAATAAGCCACAAGTCTATAACCAATTAGCATTATTAATAGAGCCAACAAAGCCATGAGCTGCCCATGCAATTGTAATTCTCCCATTTGCTTTACTAATGGAAACTCGGAAACCAAACACTTCCCATTAGAACAAGGGTACTTTTCATTAATTTCATACTGAGATCCTAAAACAGCTTGTATATGTAGTAGTTGATGGAAATGTACTTAATCCATGCTATAAAACTTGGAACGTGTCGAACATAGAATCCAACAGCCAGCACAAAACTAAGCAAGATGATTGAACCAAGTGTGATTGCTGATTTTGTTTCCATAATAATAGCACCAATGGCAAGGCCTAGTCCTTGCGAAACTAAAACATCGAGTAAGAGGGTAAACAAAGTGTATAAGAAGTTGATCACATTAAGTTTCAACCCTGTCATAAAATATATTATGATAAGGTATATGGTTGGAAGGATAAGCTCCACTGGAAGGTCAACTATGATCCTTGATATGAAGTATGATGAAAGCCTATACATTCCAGAAGATCTTTCTTTCTCCAACATAGTTGCCTCTTGAGGGAAAGTGAATATTGCTTTGTAGAATGGCAACACAGACCAAAAGCTATTGATGAAAAACAGAAGACCAATCTACATCCACACAAAAATTGAATCATGCTTATTACCTTATAGTTATTCATGAATTGAAATTTTTATTTTTTAGTGAAAATACTTATTACCTGATCCTCCAGTTGTGAAATATTTGACCTATACCAAAGTAGTCCTGTAATAAGGGCAATTACAATGACCTTACAGATTCTTAAGGCAGAGAATGGTTCATGTTTTCTCTCTTTTAAGTCTCTTTTTAGAAGAACAGTGAATTGCTGCCACCAAGCGGTAGACCATTTCCCAAACTCACTGTCTTCTAATCTACTCTGGCTTTCATCATTGTCCGGATTTTCATCAACTATTATTAGTTTCCATTTGGCATCAAAGTGGTTCGTATAAGAAGAAACTAATTTCTGCTTATTTTGCGCATGATCCTCGTTCGATTGATCAGTGTAAACTCCTGCAATAATAGTAAACAAAAGTGATCCTTAATTTATGCATGATATGAATCTTCATCTTTTTGATCATGTAACTCGTAAACAAAATAACGAGTAAAGCTCAAGTATGTAAAACAAATAGAGCAAAGAGAAACATACCATTTGCAAGATCTAGAAGGAAGTCAGAAGGGTTCATAGCAATTGCAGGTTCATATCCAATACCAGAGAAATATTCCATGGCGTCAGAACCTTTTCCATAATACAAAGGAATTCCTTCTGATAAAAGCAACACAGTATGAAACATATGATATATCCTACTTGAAGGTTGATGTATTGTCATCACAACAGTTCTCCCATCAATCGCAAGCTCCCATAAATTTGACACAATTTTCTGAGCTGTTGTTGAGTCTAATCCTGAAGTAGGTTCATCTAAAAACAACAAACTTGGATTAATAAGCATCTCTTGTCCAATACTAACCCTTTTCCTCTCCCCACCAGAAACACCTCTCAACATTGGTTTTCCTATTATGCTATCTTTGCATTTTGTTAAACCAAGTAGAGAAAGAACAGATTTTGCATGCTCGATTTTCTCTTGTTTTGTGAAACTATTTGGTAGTCTTAGAAGAGAAGTAAACACTAAAGTTTCTGTAACTGTCAAATGAGCATAGAGAATATCCTCTTGTGTAACAAATCCAATGCTCTTTTTCATTGAATTTGAAAAGAGTTTTCCATTGTAAGTTATGGTTCCAGAAAGTTTCCCTCCAAGTCTTCCTCCTAATGCTGTTAGCAGAGTTGTTTTGCCACTTCCAGATGGACCTAAAATGGCAAGAATCTCACCTGGTTGAACCATGCCTGTCACTCCACTCAGTATTACTTTCTGTTCTTTCTTTGTGGCCTTTGCTTTGTATACAACATCATGAAACTATGCACGGTGATTAATAAAACTGTTTCAGTGCTTATCATAATTTTCTATGTAATAATTGTAGAAAATATACTAAAAGCATGGATTAAAGATTATAACAAACAAGACCTTCAATGTTACTGGAGTATTTCCTTGGGGAAGATCTTAGATGCTTCCTTCTGCACAGTAGTCTGAGCCTCAATGTCTTGCATCTTTTGCTACCTACAAGCTTGAGACAACAACAATTGGTTGATCATGAATTTATAAAGGACATCACAACAACATTTTGATAACTTTGTTCATAAATTGTTTAAATGTGCTATTCTGTCACGCAAAAGCCATAGTGGATGTTTACTCATCAAAGTTTTTATGTGCCCCCTATGAACCCATTGGTAGTCCACTTCATCTTTCCCTCTCTCTTCCCACAAAGATTTAGATTCCCTTTACTCTAACTAATCGCTCATTTAAAATGAATTTAGTAACTATGCAATCTGAACTATCTGATTTAAAATCGGTTATGCAGATCGTGGAACCCTATTTAACCAGAACAGTTGCACTTTTTTAGATACCCTTTGTTCAAATAGTTGTAAACAAGATATAGCTGAGTCTTTTCAAAAGTTTGGTGTTGTAGATTCTTTTCATGTCCATTCATTGAAGGTTTTTTCTAACTCCAACTCATTTAGCAATAATCATGGAACATGCTGCTTGGGGATGAAAGTGTCGTTAGGTTCACTAAAGAGATGGTACAATAGCTTCTTTATTTTATTATATATGCGAGATACATTTTATCATTCTTTAATTCAAATAATCTTTATGTAAAAGTGTAAGTTATTACAAAAAAAGAAAATTAATAATCATTTATTTATATTGGCATCATTTTTTTAAAAATAGACTGATTTATCCCGTCTGAAGAGTGTGAATCGAATGATAAGATGGCGAAGATCGGTGTGACTCAATTTATTCACTGGCGAAACAAGTGAACTGATGGATTTGCTTGAACCTATGGGTTGAACTATATTTTACTAATACACTTTTGAGGAAGTACAAAAATTTCAAAATGAAACAACTTCTCCTTTTTATCCAAACTCAAAATATGAAACTTTCATCTTCTAAAAACTATCTCATCTATTGGTCTACTTCAAAGTTCAACACTCTTGTCAATCTTCTTCTTTATTATATGACTCAATTTTATTTTTCAATTTCGTTGTTATTGATGAATAGACTTTTTCATTTACATTGTTGTTATTTGTCCCGTTCTAAAACCAAAAATAAAATGAGAAGCGAAGTGACATACTAGAACTTAATACGATGAAGCGGATATGCAAAGATTAGCACGTTGACACTTAAATTAGTATGACAAAGAGAAAGTATTCAAATTTTGATCAAAACTTGTTAACTGAATGACGCCTATATATATATATATATATATATATATATATATATATATATATATATATATATATATATATATATATATATATATATATATATATATATATATATATATATATATATATATATATATATATATAGGTTTGTTTTCTTTTAGGTATGAATCTAGAGGACCGTCGGATGCTTGAGTCACATGGTTTTGAAAAACTTTTCATATTAGAATCCGAGTGTAAAATTATTTTGAAAATAGTTTAAGTATTAAGCGTCGAAAAATATATTGCAAAAAATAAAGAGTTGATGGAAAGAAAGAACATCGAGAATTATTATATATATATATATATGGGAGAAGAATAACGGTTTCAATTTCTTTTAGGTATGGAATCTGGAGGACCGTTGGATGCGCCGAGTCACATGGTTTTGAAAAACTTTTCATATTAGAATCCGAGTGTAAAATTATTTTGAAAATAGTTTAAGTATTAAGCGTCGAAAAATATATTGCAAAAAATAAAGAGTTGATGGAAAGAAAGAACATCGAGAATTATAAAGGTTCTGACAAACAAGAAAAGACCTACTTCTCTCGAAGAATTGATCCGAGAGTATCCAATAAAATTGAGAGCTTTTATTAGGTTATACTCACGAATCCTCCATAAACAAGGAAAATGAAGTTTAAGGTTGACTTCCAACCAAATAATAAATAGTGGAGTGAAGCAATGAGTTTTCCTTCCAAACGGCGATCGAGGTTGTTAGTCTCATTTCCACGATAATATTGAGTTGTTAGTCTTCAAACTTCTAAACAAACTTTGTGATTTTTAACACGGTGAGCTCATGAACCTTAAACCTTGACTTTACTATGGGCTAACTAATAACCTAAGAGATTTTAATACCGGCTAATCTCGAACCTAATCAAGCTCTTAATACCATGCTAAGCATTAACATAATCTTTATTTTACCACGAGTTAACAAAGAACCTATGAGATTTTACCATAGATTGATCTCGAACATAAACAAGGGCTTGATCACAGTCCCAAACTAAAGCTTTTACGATTTCACTTCAAATCCAAACAAAATTCAATACTTACGGTGAATAGTTTTGGTCAAGTTAAATCAGAAAAATAAAGTATTTATAGTAGTGTTAATGTCAAATTCAACTGCATGATTATGTTTATAAGGATCGAAATTTAATACTTACGGTGAATAATTTTGATCAAAGTTAAATCGAGAAAATAAAGTATTTATAGTAGTGTTAATGTCGAATTCAACTGCATGATTATGTTCGAAGGATCAAAATTCAATACTTACGGTGAATAATTTTGGTCAGTTAAATCGCAAAAATAAAGTATTTATAGTAGTGATAATGTCGAATTCAACTGCATGATTATGTTTAGAATGATCGTTCAATACTTACGGTGAATAATTTTAGTCGGTTAAATCACAAAAATAAAGTATTTATAATAGTGTTAATGTTGAATTCAACTGCATGATTATGCTAAAGATCTTTTGTTGCCTAACGCTAAGCAGTGGGATGCGAACAAAGTGAATCATATGCTTGGTAGTACGGAAGCATGTGGTATCCTTAAAGTTCTGTTAGTGGTGGAGGTTGTGGTGGATAAAATTATTTGGCAGAAGGAGCGTAATGGAGAGTATATCGTCAAGTCGAAGTATCGATTTTGGAGGAAGAGTTAAAATACTAACCGTAATTACTGTGTAGAGGGTAATTGGAACAATATTTGGAATATAAAAGCTCCTCCCAGAGCTAAGAAATTACTATGGCGTATTTGTAGAGGTTTCTTGCCGACAAGGTCTAATCTCCAGCACCATCACGTTCAATGTACTTATATCTGTCCTTGGTGTGAGATTGATGAGGAAGACTAGTGGATTTTTTTTATTTGTCTCCGGCTCAAAGTTGGCGGACAACAGGTTTGTCATCTATTATTAATTCGTGTTTGCATTCTTCCCATGACGCTAAGTCTCTCATTCTAGATGTTTGTAATAAGGAGGATCGTAGGGATGCATGCAGATTTGCTGTTTTGATGGACGTTCTTTAGAGATGTAGAAACGATGTGGTTTGGAATGACTCTCGTGAGGATGTTATAAATATTGGGTTGCAAGCTTATTATAATTGGCATGATTAGTTCTCAGCAAGTGTTGATACTAGTAATAACAACGGTAGTACGCATTATACAAGTTGGAGCCCACCTATGGAAGGTTGGTTGAAATGTAATGTCGACGTAGGTTTTAATAGTACGTTGGGTACAACTAATACACGTTGGTGTGTAAGGAACCGTCTGGGGAGTTTCATTAGTGCAGGGGTGACTTGGGGTTTTGGTGTTTTATCTCCTTTGGAAGCTGAAGCCACAGCCTTGAGAGAAGCTATACAGCATGTGATCTTTCTCCATCTTTCTCGTGTTTCCTTTAAAAGTGATTGTCAATTTGTTGTTCAAGTGCTTCACACTAAGAATTTAGGTTGCTCTGAGTTTAGTTTTATTATTATGTCTATTAAGAATCTTTTGAATTTGTTTTCGAACTTTGAAGTTAAGTTCATTAAGCGCCAAGCGAATTCGGTTGCCCACACGTTAACTAAGGCAGTCAATTCTTGGACTAAGCGCATGATACCTCCTTGTATTGAGCATTGTATGATTAATGATAATCGTTAAGCTTGTTCTTGTCAAAAAAAAAAACTGCAAGATTATGTTTAGAAGGATCGAAATTCAATACTTACGATGAATGATTTTGATCAGGTTAAATCGCAGAAAAATAAAATATGTATAGTAGTGTTAATGTTAAATTCAACTACATGAGTATGTTCAAAAAGATCAAAATTCAATACTTACGGTGAATAATTTTGGTCAGATTAAATCACAAAAAAATTAAAATATTTATAGTAGTGTTAATGTCAAGTTCAACTGCATAATTATGTTAAGAAGAATCGAAATTCAATCGAAGAATAATTTTGGTCCAATACGTTATGCCAACATTTCTTATAAATAAATACTTTAATTATCACAAATGGGAAAATATAAGGTAAAAAATGAGAATTATATAAGTTGAAGATTTTCATTCGTAAAGGAAGCAATTAAAAGTGATAGTAATATTATTTCCAATTTTGGATAACTTTCTTTACGTACGTGGTTGTAATAAATGTCAGAAGAAGATCTAATGCCTATTTTTACACTGAAAAAACACTTTCATATTCCTTTCTAGAAATTTAACTGCATCTACCTTCCTCATCTCTGGTGTACGAATCAAAGCCTTGGCCATATTGACATGACATTTTTGACCCATTTTCACAAGCTTTTCACAACATTCCTTACTCATACTCTTATCATTCACTATACTGAAATACACTTCTTTTCCACATTTTGCGCCTATTTCTTCAACACATGTACCCAAAAACCTAGGGTCTTCGGGTTTAGTTAGGGCATCACATGTCTGGTAAACTTCATCACCAGCGGTAAGATAATGCATCCATTCTTCATTCTTGTACCTAGGGTTAGTTTGAAGAATAAATAAAGACATTTTGGTGTGACAATAATATCCTGTTTGGAGAATCTTATAGCAACAATCTTCAGTAACTTCGGTTACATTTGATGTAAACAATTTGTTGTACACTTGTTTTCCACATTCTACTCCCATATCTTCTGCACATTGATGCAAATATTTTATCTCAGAAGATGGGGTTGAAGCTATTGTTGTTGTACAAATGGAAGCAACCAAGATAACTAAAAAGCTAAGACTTGCCATTGATTTTACCAAATGTCTTGTGTTATACACTATATGTTTATGTTTGTTTGATTGATGATAAATGAATATTGAGATGTGTTTAAATAGACTCAGTTATTTTCATTTACATAATAACGTGTAACCACATTAATTATATTTCTAATGTGAAACATAATATGAAAAAAGTATGTTACAATTTGCTTTAATTTTTTTAGGAGGTTTGAAAGTTTAACTTTTTTTAGTGGAGAGTTTCAGATATATATGAAAAGAAATGTAATGTTTATATAGGATTTAGAAAGATAAAAAATTATAATATTTAATATAACTATGGAAGAACTCAAGCATGCAAAATAAATATTTGATAAGGGATTGTACAGAACGTGTAAGCCTAATTACTTACACCAGATTTTAATTGTTACCACTAATTAATTATATGTCTCGTAATATCTTTTTCTTTTTCTCATTTCTCGTAATATCTTTTAACAAAATAAATATTTACATTTTAATAACATCTATTTATAATATTTTATATTTTTTTACTTCTTAAAGTATTGAAGGGTATCAAATGGAATTTTTATACGGATGAATTAGTTTGTTTAATAGTCTAATAGTTCAAATTTTATTTTATAAAGAGAATTGAGTAGGATATTGTGAATTTGACTTTTCGTCTCTACAATGTAAACTATCAATTAAATTAATATTATTATATCATTATCAATTGAATTGGAACGAGATTGTTTTTATTGGAGTATTTTGGGGTGACATAGTTGATAGCATAAAATGATATTATATATATTTTAAAATATATATAATATCAACATTAAACTTTACTTCATAAATAAAACAACAACAATTCTACCTCATTTTATTACAGGAGTTCATGTCCAACTTTCAAATATCCTATTAAATATTATCTTTTATTCAAATCATTAATTTTCAAATCATTAATTCAAATCATAAATAAAACAACAACAACTGTACTTTATTTTATAACGAGAGACATGGACATTTCGTCGTAATATTCTATTAAATATTATCTTTCTATTCAAATCATTAATTTTCAAATCATTAATTCAAATCATAAATAAAACAACAACAACATAATTTCAAATTATTAAATATTATCTTTCTATTCAAATCATTAATTTTAAAATTTAATTTAATAACTTTCTAAGTCTCGCTATTTTTTGAATAGTTTATCTTCTCTTCATTTAATCTATTCTCCTTACTATATAATTTATACTACTAGAAAATTTGTTTTAAGTGACCGATTGAGTGACCGAAAAATATCAGTCACTATAATAACTGAATTAGCCACCAAAATTTGATCTTCATCATTAGTCAATTTTAAATTGATCACCAAATCAATTACTAAAATAAATCACCGATTTAGCGATCGAAATTTTGTGACCACCTATTCGCTCACAAAAAATATTTTTAAACAAAACTTAATTTATATCTAAAAATCAGAGATCGAAATTTCGGTCACTAATATTTTTTTTCTATTTTTTAATCCTCTTTATTATATTACTATTTCTCTTTCAATTTTTTTTTAAGATTTTAATTTTTTTTTAACTTTTAGTAAAAGTTTCATCTTTTTATTTTTTTTAATAAAATATATATTTATATAAAAATAATGACATTTTATATTTATATTTACATCAAAGTGAATTTTATTTTTATTATACAATTTTTTATATGTGCATAATAAAAATAAATAATAAAATCAAATTTATAGAGTGATTTTCTAAATTTTATTCTTCTTTATTATATGTTTAAACATAGAATATAACAAAGTTAAAATTTGCAGAGGTCCCAAGTTTAATTCTAGGTATTAACGAAAAGTGATTCCTAGGTATCATCCTTACTTTAAATGATATCCAGATGAGAGAGATGATATCTAGATGAGAGAGTTAAAAGACCATTCTGGATACCTTATTGCTTCTAGTTATAGTTTTATATTGGTCTTGTTGTCCAAAATCTTTACATCATAGCTTCATGCATAACTTTAAATAAATAATTGCAGCGGATAATAATAATTGTGTAGTTCATTTTGAAAATCTGTAGTTCATTTAAAAACAATAATAATAATTTTGTACAACCGAAAATTTCTATACAGGAAATTTTAATTTAAAATTTCAGTACAAAAGAAATTCCCAAAATACATACCAAAACTTTCGTTCTTACCCTCATGGACAATTTAAAATGAAAAAAAATAAATTGATGTGCTAGGTTTATTTTATTGGATGTCAAGTTAATTGGTAAGTGATGTCAGTCATTCTCCACCTACTAGTAGTGATAGTGGGTGATTTTCACATCATTATAAGACATGTATTTTATTTAACTATTTTGTTGGAATAATATAACAAATGTGAATAAGTGGAAGTAGTCTCACATTGGATAAGAATGTGGAGATTTAAGCATATAAGTGTGAGAACCACTCACCTATCATCTTAAGAAGATTTTAGGTGAACAAGTGATGTGTCTCTCACAAAGATGCTTATTTCTCAACTTTGTATCAATGCTCCTAATGTAAATTTCCATAACATGATATCACGAGCCTTTGGTTCGAGAAAGGGACCGATGTGTGGTATTCCGTTCAACGGCAGTACAAGTAAGGGAGTATTGTGGACTCACAATCTGCTGAAAACAAGTTTAGCATAGACAACTATTCTAAAATGTAGTCTGTATTTGGAAAATGAGCAAAGGATATCTTTAATAAATTGTCTATCTCTATAACTGATCCATCCATTTGTCAAAACTCAAAAGATGATTTGTCCAGAAATGCATATAAACATATTTACAAAGGAAGTAAGAACAGAACAGAACTATGGTGGCAAAAATAAGCACCTGAATTAAACTCTAAATGTTGTCATAATCACCAAAATTATACATGAATCAAGTTTCATTGTGATCCTTGAGTGAGTCTATGCATCTCACTTTGGTTACCAAGAGTTTCAATGAGAAGAGGTGGAGCATATTGTGCTGTCCCTTGGTGTTCTTCAGAATCTTGGCAAAATGAGAGAACAATGGTATCAATTGACATCTCCACCACTGCAAAAAATAGAGTTGCAACAGTATATCCAAGACCCCAGCATACCTGCATTGTTTCACACCAAATATAAAGTAAGGTCCTGATAGTTTTAAAATTCACTCGTGCCAAATGCCGCACTTAAGCGACTAGGGGAGGCCCACAATGAAGGTGGGATTTCCAACAACATACAATGCTAATACTTTATTGTTCAAAAATTAATCAACCTTCGTCACAAAAGAGTATTAGTGTTCCTGAATTTGTTGGTCAAATAGTAGCATCCATCAATGCTAAATTCAATGCCATTTTACCAATTGGGAAGAGGGCTGTTGAAGATATTGCTGACACGGATAAGTTCTTTATGGTATGTATGTAACTTTTACATGCAGGGATTCTTGAATGATCATCTGTTAGGATCAGATATTTCCTGATCCTAATGTCTGTATGTTGGATGAGGTTGACTCTTGGCTCGTTCATGAAAATGATAGGGAAGTGGGCCTAGATGGGAATGTTGATGTTAAGCCCAAGGTGTGGAGGGTGTATATGAGGAAGGGCAAGAAAGGTACAGTGAATAATGAGCTGGAAGCTGTTGTAACGCAGGGTAAGGGGGGGAGTGAGGAGATAGGTATCAAGAGATCAGTTGCCGGTTGTTTTGACAGAGAGCTCTAGTTTCTCTGTAGGAGCACTACTCCTAGCTGAGTTCATTCAACATTGAATAATACAACCATTTATATTATTTGTTGAGCCTTTTTACTATGTGGTTATCACTTTGTCTATTAATCGGTTCAACATGCCGGATCAATGAGTCAGAGCTAGTGAAAGCAAATGCCCCCTAAGAAGATTTCTAAGGTGAATGTGTTGGAAGCTGAGGTAGCCAATCTCAAACTAGAAATCACTGAGATGCGCGATGATCAGATGTGACATGTCTCCTTCATTAAGAAGAACTTGGAGGAGAGTAATAGAAAACCGGTACAGAAGCTGGAATTGTCGGAGGCGAAGAAATCTGGGAAGCTGTTTCAAGGTGAAGCTCTTGTTGAGTTTCGTCAATCTGTCAAGAAGAATGAGCTTCCAATGTTTGATAGAGAAGATCCAAGGGGGAGGATAGCTAGCGCAGAGGTTTGATTCCAAGTGATCAATACTAGCCCAGAGGTGAAGGTGAGTTTGGCCCACTTGTGTATGTATGGGGGCAATTCACTTCTTCAAAACATTATTGATGAGGTTCACTAAGATGCCAAACAGGAGGGGAGCCAAACCATTACTGATGAGGTTCACTAAGATGCCAAGCTAATTCAGATCATTCAGGGTTTGAAAGGTCAGTAAACAAAGGGTTCAGCTACAAGGAGAGGGAGCTATTGTTCAAGGGGAGGCTGGTGGTGTCTGAACAATCCACAAGTATCCCAAGAATGTTGAAGGAATTTCATGAGACTCCTCAAAGAGGACATTTAGGTTATTACCGAACTTATCGACATGTAGCTCGGTATGACCAATCCTGCCCAGCTGTTTGTAAAAGTTTGCAGCATCCTTCAGCATCAAAAAAATACTTGGTTGCTTCCTCAGGGATTTACTACAGCCTCTTGGCATTCCAAATCAGGTTTGGGAAGAGATTTCAATGGCTTTCGTTACCGGAAAATCCAAAGTCTGTTGGGCTATTCTAGTGGTAGTGGACAGATTGACTAAGTACAGCCACTTTATCCCCCTTAAACATCCTTATTCCGCTAAATTGTTGGCTGAAATCTTTACTAAGGAGGTGGTGCGCTTGCATAGAATCCCTGCTTCAACCCTTAGGCCTATCTTTTTAAGCTCTTTTTGGAAAGAAAAAAAAAGTTCAAGCTGCAAGGTACTGAATTGAAAACGAGCACCACATACTATCCTCAAACGGCGGTCGTTAACAGGTGTTTGGAGACATTTCATTGTTGTTTCATTGCTGATCAGCCCAAACAGAGGGTGCAGTGGTGATTTGTTTCCTATCAGGAGAGGTAAGAGAGCTGAAGGTTCGGGATGAGGCTCTTTAGCAACTGAAGAGGCACTTGCAATGGGCTCAACACAGCATGAAGATGCATCCAGATTGTCATAGGACTGACAAAGTGTTTAAAGTAGGTGACTGGGTTTTTCTCAAACTACGACCCCATGGTCATCTCAAAGTAGGGGCCAGAATTAATCCCATGCTGTACCCTCGATACTATGGCCCTTTTCAGGTGCTGGGGCACATAGGGCGGTGGGGTACAAGCTCTAACTGCCTGAAACGTCGTGTATTCATACCATATTTCATATTTACTTGCTTAAGAAGACTGTTGGCAATTATGACGTGCAAGGCAAACTACCGCCAGAGTTGGAATGGGACACCAGCAGCAAGTTGGAACCTGCGGCAGTAGTTGGCTCGCAGAACAGTGGTGCAGGGAGGCAATTCTGTTCAGGAAGTCTTGCATGAGGACCAAACTTATTTAAGTGGGACATCATTTCATTAGAGATAAAATCTATCTGGTTATATTGTAACTAGTTACACTTGTTCTAATGATCAACTAGATGATAATCCCACTAGGTCTCTCGTGGGTCATGGGATTGAGTTTATTTGAAACAAGCTCGGTGCATATTATCTATATGATCCAGCTTGTGCGAGAGTTTTAGAGTTTTAAGTGTTGAAAGCATAAACCTATTAGTGTATAAGTATATATTATACTTTACACACTTGCAATCTCTCATTTGTAAGTAGGAAACGAAATATAATTTATAAAATTTCTACAACTTGTATGGTGCAGAGCATGGACTTATGCAGAATCAAAATGGTTTTGAACTATTATTGAGTTTCAAAACAAAGTCTATATTCTAACAAATTGGAATTGACAGCTACAAAGTTCAACAACAGAACATCAAAATATATGGCTTTGGCATGAAAATATATGATTATAAAAAAGACATACCACAACAGGGAAGAGTGGAGATGAGGTCTTGTTATGGCCAGAACTGTACTTGTGTGTGTCTAACATGAGGAATGCAAACACCGAACTTGACAGACTGACACACAGTTTTCCAAGGAACAAAATCACATCTCCAATCACATTAAGACGCCCAATCTTTAGAATGTTATTCATGATCAAATCTGTTGCAATAGAAGACGACTAAAGAAACTTTTGCCAGTTATAGCAATCTGCAAGCATCAAAACATACTTAAAGTTAACATCATGAAAGTCGAAACAATGTATGAAGAATATAACAGTCAGCGGGCACCAAAACTATGGTTTAGATCAACAAAAGTTACCATAATGTAAGCATTTCGTTGATTGATTTGATTGTCCACTCAATACACCTAAGAAAACATTGAGAAGATTTGTATGCAGCCTTGCCTATCCAGCTGTCATGCATATGACTAGATACTTTCAGTTTGACGAAGAGATTCAAGCAGAAACCGGATTGATTCTACAAATGACACAATCAGAGAACCCAGAGCCACAGATCCAAGACTGTAACGCATTAGCCTCTTCATGGAGGAAAAGACTGAAAGAAATGGAATTTCGTGCTGCATTGAGAGAGATAAATTGTATTCAATAACATAGACAGCAGATAATATTTCACGTATCAATGAAAAGGCTTAATTAGTCGATGGTCTAGTTCAACAAGTATATAAAACAAGTTTTTCTACAAAAGCAACCCGTTAAAGGGTCCTAAAGGAGTACATAAATAAGTGCTGGTAGTTTACAGACTTCATTTGAACATGTAATTATGAAGCTCAAATTTGCTGAGTTGCTGACATAAGTAGTTCAGCAATCTATCTTTCACAGAATAAGCTATATTTTAATACTTTATTGTGCTATATCTTATAGCAATGAGGAACAACTTCTAAGGAAAATAGCAACTTACAGATGTTTCACCATGGGCCCAGTAATAAGAAGCAACAGACCCGGCAACCACTGTTGAGGAGCACGCTACAAAAAATTGGGTAGCCCAATAGCACCCAAATAGGTGAAAAAGAATGGAAACTCCAATATGTGGTGTGTAATGAATGCTATATCCACAACAACGATCACAGTTCACCCGTTTTGCCACAAGATCATATGTGCAGCAATTAGAGTTGCAGTTGTTCTGAATAATCTGGCCAGAGCTGAATAAATGGAGAGCCGCTGATGTCCAAAACATGTAAAACACGGCAAGGATAGCAAACGGGATGAGAGGAAATATTATGAGTGCTTGGACTTCTCCTATCACTTTTGCAGCTACCTGTGAACAAAGTTAGCATCAGATATGAATTCATAGAACAAAAATTAGAAAATAGTTTTATAGTTTCATATCACAAAGTAATGCTTGCCTTCAGAACAGATGTTGCCATAAGGATGCGTCGTACGATAGCAATTGAAGTCAGAATGGAAACAGCCATGATAACAGTCATAAGTACAGTCACAGCACGTAGATGAGTCAACTCCTGAAAATAAAATCATTTAGTTAGACATACACATGGAAAAAAATAATCGTCTTTGAAGACTTCAAAAACATGAAACCATTTACAAAATAGGATGTTACTCACCCGCCCAAATACATTGATGTAAGGATCATGCTCACCAATGATGGGAGAAATAGCATCATTTCCAATCCATCCAGCTGAAAAATTAGGAAGAAACAATTTCACTGATGTTTGTCCAAAATCCAAATAAAGAAACTAACAATAAGTTAATTCAGAAGGAATTCATAGGTTTTTTTACATCGGTATAATGATACTTCCATAAGACGGCACACATTTGATTCTAGAAATACTGAAACAACCTATGACTATGAGAGATCCTAACCTTTTACGTAGAAGAACATTGTGACCGATATTATTAGAACATTAAAGAAAACCACTGTTATCCACGGCATTGCAGCAACAAAATGCCGAATCATCATGAGCCAAATCACAGACAGAAAGAGAGGTAAAATCCCTCCACATACAATCAGCACAGGCCATGCCTTTCCTATGTCAGCCATGTACCTCTGTAAATACAAATCATGACACATTTTAATTCAACATCACATAATACATAGGACAATAATATGCTTAATCCCTCCCAAAATTTCCTTACTTCAATTGCTTAACATTTTTGACACAAACATGTGACTAATGTATTGTAAACACAACATAAAATGTTGATATTGAAATGCTGTGCCTTCTATGGATAAAATTACAATTATAATACCAGTAAAAGTAGTAGGAAGCTGAAAAATTTTAACCTTTAAGACAGCTGACCGAGAATTTATAGACTTGTGAATTGACTTATCAATAACAATGTCTTCATTAATACTAACTCCACCCATCAGCTCCCAATGCTTCAGCGATGTGTTTGACGCCCGGGCAATAAACTGGCAACTCCAGTAAACTAAACAAAACACTCTTTTAGAACCAGAAATTGTAAAAGGGGTCAATAACCAAAGAGCACCGTAAGGTATAGTTTACTCACCATTCACACTGGGAAATATAACAGGATAACACGGGCCTTGAAGTTGAAGAGAGGAGTTTCTCATTTCAGGTGTAAGGAACTCAAAATAATCATAGTTCCTATTAATCCAATCTTCCATCGAAAGACGAATATCTCCTTCCGGATAATCACACACCCAGTTAAGGGAATCATCGGAAGGTATAGGACATTCTAACAAGCATATACTTCGGGCATCAACTAGTTTGAATTGTCCATCCTTCAATCCACTCTGATAAACTTGGTTAGGATTTTGCCAATATCTGAGCTCCAATTTGCCAAGGCCAGGATGTGCATGCTTGTCTCCACACACATTGCCTTTGTAGTCCAAACCATAAGTAAGCCTGAGGTAAACTCATATTGTTAGTGAGGCAATGATCAACAACTTACAATTTTAACAATAAAAATCCTGCTACGAATTCAAGCCCTATTTACACACACATACCAATTTCAATGATTTGACACAATTCTTGTATGAAATCAGAATTCATTCAATCTGAAGCATGCTAAGGTATATACATAACACCCATTTACTAGGAAAAAAAAAATCTTTTGTAAATTCTCAATTAAATAAACTAACTACTCAAAAGAGAAAGTGACAGATTTGTTAAAACTTGGAATAAAAATCAAAACTTGGCAATTACAGAAAGTCCATAAACAGAAGAAGATTTACCTAAGTGGGTTTCCTTGGTTGAAACCAAAACTAGAGTTAACAATCATTGCAATCCAAAAAGCAATAAAGATGAAAAGAGCAATGATATCTCTGCATTTTCTGTTGTGCTTAATGATTCCACCCATTTGAGTAACTCCATCACTTGATGTATAGCTTCCAATTACAGCACCTAAGGAACCCCTCATTTTCAATTATGTATACAAAATAGTAACATTCAAGAAAGAGTGAGTGAATGAACGAATATGGGGTTAGTAGAGACTAGAGAGAGAGAGAGAGAGAGAGGTAACTAGGGGAGAGCTTGAAAAGGCAGTGTGAAAAAGCAAAGTGTTTTAGATTTGGGTTAATATAATAAAAGTGGAAATTAACTATTATTTTATTTATTATTAAGACATAGATTTTCTAAAGTGAATGTTTTTTCTTTACTTTTTCTTTTTGATAAAACAACAACGATCCGTGTTTTGTGGCTTCTCGGACACACTTAAACTATGAGCTTCCTAATGTTCGGCTATAGGCTTAAACTACAACAAGTGCAATATTGAACTCTTTGTCATTTATTATAAAATTAGTTAGTAATAAAACAAATTAATTGTGTATTATTAGTTTTTTACATGGAAAAAAATATGTTTATGGAGTAAATAGAAATATTTTTATAAATAATTAAGTGAATTTCTTAATTCATTTTATGGGTGGAACTAAATATCTGCATTTTCTAAACTATCCTCTAAAATCGGAAATATACTTCCGGTACGCACCATATTTTAGAATATTTGGATAAAAGTCAGAAATATATTTCTGGTTCCAAATCAAATAATAAAATATTGAAACATTATTCTCAATTCAATCATAAATACACGTTTTATTTGAAAATTACACATGATTTAAAATCGGAAGTATACTTCTAGTTTACACTCAACTCTGATCAACTTGATTCGTATGATATAGGGTGCAAATCAGAAATATATTTTCGATTTCTAAAGACAATATTGGAATTTCACGTGTGCGCTAGAAGAGTATGAGATGGGTTAAGAAATTCAAATAATCAATGCGATTGAATTTTCAAGAGGGTATTATTACATTAAAAGAAAAGAAAGAAGTCGAAAAGTTAGATATTTAAAGTATGCATATTGGAAGGAATTTAGGTCGTTGAAGAAAAGCGGCAACATCCTATAATCATTATCCTTTATTACTTATATGTGAGAAAAATGTGGTTAAGTTTATGCATGGAAAAGGTTTTAAGTTTGAGAATGCATCTTAATAATGACGCTGATCACATTGTTAATAAGTTGGAAGTGTGCGGCGGGAAGATGTTGCAATGGAGTAATAATAATTGTCTTAAGAATAGAAAGATGATTGTGAGAGCAATATCAATTATTTCAAATCTCTCAAAAAGCGCTTTAATACTCTACTAGTGAGGTGTGATTTATTTTGGAAGCAAAGAGCGAAAACTCATTGATTTAAGGATGGAGACCTCAATATCCTTCTTTTTTTTTTCATGTTTCAGTTATCGTCAGGAAAAAAATCAATATTATTACTTCGCTCACTACTGATAATGGGGAAGTCAATAGTTCTGAGGAGTCATTATGTAAAGTGGCTCGTGACTATTTGGTTGAGTAATTTAAAAAAAAAAAAAAAAAAAAGTTTGCGCAATCAGGTTTTACATGCTCTTAGTTTTCCCATCTCTTAGGAGGACAATACTATGCTGACTGCCCTGTTTATTATCGATGACTTTAAAGAGACTATTTTTTCAATGCAAGTTGATAAAAGTCCTTACCCCGACGGTTATAATTCGGGTTTTTATCGGCATATTTTGGATGAATGTGGTAATGAAGTTCGTATACTTAAGTATTTAAATATTTCCAATTTTTTACATTCATTCAACACCTCTTTTTTTTTTTCTTTAACCCTTTCGTTCTATCACTTTGTCAAGATATCATGTCTATCAAACTACTTTCTATTTTGTTTGGTAAGATGTAAAGAAGGTGTTTAAGCATTCAAAAATAATTTGTCTATATTTAAAAACATAGGTAGCAGTAGTAGTATGTTTTGAAAGAACATACACAACTAAAATGAATAAATTCTTATGTATGCTGATGAAGCATTGTCACAAAAGAGTAAATATGCTGACAAATCTTCTATGCATAGCAGCACTAGCTTACAGTTACAAATGCAGATTTAAATAGATCTAAAACACAAAATAACATTCTAGTATAATGCAGAATTAAATGTGATAGTTAGAAAGAGTTAAGAATTTCCCTAATCTCATCATCAACCTCTATATTATCAACTGCCATACTCTCTAAAATCTTATCAACCTCTTTCCCACATCTAACATACATCTTGATCAAGAACAGATACATATCCCTATCCATTGAAGTCACATTCTTCAGTGAATTCACAAAGTCATCTACTTCATCTATATCTCTCTTACTGGTAGCCCAACTCAATATGCTGGAAATAACATCCCTTTTTGGTCTCCAACCTTTATTGCTGGGTTGTACAGCCAGAGCTTCTTTCATGCACTGAAACGCCTTCTCCATGTTCCCCTTGTCAACATATCCAGCAGCAATGATAGCCCAACTGTTGGGAATAGGATTCTTCCCTTTCCCAACCAAGCTTTGCAGCAGTGTTTCCGCTTTTTCAATCAACCCATTCTTGGAATAACCAATCAAGAGGATGTTTGGAACCCTGAAATCATAAGAATTACCTGATAACTCCCACTCTAGAAGTAATTTTTCAGTTTCATCAAGGTCACCCAGCTTCACCAAAGAACCCAGCATGGTTATATATTCCCTGTTAAGTTGCTTTTTACATTTCTCTTTCTGCAGTTTCCATAATCTCATCATTGCGTTTTTGTTTCCAAGACATGCATAGTGTGAAATCAGATAATTGTATGCAATTGTGTCGCTTGTCTGCTTTGTCCTCACATTTTTTCAAGTAGATCAAAGCTTTCTCTTTCAGGTCAGCTTTGATGTAATAGTTAGCCACCATAGAGTATGTGATCCAGTCCGATCCAACGTGGCTTTGCTGTTCCATTTCTTCCAACAGTTTCTCCATACTCATAAGATCTGATCGAGCACCGTAAGAGTTTATGCCAAGCCTATAACTGAAAGTGTCGGGAGAAACACCATCCTTTTTCATCAATGCCAAAACAGCAGGGACTTTCTCATATTGCTCAGTTTGCAAGTAAAGACACATAATATTGTTGTAATTGAGAACAGAAACAAAACCCATGTCCTTTATTTTCTGCATCAGAGAGACTGAGTCATCAACCAGTCCCTCTCTTACATAACAATTCAAAAGAGCACCATAAGCCTTTTCAGTTTTATCTTCGTCACTTAAATTTTGAAAATAGCTCTCCACGCTATCCAGTCCACGAACTTTGCCAATAAGATTTAGTTGCACGGCATGGTCAGTTGCTGAAATTGGGCATAGCCCTTTGCTACTCATCCATTCAGAAACCTAAACTTATCAACATTAGGTAAAATAAAGTAAAAGTGATAATGGAAAACCCTAATAAAGAGGTTAAGAAGGAGGGACCTGGAGTGCTTGATTGAAGCGTTTGCTAGAGCGGAGGGTTCTGATGATGCGATGAAGCTGATGGTAATCGAGAGAGTTACCTTCTTGGAGCCAGTTTTCGAGAATGGGGGAAATGCTGATGGAAGGGTCACCGAGTGGGCTTATTCTGGAGAAGAGGTTTTTACGGTTTGTGAGTGTGGAACAGTAGGCTCTTGAGGTCAACTTACCACACTTTTGAAGGATACCAGAAAACGGTGTCCACGCCATTCTGTGCTTGCAAACTGTTTGTTAAAATGCCGCGTCGCGGCCAACGGTTAGGGAACTTGTATGGGTCTTCTTTCCAAAGCAAAGCCGCTAGCACACAACCCTCTTTCATGGATTTATTAACTCACCCCATGTTAAATTTCTAAATTGTCCTTGAAAACTAGAAATATATTTTTGGAGTGTATTACCATCTGATGAAATTTGCAATAAATTGGAAGTTAATTTCTAATTATACACCGTAACTATATTTCTAGTTTCATTCATAACAGAAGTTCAGAATATTTCATTTTATTGTCTAACATAGAGATACATAAACGTAGCAAATACAAACAGAAAGTTAAACATAAATCGAACATCACAAATCAATATCCTGGAGGACGTTGTAGCATCCTCATAATATCATTGACGTTCTTGATAAAGTCGCATCTAGCTCGATTTAAACTTTCTCCTGAAAACTTCGATAACTCGACCACATAGCCCGTAAATCGTCGTCGTTCTTTAGTTCACGGTTCATGAACTGCAGATTCCCTTCATTGTCGATTGATGGCGAGCGGTACTCGATATTCTCTACCTTTCGACAGTAGTCGTAAGGAACAAGTTCCTGCAAAGTTTCTCGTACCTCTTCAATTGGGGTGTACACCGTGATCTTGAATTCGCGAGACGGTACCTCGCCGGGAAAATGGACAACTCCGGCAACCCATTCGATGTTCAATTTCATGCCCATTTCTGATTTTTTGTGTTGTTGTATGGAAAAATATAAGAGGAGGAGTATTTATATAGTAGAAAGATGTAAACATGGACCATAGAAATCCTATCCTTGTTGTAGTGACACAACCAAAAGTTAAATTTTAGTTTCATACTTAATACCAAAACCGAAAGTAAACTTCCGGTTGAGAATAATTTAGCCTAAAAAATACATTGAATATAAAAAAAAAATGTTTGCATAATTTTTTTTTATTACATGAGGGGCCTAAGCCCCGGAGAAAAGGAAACTACAAAACATAAACATGATGGGAAGTCTCCCTAGAAATATCAAAGTTTAACAGCTCTTGGATAAAATTTTGGCTAACCGGAAAAACACGGATGCCCAGATCATGAATGGAACCTATCTTGGCCATAACATCAGCGCATCTATTAGCCTCACGGTAAATGTGAATGAATTTAACCTCCACATCCTCAGTGATGAGAAGACGGATTCGTCTAAGCAACCCACATGCCACTCCACTATTACTCTTCAGATTATTAAGCCTCGCAATGATAGCACTGTTGTCTGACTGAAGTTCAATCTTACTGTACCCATTTGAAATCGCTAAATTAAGACCTTCGAAGACCGCTCATAATTCAGCCACATCTATGGTACAAACGCCAATATATTTTGCAAAACCATCGTTCCAATTTCCATCAGAATCACGAATAACACCTCTACATTTAACCACTAGTATATTAAAAGTTGCTTCTTTAATCTATAATATTTATAAGTAATAATTCAATTAAATTTATCCGTCAACCGGAAAATGACTAGTAATAATAAATGATAGATTGTATTCTTAAAAAAATTATTTAAAACAAATACATTAAAATAATTTAAAAAGTACATATGCGATATGGAAAGATAATTACTTTTACATTTTTAATTTCTCAGCAACAATATGAATTATATAACAAGTTACATAGAACATATTCTGTAAAATTTTATGTTCTTTCTTAATAATGTAAAATTTTGTTAAATATCTATGACATGATAGATCAAGCAATAGATCAAGTACTTAATGATGAGAAACTAAAAGAATTGAGTGTGGGATGAAAATGTTTGTCCAAATCTCCAATTGGAAGGAACCACATTGAGAAACACCAATGTTTTACCATCGACCAAACTAATCTTAAACGAGAGTCTTTGGTTCCTTAGATCTCCGCTGCTCTGCCAATTTGCACCCCAATTTCTATGCATTTCCAACCATCCTCCATTTCTCAATCCTCTTATCCACACTCCCTTCACATCACCACTTCCACCCACGTTTGTTATCATCACCATGTTGAAATTTGATTGCCCCTTTAATGTAAACCTAACTCCACCTCTTCTTTTGCATGCCACCCTGCTCATCACCAATATAATATAGAGTATCAGTGTAAAAATATTATTCAATATAAATATAACGTTCTACCATGTCATATAATTTTTTTCTCTATAATATATCAATATGATCAATAATATATCAATCATCCATTTTCTCTATAATATATCAATCATGATCAATGATTTTTTATATGGTATAAGATAAAAAATGTGCTATTCTACGTACCTTCTATAAAGGACAGGAACAATGCCTTCACTGCCTTGTCTAGCAATGCTAAAGAAAGAAGTCATGGACATATCAAAGTGATGGTTAGGAGGATCACACCATCCACCGTGATTGTTTGGAGGACAAAAATTTGTTATAGTTATTGTGACACTTCGACTTCTAAGACACCATTTTGGATCTATATTATAGTCACATATGACTTGGTAGCAAGCACCACAAACCTCACCCTCTCTAAAAAGCATGGTGCTCACTGCTGCAGTGTTCACACCAAATCCAGCATGAAATGTATCATCATAACCACAAGCTCCTCCTGAAACTCATAACAATTAAGATTATGTTAAAAAATCTCAAGGTATTTTAAGATTAGAATACAAAAGCATATATATGTTACCAAGGCTGGTTGGACTTTGATTGGCCCCATAGAACGTTGCATGAGCGTTAAGCCAACCGTTAGCTTGGACAACGTGGATTCTAAGTACTACACATAAAACCAATAAAAGATACCAAACAATGTTACATGAATAAATCATAAGAGGTCCCATTTTTCTCAAGAAACAAATAAGATTTATTTTGTTTTCTTAAACAAACAAGTACTAACTCATGTACTACGTATGACACTTAAGGAAAGTGCGTGGTTTTTATAGATTGAATACGCGGTTGTCGGTGATTTTATATAATAAAACTGGATCTGTAATTAACTACTTTGATGGATGGTGTTTTGATTTTTCTTAAAACGCGTTTATCAATACCTTGTGTCGAGTACGGAAAAAAGGTACGGTGGATGACACAACTTTCAGACAAGAAGATAAATAAGCACATGTAGCCAATATGCTGTATGTCAAGAAATCAAAAATAGAACTAAAGTATTACTAATGTGTTCGCACAAGCTATGTTTATGAATTATAAATATATGACATATGCGTTACAAGGAAGTTGTCCTCAATTTTTGAACTATGAGATAATGCGTTCTTGTGTACACTTATGGAAAAAAATCAATAATTTAAGTTTTGTAATCCATTAATGTGCTTTGCTAACGGATTATAGAATGCAATATTTTTGGTTATAGAATGCAGTGTTGAATTTTATTTTAAAAACAGTTGTAATTGATTATAAATTTGGTATAACCGATCACAGACAGATAACTTTAAATTTTCTATTATTTTGAGTCTCTTGCTTATGTCTCAATCTAGAGATATTTTCTCTCTCTCTCTCTCTCTCTCTCTCTCTCTCTCTCTCTCTCTCTCTCATATTTGCTTCGATAATTCACAATCAACAACTTTCTCGAAATTATTCATATCAACGCATTGATGGATTAAAAACAACGCCTTGAAATCATTCCTCTTTTCAAGGCATTGTTTGGACAAAATGAAGAAAGAATTCATGCAGTGCTTAATAATGTAGAAACATGCCTCTATCGAAACTTAGATGGAAGAGAATGTGACAAGATCAACAAGGCAAAGAGGTTTGCCTCAAAGACTGTGAGCTGCCCTGAGATCACGAAGTCAATGATGATGATGATTTCATCCATTTTCACTTGTTATCGAATCTGAACCCATAAAAAACAATAGACCTTAAGTGATCCAAAATGAATTTGTGCTATGAAGGAGGAGCTGGAGTCGCTTGAGAAGAACAAGACTTGGGAGTTGGTTGATCTACTAAAAGGAAAGAAGCCAATTGGTGTAAGGTGAGTGTACAAAGCTAAGGCAAATCCCAGGTGAAATAATCAAGCATAGGACTTGATTAGTTGCAAATGGATTTTTGCAAAGAGAAGACATAGATTATGAAGAGATATATGCATAGGTGGCTAAAAATGAAACCATTAGACTGGTTATTAGTATTACAAATAACAACAGTTGATCTATCTACCAAATGGATGATAAATCTGCACTTTTGAAAAGGAAGTTTATGTAGAACAACCCCCTGATTTTGTTGTGAAAAATCAAGAGTCAAAGTTCTACAAATTGAAGAAAGAGTTGTACGGTTTAAAACAAACTCCAAGGGCTTGAAATAAGAGGATACATGGGTTCTTAAAGAAGATTGGATTCAAGAAGTGTGTATTTGAACATGGTCTGTATGTGAAGAAGGATACATGTGAATGGGTGATAATCCTTTGTTTATCCGTAGACAATTTATTGATTGTAGATAGTGACAAATAGTGCATTTCTAAGTTCAAGAGTGAGCTTAGCATTGAAATAAAAGTGTTGATTCACGTACATCAAGCACCCTTGAACTCTTTGCTTCCTGATGCTCAGAATGAACAGAGTTTTTGCAAGTGATTTGATTATACAAGTGAACACACCGGAAATTATATTGAAACTACTTATTTATAGTATTTACAAAATAATTTCCCTAAAGCTATTGACGGATGAAGTTCAAACTCTAAGATAACCGCTTCATCAGATGCTGCCACCTGTTTGGCGCTTAAACGTGTTATAAGTTACTGAGTACGTGCTTGGGGATTTTAAATTTGAATTTCCCGCTTCTAACTAAACTCAACCGCTTCTGGCTTGCTTCGAACATATGCTTTCTCTTTGACACAAAGAAACAACAAAATTCTTCTAAGTCCAGAATTTCTTATGGTCGACAAGACCAAATTCAACCTCTCCATACTCTGGTCGATTTGACCAAATTTCTTCATATTTTGGCATATTCTTCTTATAGCAGACTCAGTTGTAACCTAATATTCTTTTCGACCATTGTTTTATTTACTACATCAAAACCAACTTTCAAACACTTAGTTCCTAATTCCTAAAGGGTCTTTATTTCAGGAAGTCACCCTTAAATTATAAGAATCTCTGCATTCAACACACGTGCTTGAATACCTTGAGAATTTTCAAGGTAACAGGAACACAATAATAAACAAGTACACTGGACTAACAGAAAATATGTTTATGTTTAGATATTAATTTGAAAGTTGTTTAGATAATATGTTCATGATTTCTAGGAAAGAGTCTGCACATTGGAGACTAAAGAACTTTTTGACTACAAGTCATGGTGATTTATGTTAAAGTTGAGATATTGTGAACACAATGTTGAAGTTGCAGCTAGGTTCCATCAGAGTGTCATTTGAAAAAAGTATCACCAATATTGAGCATCAGTATAACACCCAACTCTATTATAAATTACACAGTTTTGTCTCAAGACAATGTATATAACTCATTGAAAAGGAATTAGAAATAGTAAAATTTGTTGGTGCAAGCAAGCAGAGGTGTGGTTGTTACTTTAGAACAACACATGGGTTACCGTGTACGTGTCATCTTGTCGATTTCCAGATTTTAGGCACCCCTATACCTTTAGAATCAATTCATGTATTTTGGATAAAATTGTACATTTCAGAACATGACGTGAGTCCTGATGAGAGTAAGTGGAATTTAGAAGAAGAGTGTGAAGAGTTGAAGAGATATTTTAGTACTTTGAATATTGAAGAAAAATATTTGCGATCTAACTTATCCATCCACAACTTCAATGTGTCCACGACCGGTGAAATACAAGCCAAAAATGGGAGTTAAGAAAAGTAGAAATGTTGAGGAGAGTGATGTGTATCGTGATTCTAGTTAGTGGGAATATGATGATGCTTCGCAGGGGAGTAAGACTACAGAGAGATCATGCATAAAACCAAGTGGAATTCAATCATCAACCATGCCGATTAGTAAGAAACCTTCTACCAAATCTGCAAGAGCTAAGTACTTGTCATAGTTTCCTGATTTCTTTCATCCATACATCGATGACATTATAAATGTTGAGGATGATGGAAAATTTGGTTTCCATTGTATTTCATCTTCATTAGGATAGAGGAGGATGCATGTTATTTGGTTCGAGGGCAATTGGATACTCAAGTACATCAACACACTGACTTGTTTTCCAAGTTGTTCTATGACCTTGTCTCTGTTGTTAGGAATTCATTACAAGTAAAACACATGTGTCCAGGGTAAGGAGAAATTAATGTTGATTCCTGATATGGGTTATCCAATTGCTTTTAGATAATCTATGTATGGCATTTATTCTTTTATATATTAAGTTGGTTCGCTATTTCACTATATATTTTATTCAAGTAAAAATAAATAAAAAATAAGTCTCAATATTACCGAAAATTTAAAATTTTGATAATTTTTACATCCGAAATTTGAAATATCTAGTACCAAAAATTTCAAATTTTCGATCACGTTCAAATGGCACGGTAAAAATTTGAAAATTTAACGAAATTTCGATATTTGCATGAAATTTTCGATACGGAACCAAAAATTTCAAAATTTCGATATATTGGAGAAATAATTTAGTAAATGTGTCATGTGTGGAGGTGGCATATATAATATGAAGTGGGAAGTTAATTTGTGGACCAGTTTTCACTGGACTTAA
Organism: Vicia sativa; assembly: GCA_021764765.1. NCBI lineage: Eukaryota > Viridiplantae > Streptophyta > Magnoliopsida > Fabales > Fabaceae > Vicia > Vicia sativa. The sequence goes on from CM038796.1 coordinate 8,714,334, forward strand.
AACATGAAACTGAAACCAATCAACTAAGCCCATGTAACCCGAAAACCTGACCCAACCGATCTATTACTTTGCAGGCCATTTATAAATAGGACTTTTACTTGAATCAGAATGCATAATCCATCACACCTTAGACCTCTGCAAAAAATGCATAGTCATCATCTTCAACGCATACACAACTCTCTACAAGGTATCTATCTCAAAACCCTAGCAATTCTTGATTTTTATTTATCGCAGAAAAACCCTAGTTTTTTCTTTGCTTATTTGAACCCTAGAGGATGTTCGTGATGGGTTTTTCTTTTTACTGACTTGTAGCAATGGATGTTGAAGAACCGGAGAATGTAGTTTTATCTCATCCTCCCATGCTTTGTCAGCAGAATGGAGATTTTTCTCCTGAAGATCTTGCTTGGGTTGATTCCTGCCTCAATAATGATTCTGATCTTTCAGAAACTGGGTGGTCTCCTCTCAGGGATGTTTTGTTTGAAATCATGACTAGACAAGACAAGAGGAAAAACCTTACTTCTTCACAACAACATGTTCAAGAATCAAGCACTGATGAAATTCTTGAGGATGAATTGCCTGCTTTAGATCCTTTTCTGCCCACTTATAATGAAGACCTAAAGCCCAGTTATGAAATTGAACACGAATCTGAGAATGTCTTCAAATTCTGGGATTCCAATGGTGCGGCTGATGAGATGGACGAGGGTTCTGATAGTATCTTCAAAGTATGGGATTTGGAGATTCCATTTGAGGAAGGTGAACTTCTTAAACAGTTTCACAAATCCCTATCAGGGAATCCGATTTCTTGGAAGAGGAAAGTGCCGTCTGTGTCGTCGGTTTTGGATGATTCGCAGAAAGGGAAGGACTTGAAGGATGGGTTGCTTGATGATCTTATTGGTGGCAAGGACTTAAATGATGGGCCACTTGATACTCTTATTGCTGGCCTTGCTGAGATGTCTTTAGATAAAAATATTTAGCATTCGATGTTTTGTTTTCGTTTTCATTTAGATTCGAGTCTGTTTTCGCTCTATATTTAGAGCAATTTCTTTATGTTTTCTGTCATTTGATGTACAGGGATTATACATTACAAAATGCTCAATTAAACTTTTCCTTTAAGGTCTGGATGTTTACTTTGACGAGTTTTTATATATAGATGAGAATCATCAGAAATATTAGTTATTCAATAAATCCAAAAAGTGAATTTCTCTTGTAATATGTGAAAATATGAAACATAGAGAGTACTGGACTTTCATTAGTTACACGACAAATGTGATAATTATCTGAAAATAAATAGAAATCAAGATGAACAAGATATGATACTTCTCATCATATACTAAACTAAAAGTTACTATCTATATAAACACAGTCTATAGTAAACCCCAAAGGAAAGCAATATTGAGGACTGCACATGTTAAGTGCCTATACAATCTGAAGTACAACATGTTTCATCCATCAAAAGGAGAGAAGACACAAAATGAAACAACAAAGAAGAAAGATAGAAACTCTGTTTAAAGACTTGTCTATCTGCATCTCCTGCCTCCTCATTCTAGGACTGGTACTACCATTGTGAAAGTAAGTAAACAAATTTGCATCAGAGACACCAAAAACCCTTGTCAACACCATATCCCCAAACATTCCAATCACAGGATTCACAACACTAGCAGCAGCACCATGATTGCCTCCATAACCTTCATACAGGTGAGGGATGTAATGCTGATAATGGATCGGCCGCGATTGTGTCTGGAAATAATTCAGCTGCTCCCCGTGATGCGAATTTGAAGCGCGATAAGGTGGTCGATGAGGTATAACCAAACCCACCTGGAGTTTATTCGATCCAGTTTCACCTTCTGAATTTGATTTTCCACGGCCGTAAAGCGGGACTAATGAAGTATTGGAGATGGCAGTTTTACAAACAGGGCATGTAGGCTGATTATCTGGCTCAACCGAGGAGTTTTGAACATTAAGCCATTTATATATACATGGCCAGCAATAGAGATGACCACAAAGTGTAACCACAGGATCATTTGCTGATTCCAAACAAATATTACAATCAAAGCAACCATTTTCACCACTAGAGGTTGTTGTTCTCTCTTCTGTAGTAGATTTACATTTTTGCTTTAGTGAGTCTTCCACATCAGAACCAAAGCATGTAGATTCCATTGATTTTTCTACTACAGTAATATACCCTGTCATAGATTTTACAAATTTCAGAAAGTCAGATGCAAAAGTAGAATCAATTAGATCAGGTATTCAGATAACACAAGCTATCTATGAAGCACGGACACTCCAAATATGACCGAGCGACACGAATAATAATTTAAAATAATAATAAGTTAAACGTAAACACAAGTGTTCGTACAGGTGTTCGGCATCAACACACAGACACATCTTATTTCAGAGGTGTCGGTGCTACAAGCTACACTATTTCTGATGATTCTATTGCAAAAAACTAATGATATTGAAAAATAAGTCCTCCCTCTCCTTCTATCCTAAGATATGAAAACTTGTATGCATAAAAGGTCCCCCAAAATAATTTATAACATGGAATCTACACGATATAGATCAAATTTCTATGTTTAAGAAAAAAAAGTCAACACATATTTATTTATTTTCATTATCAATCATAGATTTCAAATCCAGGGTAATTCAGAGGAACCTTGATGAAAAATCTAATGCATGCAAACAATTTAACGGAGGGAGATAAAACCCAATAGGCATGTGAAAAGACACAAGATGAAAAAAAATAAGCATACCTTTGGAAATAAGGAAAATAAGATGGCGAAAGCTAGCTTGAAAGGAAGAGAAAAGAAAAGTAGAAAGTTGGCAGACAGTTGGATTGAGAAGGAAGCAATGGAGGAGAATAAATTGTGGATGAAGAAGAAGAACAAGATTATGTTGTTAAAGAAATGAATGAGTGAAAATGGGTTGGTGCCACCACCATGTTTATATTTAATTAACTAGGTCGTTAAAAAATAAGTACCAAGTACTAGTATGCTATTTTTGATACTTTTGATTAACATATTTTTAAGTTTATTGTTTATTATCTTGTCTTAGAGGCAACGTATAACTCGTGCACATTCTAGAAACATATATGTTTCCAAAATTAGCCGGGAGAGAAACCGACAAAATCTATGAGTCATAGTTACATGGATTCAACTTATCTATGCTACTACTTAAGGAAAAAACAATTGAATTTACATTAAAGTACTAGAATTCAAGTTATGAATGGAATCATCATCCTTTTACTAGTATAGTGTAAACCTTTATAGTAATTATACAGTGGTAAAAGAAAAATATATTTACATGAAGGGGAAAATTATGAACAAGTGGAAAATTTATCATTCAACTTTAAGTGCTGCTTGCATATGTGAGAAGTTTGGAGTCCATAGGCGAAAATATATTTAGATGATGTGTTGTTATTGTTGTTGATTGTTTGCTTTGTTGTTGTTGTTACTACAATATATGTGTCGTTTTGTTGGTAAAACCGTGTTAGAAGTGACTATTGGTTGCATGAGTTAGACACTAGGATGAGGAATTTGATGTTCATATGTTCCTGATTGTATGATCAATGTGCTATGATGGAAATTACCAACCGTGTTAGAAGTGACTATTGGTTGCATGAGTTAGACACTAGGATGAGGAATTTGATGTTCATATGTTCCTGATTGTATGATCAATGTGCTATGATGGAAATTGAGGTGCATGACTAAGAATTAATCATAATATATGTTCTTGCATGTTGATTAATGTGCTATGTTGGAAATTGAGGTGCATGACTAAGAATTAATCATAATATATGCTCTTGCATGTTATGGAATCATTGAGTATGATTGAGTGCGTTTGAATGCTAAAATTATGGATTTAAGAGGTGCATTTTCAAACTTTTTACATAGTCAATCGATTAATAGAATGAGTAAATCGATTTAGTGCATAAAGATTTGAAGATTTTATAGAATTTTAAGAAGTTAATCAATTTATCCTATATGCAAAAACTGACATTGCTCCAATTGAGAATGCTTTACCCAAAAAATGAGCATCAATATGGGCAGCTAAGAAAATAAATTCACTGAGAAGCCTCAAAGACGAAATAATCTTGAAGCCTGATGAATAAGATATTTGCACATAAAATGATCCCCAAGGGCGGATGACTTGAGTTCATGTTTTTGATCTCTTTTGCTTTTGAGGAACAAAACGGACCCCCTGCTTTCTGAGTTCCAAGATACTCACTCTCCCATCATCGGAAGTAACATGTAACTTTGAGGTGCCTTCAACTGTGTCAGTAATCTCTCCCTTGTGCCTGGACAAAAATGGAGGGAAAAAATGTAAACTTCAATCCATTTATTACAATGATCTAGAGTGTTTTTGCAACAACGGCTTTTAAACTTGTTGATCAAGTCAATGTTAACAAACATAGTTGATTTTTATCAGTACAGTAAAATAAAACAGAAACTATTTTTAAAGATCATGCATTCCTCAATATATAAAATGTAGTATGTACTCATCCCCCAGGTTATTACTTAGAAAATGGAGTATATAGTGGAAACATATAGTGATGGACTAGACTATTATTGTAATTGTATGACATTATATTTTTTAAATAATATTTAATAATAAAATGCCAGAGATGGCACTAACCAAGTATTGTCAGATGCCTGATGAACTTCAACTCTCTTTCCAATTGCATCACTTCCCAATTTCATCAAAATCCAGTTTGCATCCATGTTCTCGTGATTTATATTGTCTCCAGAAGATTGACTAACACCTTCAGAGTCATTAAACAACGTTTTTTCTTTAAAAGGTGAAGGCCTCTTCCTTTTTGACCTCTGACCCTTGACTGTGGTCTTCTCCTCTTCCTGATGGGCAGAATTTTGACTTTCAATGCTAGGCCTTTTGAATTTAAATCTCAGTAATGGTTTAGAATCTTTTGGCAAAGAATGTGAAGATGTGTTATTATTGTCATGTGTCTCGTCATATACATCAGAGCTGCCTTCAGACTGCCTTGCCAAATACGTCCTTTCACCTCTTGATGTTGAATCTAATCCAACTTGATTGTTCATTCCATGAGTACTACGTTTACCCCGCATAATGTGAGATCGCTCTAAAGGATCAACCTCACACCCATCAGACATATTGCCCCTACCAGAGGTGAAGTTAAGTTCAGAAACACTTGGCTTAACTTTTCCCAACTTGATCATATTTCCTTCTCTTCCTGAAACCTTTAAATGTTTTAATTGGCCAGAGTCAACCCTACTTCCTGAAAAATAAATGAACCTGTGTTATTTTTCCAAGATAATTCATATGGACATTATAAACAACTCATATTTAATGCTCGGTGTGGCGGAAAAAAACACAGATTCAGGAGGGGGAAATAACAACCCTACCTTTACCTTCAACATGTCTAGCCGTTCCATCGTGTCTATCTAATGCATACTTGTTTCCCTTCATCTCATTTCCTGATAAATTTGAACAGGAAAAAGTCACATAAAGAAGAAAGATGGCAGAAAAAAAGTTATCAAACCATTCAACATCGAGTGCACACATGAATGATGCTGCTATAGACACAAATCATACAATAACTATAAATGATGTTGCATAGGAGAAAAAATTACTTTGATGCTAATTATGTTTATTTTGCCTAAAATGTGTAAAACATGTCATGTCATGTCATGTCACTGACTTGATGGAGACAAAGAAGTCATATTAACCGAAAAAATAGCCATAACATAACCCATTTTTACATAATCAAATCCCACTGTTTCTCAAGCTAAAATACGGAGACATAGAAAACAAATAAATGAAACTTCATTAAAACATACCATTTGCATTAACCAGATCTTGATCTCTTTGGAAGCTTGCATTATCAGACAGCGGAGAACTAGCTACATTGATTTTCCGTGCTCCCAAATTTATAACCAACTTTTTCCCTTTTACATTCGAGTCTTATCGCCATGTTTTCCACTCTCCTCTTCACTGTCCAAAACATTTGCCTTATTGCTTTTAATTCGAACAACTCTGGTTTTCCTTTCTTCATCACTGACCATCACCTCATCAACAAACTTACGTTTCAAAATATTTGGACGGTTGACAGGAAAAGATAATTCAGTTTGACTCAGGCTTCCAGCAGCATGTGATGAATAAACATCAGGACCTTCATTTCTCGGGGATTGTGTGTCATCATCATCCAAGCTATGTAAAGATTTAACATCACTGTGTCCTTCAAAACTATGGTATGCATCAAATTTACCAGTCATGTATGACAGAGAATCCTTTTTCTTGGCAGTCTTCTTGTTTGAAGATTTCTTTCCATAATCTTTTATCTTAATAGGTGAGTTATTGGGAAAATTCTTAAACGAGAACTTAAGGGATCGTGCAGAATCAGTCTTTAACTTTAAAGGCCCACTATCCTCATCGTCGGAATATGGTGAAATAGAAAATATTTCTTCTTGTGTTGGTAAACCAGCTGCAGCCCTCAGACTGGTAATTAAATCTCTATCAGTGTCATTCTTTCTCCTCCAAAGCTCTTGAACAGCATCTTCAAGATTCTTGACCTGGAACATACAGATATATGGTGGGTTCAGAAAATAATATTTCTTCCAAGCATATCTTTCATTAAGAAACAAAAGTAATTATATATTAAAGCCATGTGCACCTGATAACATTCTCACAAGTAGGACATGTATACTGCAAATTTCCATCTACTTGAAATTGGTGATATCTTTCATCACTGGAAAACATTTTTTCAAAATAAGCATACAACAATTTGGTTTAAAACATGGATGTGAAGAAAATGAAAAGTGATTAACTATGTTATACAAATTTCAATTTTAGTGTACAATATATTGCAACAAGTAAAATTGACAATATTCCATTCCCAATATAGACATATTTAAATAAAACAGCATGCATGTGTTTCATCTCCAAAAGTTACTCACGGCATCTTCACGGTCTAATAAGATAGCATATGTAATAAGAATACTACAAATATGTTGCTTTCAAAATTAGAAAATATCAAAGCAAACCTTTGAGGTTGTTCTAGAACTTCCTAATGATAGCTGGCTATGATTTACTAACCAAGTGCTAAAATAAGATTACAAAGAGATCTAGAATTAGGCACCTTCAGACAAACAGGGCAGTAATTTCCTTTGACAAACAATCTTCCACATGCATCACAGTGTATCCCAGAAACCACCTATCAATATTATTACAAGAGAAGAACCGTAAGTCAATCCATCAAATAGATTCGTAAAAGCAGCAAAGTGAAAATGAATTCACTGCCACAGTGCACATATATAGAGAAAATTTCAAACTACTTAGTAGCCTGCTTGACTCAAAGATACTACTGCAGTACTACTAGGCATTAACAAAAAAGAATCTATTTACATGCTTCAAAATTAGGAAAGATAAATTATTCTGAAGTATTGACAAATAATAATTAAAAGATAACGTGCCAGTTCAAAACAATATCAATCAAATTATGTTACCATTTCCAAAGCCCTCTGAGCAGCAGGCGGTGAAGTCAAGTAAAAAGCAAACAATTAAAATAAACACGGTAGTAATTACATACACATCTAGCAAAAGAGGTTGGCTTTGTTTCAATTACAGAGATAAGTCTTATCTATAAAACTAGCATAGCTTTCATCATCCAATCATGTGAGCATCAACACAATTAGAAGAGAAACATTATAATAAACCACGGGAATGGCAACAATGTTGAGGATAACAACACCACACATCTAAGTAACAAAAACATGAATTATGTTGGATTCATACCTCACACTTAGTCCATTCCCAGGGACATTGGATGCGTAACTGTGACACTTTGTATGTTTTGGGCACAAATAGGGCCCAGTACTAACATTCTGCATTATACATAATCATATAAGAAATGGTGCATTTGAAATCAATCACTAGTAATGTATACAGAATCTACCTTATGAGGAGGTTGCAGACAGTAACAATGGTAAGCACCATCACATCTTTTGCAAAACATGAACTTACTTGGATCACCAGTCCGTCTACAAGCCTAGATGAAGAAAACAAAGCATAAGGGAAGACAAACTGGATTAAAAGGTGGATAAATGTTCTAATCATATTGTCATGTAGGATACAAAATCAATTTAATTTACAAACAAATAAACATACAGCACGTAGGAAGGAAAGCCTGCATACACCCCGTGTATGATATTCAGTCCGACTTTCATGAAAATGTTGAAAAGACAGGAGATTCCCATTATGTAGAATTAAAAAAAAAATACTTAACCTTATTTGATTAAACATGCAAATCCTAACTCCTATCTAATCCATAAAAATGAGTGATATCAAGCAACATTTTTCGAAGCACAGCACTACATATTCGAGAAAATAACATGAAACAACCAGTGTTAGAACACATCTTCATTTAAGTGTGGGGGATATGAAGATAATTTTTCAAAATTGAAGCTAGATGGAGTTATAACTATAATCAATTACAATAGCAGCATAAGTTTTTAGGTTAAGATTGAGAAAGAATAGAACCTTAAATATAAAACACATGAAAAAGTACTAGCTCACTAGCACTGCATATCACCCTTACCTCACATATTCGGCAAGCACGACAAGTCCATGAACTCCAATGAAATAAATCTGCCTAAAAAAGACACAAAATGAAAACATGCACCATAAAGAACATAACACCATAATTACCCACATATACCTTCTCACCTCTATTATTAGACCAACTTCTCAAGCAGTTCCTATGGTACTTCTTACTACAACTTTTGCACGAAAGCATCTTTTTCGCTTTCTCACTTCCTTCACTCTCGACGCGATTACACATTCGACAAAAGACCTTAACATTGGATTGACCCAGTTCTTCTCCATTAAAATTTCCATTATTTTCCCATTATTTTCCCATTATTTTCATCAACAAACTTGCCCAAATGAGAAATTCCATCTTCTTGCAATCTATTATCTCTCATGAGTGCTGTCAGATGCTTCAAAACATGTGAAATTTCATCAGAACTAGGGTGTGATAAATCACCCGCAACAAATGAGTTTGTCTTTTGCCCCACAACAATCCAGCTACACCCGGGCATCTTTTGGATTTCTCTCTGTATCATTGTTTTTCTCAACGATCTAGCTTCATCCCAATGTCCTGATGCAGCATACATATTAGAAAGTAGTACGTACGGAGAAGAGCTTTGTGGTTCTAATTCGATAAGTTTCTCGGCTGCTTTCTGTCCCCTTTTTTCATCCCCGTGTATTCTGCAAGCACCCAATAAGTTAGCCCAAATCATTGCATTCGGTTCAACGGCTAGTTTGTCAATAAACCCTTCAGCTTCTTCGAGAAAACCCCATCGACCTAGTAGATCAACCATGCAAGCGTAGTGATCTACTCTCGGATGTATTCCATAATAGTTTACCATGTTATCGAAAATCTGACGACCTTCAGAAACTAACCCAGCATGACTACAGGCAGTGAGCACTCCAAGGAATGTGACATCATCTGGTGCAACATTTGATTGAGTCATCTGATCAAAAACCTTCAATGCCCTCTCCGCATAACCGTTTTTAGCAAACCCAACAATCATTGAATTCCAAGAAATCGCATCCTTTTTTATCGCCAATTCTTCAAAAACTTTTGCAGCACTTTCTACATCTCCGCATTTAGCATACATATCTACGAGGGCACTGCTAGTTAATTCATCTAGGTCAAGACCAGTATGAAAGATTAGAGAATGCGTCTCTTTACCGTCTTGCAGTGAGGATAAGAGCGCACAAGCTCGAAGAACAGTAACAAATGTTGCCTGATCTGGTAAGATATTGTTGTCACGCATTTCTCGGTACAGTTTTAAGGCCTCGTCACTGCAATCATTTTGAGCATGTCCAGAAATTAAGGTTGTCCATAGTACAATGCTTTTAAGGTTAGATAACTCAGAGAAAAGAACAATTGCGTCTTCCATCCTCTGTGAGTCCATATACATGCCCAACAAAGAGGTACCTAAGAATTCACTACCACATAAAAGACCCTTCTTTAATATTGCACAATGGAGCTGCATCCCTAAAATTACCATAGGAGGTTCTTTACAACAATCTATGAGTGAGGCAAATGTGATTTCAGATGGATCTAATCCCAATATCTGCATCTCATGCAACAGATTAATTGCTTCTTTCGCATCTTTAAGAGCATATCCTGCAATCAGAGCATTCATGGAAACCACACTCCACTCAGGCATTCTAGAATAAACTTTACGCGCATCTTTGATTTCCCCGCATTTGGAATACATGTCAATAAGAGAACTTCCAGCAAAAAGGTTTGTCTCTAAACCCAACTTAACTGAAAGGCTATGGAACTGTAGTCCTGCTTCTAGCGCCTTAATATTTCCACAAGCACTAAGAATACTAGCCATAGATACCTCGTCTGGTACAATGCCGAGTCGATTCATTCTCCGAAACATGTTGAAAGCATTAGTTTCGTCTTCTTCTTGAACGTATCCAACAAGAATGGCATTCCAAGAAATATTATCTCGATATTTCATCTTCTCAAATTGTTTTCTAGCTTCCTTCAAAGACCCGGCCTTAGCATACATATCTACCAACGCATTATTCACACATAAATTATCAGTAAACCTTTTCTTGATAATAGTCGAATGCATCTGCCGACCGATATCCAAGAATTCAACGCAAGCACACGAACTCAAAATGCTAGAGTACGTAAACTCATCTGGATCATTTCCACACCCCACCATTTCAGAGAACAACTCCATAACATCACTCAAACAACCACTCTGCGCGTAAACTCCAAGAATCGTATTCCACGTAACAACATTCCTTTCACAAACAAACTCAAACACTTTCTTCGCATCACACAACATCCCACACTTCCCATACATATTAACCAAAGAACTCGCCACATAAACACTCGATTCCAAACCTAGTTTAATTCCCTCTCCATGAACCAACAAACCATAATCCAACCAACCCAACCCAGCAACCGAACTCAAAACACTCGCCAATGTAGACCTCGACGACCCCACATCATTCCTCCTCATTTCTCTATAAAACTCAACCGCCTCCTTATAATAACCTCTCTTCCCATGCCCAGAAATCATAACATTCCACACAACAACATTCTCACAACCACAACCACCGATCTCATAGAACAACTCCCGTGCATACTCCATCTTCCCCGAACTCACGCACGCATTCAAAACAGTTACATACGCGAACTCATCCAAAACAAACCTACTCCGCATTTCATCAAACACGTGGAGTGCTTCATCATACATCCCAACATTCACATAACCACTAATCAAAGCAGTCAAAGAATGTGTATCGAGACGTACCACATTCGATTCCAATCCCGACTCGAACAATGATCGAGCCGAGGTGATACATTTGCATTTGGTATAGAAATGAATGAGGCTGTGGAGGATTAACGGATCGGATTGGAATCCTTTTTTAATTATGGAGGTGTGAACTGATTTACCGAACTCGAGGTTTTCGAGTTTGGTGCAGGAGGATAGAGTGGTTGAGAATGTTGATCCAACGTGTTTAAATTTGAAAATGTGCTCAGTAGCTATCCAGTCCACGAACCTTGAGGTAAGTTTAGTTGCAGGCATAGTGGAGAAAGGTTTCCACGGTTTGTGAGTTGCAACTGTTTGTTCTTTTGGAAAACTTACTTCACACTTTTGAAGGAGACCAGAAGATAATTCGACGCCATTCTGTGCTTGCAAACTGTTTGTTAAAATGCCGATGTCCGTGCCAACTGTTTGTTAAAACTGAAAATGCAGAAAATGGAGCACCGTAAGGTTTATGCCAAGCCTATAACTGAAAGTCTCGAGAAACGGTCCTTTTATCAATGCCAAAACAGCAGGGACTTTCATATTGCTCAGTTTAAAAAAGACAATAATATTGTTGTAATTGAGAACAGAAACAAAACCCATGTCCTTTATTTTCTGCATTAAAAGATAGTCATCAATATCTTCTATAACAATTCAAAGATTATAAGTTTTATTTGATTAAATGCATATTTAAAAATTAAATTATAATGTCTATATCATATTTTATTTAATTATATTGAAATAATCTATTTTATTTAATTATATTAAAAATAACTATTTCATTTAATTTCATTAAAATATTTATTAATTATGTTATTTAATTTAAATTATAATTAAATCACGAAAATTATATTTCTAAAAGGCTATGAAGCAAATAGTTTTCTATGCAGATGTTGAACCTGTAAATGCAAATGAAGCATTGAAGGATTTGAAGTGGTGAAGACAATGAATGTAGAAGTGAAGTCCATAAAAGACAACAACACTTGGTTACTTGTCAAATTGCCTCAAGGCAAGAAGGTAATTGATGTCAAGTGGGTATACAAAGTGAAGATGAATCCCAAAGGAGAAATAACTCAACACAAAACAAGGCTTGTGGTGAAAGAATTTCTCCAAAAGGAAGGGATCAACTTCGATGAAGTTTTTTGCACTTGTGGCTAGAATCGAAACATTCAGGTTGGTTGTTAGTCTAACAGAAATGAACAATTGGCACATATATCAAATGGACGTGAAGTGTGCATTCATAAATGAACCCTTAGACGAAGAAAGTTTATGTTGCACAACTAATTGAATTTCTGAAACATGGCGAAGAAAAAAATGTGTGCAGACTGCATAAAACCATGTATGGATTCAAATAAGCTCCAAGAGCTTAAATAAAAAGATTGATACTTTTCAAAGATAAAACATATAGTGGTGTGAGTCTTGCTTTGTCAAAATTTAGTTGGATTCTTCGAAACCAAAAAGAACTTCTTAATCCTTTTTGTGCTACTCACTCCTAGATCAGTAGATCTTGTTCGTCGTTCAAAGCTAAACCACAAGGAAAACAGCTTATTACCAATTTATGTGAATACTTTTGAGATACTTTTTTTCAGGCCACGAGCTATTACAAAAAGATAGAAACTTGAATGATATTATTTTTTAAGAGACACTTAAAACAAAATGAACTAACTTATCTTCAATGATATTATTTTAACCCCCAACAATTAGCTCAAACTTCTCAAAAAAGGGAAGATTAGTTTTTGCAAGTATCGAGTAAGACGGAAATAAAACATTTCCTTTAACAAAATGATAAAATCAATAATGTATACTTCTCCAAGTGTCATTTTAGTCTTTTATTAACCACATTAATTGAGCCAAAATCATACAATGAGGCTAACAAATTTAAATGTTGCAGTAAAACTATGAAAATTGAACTTGATGCTCTTGATAAAACTAAAACTTAGGAAATTTTTCACCTTTCACCGAATTTACAAGTTAGATGTGTCAAACAATCTGTTTTGCATTAGGATAATCATAGTGTTTTTTGCATATAACAACCAAATCCTATTTTTTTATGAAAGGACATAACATTTGGAGATAGATATTGCCATATTGTAAGAGAGAAATTTCAAGCTAGCACCATGAAGCTTCTTCCTGTTTGTTCCCTTTTGCCTAAGTCATTTTTTTGTCTCGTGTCCAAGTTTAATTTGTGGGAGACTATTAAACAATGATGAAGAAATTAGTTCAAAGTCAATTAAAAGTCATTTTCAATAGGTGCATTTCTTGTTGTACAAGTAACAATTCAATAAGGATGTACTATTAGCTATGATTGTCTTTCATTTCCATGTGTATTTATAGATGATTGGTAAATGAATAAATCAAGAGAAACAAACATTGATGCATTTTCTGTTTTAAGTCCAATTCAATCATTAACTTGTAAGCAAATTTATTGAACACATGAGTAACTAGTTTAATCTAAAAACATAAAATAAGGCTACATCTGAAAAAAACTATACATGAGCATAAATGAGTATTTCTAGTAAGCAAAATAAGGAAAAAGATAGCTCCTTACTTCCAGGAGATAAAAACATTTGAGAAAATGAAGAGTCTATAAGATTTTTTCTATGGCAGATGTTAGTGTTGACTTGGGCACAGCTCCAACAACTGTGTCTTTCTTTTCACCGTCTTTGAAGAACATAATAGTTGGGATACTTCGAATTCCGTAGCGTGTAGCAGTTGAAGGACTCTCATCTGTATTGAGTTTGTAACACTTGAGTTTCCCAGCATATTGTTTTGCTAGTTCATCAAGTATAGGATGGATCATTCTGCAAGGACCACACCATGGTGCCCAGAACTCAACCAAAACGGGTGAATCTGATTCAAGTACAAGTGATTGCCAGTTTGCTTCTGTTATAGGAGCCACTGCAATATATGAAAACCATTTTATAAACTATTCGAATTCATTCTACATTATTAAAAACGGTATTCTAAAGTGCATGTTAACAATTATGAAAACTGACCATCGACGGTTGTATTCTGGGCTTCACACACTACATGTAAAGTGCGAGTAATGATTCTGAGAGGAGGCGAAGAACTGAAACTGGGCCTGAGCTTGGGCTTGAGTTTTAGGGGCATGTAATGGGAGAGCTGGAGAGAACTCCGGGAGACAGAAGAAGGGCGAGGAACGACGGCGATGGATTCGATGACGGTGGCCATGGAGTGCGGCTGGAGTTTTGAGGAAGGTGAAGAGAGTTGGATATTATTGTGTGTGGATGAGGATATGGGGTGAGAGACAGTGTTAGTTGTCCTGTTGCATTTTCATGTTACTGTCATATCAGCTCCACCAATGCTTTCACGCCATGTCACTACTGCTTCTAACCAATTCTGGAATTTCATATTTTATTTTATTTTACTAAAGAGTTTCATTTTCATCCCTAACTCCATTTTATTTTTTTCATCAATATCTATATAACTAATAACTCTATTTTATTTATATAAAAATATTTTTAAAAACAATTAATCATTAAAAAATATAAATTGGAACACCTCATTCTCTCATTTACACTTTGTTTGATAGATAAAATAATACAAAAATAAAATAATTAGTTGAAAATTTTAGTTTGTGCAAAGATGAAAAAATGAATATAAAAATATTTCATTACAATCAATAAAACTTTTAAGATGTATATAATGTGTGCTGTTTTGATGTAGTTCATTATCAATAAAGACTATTTATCTTTATTTTCATTCTTAGGTAGGAGTAATGTTTACTGCTACCTGAAAGCTGTAACATGTGAACATAAAAATCTAGTCCGATTGCTTATCCGAAAAGATAACATTGTAATCAAACTATAACACTCATAGTCTATCAAAAGCAACCAACCAGAAGAGTTATTTTTTCAAGAACATCCTAATAGGTGACTTCTTGTGTTAATAATAATGGCTAATTTTCGTATAGTTTCGCTGCTGTAACTTGATGTTTACGACATATTTCTCTCGCGCATAAGAGCTTCTATTTTTTCAACATCTTCAGGAGTGTCAACACCATGGGCCTCATGGTTAACTTTTATTACCTACAACAAACAACAAAAATTAACTCTAATAGCCTTTACAAGTTAAAATAAAAAACAAGTACACAACATTGATATGAATGGTAAGGTTTAGACATCAATCAACACGTCATAAAGACTACATATGAACTTCTTTTCATGATGCACCAATTTAATCATCTTCAGGTACTCTATATTCCTTATCTATTTTCAATTTTCTTCTTCACAGTGTCATTTTAGTCTTTTATTAACCACATTAATTGAGCCAAAATCATACAATGAGGCTAACAAATTTAAATGTTCCAGTAAAACTATGAAAATTGAACTTGATGCTCTTGATAAAACTAAAACTTAGGAAATTTTTCACCTTTCACCGAATTTACAAGTTAGATGTGTCAAACAGTCTGTTTTGCATTAGGATAATCATAGTGTTTTGCATATAGCAACCAAATCCTATTTTTTATGAAAGGACATAACATTTGGAGATAGATATTGCCATATTGTAAGAGAGAAATTTCAAGCTAGCACCATGAAGCTTCTTCTGTTTGTTCCCTTTTGCCTAAGTCATTTTTTTGTCTCGTGTCCAAGTTTAATTTAATCAACATATAGCAAAGTTTAATTTGTGGGAGACTATTAAACAATGATGAAGAAATTAGTTCAAAGTCAATTAAAAGTCAGTTTCGATAGGTGCATTTCTTGTTGTACAAGTAACAATTCAATAAGGGTGTACTATTAGCTATGATTGTCTTTCATTTCCTGGAGCGAGATTTAAGTGTGAGGCCTATATTCTCTCAATGGTTAGTCACAAGCGGCAAATATAAATATGGAGGGTCATAACACGAGAAGGGTTCCAGATTTTTTACCTATCTACAAGCTCATTGGTGCGGAGGATGTGTTAACATTTCCACAGTTTCACATCAAATTATATGGTCTAAACCTGTTTTTATAAGTTGAAGAAATTCTCACCTTTTGTAAGATTGAATTAGATCTACAATTTTGTCTATTTAAACAAATTATATATATTGTATTAACATAACTTTGAAATATATTATAAAACATTTTTCTACATCTTTACAAAATTCTCACTGCCTAAAATGGAATGAGAAATTGAAGGACAATGAAGATTAGAAGGTAAAAAAAGAATGAAATAATGAGATGTACACGTTCATATGACCTGTAACCTATGCACACCATATAGCCCTGAGAAAAACGCAAGGAAGCTGATAAAAGATACACTCCTTGCTGGAAGAAAATCAATGCACAAGGGACATTATTCAACTAACTATCTGATTGATAATTTTTTCCCCTAAACAACACATTGATCCAGCCATAAATACAGTTGCCAATCCCTTGTCAAGAAAGCTGCTAGTGCAACTTTTCCAAGGATCTTCTTGTGCATCACTAATATCAGACAGTTTTATCAAGAAGCTTGACTGTATGAGAATCACCATCCTTTCTATCATTAATCAACAACCAGCAGCCTTCAAGAAGTTGTCATAAGGCCGTGATACTGGCAGTTG
Source organism: Vicia sativa (assembly GCA_021764765.1). Classification (NCBI taxonomy): domain Eukaryota; kingdom Viridiplantae; phylum Streptophyta; class Magnoliopsida; order Fabales; family Fabaceae; genus Vicia; species Vicia sativa. The sequence goes on from CM038796.1 coordinate 8,731,197, forward strand.
AAAGAAGGCATCCTGTTGCTGATATGATGTGGCACAAAGCCTAGGAGCAGTCTCCGGCAATGTGCTGGGTGAATTAGAGCCTAAGTTTGAATCCAAGAATGGATTAACACTCTGCAATTCAAATGGCACAGGAATAAGATTTCAGCTTTATAAACATAGATGAAAACGACACCCAATAAATAGGTCACTAGGTCAGTGTAGACTTTAGTTTTCCATGGGTCCCTAAAATATTTAGAAACTTCTAACTAAGTTCTTGAATTTTTGAAGATATCTCAAAGCATATCAAGTTCCAAATTTCAAAATTATAGAAAGTAAAGCCGTACCACCAAAGGTAAACTCTGTTGAACATTTGAATTTGTAGTTTCGTCCTTTTCATGGTTGTTATCAGGAGCAAGAATCCTGAATGAATAGCCATGTAATGGATGGGCACCCATGAAAGTGGAAATCTTTTGTTGCTTTCCGGCGAGGAGGGCCTCACAATGGAGAGCCATTTCTTTATATGGCATGTTAGAAGGTGTTGAAATAGAAATCCTTCCTACATGATGTGTTGTCTCTAGAACCTGCAGACGAGTCATTTTATAACTCATTATTTTTATAATTAATAATAGAAATCCATGAGGAAATTGAAGAAATAAATGGGTGAGTGTTGAAGAGAATATTTTTCAAACCACAATTTATTCGATTCACAACAGTCGATATAGCTATTAATAAAATTGCAAACACGTCCACAATTTTCTCTTTTAATTAGTTAGTCTTTTTAGTCCACGAATCTGTTTCTAAAAAAGACATCGAATGTGTTTTCTGTTGTTCAATTTAGTCCATAAAATTACTAACCAAAAAGACACTAGGGATGTGTTTGCAATTTTGATACATTTAAGGACTATATAGATTAGTAGTCTGCACATTAGAATTTGGTGTCAGACCTGTTTGAGACAAGTGTCAACACAGACATGGCTCCTTATTTTGGAGCTTTATTGCTTGTGTCATGTCTTAAGACCAACACAAACACAACTCTTTATTAAGTTGTTTACCCAACTCACCCTTAATACCATGTCAAGAGATAAATCAGCCCAAAACCTAACCAGTGGGTGTAGGTCTCAAAATAGTTTATCTCTAACAAGTACAATTCTAAATGTGTGTTTGGATTAGCATATTAAAATATCTTATAGTAAAAATAGTTTTAGGGGAGCTTTTGAGAAAAGTCAGGCTTTTCATTTTTCCTTACAACTTAAGTAAAACCAAACATGTTATAAATATGTACATATCAAATTAACAGAAAAACTTACTGAACCCAAAATGTCATCAACACTAATCAGGCTTAAATTTTCTGAAGGCTGTTGTTGTGCATCAGCATTAGCTTGGCTTTCCAAACCGTTAGCTGGAAGATCATCATCAATAGTAAATAATGGAATATCAACCTGCATAATTTTATGTAGGTGAACTGTATGGGTTAAAACACAACAGAAGTATTTTTCAATTAAAATAAATGTTGAGAGCCGAGCTATGCAAATTACCATATCAGAATGTTTATCATCCTTTAATCCAGTCTGGTGAATATTTCCTGTTGTATCAAGAGATAACTGGACTCCCAAACGACAAGCATCATCTGGTGAAAAGTTATTAAGCAGCCGTTCTTTTAACACGGACGATTCCTGCTACACAAAAACTGTAAATTAATACACTGATCCTGATAAACTAGTGCTACATTAAATGATAAACAAATATAAATGGTTGTTACATTTGAAAGTTCTTCTAGACTCTGCACTATCATAGTAACAAACGATTCATTTGACTGGCTTTCAGTGAGTTTTATTGATGAAAGTGACTTCAAAGCCTCTTCATCATCCTCTTTTGATCCATAAACTTTACTTGGCTGGCCAGATGTATCAACCATAGCTTGTAACTTGCTGTCGTTAACCAGTGTAAGGAAAGGATCAACCTGGAAAGAAGCATGAAAAACTATAAGAGATACAAAGGAACGGTTTTTCATCATATAAAAAAAGCACTAGGACGTAGGTAGATAGTAGGGAAAGAGACAAAATTGAACAACTTAATTGCAAATCATTGTAACCAACACAAGATGTACATACAGTTTTATCAGTCAATGTCATTTTGGCGATAGATATGAGAGAGAGGATGTTGTACGCCTTGGATGTGAAGATAATCATGGATGTTGCTAGTGTAAAGAGAGACCTGCGGCGTGATGCTTGCAGTTTAACTGGAAAAGAGAAGTGTTTCAAAACCAGGCACGTTAACAATGGTTCACAATTTTAAGTCATTTCATCAAAAAGAAACTTAAAACAAATACAAATAAACTTTATCTAATATCAGAGCATATGCCATACTAAATAAAAATATATGCTATAACTGCCTGTTCTATTTGGATGAGTATGTAAAATGTAAGCTAAAGAATTCTGCATATCATGGAAAATCCTAACTGCAAAACTTCCCTGTTCACTATGTTACATCATGTTCCACATTAGAATGATGCCATTCCTGTGTACCAAACCTTCCCTTAAAAGGAAAAAATGGGAACAAAATCATGTGATTCTAAACTTGAGTTCACAAGATATCCATTTATATCGTATGTCGCTGATATATTGAGCTTACCATTCTTAGAAAAGACCAAGTAACATACAAACTTTAAATAAAATAGATTCAAGGCTCTACCGTTTTTATTGAGAGAAATGCTCCTCAAGGAAAATGCCAACTGGAAACTTTGAACTAGAGCCTCATGAGAAGAATTCTGCAGTAACCAAAGCTTACAAGTTACAAGGATAAGATAAAAGATAAACTTCGTAAGGATATGGTAATCCTTGTCTTGACATTAAAATTTATAACTTCAATTTCTGCCAGTGATATAAACTTCATGTTATTGTATATGAGTAAATTATCTATGAGTTTGTGGTTAATCTTAGAACAACTTTATAAATTATCACATATACTATCACTAAGGAAGCAGGCATCAGAATCATTTTTAATAAATTGAAATTACTAAGAAATTAAATAATTGCATCTATGTCTATGAGATGATTTTTATTTTGTTAAAAGTTAAATTACCAACTTTTATGAGAAAGTCGGCAATCTGAAAAGTCTTGTTAAAAGTTGGTCGACTTGTCCATACTGGAAAACATTTTTTGCAATATATGTATAGATGGTAAAATAAGATTTGTCACATTACCTTACTCCGAGCAACTAGCAGGACAAGGCTGTAGGTATGAGCAATTGCTTCAAAATTTTCAGGTGTATTCAGGGGATAGATGGACTGGACCCAAATTGATGATAGTAAAAGGGTAATCTGATGAGTACTCAGCCTAATCGGCAATACCTGTGGCATGATAGTCATAAAAAGAATGGTAGTATGTGGTGGTGTTTGATTGATATGTCCTAAAATAAGTGCAGGTACATACCTGTTGGTTATTGGAGCTATCTGCAGCATTTTCTTCAACGGGTACAGACAATTGAGGCTTCTTCACACTAGTTACCCGGCTGTAACTTGACTTCAATCTATTTATCATAGAAGGGTTCTTAGCCAATTTTCTTGTACTAGTGGTCCGACTATAACTTGACTTCAATCTGTTGAGAACGGAGCTATCATTGATCTTTCTATCTGACTGACTATCTTCTCCCGGGGAAAGTTGCTTCTTCTCTAATTTCTCAAAGAGTGCAGCTGAAGAAGAAAACAGAGACATTTCTCGAGAGCATTCTCTGAATATCAGCTGATTTTGGCATTGGGGGAATTGAAGAAGAAGGTTGAGGACAAACTGACGATGGCACAAGAACAACAGAAAATATGCGGTGTGCACCCACTCTGGTTTCAGGGTCTGCATGGACCATTGCTAGGAGTAACTGATGAAATAATGCCTCGGGGAATGCCTAAAGAAAAGAGTTTCAAGTTTACAGACAACCAGAAAAAGATGAGAAGAAAGAAGTGATGGAATATTACAGTCGCTGTCAATCAAACAGCTTAAGTAACTTGCCTTGATCTAATATGACAAATTGGGTATAGAAGCAACTATTTGAGAAGTTTTATAAACTGCGGCAATCAAGGTACTGGCCATAACTGTAATATTAGACATGTTTTCCAACAACACGGCCATGGTATCAAGAACAGGATTATAGCCAGTAACCGTAAAAGAATATTAGATCAATTAACATTAAACAAATGGTGTACATTTTCTTCTAAAGCCTTATCAACAACCTCGTATTACTTCCGACATAATTGTAAGTTTCCTTCTCAAAACGATGAAGTTGACGTTGATTGAACAGGCGAGACCAACAATACAATACGTGAATGTAGAATTTTATGTTATCGTTATGTTTATTAATGCAGGTCGGACTACTTATGGGAAATGTGCCATTTTTACGTGATTTATATGGAAAATTCAACCATTATCATTGATTTTGGCATGATGTGTTACATGTTTGCTTTGGGGGTAGAAATTCAACCATACATTTGGATTTATCATTGATTTTGGCATGATGTGTTACATGCTGACTTCAAACATTCCTTTCAAAACTAATAGCCGGCGTTATATTTGTTTTTTACCAAGAGAGTAAACATAACACAGTTAATAAAAATTTAAACGGGAAATCCATGACTCACAAGATCCGTGTCACAGAACTGAAAAAAACTAGAAGTTGGTTGTTTTAATACAGTGCAAATCCTCCTTCTAAGGCATTTTTGTTAATATAACTTAGAATTCCATACAAAATATCCTATTTTAATTTGATTTAACTGAACTGATCTGCTGTCACAGTATCTGCAAAAGGTTACACAACTTCCATCTTGACTGTTGTAAATCAGTAGTCCTTTGAAAACTTCAACAACTCAGCCTGCAATTAAAATTTTGAACATGTTACAATAGTACTCAGAAAAAAAATTAATAATAATTGATAGATACAACTAAGGATTTACCCCATCCCACCAGGAGATAAATAATCAGTATGTGTATATTTCAACCGAATTATATATAAGCTAACTCAACAATATCGGGCCATAGAAGAGTATGTATGACAAGCAAAACATGCTTAATTGATGTATTCAGCACACAAAATTCAGACCACGTCAATTTCAATGACATTACCATACGTAGCGAGCACCATCTTATTATGAAATATGATGACAACAGAGTCTTCAATAACCCACTCCCATTATTTTCTTTATCATAACTCCTACGACGCGTCGCGCAAAGAACAAAAGAAAGGGATAGAAATGATACCTCAAAACCACTCTTCAAAGTATCAAGTTCCTTATCGAGATCGTTAATAGACTGGTTGTATGCCTGCATTGGTGAAGACTGACTGGTGGTATGTATCTACAAAAGTAAACACAAAAGAGCTTATAGTTAACTCCAAATTCACATAACAGATATAAAGAGAGAGTGAATTTAACAAACCCTAATAATAATTTTGTACTGAAGAGGATGAGGAAGTTTGTATCCAGCAAATAGAACGTTAGGGTCTTTGTGGAGTTGCCTGAACACATGAACAAAATTGAAAAAAATTGAAAAAAAAATCGAAAAAAAAAAAAGAAAAAAGTTAGGGTTTGATAGAAAGTGGGTATACATGCGGAGGATGTTGCCGATGGTGTGATCTTCTCTTTCGATAGTGAAAGAAGCGGCATTGATGATCTTGGTGTCTCTCTCGTAAGAAACCCTAAATTTAGTGAAAATTGAAAAGGATCAGAAAAAAGAGAGAGTGAGGGAATGAAAGGATAGATAGATAGATAGATAGGTACTTTTTGGTGCCTTCAGGAACGACGAAACGCTCGTAACGATCGGGTGCGTTCATGGTTTTGGTTTCTTCTTCGTCTTCGTCTGCTCTGTTTGATTACAGCTTTGTCCAGAATATACACTCTCTATTCAGCTTTGTCTAGTAAGTAATACAAAAACTATTAAACAAATTCTTCCAAATATACACTACACACATTATTGTTATTGTAACTTAAAAAAAATATGACCCATATTTTTTACTGATTAATATAAAAAATATAATGAAAATTGCTATTAATAAATATTTAAAAAATATGAAATAAATACTTAAAAAACATGAATAAATATTTATTTTTAATTAATTTTTTATAAAAAGATTACAGTAAATGTCTTATAGAAAAAAAGATTAAAGTAAATTATGAAATTAAACCCACTTAAAATATACAAAAGTTAATTCTAATGATTGAATGCATATTTTAAAATTAAATTTTAATGTCTATATCTATTTCATTTAATTATATTAGAAATAACTATTTTATTTAATTACTTTAAAAATAAATATTTCATTTAATTTCATTAAAATATTTATTAATTATGTTATTTGATTTAAATTATAATTAAATCACAAAAGTTATATTTCTAAAAGGCTATGAAGCAAATAGTTTTCTATGCAGATGTTGAACCTGTAAATGCAACTGAAGCATTGAAAGATTTGAAGTGGGTGAAGACAATGAATGTAGAAGTGAAGTCCATAAAAGACAACAACACTTGGTCACTTGTCGAATTGCCTCAAGGCAAGAAGGTAATTGATGTCAAGTGGGTATACTAATAACTCTATTTTATTTATATAAAAATATTTTTAAAAACAATTAATCATTAAAAAATATAAATTGGAACAACTCATTCTCTCATTTACACTTTGTTTGATAGATAAAATAATACAAAAATAAAACAATTAGTTGAAAATTTTAGTTTGTGCAAAGATGAAAAAATGAATATAAAAATATTTCATTACAATCAATAAAACTTTTAAGATGTATATAATGTGTGTTGTTTCATTTAGTTCATTATCAATAAAGACTATTTATCTTTATTTTCATTCTTAGGTAGGAGTAATGTTTACTGCTACCTGAAAGCTGTAACATGTGAACATAAAAATCTAGGCCGATTGCTCATCCTAAAAGATAACATTGTAATCAAACTATAACACTCATAGTCTATCAAAAGCAACCAACCAGAAGAGTTATTTTTTCAAGAACATCCTAATAGGTGACTTCTTGTGTTAATAATAATGGCTAATTTTCGTATAGTTTCGCTGCTGTAACTTGATGTTTACGACATATTTCTCTCGCGCATAAGAGCTTCTATTTTTTCAACATCTTCAGGAGTGTCAACACCATGGGCCTCATGGTTAACTTTTATTACCTACAACAAACAACAAAAATTAACTCTAATAACCTTTACAAATTAAAATAAAAAACAAGTACACAACATTGATATGAATGGTAAGGTTTACAATAAAGGACTTTATATAAGGTCAACTTAAAAATAATCAAGTAAAAACTTGAATGTTTTCAGAGGAATGAAAACCGATAATACCTTGATCTTATAGCCATTCTCAAGAACTTTAAGCTGCTCCAAGTCCTCCTCAATTTGCAATGGAGTAGGTGAAAGATATGTATATAACTTTAAAAACTTTGCATCATAACTCTGAAGATAAGTAGTACACAGAAATATTAGCTCACAAGGAACTTGAAGAAACAGACTGATTTTGAGCAACAGTTGTTATCCCGGCCAATTAAAGGAATTGGACATTAGTACCTGAATCCCAAGATGAAGAAAATAAGGGAACTCATAATTGACTTCCCCTGACCTGTAGCAAGTAAGCAGATATTTATCCAGCTTTACAAACTGTACAATACAAAAAACTTAACAAATTTCACAAGAAATCTTGTGAATGGCGGAATAATTAAGACTCGAATTCAGATATTTCAATTAGTTCTAACTTACTTATTGAATGGGATTAATCCTCGTGAAAAATACAGGGCATAACCATGATGATTAACCACACATTTCACTCTGTTTGGATCAAGTACATCTTCAGGCTTTAAAGGGGTAACCGCAGTGCTGAACACTGCATCTGGCGTTGCCTGTGAGGAGCAAGATGGATTACAGTATTAGTGGAAGAATATAATGTTTCCTTTTGGACAAAAAGTTTTGATTCTTACATGTAATGATCCTCAATATAACCTGACCATTTACTTTAAGAGTTAAAGTGCACATATTGTTTACAGCTTGAAGTAAATAATAATTAATTCTTACAAGTTTCATTTTCGTGGCATGAAAAGAATAATTCTTTTTTGATCAAATTGTACCTGCAAAGCTTTGACAACTTCATCTATTGTTTCAGGTTCAATAAGTGGTTCATCCCCTTGAATGTTTACAACAATATCGTACTTTTTCCCAAGCTTCTGTAGGGCTTCACCGCAGCGTTCAGTACCTAATAAGCAAAACAAGGTATGACACAATATGGGAAAAAGAGCTCAATAGTTGAAATATATATCTACTACTAGTATGCTTACCATTTTGGCAAGACTCTGATGTCATTATGACATCTGCACCGAAATTCCGACAGCAATCAGCAATCTTATCATCATCGGTTGCCACAACTAGAACCAGAGAAAACTACCAATTAGATATTCACATGTTGACTAAGCAAATGCTAAATTACTATAAAAAGGAATATTTTGGTATTGAATATGATGCATCATTCAGCATGCGTAGACCTACCAACATGATCCAATGAAGCTGCCAGCTTTGCCCTTTCCCACGTTCTCTGTAAAATTCAGCTAATTGGAAGTAAAACATATAGATACCCACGACAAGAACAGAATTAGCAGAGAAGCGGAATGTACCTGGATCATAGGCTTGCCAAGAATCTGAACGAGAGGCTTACCAGAGAAGCGGGAGGAAGCAAATCGAGCGGGTATGATACCGACGACCCGGCTACGGTATTTGTAGAAGCGAGTGAAGTAAGCGTGAGCACCGGCAGCAGCTACAATTGAAACCCCAGCCACGATGCCATGGATGAGCCATGAGTTATTGGAAGAAGACGAAGAAGAAGAACAAATCGGCATTGCACGAGAAGAGAAAGATAAATGATTCTGCCAAACTCTATAATCTATAATGCCTTCACATCTCTCCAGGTTAGATCCATTTTTCTCGTCTTTTAACAATTTTACTATATTTGCCAATAATTATCTATTTTTACATCTCTATCTCTTCTTATGGCTTGGAAAAATCATTTTCAACTTTACTATTTTGGAATATTTGTGATCGGTGGTTTTTACACAGTTATTTAGCATTGAGTTTCGTTATTGTTTCTTTTATTTGTCTAGTATTATATGTCTTTTTATCGCATTTTACGCTTTGGTTATGTGTTTAAGTGTTTTCAGGGTTAGAAGAATGAAACAGAACAAATCGGGACAAAAGAAGTGCAAAAATCAGAATATTAGAGGCTACAGAGGGATCAACACGGGCACCCGTGTTAATCAACACGGCCCGTGTTGAAAAGCAAGGGGAAAGATCAAAAACTACACAAGACAGTGGATCAACACGGGCACCCGTGTTCATCAACACGGCCCGTGTTGAATGGCCTGGAGCATTTCTTCTGATTTAGAGACCAACACGGGCACCCGTGTTAATCAACACGGCCCGTGTTGATGGATGCGTGAGGAAAACTTTATTTTTGAGTTTTGGATCTTTTCTTTGTCATTAAGGGTATTTTGGACTTTGACTAATACTGGGATGTGGCTGAGACTATTAGAATAGATTTTGGGAAAGAGAGAGGCACTTTTGAATTGAGGGAAAAAATATCACAGAGGGAGGAGAGCGACAAAGAGGAATTCGGAGACGGCGAGATTCAAGGGCAGCCACCATTGAAGATCAAAGTCATCATAATTCTTTGTAATGTTTAACTCTTATTTGTTGTTTTCTTCTCATATTATGAGAGGTTAAACCCCCCAATGCTAGGGGATGGTCCTGGTTTGATGATTGTATGAATTCTGATTCTTGATTTCCTTAATGCATGTTTATCTATTTCAATTTAATTGTGTGGTGTTCTTATGATTTTGTATCGGACAAATACATGTATACCTATGACTAACAATTGGCAGGACTGTGATTGTTAGGGTTTCTACACAATTAGGTTATTAGGAGTCTCACCTAGGACTAGGAACTCTTTTTAATCACTCGAATTCTCGATATCGTTATGGTTAAAACTAAGAGTTGTTCGAATGGACATTTGAATAAGGATTAGGGTTTTAATAGTGTCTTCATTAAGGACTTAAGGAAGAACAATCTAGAGATAGGTAATTGATAGTTTTCATATGCAATGAGGAAATCTGGATTCGGGTCATAGTTTTGTTAAATCAACCACTCTCCCTAGCATCATTCTCATTATATTTCATCAGTCATCACTTGTTACAAGCGTAATTGAAACTTTTAAAATCAACCCAACCATTTGTTTTGTTCAATTGAATTAAGAGCACGAATAGGTATTTACTCCGCAGTCCTCGAGATCGATACTTGGGGAAACTCATTAAAACTACATCGGCCAAAATAGTACACTTGCTATTTTTCCGATCAATTTGTTAATAATTTATAATATAAGAAAAGTTGATATTCTGAAATTCACTTTTTTATCTTTTTTTATTTTTATAAATCTCATCTTTAAGATGGGGTTAAACAAGTCTTTTTTCTTTCAAATATTTGATATTTTTAAAATACAACATCTGTGTAAAAGACTGCTAAAATGTTTACTAACACGTTTTCTGAGTGTTATCTTTTCATTCACTCTTTCCATTGCTTCTCTCTCTTCTCATTCCTTCTTCTTATAACACTCCATAAAATTCTTCTTATTCTTCAACTTAGCATTTATATTGACACAGATTGAAATGGTTCAACGGATTATAATATCAAATATACAGTACAACAACATATTGAATGTATATTGAAGGTAATTGCATATATATTACAACGGATTCTAACGAATATAAATTAACGACCATATGCCAATGATAATTTATATCATTTTGTTATATCATGTTCAAGTTATTACTACTATTATATTTCATTTTTTATTTCAAATATTTGCAAGTTATTACTATATTTTTTTAAAACAAATTTCTTAATTTAAATGTATTTTTATATATTTTTGTTGTGTATTTACGTATTATTTTACTTTTATAATATTAAAAAATTTGTTAAAATAATTCATGTGCAACTTTAATAATTAATAGCTTATGCATTTTACTTAAAATAAATTAATATTAAATTTGAATAAAAATGCACAGATATTTTACTAGTTAACATAAAAATGATCGAATAAATATTTATTCTTATTAAATATAAAAAAAAAAAAATAAGGCACTTAGTCTCATCATCAATAATAAATAAAATAATATATAACAATTATTTTTTAGTAAATATAAAAAATAAATCAAGATTATTGTTACTAATAAATGTAAAATATATGTGGGAGAAATTTTTGTTTTTGAAAAATATGAACAAATACTTGAAGAACAAAATTAAATCTACTTTAAATTAATTTAATGTTAATAATTTGATGATCATATAAAAGAATCATTCTTAACATATCTTTTCATTTAACTATGTTATAAGTGCTTAATCATATAATAAAAGCATCCCTTATATAGATATTATTTTATTTTAAATATACGGATTATAATTTATTTTATATTTATTTAATTAATAAAATATATTATATACTCTATTTTACATATATTTATAATAAATCCGTGAGAAATTCGCATGGATGTTGAAATAGTTTGAAAATAAAGAAATAACATTACCTGTAATATATTATTAAATTATTAAATAATCCGTATCTTTATGACTATTAAAAAAATTCACGACTATTAAGAATTTCGTTAAAAACATATTCCTTTTATAGTTGTATACTAATTTCGATAAAAACATGTATTGCAATTGTATAATAATTTCGTTAAAACCGTTTCACAGTACTACACTAAATATATTTTGTTAAAGAAATCATTAATACATCTTAAATTTAAAAAATAATTTAAAATAAAAGACAAAAAATGGAAACAAAAAGTAAAAAAAAAAAAACATATAATAAGATACATTAGGAAATAAATGGTTTAATGAGATTTTAATTGACATTAAAAATGATCTTTTTTATTTAATAACCAAAACGATATTTTAATTTTGTTAATCAATGGCACATTACAGCCTATAAATTCACACCCTTCATCCGATTACCTACAATTCTACAATTATTTTCATTCTTTCAGTCATGGCTAGGTCTCACTCTTTAGTTATTCTTTTGACTCTTTTTACAATTGTCTTTGAAAATGTCATGGCTCGCATTCCCATTGATCCAAGATGGTATGATGCACATGCAACCTTCTATGGTGACATGCAGGGTGGCGAAACTATGAGTAAGTACTATAAAAAAATAAACTTTTCCTTTTCTTTTTCGTTGTGATGAATTTGATGAATCATTTTAATGGAATCTCTCTATTGAAACTATATCACCAGTTATAATTATTTTTCATGTTTTTTAAAAGTTAAAATGATTTTAATGGAAAGAATTCATTGGATCATTAATATATTGAATAAATTCAGTGGGAGCATGTGGTTATGGAAATCTCTTCCAACAAGGGTATGGTCTTGAAACTACCGCACTAAGCACTGCACTATTCAACGAGGGCTATACTTGTGGTGCATGTTTTGAGATCAAGTGTGTCAACGATCCTCAATGGTGTATAAAAGGTGTGAACTCAATCATTGTCACTGCAACAAACTTTTGTCCTCCTAATTATATCGATGGAAGTTGGTGTAATCCTCCACAAAAACACTTCGATTTGAGCATGAAAATGTTTACGACTATTGCAATCTACAAAGCAGGGATTATCCCAGTTCAATATCGACGCGTTCCATGTGTTAAAAGTGGCGGTGTTAGATTTGAACTTAGAGGAAACCCTTATTTTTTGATGGTTTTGATATTCAATGTTGGAAATGCTGGTGATGTTCTACGAGTTAAAATCAAAGGGTCTAATACTGATTGGGCTCCCATGACACATAACTGGGGACAAGTTTGGCACACTGGAATAAATTTAGTCGGAGAAGAATTGACATTTTGGGTTACTACAAGTGATAGAAAATCTTTACAGTTTATATCTGTTGTTCCTTCCAATTGGCAATTTGGACAAACTTATCAGAGCTCTTTAAATTTTTAGGTGCATCAACTTTAGGATAGCCCAGTTTGTTCTTTTAATTTCGTTTTTAGAATAGCTTTCTTGAAAATCTTTATTTATAGTTAAATGAGTTTGTTTTCTTTTAACAAATCTTATGGAATTCTCATTTCCTATTTCATATTTGATGTAATAAATACTATTATTCATATGAATTTACATTTTATTGTGTGGGTCACCTTAATTTTTTAATTATTAAGTTACTCTTTTAATTTTAAATTATATAAATATAATTATTTTAAATATAAGTTGATATATGGATGGAGTGTATACCAGTTGGATGTGAAAAGTGCCTTCTTATTTGTATAATTGAAGGAAGATGTATATATGGATCAACCTGAGGGCTTCATTAAACACGATCGAAGAGGAAGAAAAAGTATATAGGCTGAACAAAGAACATGGTTTAGAAGAATCGATAGTTACTTCCAGCGAGAAGGATTTATAAAGAGTAAACATAACCATACTTTATTCATTTAGGAAAGAGAGGAAATAATAATCATGGTAAGTATTTATGTTGATGACTTGATATATACTGGGAATAATGAAGAACCGTGTGCAATATTTAAGATGTTTATGATGAAAGAGTTTGAGATGACGAACCTTAGTAAAATGAAATTCTTCCTTGGAGTTGAAGTAAGTCAAAATGAAAATGGAATCCACTTATACCAAAATAAATATGGAAGAGAAGTTTTTGAAAGATTAAATATTTGGAATTGTAACTCTGTCAGAAATCCAACAGTTCCTAGAACTATGCTGTCAAGAGAAGGTGGAGAAGATTTTGATTCAAATTTGTACACGAAATTGGTAGATAGTCTAATGTATCTTACAGCTACGCGCCCATATATGATGTATGTAGTGTGTTTGATTACAAGTTAGATGGCTAATCCAAAGGAGGAACATATGCATATTGCTTAAAGAACCTTGAGGTACTTTGAATTTTGGCTTATTTTATAGAAGAAGGCTACCGACACAATAAAATGTAAATTCATATGAATAATTGAAAAATGGCCCTCTTCTTCAAACTCCAACAAACTGTTGTCTCATTTAGTTTGTTGGAATTTGAAGAAGATGGTCATTGTTAAATTATCCTCTATAAAAGCTAAATTGTGGCAACAACATCATGTGCTTGTCACTGTGTTTGGATGATAGGGGTTCTTGAACAAATTAGAGATGAAAATTATGAATGTATTGATATTCTTTGTGACAACGGTTCATGAATCAAGATCTCTAAAAACATTGTGACGCATCGGGGGACTAAACATATTGATGTCAGATATCATTATTTACGTGGTTTTTCAAATTAGGGAGTGATAAAGTTGGTTTTCTGTGGAACATTATGACTAAGCTATTGAAATTGAATCAGTTTGTGAAACTTAGGAGGTTACTAGGAGTTAAACCACCGGAAAATTAAATTGTATGCTCAATGAGCATTTTAGTTTAAGGGGCAGAATTTGTTGGTATATTTACTATTAATTAGTCTTTATTATAAATAGAAATGTTAATTTAGCTAAGTTTAATAATAGAAAAAGTTGAATAAGTGTAATTGGTTGTCGTAGATTATTATTCCTTATTTTTACCTATGGTTTCTATTTAACTGTAAGACTTATATAAAGTCATTGTATTCTCATTTGTAATACCAAGAAGTTATCCCACTTTATTAATATTATTTAAGTTATTATTACTTCTTCACTATGAAGTACCAATTTAAAATTGAATTTTTCTTCAAAAAATAAAATTAAAGATTCTTGGTTTGGATCGTCTATCCTACTACCTCTCACAAATTTTAACAATGCATTTTCCCCTAAAATTAAGTAACATCCAGGAGTTCAATCATCCCATATAACTTGAAGGCCATGGACTATACAAGTTAGTACTCAACTATCAAGTTTGGTGTCTAGATCATTGACTATCCGTCTATGACTTATGAGACTCTGGTCCCAATTATGTCCTATATGTTATGAACTATTTCTAAGGAATACCTCTCTCGATGACTATTCCTTCCAATCTTATAAACACCAAGATAACTATTTAAACTGATTTTATAGACACTATTCCAAATAACTCTTTTCATGACGAAACTTTCTTCTCACAGAAAGAAAAATTGTAGTATAAAGCCAAGGTGCGCCTTCTTTTATTATTTATTAAAATAAAAATTCGAAAATTCCCTTGATTTTTAATATAACCGATGGAAAAAACAACTAAATACATGTTTTGATTCCTAGCTAACACAATTTATGTTTTTATTTGTTTATAAGTGTAAATAAAATATTCTATCCCTTCGGTAATATATTTAACTTAGGTAAAAAAAATATAATATTTTCTATAAAAACACTTGTTAAACAGATTTTACCCTAATAGTTAATAATATGAGTCCGCCCTAAACTCGCAAGCATTATTCTTTGGGTGGATTGCAACATAGAAAAAATGTTCTTCAATCTTGAACAAAATATTTTTTTTCTACCTTCAATCCATCTTACATAATGGTGTTGATGTCATTGTTGTATTTTTGGAATATACTTAATATGATGGATTGCACGTGCAAAAAAAAATATTTTCTCATTTGTAGCAACCGACTAAAAATATGGAGAGTCGCCACCATTAATTTTTATCCTAAAGACGGCTAAATAACGGATAACCCTAATTCGTGTAGAGATTCTAAATTCGTGAATTGGTTAGATGAAAGGAAGGTGTTAGACACCCTTCATCTCCTTTGTTCTCAAAGGACTCCTTTTTAGGTCGTAGGTAATTAAATCGGGAATTTCTATTTAAAAGAGTGTCAAGTGGCAAATTAACTTGTCAAAATTTTCATCTTACTTTATTCTATTGTATGATTACACAATCCTTTTCTTCTCTTTTATTACTTTGCGAGTGAATTTTATATTTTTAAGTCTCATTTGATATCATAAATGAAAGCTACGTGTTGATATCTATGGTGGTGTAAAAGAAATCAAATAAAAATTATATTAAATAGAATGTCACAACATATCGTAGTATTAATTGTGTTTCACTCGTACATGCATGAAGTACATTAACATAACACAAATTTATTCAGTAGAAGATTACATAATTTATTTTGTATTGCCAAATTCATGGCAATTAGAGTTGCATATATTCCTTAATGACCGCAGGTGCAGTTAGTGCAGGTGCAGTTAGAACCACACTTGCAATCCCCCTCATGCTCAACTGTCTCAACATCCATGACAAAGCTGCACAAAACAATTAACAGATTATATATTTTGTTGATCGTGTAATCTGCTAGCTTATCATTTTGAAAGCCAAAACTAAACTTTACCTCTTTTCAGTCTCTACAATGGTCATACCCAAGTTGTTTCCCTTCCTGAATAGCAACATAACATAGTATATAAGGCAGGATATAGTTAATTCAATCAGTCCTAGTAGATGGAGGAGAACTTACCCGCACTGGCTCTTGTCAGCGCAGTCGCAGTTACCGCATGAGCTTGACATGTTTGGTAGTTTGGAAGAAAGAAAAGCTCTTAAAATGAAACTAGTTGTAGAATTGAATGATGATGCTGTGCCTCCAAGCTGTGAACCATTGTCCAGTATTTATAGTGGAAGAAAAAGCAAATCTTAGTAGGTTTGTATCATAGATTAGAATAAATCTTGCATTCCAAACCTCACAATTCATAAAGCATGTTATGGTGGCATAGTTATCTTAAAGGAATCCAAGACATGGAGGCTTAGGCTCCTCTGCTCCTCTCATGTCAATTTTAATTTGATTCTTGATTGAGGGAGTCACGTATTCAGTTCCTGAGATTCCATTACTTTTTAGCTCCTTTCAAATTTAATGACAATTGTAAGCCTCGTGTGTGTGTTTTTTTGGACTAAAAAGACAACATACAATTTTACGTGAGTTATTTTACAAAGTTATCAATTATTAATGAATTAAATATGTTTTTGGTTACAAATATCTCAATTTTTATTTTTAATCCTTATTAAAAAATAATAAATTTAGTTCCTATAATTTTTTTATGCATGTAATTTTAGGATTTGAAAAATATTTAATTATTCTGAATTTTTAAATTTTTGAATAATTTTTTTCATGCATGTTTAAAATATTGTATAATATTTTTCTATCAAATTTTTTTTTATAAAAAATGAGAAGAATTAAATATAAATTTTTTAAATTTTAAAAAAACTTGATAAAAATAATGAAAATTTCTACTTATAAATTAAATTTTGAGTTTTTTTTCGAGAATCTTTTTATAACGTTCTAAAGATGTGTGCAAAATAATCATTTAAAAATACACATTGATTTAACTTAAAGAATTAAAACTACGTGCATAAATTTTTGTAGAGATTAAAAAATATTATTTTTTTAATAGGGACTAAAAATGAAAATTGAAATATTTATAGGGATCAGAAACATATTTAACCTATTATTAACGATATAAAAATAATAAAGTTAAATAATTATAAAAAAGAATAAGAAATGAGAAATAGAATAATAGAAAAAATAATATTAATATTTTATTATTATATTCTAAAAGGATTAACAATTTAAAAATTTTAAAATAAGATAATTAATAATGAAGAAAATAGAAAAAAAATAAGAGGCAAAATAAAATAATAATTTTAATGTAAGTTATTATTTGTTTGCTCTTGGTATTACAAGTTTACAACCAATTGATTTGATTGTCAAGAAAACTTATACGACAATTATGGTTCGAATCTGGGCTGAAGTTACTGTGAGAGAGATCTGTTTAAAAAAATAAAATTTTCTGCAAAATATTGATGAACAATACCTTTTTTTATGAATAATAACATTAATAGTGAGAATTATTTTGTGGGAGTTTACAAGCCCACAAATATGTTGAAAGAGTGGGAAAAAAAAGGTTTTCACATGAGAGAAAGTCTCTCGCGGTAGACATCGCCTCGAACCTGATCGTTACGAGAAGAGAAACTCTTCCGTGAGAATCTAATATAGAGAGAGACATATTAGGCGGTGTAAAATTCAAGCTTATATAAATATGGGTATATGTTATAGAGAAAGACATATAAAAAATAGGCTAAATTACAGTTTTGGTCCTCCTATTTTGGTGTTTTCACGATTTTAGTCCCCTATTTTGTTTTTAAACACTTTTGGTCCCTCATCCCCACTTTGGCTACAAAAAACGTCTATGTGTTACTTCTGAATATTGTTAACTTTCTTCAATAATGTATTGATGATCTCATTTAAACGTTCTTCCAGTTGAAAAAGTGTTTGAAAAGTGATTCATAGGCGTTTTTTTGTAGCCAAAGTAGGGATGGGGGACCAAAAGTGTTTAAAAACAAAATAAAGGGACTAAAATCATGAAAATGGCAAAATAGGGGGACCAAAACTGTAATTTAGCCTAAATTTTTTTTCTCTTCAATTTCTGATTAAGGCAGAAGTGTATTTTAACGGAAACAGTCCTCCTGATAAATTCAAGCTTCCAAATGGCGTCATATCCCTCGCCAACTTGACAGACAAGGTGAATGAATTAGTGTTTGATACCGATAATAAAAGGGTGAGAAAGATCGAATTTTGCGAAGATTAGATTGATAGAAATGGAAGAGTGAAATACAACGTGATTGAGTTGAAGACCGATGGAGATGTGAAGGCCATGTGAAAATTATTATGTCGTAGGATAACTAAGGGTCTGATCGAGTTGAAACGTCCAGAATCATTTGGTGGTACCTAGGTTTTCACGTTTCATTTTTTAATTTATGTTTGTTGTACTGTTTTATGTTATGTTTATCTTCGAATCGAACATGTAATCACCAAAATATTATGCAATAAATAAGTACTATGATAAGAAGTAATGTGTCATAAAATATACATATAATACAAGAAAAATATATTATATCTACATAGCCCCCACTGGAATTTATGTGATTATGATTTTTTTTGAAATATACGGCAAGAATTACAAAAAATATTGAAATTTTCGTGAATTTCTATTGGAAATTTTTACTTTTTTGTGAAAACTCCGATAACTTCTTCAAATTTTCGGTATCGTTCTTGAAATTCGAAAACTTTGGTGATTTTCTAGAAATTTCGTGAAATGGTAAACAAATTAGATTTGTCTATTTTATTTTTTCATACACTTTAGAATGTCATATATAAGTGTGAGAATGTCAGATTAAATGTTCTTTTATTACCTCTAGTGAAAATCTCACTAGAAAGGAACCAGGCCCATCGTTACACTTCCAACATATTTAATTAAATAACAGTGTCGGCAATTAGCCAAAAAAATCATTATTATTTGTTTTGAATTATTAAAATTAGATTTATTTTTTTATATATGTATGATTTTAATTATTA
Source organism: Vicia sativa (assembly GCA_021764765.1). Taxonomy (NCBI): domain Eukaryota; kingdom Viridiplantae; phylum Streptophyta; class Magnoliopsida; order Fabales; family Fabaceae; genus Vicia; species Vicia sativa. The sequence goes on from CM038796.1 coordinate 8,750,513, forward strand.
TATAGTTATAAAAGACCAACGTGTGTCATTTGGTTTATGTGACAGAGGAAAAAAGGTCATGTTTTTAGGAGACTATGAAGTTCATTTGCTCTCCTGGTGTTTGATGTTAAGGGTTTTCCTGCATGTCTTGTTTATTACTTTACTTTAAGTTTTAGTCATTGAACTTGCTCTTAGTTAGTCTCAACTACCTAGGCTGTTAGGCAGTTAGTAGTTATGCTGTTAGGTAGTTAGTGGTTATTAGAAGTTAGTTACATGAATAGCTTGTGCTGCAAGTAACAGAATGCTAGTATATATAGCTATGTAATACATAAGCTTGGACAACAAGTAATAAAGAGCTTCTCTTCTTTCCCTTCTTTAATCTCTCTCTTTTCTCTCTTTTCTCTATTGATTTGAGCATGAGTTCTCAATCATAATATGGTATCATTCGCTTAGAGATCCACACCTGTGATCCTTCTTCTCTTCTCATAAACCGTCCTTCTTCCTCATAATCGGTCCTTCTTTTCATCTATGGCGCGGTTCCAATTCTACCACCAATTCAACGTGTCACCAATGGTGACATAGATTGATCTACTATGTACATCCTAGTGAAGGCCCTAACTCGTGATCATCACACCTCAATTGGTGGTGTCAATTATATTTCTTGGTCTAGATCAATGCAACGGCGCTTGGTGCTAAACAAGCTTGCTTTCATTGATGGCTCCATTCCTATTCACGATATTGATGATCTCAACGTGCATGGGAGCGATGCAATTGCTTAGTCCATTCATGGATTCTCAACTCAGTCACACCACCCATTGCTCAAACCATTGTTTTCTTGGAGAATGCTCTTGAAGTGGAATGATCTCCGAGGCGGTTTTCAAAGATTGACCGTCGTGTCTCAACTCTGCGCATGGAGATTAACAATCTCAAGCAAGGGTCGAAATCGGTTCTTGATTACTTCACTGAATGCGTGGCTTATGGGAGGAATTAAACTCTCATCCTCTACCATCGTGCACTGTGCAATGTCATTTGCCAAGCCATGAGGCTCGAGAATTTCGCATTGAAGATCGGTAATACAATTTCTAACGGTTTGAATGACAAATTTTCGTCATCAAGACTCAAGTTCTTTTGATGGATCCTTTACCATCCATCAACAAAATCTATTCTATGGTGATTCAAGAAGAGAGTCATAATGTCTCTTTACTTTCGAAACCTGAATCTTCTGCCCCTATGGAAGAAGTTAATTCTTTGGTAAATGCTTATGACTCAAGAAGACAAGGTGATCGTGGCAAGCAAGCCAATTACTCTGGTCATGGCAACAATAGTTCCCAAAACTCATGGAGACAATAGGTTGTGTACTTATTGCAATAGAGCGGTCACATTGAAGTTTGCTATAGGAAGCATGGTTTTCCTCCAAACTTTGGCAAAAAGCAAACTGTTGCTAATGCCACAAATTCCTCTAATGGTGACAACCAACAAACTACTTCCACTGGTGAAGAAGATTCCTCTAGGAGTCAATGTGCTAGCATATCTCAAGAGCAATACTCTCGGTTGATTAACTTGCAAACAAATTCTTGTCTCGGTTGCCAATTTCTACTACCAATGTTAATTCAACCACCAATCACATTTTACATGAGTCTGGTAATTCTCAAGTGCTCATAGCATCTTGTTCCATTAGTAGAAAACTGATTTTGGATCATTGACTCGGTGCCAATGATCATGTATGCTCTTCTCTTCATTGGTTTAGTTCCTTACATAAAATTAAACTTTGTTAATGTGTGTTTACCTAATGGTGCTATTGTCATTGCTAAACAAGTGCATTAACTTTTCACCACGACTTTTTACAAAATGTTTTGTACACTCGACTTCTCTCTTAATCTCGTATCGGTTTCAAAATGTGTCAATATCTTAGCGCAAACTTTCTTTTCATGCGGATAAATGTTATATACGGATGTGAAATCACAGAGGATGATTGGTTTGGCTAGTCAAGTAGAAGGTTTGTACAAACTAGTGCTCGATGATGGTTGGTGGCGATAAAAGAAAACACACTTCCAACTCATTGTTCCAGACCTCACTATGCCTAAAACTTCTGCCAACACATGTAAAGTGATTCCACCACAAGCCTTGTGGCATTTTAGATTAGGCCACTTATCTCATGATAGAATTTCTAAAATGCATCACTTGTATCCACAACTTGTTAATGACAATAAGGCTGTCTGTGATATTTGCCATTTTGCTAGACATAAGAAAATTTCATTTCCTATTAGCACTTCTAGAGCAAATGCTAAGTTTGAACTCATTCATTTTGACATTTGGGGTCCTATTTCCATTACTTCTATTAAAGGTCACAAGTATTTTCTTACTGTTCTTGATGATTTTAGTAGATTTGTTTGGGTAATCCTGTTAAAATCCAAGGCAGAGGTGTCTGACCATGTTAAAAATTTTATTACTCTTATTGAGAATCAGTTTCATACATCCTAAGTACATCGGTCGGATAATGGACTGAATTTTCTCTCCTCAATTTTATGCATCCAAGGGCATTATTCACCATAAGTCATGTGTAGAGACACCTCAAAAAATGGTAGGGTAGAAAGAAAACATCGACATCTCTTGAATGTAGGTAGAGCCTTACTATATCAATCAAACTTACCAAAATCTTTTGGTCATATGCGATCTCTTATCTTTGCTTTTGTCATTATGAGTCACATCAATTTACTTCAACAAAATCACCATATCGCTATTGCATGACAATGTACGACATTAGTCATATTATAGTGTTTGGTTCTCTTTGCTATGCCTCTACTCTTACTTCTCATAGAACCAAACTAGAAACCGAGCTAGAAAGCGGTCTTTTAGGCTACCTGTTGGATATAAAGGTTGTTTGCTTCTAGATCTCAATAATAGTGACATTTTCATATCTAGAAACATTACACATCATGAGCATATTCTGCCTTACAATACTTCTTCTGAATCTCTTAGTAATTCATGGGAGTATTTTAGTACACAGTCCTTACAATCATCATCACCAGTTACTAGCTCTATTCATCCTAGTGTATTTGATATTGCTGACATTTCTGATAATGTGCTTAATCGTCGGATGACCACGCACAATGACACGAGTATTGACACTAATGATCTTGTGCAGAATTGTCTAATCAATCGCACATGTTGATACTCTAGTTCGGCCAAACCAATCCTCACGATATATCTACACAAAACACATCAGTACCTACTTCTCTCTCCACCCAACCCACTAATCAAATTCTCCCCACAAGGGTTTCTTCCAGAACAAGGCACCAACCATCTCACCTCAAAGACTATGTTTGTGCTTCCTTCAACAACAATGACTACCCAATCACTTCATCCTCAGGTATGGCTTATCCCATTTCTAATTCTGTATCTTACTCTCATTTGTCTCCTTCCCATTCTCGATTCACATTATCTATCACCACTCAAACTGAACCTAAAACATATGCTGAGGCTTGTAAATCTGCAAGTTGGATTCAAGCTATGAAATCTGAGATTACTGCTCTTGAAGACACTGGCACATGGCAAATAGTGGATCTTCCACCAAATGTAAAGCCTATAGGTTGCAGATGGGTCTACAAAATAAAGTATAAGTCTGATGGTAGCATAGAGAGATTCAAAGCTCGACTTGTAGCTAAAGGCTACAACCAGATTGAAGGCTTGGATTATTCTGATACATTTTCACCAGTTGCTAAACTCACAACAATTCGCCTTGTTTTGGCTTTAGCTTCTATTCATAACTGGCACCTACATCAGTTAGATGTGAACAATGCCTTTTTACATGGCACACTTCATGAAGATGTATATATGGTAATACCACCTGGTGTGCACATCACCAAATCCAACCAAGTCGCAAATTGGTCAAGTCTCTATGGCCTGAAACAAGCAAGTAGGCAATGGTATGAGAGACTAACCTCATTGCTTATTCAACATGGCTACAAACAAGCAACATCAGATCACTCACTATTTGTTAAAAGTACTTCTTCTTCATTTACAATTTTACTTGTATATGTTGATGATGTGCTTCTAGCAGGTGATTCCTTGGCAGAATTCCAACATATGAAGACTGTGCTTAATATGGCTTTCAAAATCAAGGATTTAGGAAGACTCAAATACTTCCTTGGTTTGGAAATTGCTCACTCTTCCAAGGGCATCTCTATCTGCCAGAGAAAATATTGTCTTGATCTCCTTTCGTCTGAGGTTTTCTTGGTTCCAAACCAGTAACACTCCATCGATCCGCCATCAAATTGCATAATGATGATGGACCGGTCTTTGATGACGTCCGACTTATCGGAGGTTAATTGGGAGACTTATCTATCTCAACACAACCGGACACGATATCACATTCATCACCCGGTGAGCAGTTCTTGTCCAAGCCTCCATGATTCATTACAATGCTTGCGAGTCTTGCGCTACCTCAAAGTCACCGGACAAGGACTTTTCTTCCCAGGATTCAAACATTCATCTCATCGGATTTTCGATGCAGTTAGGCAGTTGTATTGACACACGAAAGTCGATGTCGGGATCACGCTTTATATTGGCAAGTCACTCATTTCATGGCGGACCAAGAAGCAAAACACGGTTTCACGATCTTCATCCGTGAATCGTGCTCTTGCTTGACTACGTGTGAGCTTGATGGGTGCTATATCTTCTTAAAGACCTCTCATCACTTGTACAAAACTTCCGGTTTTATTCGTGATAGCAGTGCTCTTCATATTGCTAATCCGGTTTTCCACGAGAGAACAAAACACCTCGAGATCGTTGTCACATTGTTCGTGAAAGATTCTTGGCGCACTATGAAGCTTATTCCTGTCTCCTCAAGCAATCAACACGCGATTTCTTCACCAAACCACTACTTCCTAAACCTTTTTATGAGCTCATGTCCAAGTTGAACTTGTTAGATATCTACCATAGTTCAACTTGTGGGAGGATCTCAACTACCTAGGCTGTTAGGCAGTTAGTAGTTATGCTGTTAGGTAGTTAGTGGTTATTAGAAGTTAGTTACATGAATAGCTTGTCTGCAAGTAATGTAATGCTAGTATATATAGCTATGTAATACATAAGCTTGGACAACAAGTAATAAAGAGCTTCTCTTCTTTCCCTTCTTTAATCTCTCTCTTTTCTCTCTTTTCTCTATTGATTTGAGCATGAGTTCTCAATCATAATAGTTAGATCATTACGCATCTCTTAGATTGAGCATTTTTTTTAACTAAATTGTATTTTGCATACATAAGTCAAAACCTTATGTCTCACGTCGATGTTAAATGGTTCAAGTTAATTAATCAAAACATGGGTCAAGAAACACATGAATGCATAATTTTCATATTTACTTTCAATTCAATCATGAACACTACAATTTTCTTAAAAATTATAACTTTAAAGATTTTCAAAAACCTTGAAACTAGTTTTCATAGAACACTTTACACAATTGTAATTTGCATATGAATTCATTTTTTAACCTCTAACAAGATTATCATGTTTGGATTGCATCTCAAATTTATGGGAGTGCGGGATTTATTGTAAAGGAGGTTAATTTGTTGTTAATATTTGTGAAGTTTTGAGTTGCAAATCAAAAATCGAGTTGTGTGTTGTAGTTGGCATTGACAATCCAGCAAGAGAAAAAAAATGGAATCTTCTTCATTAAAGATTTTAGTAGAACTGACTGAACGTTGGTATTTACAAAATTTATGTTAAGGGAGAATGTGGTAGTCGAACGGTAAAAATATTCATTTTTCAAAACAGAGTTTAATAAAATATTTAACATCAAAAAAAAATATTGTAAATACGACTGAAATGATTACAGATAACAACAAGACAATTAAAAAATAAAAATTACTAAACAAGTAGAAATTAATATATAAGTTCAAAGGTACACGGAAATATATTTTGACCTTATTTAATTGATAAGGATTCTATTGTAATAATTTCTAGGTTTAAAGACTTAGTCTGGCACATACCTACTTTTACACAAGAAACCGCTATGAAAGCAGTAAATTCTAACCTACTGCAATTTATAGGAAAGAAATAAAGTCTAATCATATAATTCTATGCAAGAAATAAAAGAGATATGGTTAGAGAGAGTGTATGCAAGATTTATAGGTTTTCACCATTGAACATTTGTAAGGTCTCCATTATTATGAAAAGTTAATACAAGAGTATTTTGGTACAATGAGTAACGAACAATATTGAACACTAAAATCCAACAAATTTTTTTAGCCAAACACATACATGTCTAAATTGATTTTCCCTTCTATTGAAGCAGGGCACTAAAACTGCCAATATTTTAAGATCTTCACTTGATTTTGTTGGACAAGTGACTTCAATTACAAGGGGGTAAATTATCATATTCAAAATTCATGCTTAATTTTAATATTTTTTTACTTAAAAAATTAATTGTGTTAGTATTCTTTAATATTATAATAAAATGAACAGCAAAAAAAAAAGAAAATCAGTAAAATAAAAAAAAATTAAAACATAAAAGTTCAGAGAGATGTCACAATTAATTTATCCAAATTCGGTCGAATATTGACCTACTCCTGTCCCCAAGTGATCTTCTTGAGATTTTGACTATAAACTTAAGCTTTTACACGTTATGTCCACAAATCTTGATACAAACTTATCTAAAGAATTTATAACGGCTTATTCCAACCAAAATAAAAGCTTTTATCCAGACTGAACTAACGAACAAATTAAATATTTTTTAGGAAAATTTCAATAATCGAACAAAACTTTTTCGGCTAAGCTCTAGAACCAAATAGATTTTGAGTTAAAAATAAGGGATTAAGAAGGATATTAAACCTAACTTATATTAACATTACATTTTTTTACTCCCTTTCATTGTTAAACATATATCACTTTGAAAAATTTATATTAGTTATACATCATTTTATAATATACAAGTAAAACGTTAATGTTACATCATTTTATAATATACAAGTAAACCGTTAATGTTATGTTTTTAATATCCTTTTTGACTCATATGTTAACCCCCGATTTTTATTTTGGTTACTTAACTTAAAATAAATTCTCGTTGATCCATTAAAACTTGGAAAACATACCATGTTTAATAGGAGTGATCCACCCCATATGCCAAAAGGCACAAGATGTAGCAATGATATCGACACCCTAACGAAGATGCATGCCGCTATGGATGAATGTATTGAGATATTTTAGGAAAAGATATATTTAGGAATTATTTGTTTAATTCTTTCACATATTTGTTTAGTTGTTTCTTAATTTTTAGGTCTCTTCCTAATTGCTAGGAAAATATATGATTTTTGTTGTACTGATATTATAATTATGGTTACTTGTGATTGATAATAAACAAGTCAATTTGCCAATTCTTCATAGTATCATGCCTATACGGTCCCCACAAAGCACAATGTATTTTCTCAAAAATTCGAGAAGTTTTATTATTACTTAAATGAAATTTATCTCTAGGATGCTTAGCACGCATACACACTTCACATCCCTTATCCAAATGATCTTTATTACTACTGACATGTTTCCTCGTGTGGAACTCGTTATTTTTTGACAATAGTTGATGATTTTTCGAGAGCGGTTTGGATTTATTTGTTAGTCGATAAATTAGAAGTATTTCGAATGTTTATGGCTTTTGTTACTATGGTTGATAGACAATTCTCTCAAACAATTAAAGTTGTTCAAAGTGATAACGGGTCTAAGTTTAATTGTTTGCTTGAATATTTTGATGCAACTGGAATTTTATTTCAAACTTCTTGTGTGGGTACTCCGCAACAAAATGGGAGAGTTGAGAGGAAGCATAAATATATCTTGAATGTTGGTCGGGCATTGCGTTTTCAAGCAAAATTGCCTATCTATTTTTGGGAGGAATGTGTTCTTGTTGCTGCTCACTTAATCAACCGTACCCCTACTCTTTTACTGAATAAAACACCTTTTGAAATACTTTTTGATAAATCCCTCTATTTTGATGTTGTTCGAACCTTTGGGTGTTTGTGTTATGCACATAATCAGAAAACTAAGGGAGATAAATTCGCTAGTCGAAGTCGAAAATATGTCTTTGTTGGATATCCGTTCGGTAAAAAGGGTTGGAGGTTGTTTGATTTTGTGTGGGTACTCCGCAACAAAATGGGAGAGTTGAGAGGAAGCATAAATATATCTTGAATGTTGGTCAGACATTGCGTTTTCAAGCAAAATTGCCTATCTATTTTTGGGGGGAATGTGTTCTTCTTCTTTTCATCAATGTACATACTCCTCTTTTATTAAATAAAACACCTTTTGAAATACTTTTTGATAACCCCCTGTTTTGATGTTGTTCGAACCTTTGGGTGCTTGTGTTATGCATAATCGAAAAACTAAGGAGATAAATTAGCTAGTCGAAGTCGAAAATGTGTCTTTGTTGCATATCCGTTCTGTAAAAAGGGTTGGAGATTGTTTGATTTGGATACAAAAGAATTTTTTGTTTCACGAGATGTAAAATTCTTTGAGGAGGTGTTCCCGTTTGGGTGTCCGGAGGATGTAAACACCCCGGATAATGAACATGTTGATAAAGAAATTCATGAGGATTTTGCTGAATTAATTTTGGACAATGAAATTCATGAGGATGGCGAATTCTTGGGTCAGCAACAAACCCAACCCAACGTTCAAACATCAGACCCACCATCTCCTGAGACCTCACAGTTGGCGAATCAAGAACAACTGTTTCGATTAGTTGTTGGGCCTTCGTCTACATCAGCAGCTCCAACAGTCCGTGAGCAGGAAACGGATCGCGGGTTTCGAGAAAAATTCCCGAACACCTTGTATCGGGACTTTGTGACACATACGGTTTTTGCTAATAGTACATCCTCATCTTCTTCCTCCTCCGATCTCTCCCAAGGTACTCCTTATCCTTTAACACATTATATAAATTGTGACAATTATTATGTAAATTATTGGAGATTTCTTGCAGCTGTTATCAAGGGTAATGATCCTAAATCCTTTAAAGAGGCTATGAAGTACGAAGGGTGGAGACAATCAATGAAGGAGGAAATCCAGGCTCTTGAGGACAATGGAACTTGGACTTTGGAACATCTCCCGCCGAGAAAACGTGCTCTTGGTAGTCGATGGGTGTACAAGACCAAATATTTATCAAATGGGGATATTGAGCGCCTCAAATCAAGATTGGTAGTATTGGGCAATCACCAACAGGAGGGTATTGATTACAATGAAACATTCGCTCCGATGGCCAAAATGACTACGGTGCGTGTCTTCTTAGCAATAACAGCTTCAAAAAATTGGGCATTGCACTAGATGGATGTCCATAATGTCTTCTTGCACGGTGATCTAGATGAAGAGGTGTACATGAAATTACCTCCTGGATTTGAGAGTTCGGAACCGTCTTTGGTGTGTCGGTTGCGCAAGTCGTTGTATGGCTTGAAACAAGCCCCTAGGTGTTGGTTTGCAAAATTGGTGTCGGCTTTGAAAGGTTATGGCTTTATTCAATCCTACTCAGACTATTCTCTCTTCATATATAGTAAAGGCATTGTTCGCATTAATGTCTTGGTTTATGTGGATGATCTTATTATTTCTGGGAATGATTCCGCTGCACTTACCGTTTTCAAAGTTTATCTCAGTGATTGTTTCAAAATGAAAGACCTGGGAAGTCTCAAATATTTTTTAGGAATTGAAGTGGCCCGTAGCTCATTAGGATTATTTCTGTGCCAACGAAAGTACACTTTGGACATTATTTCTAAAACAGGATTACTGGGAGCAAAGCCAAGTGCGTTTCCCATTGAGCAGAACCATAAGCTTAGCCTTGCTACTGGTGATTTTTTGTCGGATCCGGAATCATATCGACGACTTGTGGGTCGTCTGATTTATCTTGCGGTCACTCGACCAGACTTGGCTTATTCGGTCCATATTTTGTCTCAATTTATGCAAGAACCTCGCGTGGAGCATTGGGAGGCGGCCCTTTGAGTCGTTCGTTATTTAAAAGGGACTCCCGGTCAGGGCATTTTTCTTCGTGCAGATAGTGAGTTGACATTGGAAGGTTGGTGTGATTCGGACTGGGCGGCTTGTCCCCTTACTCGCCGTTCTCTGACAGGATGGATAGTATTTTTAGGCCAATCTTTGATTTCTTGGAAGACGAAGAAACAAAATACGGTTTCCGATCCTCATCGAGTGAGAGTCTATGGTGCGGTCCTTGGTGAATTAAAGTGGCTAAAAGGACTGTTGTTGAGTTTGAGTGTCCATCATTCTAAGGCAATTAAATTATTTTCTGATAGTCAGTCTGCGTTGCATATTGCGAAAAATCCAATTTTTCACGAGAGAACAAAACATATTGAAATAGATTGTCATTTTTTTCGGGATGCAATAAATGAGGGTTTGATTTCACCATCTCATGTCTCCACATCGTCTCAATTGGCGGATATTTTCACAAAAGCTCTCGGAAAGGCTCAGTTTGATTTTCTTCTTTCCAAGTTGGGCATTTTTGAATCCCATGCTCCAACTTGAGGGGGGTATTGAGATATTTTAGGAAAAGATATATTTAGGAATTATTTGTTTAGTTCTTTCACATATTTGTTTAGTTGTTTCCTAATTTTTAGGTCTCTTCCTAATTGTTAGGAAAATATATGATTTTTGTTGTACTGATATTATAAATATGGTTACCTGTGATTGATAATAAACAAGTCAATTTGCCAATTCTTCAGAACTATGCCACCATAACCAAACATTGGAAGACAACGTCCACAACATCTAACAGTGCCAACAAGATTCCAACCTCGCACATGAAATGGAATCGTTGGACCATCAATCTCTCTCAAACGAAATATGTCTTTTAAACCTTCCTCCTTGGCCCAGTTTGATGTGCGTAACGACCTTTACGAACATGTTTCCTCCATCAATACACAAATGACCATCATAGGAGCTCCCAACTCTTTTAAATGCAAGCTATTATCCAACATTTTAAGTGATGTTGCCCTTATATGGTAAATGGGTTTACCCCGTGCTTATATCCACAGTTACTTGGAACTAGTAAAGAAGCTGGTACACTAGTTTACCACAAGCAGCCTCAAGAAGATGTCCACTACCAATCGTTTAATATACACCAAGGTCCATCAGAGTCATTGAGGTAAAGATTGTCGTCTGTTGGGATTTTCTCTAGCATGATCTTCCTGATGAATGTTGTCATGAAGGAAATATATGGGCTATAATTAAATTTTTCCCAATGTTGAGAATTGGAAAGGGATTTTAACTTGTACGTATCCTTAAGAGTAAGGACACCTGAGTGACACTAAGACCAATATAAGGTTTCATCCTAGTCAGTGTTTATCAGAAGATTTTGGTTTAACCTTTGCACCATGAAAGGAAATAACGAGCTCCAAGTGGTAGGTAGAAAAGAACCATTATAGGTGAGATCCTTCACTTTAGTGTTACTGGATATTCCATGGCTCAGAAAGACTTCAACACTAGTTTCCAAAACTAGTGGAGGTCCACATCGATTGTCCATCCAAAAGCTTATTGTGGAACCTCTTCCTAAAGCCCAAGTACATTGGTTTGTTAAAGTGCTCGACTCAATTTTGATTATTGACCACAAAGAAAAGAAAACATGATATTTAATTCTTCCATAATGCTTGAAAACACTAACTTTTAGAATGGTGGCCCAAGGTTCCTTACTTGTAAGAAGATCCTATCCAAGCATCATGTTGGTTGCCTCATTAAGTCTCAAGGGGGATCTTAGACCCAACCCTCAATGATATTTAGGTCTACACATCCTGTTACAAGCAACCATGTACAACTTCTTATTGGTAATGAACCCACTCCAAATGAAGTTTCTAGTAGCCTTTTATATATCTCTTAACAAAGCAATGTGTGAGTGAGCATGCATTGAATGAGTGTTTTCACCAAACACACTCTTTCAGCCATGAATAAAGTGGAGACCTTCCAAGCAGACAATTTAGTAATGATCCTATCAGATATATGCCTGGATTAATAAGCTTTTAGTTTTCCCTTTGAAAATAGGTACTCAAAGGCACATGATTGGTAAAGTTCCTCTGGTGAATTCAGCCATGTTGAGAATGTGCTCCAACCTAGAGTTTGTGATTGATCTTGGGTATGTGAAGGATTTTGTGGTGTGAATTGTCTGACTAGATGAAAATGATTACCTCCTGAAGAGATGAATCAGAGCTTTAATGTTGGATATATTGGCTTTGCAAAAAAATTAAAATGTCATCTACATACATGACATGTGAAGGAATGAATGTATTGCTGCTGCTCTTGATCAACTTCACAGTGTCCTCCTCAACAAGTTTTTCCAAACTCCTACTTAGAACCTTCTCAACTAGACAAAACAAGAGAGAGAGAGAGAGAGAGAGAGAGAGAGAGAGAGAGAGAGAGAGACTCATTTCCTAACTCCTCTCTTGCAGTTAAAGAAACCATTAGATGCTCTATTGATTGAGATGTCAAGCTCATGTGGCAACTGTGACTGTGCTGACAAGAGCCAGTACGGGTAACTACTCCTCCATCTAATATAGACATAGTTAACTCCTTGTGCATCATCTACTAGGACTGATTGAATTAACTATATCCTGCCTTATATACTATGTTATGTTGCAATTCATGAAGGGAAACACTTTGGGTATAACCATTGTAGAGACTGAAAAGAGGTAAAGTTTAGTTTTGGCTTTCAAAATGATAAGCTAGCAGATTACACGATCAACAAAATATATAATCTGTTAATTGTTTTGTGCAGCTTTGTCATGGATGTTGAGACAGTTGAGCATGAGGGGGATTGCAAGTGTGGTTCTAACTGCACCTGCACTAACTGCACCTGCGGTCATTAAGGAATATATGTAACTCTAATTGCCATGAATTTGGCAATACAAAATAAATTATGTAATCTTCTACTAAATAAATTTATGTTATGTTAATGTACTTCATGCCTCTATGAGTGAAACACAATTAATACAATACGAGAATGATTTGTGACATTCTATTTCTATGCTATCTAAATGGCGTTTCAATATAATTTTATTTGATTTTTCTTTTTTGAAATCGACAAAAAGGACCGAGGGGGAAGTGGGTAATGAAAAAATGAGTAAGGGAATGTGTTAATTATCAGCCAATCTTCCAACCTATTGATTTGAATGTAAAAACATTAATTGTCACAACTTTAAATATTGAATCCCTCAGCATGGAGAACCTCAATCCATTTTGCACAAGCTTCTTCCGTGCTCAACTATGCATTCATCTTGACTCTGCAGCACTTGTCTCATTTACTGACCCTTTATTTTGTTGTGACCCTGGCACTATGCAGTTGCACACCACTCATCTTATTAAATCATCTAAACAACAAAACTGTTGGAAATCTACCAATATCTATGATGAATTTTTACTAATCTTGATTAACAAAATTGATATCACCACACAATAACAATAAACAATTATAAAAAGAGCTTTATAACTCTTCACAAAATGAGATGTATATCAAAACTTAATTCTCAATTAATACATATAACGTTAAGATATTTTATGTAGGTTTGAATTTTTATCATATTCTAGATAAGTTGTAACACATATAATGTAAATTTTATGTCGGTTTGAATTCTTTTATTATATTCTAAATAAGTTTAATTACATATAAATTTCAAACTTAGAATATATTATTAGTATATTACATAACTCCTTTTTTAAAGAAAACTGAAATTCTCAATTTATAAAAAACAGAATTGCATAATAATAAATAAATGGAGACACTCCTTCTTTAATCTCAGTCAATAGTTATTAATACAAATTAATGATTATAAATACAATCAAATTATAGTGGAAATATTTTATATGTAATCATATTAAATGCCACCATTAAGATAATTTTTTTTAATTATATTGATGGTAAATTATCAAGCCATCCATCCTTATTTATGAAAGATGACAAACTATATTCACTTAAGTTTAAACTATTTGGTTTCTTCTCCCACCCAACTCGTTTCTCAGTATTGGCCCCTGGTCCTGTACAATTTACTTCTGCATAGACAGTATTTTGCCTGCATAAGTTAAATTACAAATTAAATAAATATAGTTTCATAAAATAAATGTTAAGTGTTATATATTCATTTAAATGAAATATGAAATAAAAATTACGCGTCACTAATCGTTAAATTCCACTGATCCCATCCTTGAGGAGTTATCACCGATGAAAAATATGTTTCCCAAAATATGACTCTTGAGTAAGGACCCCAAGGTCTACCAAGATTTACTTGACCATTTCCTTCGATGCGCCCTCCTTTAAAAACATAACCATTTGGATTATTTTGTGAATCTCTGCGTTGTGCGGTGACAAAACCTATAGGTTTTGATTTTGCTTGAGTGGCATTGATCTTACAATTCTACAACAAAAATTCATGATTATAAATAAATGCTTAGTTATTACATCTCAATATACAAAACAAGATAGTTAAGAACATTCAAAAATAAAAGATTTACACAAGTTCTACTAGTGATCAACATGTTTCATCTAAATGAAAGAACTCAATTAGTATGCTAGTTTAATCACCTCGAAATAAGATTGACCTTCGCCAAAAATGAAGTCTGTTTCACCTTCAACATAACAATTTTTGAAATATTGACGCCGCTTTGATGAAAGCAAAGTATCTTGATAACCAGTGAAACTACATTCAAAAACTGCAGTTTTATCACCATATATTGAAGCTGCTACAGCTGGTCCTTCAGTTCCATGTGTGTTCTACAATTATACAAATGCTTTAGAAATATTCAAAAATTCAATTTAAGAAAATGTCTATCCAACTCTAGATTCAATTTAAAAAAATTTCTATGAACTGATCTAATACAAAAATTGAGACAGATATTCGCAAACATATCAACCAATCATTTTATTATATTTACCTTGAATGTAATGCCACTCAAAATTACATTAGGTGGAGAAGAATGAAATGTTGCACTATTAGATGTGCCAATATCATTAGCTGCACTATTGTAGGTAATGATTGTGCTATTATTACCCGATCCTTTTAAAATAATGCATGGCTTTCTTGGATGTATAAGAACTTTTTCTCTACACAATTTTAAAACATGAAAACATTATAAAAATATAAAGAATATTTATTATCAAATTAACATGTAACAATATTTTTACTTACTTGTATACACCAGGATTTATTTTGATTAGAACCCATCGATCATTTGGATTCTTTACAGAATCAATGGCAGCTTGAACTGTTTTAAATGCTCCTTTTCCACCTTGATCAACAATGATAGTGTTTGCAACTTGATTACCACTACAATCTATGGCTCTACCAACAGAAAAACAACTCATAAACAATACTAAGAGAAACATCATTGATATTTGAAGAAACATTGTCATATTTAGTGACAATCGTATATTTTCTTCTAGCATAAATACACCTGAAAATTAATAATCATATTTAATAATTGATTTTGTCTTATATTATTAATTTAATTTGGTCAAATATGAGATTAATGATATATGATAAATTTCCTAACATGGGTAACACTAATACAGAAGGACTTTTTATATCGGTCGAAAAACTTTTTTTTTTAAATTAAATATTTTTTATATCATTGAAAATAAATGTTTGATGTAAAATTTTTTCCAAACGTAAATTATTTTAATCAAATATCATATTTTTAGTAGTGCAATTTTTTTTAACAAACATATTACATAATACACTCACTTTATTTCTTTTTCTAGACTCTATTGAATTACACCAAAGTTTTCCTAATTATATACACAAATACTAACTATATATATATATATATATATACTTTAAATGTGATTCTTACTATTTTTTAATAAAATTATATTAATTTATTATATTTTAATTAGAAAATAATAATAATTACACTTAAAAAATTATATTTAAATTATATTCCATTTAAAACTGATTTCTTTGAATCTCAAATAAAAATAAATTAGTGCTAATTAACTTGTGCCGTAAGGGCATTAATTAATAGCTACGTATAAAAATTATTTTTAAAAAAATTTGTGTATTAATTTTGTTAAAAATTTATAATTAATATTAATTTGTACATTTCTTAACATTACCCATAAAAAATATACAGTTCACCTCTTTGTGTAGTTACTTTTAGCAAAATGGGCTCAGTTTGAAAGTTGTTAAATGTTAGTATTAAATTATTAGACATATCTTTCTATTGTTTTCAATAATAATTATCTTGTAAATTTATAACGATTTGTTAACTTAAATATCAATATATCTTACTATATATAAAAGAAATTTTGAATTATTGTAAAACATTATTATGATGTTGTCTCAAGTCTAAAAAATATTGTCACCCATTCTTAAAATTTGTTACCTACTCTTGTTCTATCATTTTTAATTTAATTACATAATTATAAATTTTCAATAAATTGTAGTTACAAACAAACAAACACAATTTTATTCAAAAAAACCATTGATACCCTATATTATATATAAAATTTAGACATATTTTCCTAAAATAATTTAAAATTTATTTTATTAAATTACTTTAACTTTATATTTATATAGATTGGTACGTACAACATTATATAATGAATGCTTTAAACTATTGAGTTAGAAACTTATTTTTATTAATATTTTTTTTCAGAGAAAAACCATTTTTTATGTGAAGATATATTTTTTTAGTCAAAAGGTAATAAAAGTCTAAATATAATTGATTAGATAAGTGGCCAAGATAAAGTCCAAATTTTGGATGTAATTGGTTTGTATTAACTTAAATAAGTGGTGTGTTTTAAAAAGGTTGAAAGTGTGAATTAGATAGGAGAATTCGTCGAGAGATAGGTCGTGCTCGCGTAATATAAGTTGAACGAGAGGGAAACTTGTTAAGGTTAGGGCACTCTCTAATTATCTCATATGCCAAAAACTTGTTAAGGTATCTCATATACTTTCAGAAGAGGACATCAGAAACATACAAAACCACAAAGAGTTTTCTTACAGATACATATGCAGTGGAACACAAAACAAAAAACTCCTCAATAATATTCAGGCTCTGCTTCACAGCCTTTGCACACAAGCATCATAATTCAGGTGACAGCAGAAAAATATAGGTTTGAACATAAATCAAACACAGAAAAGGAAGCTCTCCATCAATGCTACATGCTTGATAACTTTAAACATGACCAATACTCACACTGCCATAAATAATCAATATTACTTCTCAATGGATCATCCAAACAACGGTATGAATTGTCCAAGTTCATACATCTTTTCAGTAGTAACCTTCAACCTTGTCCACAGTACCAAATAGGATGTTTGTTTTGATACCAATAAAAATTATGGTATACATATTACAAATGTATGTTGAGACATTGATCTCTGCTTAACATCATATTGATTGGATCCAGCATACTAATACAAACGTTATCATTTCAAAGTTGTGACAAATGTTCCAATGTCTTATACGACATGTCAATCAAACAAGAACAAAAAATGAACAAAACATAAAGATAACAATACACATATATGATAACCCAGTTTGATGACAACAACACCTACTATGAGGGCTATCAAACCAAGAAGGAAGTCCACTATCAAAAGTATTAGTTCAAAGCTAAACTCCCTCGTTTACAAATTCTCACCACCCAATGCAACTTCTACCTAGGTTTTCCCTAAATATGAGAAATTGTCATCTCACTTCCTAAATCACCTCAGTGATATCTATACCAAAAGCAATTTGTTTAGTCAAGACTCTTGACTAACAAACATACTTACATTTGCTTACAAGCTTACTCCAAGAACAATAATCAACTCAATACTTAAAATTTTATAAGGGATACATAGTTACAACTCAACTAACAACAGTCATACTCTTTTATCAACATGATATTAGAGAGGCTCACAAATTTTGATGGACTACAAACCCTAAAGGCTTAGGCAATATTATAATTTATTCCATACATATATTAGGTTTTTAACCTTCTACTTCTAACAAACTTCTAGGATGGATTAGGCTTCACCATGTAGCTAATTAGTTGCTAAATCTTTGCAAAATCGTCTGCATAAAATTAGGAATTCTATCATTAGTTTCCTAATTTTTCTCCATAATTAGAAACTCATAAAAATCCTTAAAATCAGCTTGAATCTTCTTCAATCTTCAAATTGAGTGCCACCTATGATAGCATAATATTTTCATAATATTTTGTATCCGAAATAACTACAATATTTAACAACCCAGTTGTACATAGTTACGATGTCGAGTGACTCTGCATAGAACATCTTGTCCAACATGTTGCTTCAGTTGATGAATCTCCTCAACTCAACATGTTACTTTATAACCTAGAACTTCTTGTTTTACAAGTCTTTCTCAGCAAGTTAAAACATCATATTTATCATGTGTTGTTATATTTTTTTTTACTAAAACATCATATTTATCATTAAAAACATAGAAGTATCACATTTCATAGTTACGTGGCTACCAGAGAGGAGTCACGAGGTGCACACCTGAAAGGTGGCACGAGGTGTGTGTCTGAGATGGTGAAGCAACTCGATTTTCAAAAATCATTTAATTTTCGAAAAGTAGTAAAATCGCCACCTAATTTTATTTGTTCTAAAAAAGAATGGAAAATATAGATAAAACCCCATGGATACGGATAAGGTGGTATACGACCAAAAATATGGAATCAGGAGTCGGTTATGTAAGAGGAAGGTATTAGCACCTCTTACATCCATCGTACTCGATGGGACCCATTTAATTCTAAGTGTGTGTGTGTATTCTCTAATCTCTAAGTTATAATCGAAAAAAGAAATGGAATTTGTTTATTATTATTTTGAGTTTGGCACGGTTTCAGAACAGTGTGCCTACGTATTCCCTTGTGCAATGGGAAAGTCAAAACTCTGTAGTTCCTCTCAAAAAAGGTTTGAATTGGTTGTGTTGATTTTATAAGAAAAATCGTGCATTAGACATTTCAAATGCTTGAACTTGGACTTGTTTTGTTTGTTTGAAAAGCTTAAGTCCTCATTCTTGTTTGAAACGGCTATTGCACACTCTTTATCGGAAAAGAGTTTGACAATCGCATATGAGCGATAAAAGAGTTTGAGTGAGTTGATTTATTTTTATGTGGGAGACAAATATTGGACCATAAGCGTTCAACGGCTAACGCCCCAATTACTCGGATGAGTGGACAGAAACATCATAATCATCTTTTTCTACCCAAAAGTTTATTAAGAAAAGGTGATCTGAAACAAGGTTCACGTTAATTAAATTCAATTAAGACGCCAAACATACGGCCGAGGGTCGATACTGGACTGACTACCATATACTTGGGAGGAGGGAGAAATAGAATATTTATTTAGGAAAGCATTTTCGAAAAGAAACTCGACGTTGGATCGAGGTTTGGAACTTTTAATTACGAAATCATTCTGAGATACGTGCTGAGATGAAATGGAAGCGGGTTATGATTAATCAAGTATATGGACTTAATTAACCTCGTGAGGATAGATGCTCTCATCCCCAACCATGAGACCCTGGTGCATGGAGAATTGGTATATAGACCAATGTTATTTTCGGGTTATGATTGATTAAAGCAACAAGGGCTTTAACCAATCTCGTGAGGATGACCATGCCCATCCCCAACTATGACACCCTTTAAGAAATCGGCATATGAGCCAATCGAGGTGGAATCGGATTAATTTAATTTTTAATTGTGTATGAAGTGTACAATAGTGAATAAATACTGAATGAACAAATAATTAGATAAATATCACACAATACAATCGGAAATTTAAATAATTATTGGAAATGATTTTTTCTGTTTGATGAAAAATCAACTAATAGTTTAATCGATAAATCATCAAATAAAAACTATCAGAACCAATTATTATTTAGTACATCGCAACAAGAAAATATTATTCGCATAAAAATAAATTAATTGAAAAAGAGATAAAAGTTTAGAGTTAGCCTGTATTGCAGTGATTCTGGGCGGTGCGAAAAGAAATCCATCTGAACTTGATTATTCCGCAAAAATTCGTCATATGCTGACAATCTGGTGCGTCGGATCTCTCTTCTCCAAAAAATACTCCAACGGCCCCAAGTGATGTATTATTGTATTAAATATATTTATCCTTTGTATTTTTTTTAATTAAAAAAACAATTAAATATGTATCTAAAAAAAAGAAAAGAAATAAATTAAAAGAAAACCAGGTGGTGACACTTGTCACCACCAGACCTAGACACCAAAACAATATAAAAACTAATTAAATAAATAAATAACTTAACTAAATAATTAATAAAACAAATTAAAATTAAATTAAAAAAAAAGGAAAATGGGACCAAATGCATTTGTCCTCTCTCTCTCTCTCGCGTTCATCCATTCTCTTCTCTCTATTTCACGCATGTTTCATCTTCTTCCTCTCGTTCCCAAATGGAACCCTACGGTTAACCCGGAAATCCCATCCTCACATGGATTCGCCCCTCTATCTCTCTCTCTCTCTCTCTCTCTCTCTCTCTCTCTCGACTCTCTCGACTGTCTTACCCCGAAAACGAAACTCTCCTTCTCTCTCGTTCTTACGATGAAACCCAAACAGGGAACTCAAGGCAGCCGCGCCGGAAATCGCCTTACGGCGGTGACGGCGGCAGCGAGGCCTTAGGGTTTCGATTGTTATCCTTTTCCACCTACTGATGCCTTACTATTATTGTTTTTTGCAGATGGCACAACAGATTTCTGGAAACCTAGAACTCTAGTGCCAACGGTGAAGTAACCTTACCTCCTTCGATGGTATTTCGGGTGAGATCGTTTCGAAATTCTCTTCTTCTTTCTCTGTATCAGATGTTTGGTTTCTGAAACAGCTTTTTATAAAGGGTTATGTTTGGGAAAATGATGAATATCTTAGGTTATTTTTTGTTTTGTGTTGGCTATTGAGTGTTTTTGTTAAGAACAGATGTTGGTTATCTTGCTGGTTTTGAGTGTTTTTGTTAAGAACAGATGCTGGTTATCTTGCTGGTTTATGTTTTTTTTGAACTGGTCTCCCCTGATGGTCATAGAACAGATGCTCTATATCTATGGTTATGGTTTTTTTGAATGTCAAAATAGATGTTATGGTCTTGGTCTTTTTGTAAAGAACAGATGCTATATTTTCTTTTTTTTCTTCTGTTTTGAATGTTATAACAGATATGTTTGGTCTTTCTGCTATCTCTGAACAGATACCATGCTTGTATATTTGGTTATCCTCTGACTTCCTATGCCATTTTTCTGATTGGTTTGAACAGACCTCTAACTTGGTCCCTGCTTCTGTGTTGTTTCCTTTATCACTTCTGTGCAATTCCCATATGTCCCTCCTTGGAAACACAATCTGTTGCATGTGATTGCTTGTAGTTATTGCCATTTTCCTCTTTTAGTTATGGTTTTTGCTATGTTGTTCAGTTTGAAACTTGGCTTTTTTGTGTCTCCCTGCTGCCTGCTGTTGTCACACTATATCTAGGTGAAAAAACATTCACTTATGCTGATAACCATATATTTGTGGGGTAAAATGTGGTTTCTGGTTTGCTGCCTGTTGACTTTATTTGGGCTGAGCTGACTTTTTTTTTGGAACTTTTTGACAAACGGTTGGGCTGATTTTTTTGGGACAAATGATGTTTTCTCTGATTTTCCATCTCACACCTCCCTTTGTGAACCAACAACAAAAGTTGTTGTGATTTGCAATAGAGGTAGTGGCCGATGAAGGAACTTCGGTTCTGAGGCTTTGGTCGCTTGAAACAATTAACCTTTCAAACTGATTCCGTAACACAAACCTCATGATGAGTTCGAAAAAGAAACTCCTTTGATTTTTTGTATGAATTTCGTTTATGTTTTGTAATCGCTAATCATGTTCACTTTTCCTTGTTTCATGTAACATTGGAATATGGTAATGGTGGTATGGAGAAAGTAGAGCAATGTAGAAGAAAAGATCGCGGATAGGCTTGAAGACATGAAGACTTTGAAGGCGATACGGAAGTTTACTTTTCTAGGATTTAGAATTGTAGTTTACAACCCCTTTGTAACAAAATTGTAATCTCCATGATAGAATTTGAATAACTTTGTAAATTTTTTGTAATTCACAATTGTAGTTGAATTCCAATGAAATAATAATAATAAGTTTTTCCCTTTCAACATTGAACTTGTAGTTCCATAATTTTGTGTATCTTGAGATGAATGAATACAAACTTGAGTACCATTTGCATAGCATTTCGATCGAATGAAAATCCACACAAAAAGAACGGAATTAATCCTGGCTCGAGTACCTTTGCTTGAAATGAGTAACACTCAAAATGAATTGAATAACTACTCGTAACTATCTTTCTCCGCTAGCGAATTCAAATACCAAGAACGGTATCTTTCCCTCCATCGAACTTAAATTCCCCAAGTAACAAAGAAATTCTTTTTTTTTATTTTAAATTTAAATTCTAAAAATAAATAATTATTTTTGAATTCAAATTCCAAAAAAACAAATAACCCCTTTTCGGACAAATAATTCCAAACAGTTCCTTTTGAACCAATAATCCGAAACCGTTCGAAATCTCTTGAATTTGGATTATTCTCAAATTGAATTGGTAACAAAATAAAACCTTCCTTCGAAACCCAGCACAGTTTTTTCGAAAATTTCCCAGTTGGAACTCCTCTGAAGCCACAATAAATGAACGTCTATGCTTGAAACGATGAGGTAAAACAAAGGGGAAATTTTGGGGTGCGACAGATGGAATAACCTTATCCCGAAGTGGATTATTGATTCAGATTGGTGGCTTAGATACCCATCACCTAAGTGACGCTAAATCTTGAAGCGATACCACGACCCTTTTCGGAGGTATTGAAATTCTATAATTGTGCATCTGTGGAATCCAGTTAGGAAGAGCACACTCATATAAAGTCTGCATTGATAGGACATTCACGCATTTGATATTACACTTAATAGAATTAATATGTTGTTGATTATATGTTAATTTATATTGCATATATTGTATAACATATTGTATTTAGAAGGCGAGCCTAGGGATGGCAAAAAAACCCGTACCCGTGGATACCCGCGGGTAAAACCCGTCACGGATATGGATATGATGGTTTAATGGGTATCCACGGGTAAAATAAACGGATATTTAATTACCCGATTATTTACGGATACGGATATGGATTTGATGGTACCCGTATTCGTGGATATCCATATCCGTTAATAATTAAAAAAAATACTTAAACGTTAATTTGTTTCATCAAAATTATTATTGTTATTTTTTTAAATACGATATTATTATTACTATTATTATTATTATTTGGATAAAAGAAGAAATAAAATGAAAGTGATTTATTTTTATTAATGTTTATAATTTGTTAACTTTGAAAATATTTTTTTTTACTTTAAAAAATATTAAAAAATAATTATTTAAATATATATATTTTTAAAATATATTTAAATAATAGTATCCATGGATACCCGTTAATACCCGCGGATATCTCAAATTTCACGGATACCCATCTAACGGGTACCCGCACGCATATGGGGAGGGTACGGATATCATATTTATAAAATGGGGCGGGTAGCGGAAGACTACTACCCGTACTTATGGGTACCCGTTGCCATCTCTAGGCGAGCCTATACGTTACCCATTATCTGGTGATGGGCGCCCAAGTTCTTTTTAGATTGTGAGATTCGTTGGTATCACAGTGACTTGGAGCCATATGAAGAAGACAACTAGTTTGGTGTTGATAAGCGGGAGGCTTGGAGTTGTCTGTGGTTCGTTATTACCTAGCTATCTTTAGTTAAAGTCCAGAGATCAGCTTAACGGTCATTGCTGAAGTCTTGTTAACTCTTCCTTATTGTTTTCTCTGTCAATTGTATCGTGGTAAACTTTGTTTATTTATTTATTTATTGAAATAAATATTAACATTATATTCATTTAGACAGTGTTTTAATGCTTGTCAAAAACCTATATGTGCAAATATATCATGCTTCAAACTGGTGCAAGTGAGGAACATAAAAAATAAGTAAGTTTCTCAAAACAGTCTGCATGAGTCGGCTCATGGATCCTTAGGTCGGCTAATGAAAAGAAGATTTTGGTCTAACAACGTCCAGGAAGGCGCACGCCTTCTCTATGCGTCGACTCGTCGTTTTGGGAAAACATGAGTCAGCTCATAAAGCAATGCGTTGGCTCATGCCCTATTTTTAACAAGACATGAGCCAGCTCATAAGGCAATGTGTCGGCTCATGCCTGAAGACACTCTTACCCTCACACGCTTGGGAAGGCGCATGCCTTCTGCTCATCCTGCATGAGTCGGCTCATCGCTGATTTTTCTCATTTTTTCTGCTATGTTGTTACATCATGAGAATCACTTATATATAGTTTTGGCTTCTATTTTTTGAGACAACAAGAAAAAGTGAAAGATAGACACAAGAGCTCTCTTCATCTTCAACCTCTCATCAAACATCATCAACACAATCATTTTTGTTGATCAAGTTTTTGGGATTTAGTTGATAACGTCTGAATTGAAAGTGCAATTTTCAGATTTGGGTAGAGATCTTTGTGGGTTTTTTCTTGAATAAAACCATTGGGGTTTTCTCCTCCAAAATTGGGTTTTTTTATCACAAGTCTTTGCTTCATTGAATTCAGCCGAGCTAAGGGATTTGAAGAATGTGAGTTGTTCAATCGGATAGCGGTAACCAGAGGATTGTGAAGAAGGATTTGGGGCCAATTTCTAGGGTTCAAAATCATTCAAGGTAGAAGGAGATTTTGTTCAAGATTTGACATACTTGATTCATCTAGAATCAAGGGAAGAGGAGTGCGACATATGAGATTCATCAAGTGACTTTGAATTGTGGTGATTGTATCTTCTCTTACAAACTTTGCAAAATTAATTTCATAATCCTAATTCTAGATTCTAGAATTGGGGGAAGAGTAGCCCACGTGAGGACGACAGGGTGAACTGCCTTAACAAATACTATGTCCATTTTAGTTTTCCGCATTTTATTTCTATTTGCTTTAATTTGTGAGTTATCAATTTTTCTCATTCATACAAAATAATTGTAGTGACAAACTAAATTTTACAACACATATAGCATTCATTTGAATCGATATAATCACTACAATTTGAGTATAACCAAACCTTGTGTAGTACGTACACAAAGTGTTTGATGAATTTACAACTCACAAATTTGCTTTATTTGCTCCGCAACTAATTGGTAATAACTTACACCTTATTAAACTTGCTAAAGAGATTCATCATATTCAATTTTAATTGTGATTCTATTCTCATCATTTTCATCAAATCAGTTCGCATATCCGATCTTTCCAATACGTAAAGTTTAGATGATTAGATTCAGGGCTATCGCTCTCTGATAAAAACAATTTTACAAAAAGCGCAAAATTTTCAAAGGGACCTATTCAACCCCCCCTTCTAGATCCGTCACATCGTCTAACATGGTACTCTATTTATAGGGAAGTGAATGGTGATAAAAGAGAGGGTGAATGGTGCAATTTGGAGCAAAATTGTGCACACCCGTGTTCATGAAGGAAACATGACTTCAACTGCTCAAAACTCAACCATTTCATGTGTTTTGATGTGCTAATTAATCATGGAAAGTTTATAATGATTAGTCATGAAAGCAAGACTTATGTTGGCTTAAAAAGTGAATTATAGCTCAAATGCACAAACTGATGGTGAGCGCGAAATAGATTTTGGCACAAACTTTGCACTGAGGCCAAATCAAATTCCCTCGTGCATTTTCCAATCTTCCTTGAGTCAAATGAAGTCTTCAAAGAGTATAACACAATGCAAAAAGAATCATCTCTAATGGGTACTTGAGCTGAGAGATATATCCTTTAGGATTCGAGGAAAAACACTGAAAAATCAGGCCAGACCTTGGTCAAGCATGCCATGCCTTCTAAAAAATTACCTATAATGTTTTGCCTTCAAACATGGTTTTTCACTCAAAATTTGCTTTTGGCCATCAAACATGATATGAAGTAGACCTCTAAAAGAGAATTTTTGCAAAAAGAACCACTCAAAAACTCTAAAAATTGAGAGAGTTATGGTCTTGTGAAGTTGATGAAAAATCATGAAATGACCTATAATATTTTGGTATCTTCAAGAAATTTCCAAACATCTTCAAGATTTGAAACACAAATGGGGATAAAGTACACATCTTCAAGAATATTGTGCAAAAATAATGACCTCAAGGTGATAAATGATGATCAAGATATGATCTCTTAAAGTTGATTGATAAAAAATTGAGAAACCCATCAATGACTTGTAATCTTTTGACTTTTTAGGAAAATTTTCAAGCATTTTCTCTTCCTACCAATTGAACTAAGTTGTATTAGACATCATTAGGTTCATTGTGAAAAAATAATGAGCTCGAGGAGATAAGGGATGACCAAGTTATGATCTTTTGAAGTCATACAAGATAGATGAAGTATCAATTTATAGAGCTTGCAATCAATGATCCTCAAAACAATCTTTTCATCAATTAACATCCTTGGACCAATTAATATACATGTTAGAAGTCCTTTTAAGAGCCCAATGGATTTGGAATCATCCACAAACTTCACACAAACACCAAAATATGGTCCTCAAAAGCCCAAAACCCTAATTTCAAGATAGATGGCCATGACATGGAGAATTCTTCAACTTTGATGATCTTTATCACATATGGAGCATAAACTCAAGATGATAGACCATAATAGATGACAAGAGAAGCCCATAATGAGAACAAACATTTCAAAACACTGAGAGTTAATGAGAGAAGGCATGAAAATAAACTCATGAACCTATAGACCTATTGAATAAGAAACTTTTGCATCACCCACCTACATCACAACATCTAGAGAGAAAGTGATATACACATCATGATTAGTCAAGTGTCAATCATTATACACAAAATCATACACATTCAAGGTGTTTGGTGATCTTCCAAGGGCAACCCCAAAGATAACAGAGAGAGACCTAATTTGTGATCTTTGTGCAATGCAATGGCATGAGATATTAGAGAATCTCAGGGGCAAAAATTGGGGTACAACAGTGTAGGTGTGTTATATACATTGTTTATATTATATGTATTCACAATGATGTGAATGATCACCCTTATATTGTATGTGATGTTCTATGCGACATCGTGCAGGTTTCGAGGATAGTGGTGCTTCGCACGAGACTAGTTGAAGAATTTAGTTTAGTTTATTCGTGTTACTTAGGTAGTGAGTCATTGCTCTGATCATGTAACATGGGAGTTATTTGAAATCATGTTTGCTATGAGATATTGTTATGTACTTTCATTTAATTTGATTTGTATGTTGAGATAACATGTGATGTGGCCTTGGTGCCGATGTTTGGATTCATATGACTTGATTATGTTATGAATCTATTGTTATGTTGTTCTATGATTATAGTATGAGATAATCATTGATATTATCGGAGAAAAGAAGTATTCTGCTGTGATATACATAATTTGATGAAGCTTGAAGTTTAAATATGTGTTATGATTTATGATCAGGTGCATGTTGAAATTGTATTGTTGGTTGTCTATTGTGTGAAAAACGACGTGTAACATCTTTTATATGTATGCATGCTATTTTACTCGAATATATATATATATATATATATATATATATATATATATATATATATATATATATATATATATATATATATGAGGATTCTGATTAGTATGTATTAAATTAGTTATATTCATTGTATTTAATTTTAACATTATTTTAATATAACTTCACTATTAATTATTCAATATTTCAAACACATTTAGGGTAAATTCAAACAATTCAAATTTATATACACGATGACATGTACTATTTGAGATGCTTTTATAGGTAGATATGTAAAATTTTGACCCTTATAAATAGATATAAAATGAGTATAATTTTCTACATATTACTTCAAAAATTTAAAATGCTAATAAATATTAAATTTTGATATCTATTATCAACCGAGAAAAAAAACTTAATTGTTCTAATTTTAATATTCCCATTTGATAGTAAATACTTAATTTTCAACATAATTGATTTTTATCTTACGTTCATGAAATTAAAACAATTATTTTAATTATATATGTAGTGTTTTGCATAATGACTATAATTTTCATTCTATCTTAATATTAGGCATAGTTACCAATTGAATGAAAACTATAAGACTTGCCAAATGATATATTCTCTCCGCTTTTTGTTATAACTTGCTTTTGAAAAAAAAAACCACAATATAAATAAGCCGCCTTATAATTTTAATGAATAATTAATAATATTTTTTTATTATATTATTAAATATTTATTATTATTTTTTATTTTAATTATATAAATTTATCTTTTATATATTAAATGACAATTTACAAAAACTTTTATAAAATTTTATTTTTATATAGTAATAATAATAATTTTTTAATATGTGTGAAAAATAAAAAATAACTTATAACAAAATAATCAAACGGAGGTAGTATATAAGTAGTTTATTGTAGTTAGATTCTTTTTAATTTGATAGTATTAAAAACCAATTATTAATATTTGAAAAATAAGTATTATATGTTAATATTAAAATCTAGGATAAAATAGTAAATCCATTCTCAGGTGATTATCAACTCAATCCATATTTTATCTTAATCAATAATTATTTTTATGTTCAACATCATAATTTTCCTTTTTTATTTTTTATTTTTTATTTTATGAATTCTTATAATTATTTAATATAATTAAAATTCACATTTGTATCTAAATATATTTATTACAATTTTTATATTAAATGTCTCACTACAGTTTTGTTTGACTGTTTAAATAAAATATTTAGTTGGAGTGGTGGAAATGGAAATAAAACCGACCGCATAGAAAATAGTAAAAAGAGGAAAAAGACACGAGATTCCATCACTCTTCCTTCCAAAAACAGTAGTGGCAAAAAAGTAAATCACTACAAAAAATGTGTCTTTTTTAGAGATAAAGGTATGTGAGAAGTAAAAAACACGGTGCAGTGTTAATCCATATTGATCTTCGTCACAACTCACAAGCGCGCGAAGGGCAGAGTAGTATCACAAGAAACATATTCACTCTTTCATCACAGACATTGCATTCGCATTTTCTCAACAATTCGATCGATTGAGCCGCCGCCGATGTCGCTATCTGAACATTCATTCCAGACTTCCAACTCGTCGGTTTCTCTTTCTCGTTTCGGTTTACTTTTTCATTTTCTTGTAATTGAAAACAATCACTCACTCTTTTTGCTTTGCTATCTCACAGGAGGACTTCTCACACCTTCATGGACCCCGACGTGATCGAGATTCCACCGCCACCGCCCACTAACAACCCGCACAAAGAGGTATCGCTATCGCTATCGTTCATCGCTATTCCCTGTTCTATTTTAGGTTTACTTCTTAACTTTTGATTCCTTTCGCGGATTATAAAACTGCCTTGCTTGATTTTTGAAATTGTAAATATTACTGAGGGAGTTGAATTCACGACTGTGTTATCACTCCACCAACACAACCACGTTCATGCTTTGTATGCTATGATACTTTGTTATTTCCTCATTATACATAGGACGATTTTCATCCCCCGACCGATTGATCTGATTGTTTGTTGATGACAAATTATCAGCAGTCAATGCCACTTTTATGTGCAGTGAAATGTATGCTGATGTTAACTTTGGTTAACAGGGTCAAGGAAATTGCATCACTTGAAATTAGGTTTCCATAGTTTTTCTGTCACACTACCGATATTCAAATTGACATCGATTTGATTATATCATTTATGTCCACACCTGTGCTCTTAGTTCTAACTTGCCTTGCACTTTTGTTTTTCTAAGATTTAATGGTTTCTCTATATCTGTTATTTTCTTGGATATCACAACCATGGTAGTCAGAATCGCCATCCTGCTCATAGGATCGTCTGATTCTACGATTTCGCTAAGCCTGACGATTCATTCTTCTGAGGGGAAAAATCGTATTTTGGTAGGATCGGGGGGATTTCTGTCAAAACGCATAGAAACACTGCGTTTCTACCTTCCCAATAATACCTACTTAATGCTATTAATTTTTATAAAAATTTCCAAGTACAACCAGTGAATCCGTTCCCAATACAGCGCCTAATCATTTATTCGATAGTGGTTTCTTTTCATTCTTTTCGCCTCTCTCACTACTTTAAATATAATTATTCAGGTTTTTATTCTATCATACGATATTACGAAACATTACACAAAACATGTTAGCCTTTTTATTTTTCTCTCTGTATATCTCTTTTTTATATGCATATTAATGAATATATATGCAATATATATAACTTTGTAAAATTGACAGGATCTTACTATCCTCCGGTTCACGATCTTGTGACCCCTCCCGATCTAATGTAGGATCTCGATTCTGACTACCTTGATCACAACAATATTTTTCTTCTGTAGGTCATTTTCCGGGATGTGATTGACATCGACAACGATGATGACTCAACAGATTTAGAGTTAATTGCTGAAAAAATTGCTGAGAATAATATGGGGAAGATAGCTGAATCTGTTCACAACGGTTATGGTGATCATCAAACTATGGTTTGTGAATAAGACTTCTTTCTTGTAGCTGATTGATATTATTGTCTCTAACGTTAACAATGACTAAAATTCTCTTGAAACCATTTTCAGGAAGACTTCGATAATCAATATTATCCACCTGTGATTGACAAATCTGGACCAAGCAGTAGGGTAGAGTCTTCCAATGGTTATACTTCTGTATCAAATAAATTAATCAACATTGA
This sequence comes from Vicia sativa, assembly GCA_021764765.1. NCBI lineage: Eukaryota > Viridiplantae > Streptophyta > Magnoliopsida > Fabales > Fabaceae > Vicia > Vicia sativa. Next base: position 8,781,197 of record CM038796.1, read on the forward strand.
TGGGGATGAGTCTGACCACTCGCATGATGATGATGATGATGGCTTCTGTGATTTGATTCCGGATGATTATATGGATGTAGATAATTATGCTTTACTACAGGAGCATTTTGACAATGCAAACATACCTCCTGGTATTGAGGCACCTGTTCCTTGGTTGAACGAACATGATCCAAGTTCTAAGTACGCTGAAAGTAGTTTATTCTATCCTAGCTTTCATATTCCGCAATCTGATTCTAAAAATTCTCAAGTTAATGGCTTATTTCCGCCTTCATGGTCATTTGAGCCTATTAAGCCTGAAACCCAAGGACCTGCAGTAGGTAGTTCTAGTGAGCAAATTCATTTATCTTCTCAATTATTTTCTCAACTTGACTCTAGTAAGAAAATAATTGATGCCACACAGAACAGGAGACGCAAGTTAAAGTTGGCATTAGGAGTAGAGTCATCTACATCTAGTTTGTCTTTGGGAGCTTCTGGTAAAAAGAAGCCTTATTATTTTGGTTCTTCAACTAACCATGGCTCTGTAGACAACTCAGGGGTCATGAAGCTGCCACATGTAGGCGGTTCACCTCATTGGAAACTACTTGAAAGTGCAAAGAAAGCTGCTGGAACTGGAAATATCAGTTCACATCATTCAAATTTTTATGGACCTGTAAATGGATCATTTCATTTTCCAGCCACTGAATTTGCAAATCCTTGGTTGAATTCTTCTCATTTTAATCCATTTCCAAATTATACACCTTATCAAGGTTTTTTCAATCCATTTGTTCCTCTTCCTACCACACCTGAGCAAATGTTCAATAACCCTTGGGTTCACAATACTGCAAGAGATGGAAATAATGGCACAACTGCTGATAGTACTGTTGTGACCATATCTGATGAAGCCAGAGAGGAAATTCTTGAGAAATTTCGAAACTTTAAGCAATTTGACACTATTGACGACACTTCAGACCATCACTATGTTCGCAACAATTCTTCCACGACACAGGTAAATTTTTTTAAATGTATTTTATTCCAGTTTTAATCTTAATTATATTGTTTAACCATTAATTTGTTTCCTGAACAGCATTCAAAGAATTGGGTGAAAAGAATTCAGGAAGAATGGAAGTTATTGGAGAAGGATTTACCAGGTAAATGTTCAGTATTTCTGTCTCGCATTGGCTGTAACATTTTCCTTATAGCACTTTTTTGTGTTTCTTTTTGTCAAACCCAACACGTCCATTAGTTTGGCTGCATTTATTAAGTTTACAACCTTATAAAATAGCTGTTGTCTTTGTTTTGCTTGGTAGAGATAGATACTTGTTCTGAAGCTGGAGGTTTGAAAATCTGTAAAATTGTAAATTGTGTTTTCAATATCATAATGAGCAACCTGTCACTGAGTTTTTGTACAATCTCTAGCTGTTTCTTTGACATTCTTTTTTATTTCTATTAGATTCAATATTTGTCAGAGTTTATGAATCAAGAATAGATCTGTTGAGGGCTGTGATTATTGGAGCAGAGGGAACTCCTTATCATGATGGCCTTTTCTTTTTTGATGTTTCCTTTCCAAGTGGCTTTCCCAATGTACCTCCGGTATGTTGTTGAGGTTACTGCATCTGACTTGCAGTATTATTATGTACACCATTTAGTATTATTATGTACACCATTTTAAACCTTTAATTTGAAGTCTGACTCAAGGGACATTTTTCAATGCAGCAAGTCTACTATCACTCTGGTGGACTTCGGCTCAACCCGAATTTATATAATTGTGGCAAGGTGTGCCTTAGTCTACTTAACACCTGGTCGGGCAATAAGAATGAGAAGTGGCTCCCAGGTGTTTCAACAATTTTGCAGGTCCTGGTCTCCATTCAAGGTCTAATCTTGAATACACAGCCTTATTTTAATGAGCCTGGATATGCACGTTTGAGTGGTTCTGCTGAGGGTGAAACTAAATCCCTGCGGTATAACGAAGACACATTCCTCTTATCACTGAGGACAATGGTTTATCTGATAAGAAGGCCTCCAAAGGTTTGATTCTAGAAACATCTCTTCGCTCAACTCTTTATCTATTCTCATATATATTTTGTTTTAAATAGTTTCTTTTGTTAGTTGTCATGTTCACTCATTGCTCCTCAGCAAAGTGATGCCTAGAAATTCTTCTTATGTGCCTTTTGGTAATCTTTGGAGAATCAGAAGAGCATAATGATAGCCATTGTCTTTTCTAATTTATAAAATAATTTAACATTATAAAACAATACCTAAGCATAGGCAAATGATATCGAGAATTCTGATTCAGCCCCTTCAAAATATATATTCTTCCAGTGATAGCTAGACATACTGGTTCTACGCTATTCACAATTCACAACGGTCTTTATTTAAGTATCTCTAAGCAATGATTTTAAGTACCTCTAAGAAGTTGTTTAAGTATCCAGTATATATACTAAATCTAGAATTGTGATTAATGTAGAAAAATCATGTGGACATTGCTAGGCACCTGGTCTTTACTTTTATACGTATGTTTCAAGTTTCAATTACACACCACTGCAAAATATTATATTCCTGTTACATGATATGGTACCGTATATCAACCCGCATATCAACCCTATACATTAAAGCAAACGAGGACGAGTCCTTTTATTGACTCTAAGGAAAATATTTACGAGTGTGTTTTTTAACTAACACTCACAATATACAATATCAAATAAGCCTTATTTCACTAAGTGGTACATGAATCAAAATATACCATAATGTTCTTTCAAAAGACCATGTTTTTATCCAATTCGTTAATCTCGAGATCTTTCTTAATACTTTCTCTTATAATTTTTCTTGGTTTTTCTCTATCTTTAGTTGTTTGAAATGAATCGTTTCCATCTGATCTACTTCTTACTACAAAATCTACAAGTCTTCTCTCTACATGTCAAAACCACTTAAGTTTATTTTCCATCATCTTTTCTATCGTAGGTGCTTTCGTCTCCCACACATCCAATGCAACATCCTCATCTCTGCTACCTTATTTTATTCTCGTGTTGGTTCTTAACTGTCCAACATTTTGTCCCGTAAAACATCACAAGTCCTACCATCGTTTGTTAAAAATTTTCCTTTAGCTTGAAAGGTACTTGTGTCACATAAAATTCATGAAGCCCTTCTCCATTTCAACAATCCAATTTGAATTTGATGATTTATATCTCCTTCTATTTCTCCATCTTTTTGTATTATGAATCCAAGATATTTTTAAATCGGGTGACTTGTGGTATGATATGGTCTCCAACTTTCGCCTTTAGGTTAGAAACGCTTCTCCTAGCTTTTTGTTGAGCTTGCACTCTTTGTTTTTGAAGGAAATTCCGAAGTCAAGACATCATGGTCACTTAAAATCACATCCTATGGCAGTCATCGTCTTAAAGTCTGAACCTGAAACATAACATTTTTGTTGGTAAAAATATTAAGACATTCATGTTAACAAGTTGAAAAAGAATTACAAGTGTGGGTAGTGTGGGGAAGTTCCACATTGGTTAGGAATGTGGAGACTTGAGTATTTATAAGTGGGAGAATCCACACACCTATCACTTTAAAGTTTTGGGTGAGTATGTGGTGTGTCTTTCACAAAAGTGTGTTGCTCAAAATGAAAGTCGCCAAATGTAAAGATGCTCCCTCGTGTTGCCTCCCGAATTGTCCCAACAATTTTTTTAAAGAATAAAATATATTACCTATTACTTTTATTCATTGTTATAAAAAAAAATCCTTGCACAATAATAAATTAGAAATAGTGGAAGTAATAAACAATTGTCTTTTCCACTTATTTTATACAATATTTTCAGAAATGATCTAATTAATATAAAAAACCTCTACAGTCAGAATTTTGTGGCCGTTTAGCACAATAATCATAAAATAAATATCTGTCCCTCACAAGCTTGAATCTGTTGAAGATTTAGCCCCAAAAAGTTTTCATGATTCCATCAATATCTAGAAGTGTGATATTGGTACTTTGAGCTTGACAACAATTGATCCAAAATCTTTTGTGGTAAACTTGGAAAGGTGCATTATTCCAATTAATTGGAATTCCACCAGAATCTCATGGACTTGTCAGCATTGTTGTATTAGTCATCATTGGCTTTGTGAAATACACCTCTCATTTATTTGTTTTATTCTTGAACACTCTTATAGGGATTTCATCCACAAAAAATATTAATTGTTTTTTATTCTAAAGAAGTGTGTAGTTATGAAAGTAAGAGTTAGATCAAACCAAAGATGAAATTATTGCTCCCTTTTACAACATCCGTTAGTAAAAATGTTTGTGTGCAATATATAAGAACGTTTGTTATTTCTCCTTAAGAATTTGAAGTCTATATCATCTTGAGTAGGTCCATCATCTGAAATCAAATTAAAAGTTGTGATCACAATGGTAGAATTCTTTTGAGGCATTTAAATTTTCATGCTGAACAATTCAGAACCATATCATTGGCCAGAGGTAAAACCAGAACCTAAAATCATTGGCCAGAGGTAACACCAGAACCTAAATGTTGATACAATGTAATCAAAACTTCATTGCCTTGGTGAAAAATTCTCATATGTTCTTCTTCCTATACAAAAACATAGTTTAGCTTAAATGGGATAGTAAGCTTTTATTTCATTTAAGCTAAACTATTTTTCTCTATGGAAAAAAGAAAATATGAGTATTCTTCACTAAGACAATGAAGTTCAGCTTACAACAAATAAAGGAGGGGTGTATTTCACAAAGTGGGTGAAATTCCTATAAGAGTGCAAAAATACAACAAATAAAGGAGGGATATATTTCACAAAGGCAATGACAATTGATGCAACAATATGGACAAATCCAAGAGGTTGGGGTGGAATTTCAATTAATTGGAATAATGCACCTTTTCAAGCTCACTATAAAGGATTTGACACCAATTATTGTCAAGCTCAAAGTTCCAATATCACTTCTTCTAGATATTGGTGGAATCATGAAAAGTTTTGGGAGCTAAATCCTCAACAAATTCCAACTTACAAAAATGTGAGGGACTTACAAAAAAACAACCACAAAATTTTGAGTGTCAAGAATTTTATATTAATTAAATCATTTTTGAAAATATTGTATAAAATAAGTGGAGAAGGTAATTGTTTATCACTTCCACTATTTCTAATTTATTATTGTGTATGGATTTCTTTTTATAACACAAAGTAATAGGTAGTATGTTTTTATTCTTTAAAAGGGATCAACTTTTTGTATGACTTTTTTTTATAACAATGTATATAAGTAATAGGTAGTATGTTTTTATTCTTTAAAAGGGATCAACATGAGGGAACATCTCTATATTTGAGGACTTTCCTTTTGAGCAATACACTTTTGTGAGAGACATCACATACTCAACCAAAATTTTAAGGTGATAATAGGTGTGTTGGTTCTCCCACTTATAAATGCTCAAGTCTACACATTCATAACTAATGTGGTACTTTTCCACACTATTCACACATGTAATTCTTTTTCAACACAACTCAATTGACTGATAAAGTTTCAACACAACTCAATTGACTGATAAGGTTTATATTACGAGGACATCCAAGCATATACATGTCAAATGCAACGGGCATAGAAGGGGGGATTTGGATAGTGTCAATCCCTTGGGATTGGGTTTCGAAAGGTAAATAATAAAATGCATAGAGAAGGACAAAATCAATAACGTATGGTCCTGAGGAAGGTGACCTAGAGATGCTGAAAAATGATCCATCAGTGTGCAAAACCGAAACAGTGGATTGAGGATTTTCATAGTTCTCTTGCCGAAGAGCCCTATTGGAGTATATGTGGTTGAGTGTCTTATTTGCATGTCATGGAGGGAGTCCATCCAATTTTCGCATGCGATTATGTCCTATCTTCATCGACTAGGACATAGTTGATGGTGAAAATTGGATGACCTCCCTCGATAGTGCTCACATTTGGGATGAGGTTTGAAGGTGGATGGTTCTTCTCGTGTAAGGGCAGCATTGTCACTGAGAGTAAAGGCAACAAAGATCTCAGTATAAGGGTTTTAGCTGGAATCTGAAGAAGGATAACAGATTACAGAGGTCTTATATATATCTGGACAATAGCTGACCCCATAATCTGATAACAGAGGAAAATACCCTTAGGCAAACTGTAAAGGGTAAAGAGCGTGCAGGATGCTTTGCTCAAGACCTTTGTTCTATTCAACTGTGGCACTTGCTGTAGGAGATAGTGGCTCATTAAAATTATGGAATGCAATATGGACTAAACATAAGAAATAAAACCATCAATCTTCTCCGGTGCAAATGCAATGACATTCAATAATCTATAGAGACGTTGTGTATCCTGCTCATAAACCAACTCACATATGAGGTGTGGATGACAAATAGGTTTTATGGAGGGATGGGGAGAAGACTTGATGATAACTTTTCCTAGCACTCACAATTAGCACCAACAATCAAATCAAATTTGGTGTGGTTTGTGATCCTTTTAGTCTTTGCCATAAAACCATTAACTAATAATGTTAAAGACGTTTAGGAATCATAATTACTGTTAGAATCAAAGAATCAAATCCAAATATTTGTTATTAGGATTTGGGTTTATTATTATGTTTAGGAGGGATTTGGGTTTATTATTACCCTTCGGCACGAATCATCAATCACTGCCGACACCACCGTGATGATACTGTTGTCACATATCACAACAAATCCAACCACCGGAACGACATTGTTGTCCGAGCAGCCATGTGCCGCCACTTGCTGGAAAAGTTTTCAAAGCAAGTTGTTTTCAAGTGTGTTCTTCACTGTTGTGTCATCCTTTCGGCATGTCTAGAAATTCTCCTCCGTGTCATCCTTCCGGTGTGTTCATAATTTTCTCTGCCGTCACTCACTTTCCAGCAATTGACATTTCTATCCTGCTCCCGGATGTTGTGTACATTCACTGTGTGTCATCCAATGCTTCTCTTTCTCGTTAGCATGTTTCTCTCCGTATCCAGCTGTGATTCAACCAATCGTGCCTTCTCCGGTGAGACTCATTTTTGTATCTACCATAGCCACCTTCGGATTCCTCTGACCAGCATAAATGTCTTTACACAATCACCCTGGCAGCTCTACATCTTTTCGACAATAGTTCTGAAGTTATTTTTTTCTCTATAATACATAGTCATCCATTGTGACAAGCTTATCCATTGTAGCAAGCTTTAAAGTTTTGTAAGCTTTGCTTGATGGCAAGTGTTAGAATCAAAGAATGAAATCCAAATATTTATTATTAGGATTTGGGTTTATTATTAGGATTCAAATTAGAAAGTAATATCAAATATTGGTATTTATTCTATACTCTAAATTATAAAAAGAGGTGAATGTATTTATTGTATTCTCTTATTGGAGAAAAGAGAAGTGACATAACTAGTATAAATGGGAGGCTAATAATTGGGAGCTATTAGCCTCAGAGGAATCTGTTGAACCAGAACTAGCCTAGATCAGTAAACAAAAGACCAAAAAACAGCAACGTAGTTAGACATTGAAGGGCATGTTCAGAGTAGTAGAACAGAATATGGTCTAAAAGGACTGGGAGTGGTCTTGCTGGAATTCATGGAGACGTCTATTACCATGTCGGAGAAATCATTGGAAAAGGGCCATTGACACCCCTTCCAAGCGTGTTCTGCATGCAATAAGCGCGCAATGTGTACGAGAGCGCTCGTAGGCATGACTAGTGCTGATGTTTTGGGGTCTGATAGATTAGGTTTCTCTAACTATACACTAAAATTTATTCACTGCTGTTATATGATTGATTGGTAAGCCAGGTTATACAATAAGTGATGAGTTTATTTTGCTTATTTATTTATGTATACTATTGCCTTGTAACTTGTAACATTTTGGGATAAAAACTGACTATTTAGGTTATTTTGAGTTTTTCAGAGTTTTGAGGACTTTGTTAAGGGGCATTTCTGCAGCCGAGCCCAGGATATTTTAGTGGCTTGTAAAGCATACAAGGATGGTGCTCAAGTTGGTTGTTTGGTGAAAGGTGGAGTTCAAGATGTTGATCAGGGTGACAAGAGCTGCTCAAAGGAGTTTAAGAATTCATTAGCTGCGTATGTGGATATGCTTGTTAAAGAGTTTACACAAGTTGGAGCCAAGGACTGTGACAAATTCCTGTCTTCATCAACAGTAAGCAACAAGCCGTTGGAATAGTTGCGATGCGTTTGGCTGCTACATTTTCTTGATAAACCCAATTGTGAGACTTGATAAAGGTTTTATGTTTTATGTTTACATTGTTGAACCCTTGTTATCTAGACTCAATGGCCTACTCATAGTTCTCAATACTGTAAATAGTTGCGGATGAATTATTAATGCATTTTTAAGATGGCAAAAGATCCATTGTCAATTTATCTTTGCGTATATGTTTAGCTTACATCATATTGGGAAACCTCTTTAATGTGAATCTGTGTATGAAATGGGCAACATGCTACTTTTTCTAATCATAAAAAAAAAAAACATCAGATTTTTGATGTAGTATTTCTTAGAAGCAATTTAACAGTTAGCCCTATTATTTGTGGAGCACATTGAGATGACTGCCAAGCCACCATCTTAGCATATAAATATATTTTCTTAGATGGTCAATATCTCTTGGAAACATAGGTGGTGTTAATTTGATTAACTATTTGTTTATACATAAAGTGGTGTCAATTTTGAAGTTTTTTATTTGGTTTATTAAAAAATAAAGGGTTAAATAAGTTTTCGGTCCTTATAAATACTGCAGTTTCATTTTTAGTCCCTCCTGAGTTTTGACAATGGTTTTAGTTAGCTTGGCAACGGTTTTTATGTAGCTTTGTTTTATTTTAGTCCCTTTTGTCTAATTAGCGACGAATTTAGCAATAAATTTGAGTTTTATTGGGACGAAAATGAACCTTGAGGTTAACATACGAGACCAAAAAGAGTATTTTGCCTAAATTAATTATGGGTTGTGCGAGAGGAGGAAATTACCAAATAAAAAATGCATATGAAAACACCTTTGATGACATTCATACAATGAAGGTTAAATGTCCATTTAGGATAAAATGGATAAAATTTGTTCCTAGTGGTATAGGCTAGAAGGTGCTTATTAAATATGGTATGCACAATCATAGACTAGACCAGATTTGGAAGGTCGTGACATATTGTCACGTCTAAAAGATCATTAAAGAAAGTTTGTGAATGACATGACAAAGTACAATATGACACCAAAGCACATCATTTTTGCTTTGTAAGACAAAGATCCAGAAAACCTCACGGGTATTATTACCCATGTATATAAAGTTAGAGCAACATACATATTGAGAAACAGAGGTGCAATGAAAAAAATGAAAATGTTATTGATCCTAATTCACCAAGAGAAATACATGTGTTGAAGTATAAATAATCAGGATTCGAATATTGTAGCTGATATCTTCTAGACACGTCTTGATTATGTGAATGATAGAAAATGTGGTTTCCGTTGTATTTCATCTTTATTAGGATGAGAGAAACATTTATGGACTTTGTTTGAAAGAAGTTAGATTCTCTAGTCCATCAACATGTTCAATTGTTTTTCAAGTTGTTCAATGACACTATCTCTACGGTTAGGAATTCGTTACAAGTAGAACACTTGGATGTGCAAGATAGGAAAAACGGATGTTGATTCCTAATATGGGTTACATGATTGCTTCAAGATACAGTGTTGTACTTGTTTTCATTTACAGGAATTTCAACATCACATTTTTTCACTAATCAATGCTCCTTCAAATTTTGTTCTTCACAAATAATAAATAATAAAAAGTAAAAAATGAAACTAAGAATCAACACACATGGTAACTATAATGCAAGATAGTATGTACTCTACTAACTATGAACTAGCACACATGGTAACCAATCTCATAACTACCTTGTAACTGAAATAACAAACTCTAGAGAAAGTTAGTTATTCAGTTATTACAAATTGTCAACATTACTTGAGTTATAAAGCTATATATATATACACATGGGAATCAGATTAACTAACTACCAATCTATTCAAACTCTTTCCATAAACAATCTCCCTCTCATTCTCTCTTTCTCTTTCTCACTCACTCACTCACTCTCCTTTCCTCTCAAATGGAGCCAAGAACAAGAATGTAGGGTTTCAACTTTTTTCATTTTGTTGTTAACTATTTCTTCAAAATCTTGATTTTGTGTTTGATTATGATGCAGACCGAATCTATCAAGAAATCAATCCAACGCGCTGGCTCCGCTCTACAATGGTTTTGAGCTCATATGTGCTGAAGGTCCAAGGTATGGCAATATGTTCAAGGGCACTGATATTTCTACCGAACAGCTTGTAGCTATCAAGATTTTCAACATTCCCGAAAACCAGAAAATCTATGGAGTTCCACACAGAATCTTGAATCACGTCTCTATCCTAAAAAGAATAGTCCATCCCAATATTGTCAGGTGATGATGAGCTTGAATTTCTTTAATCCATGCATTCTTGAATTTTGATGATCATTATCTAATGATGATAATGATGATGATGATGATGATTGGTGTGTTATTCACAGTTTGCTGAGAGTGATAGAAACTCAAGATGATGTGATTCTTGTTTTTGAGTATTTTGAGATTAATCTCAAGAGATACATCGCTGCCAGTTTATTGCTTTTCGAAATTCGAGGCCAGGAAAAAGTATGTCAATTTTTGTATATCTTGATTAGTAGTACATATGTTGATTCATATTTGTATCTGATTCCTGTTGTCCTTGCAGACTATTCTACGTGAAGCTCTTACTGGATTGGCATTCTGTCATTCTCACAAGATTCTACACAGAGATCTCAAACCTAATAATCTTCTGGTTTCATTCACTGAGCCTCTAGATGTTTCTCAAGTCAAGCCTCTAGATGTTTGTGAAGTCAAGCTGTGTGACTTTGATGTGGCAAAAATGATTGCACCTCCTCTTTCACCCTACTCTAGGAGGAAGGTATATAATACTTTACTCTTTTGAACCTATCTTAAAACTAAATTATGAGTTATATTATGGTGTAGTTTATTAGTGTTTTTCAATTTTCAGATGGGGAATCCTTGTTATAAAGCACCTGAACTTTTGATGGGGTCTATCCATTACTCCACTGCAGTTGATATCTGGTCGATGGGCTGCATATTTGCTGAGATGATTAAGCGCGAACCATTGTTCGTTGGTACAGACGAATCTGAGGTGTTGACAAAGATATTACGGTAATTTCATAAAAACACAGTCACTATTATTATATGTGTAATTTCATAAAAACAGTCACTATTATTATATGTGTAATTTCTCTGCACTTATATGAAATAATGAATTGGACAGTTTCCTTGGCGCACCAACTGAAGAAATCTTGCCTGGTGTGATTTCTATATCTGCCGCTGTTGAACAACTTGATCCTTCAACGGTGCCAAAGGTATTCATTCATTCATTCATTCATGTTCTGGTTTTGATCTCAGTTTATGAATTTTGGCCGGCAAATAAGCAATGTATGGAAAATGTTCGATTTTATAGGACCTGACTCAAGAGTTCCCAAACTTCGATCCTGCTGGAATTGATCTTCTTTCGGTAACTTAACTGCCTCGTACTCGCCTAATCTTTTATTGATCTACTGAAAGTTTATTTTATGCCTGGTGTTATGTTGGACAGAAAATGCTTTGCCTGAGGCCAAGGGGCAGGATTTCAGCTGAAGAAGCTCTTGAGCATCCATATCTTAAAGTTTGATGACCACCCAAACAACCCTCTTGCTTTGACCACCCAAGTAACAGAAGAATGTTATAGAATGTTAGGTATCCTATTTTGGATTTATCATGTGTAAAGGCAATGACAAAAGCCTAGTAATACATTTTCTATTATTCCAGACTTGAATGAAACAAATTGTTAGTCATTGCAAGTACCACATCGAAGAATTAATTACTTTTTTCGATACTCATGAATATTGATGCTGTATATTACATATTTGAGTTTCACATTAAGAAATGTTATTGGGGGGTTTTTAATCAAATATCTCCCTTATTATTAGAGTCTCTGAAAACCTTATCCCTCCCACACACAAAATCCCATCTTCCTCACACCCCCAATCAATCTCCTCAAATTAACTAAAAGCTTAACTCTTGAAATCCATCATCAAACATCAAACATGTTGACCTCATCTTCTATCCAATTCCACGCCCCAATCATTCATCATCGTCTATCCTCCTTATCCTCTCACTCCCACAACCACAACCACACATTCCTCCGTCCTCCTCCGCTCCTAAACCCCTCCCCTCCCTCCCTTTTCACCGTCGCCGCCAAGACTCCAATAACTCCCGACAAAGCCAGCGAGCAGAAATGGGTCCACGAAGGTCTCATCACTGAATCCCTCCCCAACGGCATGTTCCGTGTCCTCCTCGACAACCAAGACCTCATCCTCGGCTATATCTCCGGAAAGATTCGAAAGAATTATGTTCGCATCCTTCCCGGAGATAGAGTTCGAGTTGAAGTCAGTCGCTATGACTCCTCCAAAGGACGCATAGTTTACCGAATTCGGAATACCTCCGGTGGTGGTGGTGGTGGTGGTGCTGCCAGCTCTTAGTTTTTATGCACGTCTATTGTTTGTCAAAATGTCTCTATCAAACTTCTGAGTTTTGTTTCCGTCCTAATTAGCTTTGTTTTATTTCTTGGATATAAAGAACCAACTTTGAGTACATTGTTGTTGTAGAGAAACCAAAAGGCAAAAACATTGTTGTATTCAATTTCATTGTATTCACTTTGCATTACTGAAATCAACACCAAGCCTTTTATCTATTTTTATACAAAACATTGTGCAGTAAAGTTTCCCTTGTTGAAATTAATCTCATTATGTATAAGGGAAGCTGTATTTTGGATGGATATATCTGGTAGAATTTGTGTCATGTTGGCAGGTTTGGTACATAGCAGATCATGATTTCTTCAACCCATGAAAATCATTTAGATTGTATGATTGATCTGCATCAAAGCAAATGCATACTAAATATTTTTTGTTTGAATAGGCATGAGATTGCACTTCCTGGTCGAACAAATCATGTGCTTACTTTGAAGGATCTTCTTTCAAAGTTCCAACTTGCAACCTCATCTTTAAGGAGTTAATGAAGTATTGAAATCCTTAGATAGCTCTTTTTATTTTAGTATGATTGATACAAATGTAGAAGGTGGGGCAATATCTCTGTAAACTTTGATCGTTGAAGAAAAGAAGTGCAACATGTATTTTTTTTTTATGTAAATAAGTCTTAATAGGTTACTACTCCTTTTGTTTGTTGTCTTTGACCAGGAATTCTCATAGGTGAACTAGGTATAATTTTGCGGTTAACTCTTGCTGTCTTGCACACATGGTGATGGCTATGTAAAGACTTTCCCACTTTCAGACCTCATCGTTGGATAAAGAAGCTCTTTGATGAAGCACCAATTTTGGGAATATAAGTATTAATAATGTGACTATATATATATATATATATATATATATATATATATATATATATATATATATATATATATATATATATATATATATATATATATATATATATATATATATATATATATATATATATATATATATATATATATATATATATATATATATATATATATATATATATATATATATATATATATATATATATATATATATATATATAATGGTTTTTTTAATAAATAGTAATGTAGGTAATAAACACAAAGATTTGACACGTAATTCGGTTAAAATGTCAATAAACACGCAAACGGAAAATGATACGGGGCATAATAAAGAATTATTCAAAAAATAAATAAATACATAAATTGTTCAAAAAGCACGGAATGTAAAATGATTACATCGGTAAATAAAAAAGGCATAGTTTACTGCGTATGCTTAATCTTAACCCTTGACCCCTCCTTTGCCTCTTGTATCCCGCCACACTCGATGCTTCTCTAACCTTCCTCTATACAATGACTACCGCCTCAGGACCGTCCCTTTCAATGATTCCTAAGTTCAAAGCCTCATGCTCAATCAAGAGGGAGGTGTCAGTGGGTCCTAGGGATGTCAACGAGGCAGAGTGCGGATGATGCTTCCCCCGATCCCCGACAAGGGGAAATATTTGTCTCATACCCATTCCCGCAGGTCTCCAAGAAGAATTAGAGATCCTCATAGATTTAATCTTAAAGAATTTTCTATAATTTTTGAGGCAACATAACAACAAAATTATCTGCACGCTATCCACGTAGAGGCAACATAACAACAGAAGGGGTGAAATATCATAACAATATAATAAATCATATAATTATGAATAAATAATAAATATATCATGAAAGATTTCAAGTCCTACGATCATTAGATATTCAACTCAACAATTCCACAATTTAGCAATCAAAACAATGTCATGCAACTAACTCTAATGCAGAATGCATGTGGTACCAACAGGGCATAAGTCCTCTCCAAAATGCCAATTATAGGCAACAACATAAGCCAAATTCGGGCTATCAACATACGGCCAGATCCGGGCCAACAACATAAGCCAAATTCGGGCTATTAAGAATGCATATATGCGACATTGATATGAGACAACAAGACTATGCAATACAGTGTCAACAACATGCCATTTCCAGGCCAACAACATCATAATACTACAATATCGCTTGCAATTCTTTCATACATTATGTATATCACCACAATCAAATTCAACCATAACAACCGCGTTACGACGAATACAACATATATGTTCATCACAAATTCTCCCCATAAAATATTAGACCACTGTCATCAAAATAGGTTTCATGTTATAGAAAATGTTTTTAGCTTTTCAATGGTCCAAACGACACGTCAAACGTACACCCGAGGCAAAAGTTATGATTTTTCAAAGTTTTAAGAAAATTCAGTTTGCTTGGTGGTAACTTACTCAAATCAATGTTCTTGACGGATCAAAAACTCTATTTTTTGAAAAATATCACACGATGGCGGTTACCCAAATGCAAGATTCTAAACTCCGATAGTCTTGTTTTTAAAACACACATGTCGGTTACCCAATGCGGAATTCTCGCATTCAAAACATTGGTAAATTGTCAAAAACCTTCGGTGGTAACCGGTTAACCAAATGCGAAGGTTCTTGCCGGTGAAAAAGTTTTTCTACTACGAACTCCAAATTTTTCCATCCAAAAACCATTATTGATACACACCGAAACATACAAATCAATCACAATCATCAACACACATTATGCAACAAAAATCTAACACAAAAAGTACACCAATTTCATCAATTGTAAATCAAATATATAAATCAATTCAACAATTCATTACACCCAAAACCTAACATGAACTTATCATCTACCCATAATTATACCACCTATTATATAGTTAGAACCCCACCCTTACCTTAGATTTGAGGATTTTAAGCATTTTACTAGAAAATTCGTTGTCTTTTCTTCCTAATGCTCTTCTTCCTCTTCTCTCTTCTACGATAACTCTAACTCCGTTCTATGTTCCCCAAAAACCTAAATCCCTTTTCTTTGTTTCACGATCCATAAAAAATAAAACCTCTTCTACTCCTTTTGTTTTGACTTATCTAGCCCTTGGACCCTTAAATGAATATTCTAACTTTGTCATTCTCTTATTATAATAATTATAATTATAAAAACTATAATTAATATTTTAACTCAAATAATAATATTAGACCAACGCTCTCCTTCCACTCCTACTTTTCTATATTTTTAGTCATACACCCCAAATACCTTAGTTTCTTTATTTTCAAAGGCAACTCTTCCACAGCAAGACATCACCATAAAACGGAACACCACAATTCACATATTCATCAAAAATCACCAATACTCACACTAAATTAATTAAATAATTAATCTAGATTTTTGGGGTGTTACAACACACCTATCACCTTAAGGTTTAGGTGAATATGTGATGTATCTCAAACAAGTCTCTTACCTTAACGACCTACTATCGGTGTTGGCTGACTTACATATTTGTTATTTACTTTTTAGGATTGCTTCTGGTCTCGATATTCCACTCCAAAGAATCTCCCTAAACCCCAAAGCAAAAGGGGAATAACTAAGACGACATAAAAACCGTCTCTTTCATTTCCTGACGTCGGGTGCTGCCGGTCTGGATTGATGCCTTTCCTTCTTCCCGGATTAAGGATCTCCCAAAAGAAAGAATGAATGACCTCACCCCAGGAACATTCAATGAGAAATCCCGCCATGCCATCGAGGGGCTAGTTTAACCACCAGGAGAACTCACACATATCACCTTAAAATTTAGATGGATACATGATATATATTTTACAAAGGTGTATTCCATGTAACATACTCCATCTTCAGAATTGCCCCCCAACATTGTCATTCCCTCCTCAGAATTCAAACATTTACTATGAATGAAAAATGGATTAAAGTTCTCCTATTTTAGAAGAAGTAGCGCGCATGCATCTTACTATATTTCAACCCATACGTATCCAAAATGAATATAGTCCAAATTCCCAACAAGATTCATTTTGGCATCACCTAGTCATCGTGATAATCAGAAAAAAAGAGGCAGATACTAGTATAGGTACCAATAAAAAGGTTGGTTATTCCAAATTTATTTCTATCACCACTTAAGCAATATGGACAGTGACGAAGATATCAAGGAACTTCTAAGTACTCTATCCACCATCCCCTTCAACTTTATTACTCTCATTATTTTGGTTTTCTTATTTCAAAAACTAATTCATTGACTTCACTTTCAGTTACAAACGACACCGCATCCAGATCCGACGACCAGAAAGAGAACTCTCCGATCGAGCAGGTAGCACTCACAGTTCCGGTTACCGACGACCCTTCTCTCCCGGTCTTCACTTTCCGAACATGGACATTAGGAACTCTCGCCTGTTTTTTCCTCTCCTTCTTGAACCAATTCTTTGGCTTCCGTCGGGAGCCTCTTTCAGTCACGGCAATCTCCGCACAGATTGCGGTGGTTCCGTTGGGTCACCTTATGGCAGCCACGGTCACGGATAGAGTTTTCATGAAAGGGAGCAAGTGGGAGTTCACGTTGAATCCCGGAAAATTCAACGTGAAGGAGCATGTGCTTATTACCATTTTTGCTAGCTCCGGTGCTGCTAGTGTTTACGCTATTCATTTCGTTAGCGCTATTAAGGTTTTTTACAGGAAGGAGATAACTGTCCTGGTTGCGTTGTTGGTTGTTTTGACCACGCAGGTTTTGGGCTTTGGTTGGGCCGGTGTTTTCCGTCGTTACTTGGTTGAGCCCGCTGCTATGTGGTGGCCGCAAAATCTCGTCCAAGTTTCTCTTTTCAGGTATCTTATGTTGCTCTAGACTAAAGATAAACTGTTCAGGTACTATCTGAGTTCGATTCTCTGAACCACGAAACTAGATTAATCTGATTAGTCTGTTCACTATGTGGATCGGAATTGGTTGGCTAAATAAAAATAATATAATGAATTTAGTTTGATTGATTTGATTTCAGGGCACTGCATGAAACGGAGGAAAGAAAGAAAGGAGGGTTAACAAGGAATCAGTTTTTTCTGATAACATTTATTTGCAGTTTTGCATATTATGTGTTTCCGGGCTACTTGTTCCCAATGCTAACATCACTCTCTTGGGTATGTTGGGTGTTTCCCAATTCAGTTATAGCACAACAGTTGGGTTCAGGGTTAAATGGTCTTGGACTTGGTGCTATTGGATTTGATTGGTCGAGTATATGTTCTTATCTCGGTACCCCTTTGGCTAGTCCATGGTTTGCTACTGCTAACATTGCTGCTGGTTTTGGTATTTTCATGTATATTATTGTGCCTACTGCTTATACGCTTAATCTTTACCATGCAAGAAGATTTCCCATCTTTTCAGATGGGTTGTTCAGTTCGGATGGTCAGAAATATAACATCTCGGCTATTACTGAAACTTTCATTGATCTTATCAATCTTTATGTGTATGTCGTATTGAACTCTTGTTCATGTCTTGCTCTTCCATGGAGGTATGTATGTAATTAGAGTTTAATTGAAATTCTATGCATTTCTAAATCAGTTACGGTTCAATCCGTAATATTGCAGCATAATTACGCTTTTGCAGATGCAATTGTTGTCATGATGACAATGTGGAAATTTTAAAACTTTTATGTTGAAGCTACAGTTGCATTTGTAGACCATAATTTAGAACTAAAAACATGATCGTAGTTGTAAGTTGCGGTTGCGGATAAACTCCAAAGCTTGACTTTGCAGTAAAATACGGCCGATGCAGATGCAATTGCTGTCGTTTTGCTGGTGCAGGGATTTCAAAAATCTGTATATTGCTGTTGCAAATTGCAATTGCATTTTCACACTGCAATTTAGAAGTTTAGGACTGTATGCATGATCATAGTTATAAACTGTGGTCGCATTTACACTATAAACCTTGATGTTGCAACAAAACGCAGTTGCAACTTGCAATTGTTGCTAAGACATTATATTCCAGTTGCAAGTGTAGTTGGGGACCACAGTTGATCAATATCTGTTGCCACTGCCACCGTATTTAATGAATTTAAAAACATATGACTTTTCGTCCCCAGTTGATAATGTTTGTTCGCTGTGCAGTGATATATTGCAGCTCAGTAAGTCTGCTTTTCAAGGGAAGAAGATAGATATACACACGAAGATCATGAGAAAAAATTATAAACAAGTTCCTGAATGGTGGTTCCTTTGCATTCTTTTGTTCAGCATTACGGCAGCTATATTTGTGTGTGAGTATTACAACGATCAACTCCAGCTACCATGGTGGGGTGTGATGTTAGCATGTGCTGTTGCTGTATCGTTTACTCTTCCTGTTGGAATAATCAGAGCTACGACAAATCAAGCACCTGCTTTGAATGTGATAACAGAGTACATAATTGGATACATCTACCCTGGTTATCCTATTGCAGTCATGTTGTTTAAAGTGTATGGGAACATGAGTATGAAACAGGCCATTTTCTTTTTGCAAGATTTTAAGCTTGGGCATTACATGAAGATTCCTCCTAGAGCAATGTTCTTGGCACAGGTTTGCACAACACTCTTTACATGAGTTGATTTGATTCTTATGTTGTGTTGATCTAAACTGTCTTGTAATCTATGAAACACAAACACACAAACACCCAACACATATCTTGTAATCTATGAAATAATAAAATTTAACCACATGTGTAAGTGTCGTATTAGTGTAGGTCATGGCCAACAATAGACAAACATGCATTCAATCTAAGTGGTCTGCAATTTATAAATCATTTACACAAACACAAATACGGGTATCAAAAACAATACTGAAATTAACACATCAACATTAATAATGATTTGAAAAATAAAAAATAATTCAATGTAAACTAGTGTCAGACTCGTGAAGGATTAGACACTAAAATGTGTCGAGCAACAAACACACTTTTAATCTTTTAATTTGAAGTGTCGATACTACATATACATTATACAAGTAGTAATTATGATTCCCTTGCTTAATTACACTATTTCCTCTGGCAGGTACTTGGCACAATAATAGCTGCAGTTGTGCATCTATTAACAGCATGGTGGCTGATAGAAACAGTTCCAAACATATGCCAGAGGGAATTGCTTCCACCAGGAAGCCCATGGACTTGCCCAGGCGATCATGTATTCTATGATGCATCTGTGATATGGGGTTTGATAGGGCCTCGCAGAATATTTGGAGATCTAGGACACTACTCAGCCATCAACTGGTTTTTCTTGGCTGGTGCTATTGCTCCTTTAGTTGTTTGGCTAGCACACAAAGCCTTCCCTGACAAACCATGGATTAAACTTATTACTATGCCTGTGCTCTTAGGAGCATTATCAGAAATGCCTCCAGCAACTCCAGTTAACTACACTAGTTGGGTTCTTGTTGGATTTGCATCAGGATTTGTTGCTTACCGTTATTATCGTGGTTGGTGGACCCGTCATAACTATCTCTTGTCTGGAGCACTTGATGCTGGATTAGCCTTCATGGGAGTTTTTCTTTACTTGTGTTTGGGGATGCAGCATATCAGCCTAGATTGGTGGGGTAGTAACTCAGATAGATGCCCTTTAGCTTCATGTCCATCTGCTGATTCAGGTGTCATATCTAAAGGGTGTCCTATTTTTTGAGTATGCATATGTATGAAGAAATGTAGTTGTAGAATTACCTGAGATACACATAAATGTCACATAGCTCTTCATTCTTCATTGTGTACAGAATTTGTATTGATTTTTGTAAAATATATGATTTGATTGTGAAAGTTGTTGTAAAGTTTGTATTCACTGAATAATAAGATAATTTGCATACTCCCATGAAATATCTACTTGATGATGTGCCTGTCTTTGAATTTCCCCTGATCCTAAAAGTGAACATTAAGAATGGAATGAATCATTTCTAAAGACATTTTTCAAACTATGATCATATCTTTGATATATGGCCAGTTTTGTTTTAGTTTTTTTTTTTAATAAAATGATTTTTATAGTGTTACATATTTTTATTTCTTTTTTAATAAAAATTTAAAATAAAATTTTGGTTAAAATAGTTATTCTTAAAACAATATTATTTTAAGTATTTTATCATATTGAATTTTTTCAACTAATAAACATAAAAGAATATTGATTTTTTTTTTGTTGGTAAAATCATATATATATTAAAGAAAAATTGGAGCACAAAAAGGTGGGACTATACCAAAACCCTCAAAGATCTATAAGATCCTAAAAAAATAAATCTAACGTGTTTTTTACATAATCATTTCTAATGTTAGGAGGTAGATATGCAGTCTAAGTCAGCAAAAAAAAAAGGTGCACGGTTGTTTTCTTCTCGGTATATGTGAGAAATGATAAAATATAAGCTAGCTATAATATTAACGCAACGATTCCATCTGATCCTGGGATGTCAAGGTAAGGACCTCATTTCCAAATTAGAGAAGGTGCCGACAACTATGCTAGAATCAGTTTCGATCCATAACTTTTTTCAACCTTTATCATTACCAATCTCAATCCCTGAGAACCCCACAAAATCTGCCATAATCGGATTAGACCAACTAAGGCCTTTGACAAAAGCTAAGACAAACTTTCCATGGTGGTCACGAAAGATGCCTCTACAACCCACATAATTTGAAGTAGAAGAATAAGCCCCGCCATAATTACATTTTATCCGATCGACATTTTGGGGGCACCAAATCACCTCACTGCACACAACTTGGAATGGAGAGATGATTCTGATATGAAATCTCTTAAGAAACAAAAAGCCTATCACCATCACCATAACGACTATTGAAAAACTACTCATTAAAATCAGATATGGTCTATCTTAAAATTTATAAAAATAGTACATATCGAACATGACAACATTCATATCCGCATCAAAAATTATTTTGAAAAATACATTTCATTTAGTTCCGCTCAATTGGACAATTTTTTAATCAATTCACATAAAAGATAACATAAATTTATACCATTCTATAGATCAAATTATTTTTTAATATAGTATTTAAATTTTAATGGATAAAAGAATTGGATGTGAGATATGATTAGTGTCTTGTGTTGGTACAAAATGGTACATATCGAGCATGACAACAGTACAACACAAACACAACCAGGGTTTGATTGATTTCATCTTTCAATCCAAACAATAACCACCGCATCTCTGGTTTTTCCTGATGGGTCGCCCACCCAGTAACGGAGGCCCCGCCTTCCGCTTCACCCAGCCGGAGGTATTCATCTTTTCCTCTTTGCTTTTTTCTGTATGAAAATTTATGCATCATCAACTTACACCTCTTAGAATCCAAATTAAGATTAAAATATAATTCATTAGAACCTGATTTGTGTTTGTTTAAATTTCATGGACCTTGATTCCTTTACATGAGAATAAGACATATATTTGTTGCTTAATTTATTCCAAAAACTATTTTTTATCTGTATAGGTAACGGAAATGGAAGCTATTCTTTCAGAACACAACAATGCAATGCCAGCACGGGATGTTCTTCAAGCTCTTGCAGACAAGTTCAGGTGTGTCACACTATAGAGTAGATGTAGGATTTAATATGCTCCTCAAAACTGAAATTAAATTTTGCTTTTGTTTTTGTTTTAGTGAATCACCTGACCGTAAAGGCAAGATTACAGTACAGAATAAACAGGTAAGTCTGCTATATTTTATTACAGATGACGAGTATTTCGCCTTCCATTCTTAGTTTTCTATTTCATTATAGGTATGGAATTGGTTTCAAAATAAGCGATATGCGATAAGGGCTAAAACTAGTAAGACTCCTGCAAAATTAAATATCACGCCCATGCCTCGGGTTGATTTCGCTCCAGGAAGGATTATGTCTCAACCAACAGCTTCTCCTATTCCTGCTCCTTCAGCTTCAGGTAGAATGCTGCTTTAGGTGCTTAAAGTAATTTGTTTTATATTCACACTTATCTGTTAGTGTGTTAGTTTCTTTTGAAAATTTATCATGCTTTCTACTCAGCGCTTATACCATACCCCTGTGTTTCTTCTTGGATTACAGAGTTTATTATACTGGTTTTGCCAATCTGTTTAGTTTAACATACATAGCCTATAGGGCTAGACTGGGTGTATACGTGCTTAGTTAAATTTAGTTTATAGTTTAGACACGCGGTGCAATATGAGTAAGGTCAAAAGTATTTTGTTGTTATAACAAGCTTTGTCTCCACAATTCTATGTTCCACTCTAGGTATTTCAAAGATAGTCTCATCTTTTATCTGTACAAACAAAAGATATTAGATTCATTCTTCTGTTTGTAACTTATAACCAACTAAAGCTGTACAGTGACTAAATGGTTACTGCTAGCTGACATTTCTATTAGTGACAAGTTAAAGACCTATTTCTACAGATTGCCCTAATTGGAGGCCTGTCTAATAATTTGGGGCTTAGACCTAACTCAATCTCAAAATTTTGGCTTGTAAGTTAAGGACTGCCCATGCCTTATAAGCATTATTACGGCCATATATCTATAGGCGATGTTGAACTAAACAACTGCCTCATACCAAGCACAATCAAGGTGCCTGAAGGTTGCAATAAAGTCCTACAGTTGCTGCAATTAAGGGGGCCAGGGGAGAACTGCAATAAAGGTGGATGTTTTTACACACCCAAGCCGAGTTTGATTGGAGCATGGATAATATGGGCAATCCAAAAACAGACATAGGATAGGATCTGATACCATTTTATAGTTTGTGCTCAAGCCTAACTCAACCCCATAAAATTGGCGTGAAAGGTTAGGGCTTCCAAGACTTTTAAGCACTACTTGGGCTTTGTCTCTCGGTGACGTGGTAAACTTATTGCTTCACACCCTACACAATGAAGGTCATGGAGGTTGCAATGAAGGTATCCTAAAGTTGCTGCAATTAAGGTGACTAGGGGAGGATATAAGACGGATTCTCCAAGTGTGCTAGCAGGCTAGAAACTGTTATAGCTCTGATGTTATATTTCATCAAACTCAGTGTTATTCTAAGTGTGTTGCCACTTGTCTAGAGAATAATATTTCATAGGATGTGGCTGATCTTACCCCCCAAATTGTACATGATATAGTATTTCTTATGAAAAATGTTAATACATGAAGTAAAACCTGAATGAATCACTTTTGGGATTTATCCTTTATTTCGGGTGGTACAGTACTGCAGTATATTTTCAATTGTAGATGAAAAAAATCATAATCAGGAAAAATCATCACTCATTTCGTTGCAGACTAATGCTGCATTTATGTTCTTATTCTCCAATTTTTTATTTAATCACTTAAAGACATTGCTGTCATTTTTTTTTGTCTACCCAGTTCAAGGAACAGCAAAATTAGCTCCTGAAAATTCAGTTATGGAATTTGAAGCTAAATCTGGAAGGGACGGAGCATGGTCAATATTCCCTCTTTAATCATGTTTAGGTTACTCTTTTGAATATTAGTCTACTTGTTAATTAATTTTCATTAGTGTAATTGACTTGTGGTCTTGTTTTTGTTAGGTATGATGTGGCTAACTTTCTATCATACAGACATTTGGAGAGTAGTGATCCGGTAATTTTGACATAAGATTATCTCCCTTATTAATTTCCGAGAGAATTAATGAGGTTTTTTATATTGTTCAGTTTTTATTTTTTCTGATAGTATTTCCTTGTTATTTCAATCAAGGCAAGTCAAAATTGAGATCCTATCTAACATCGGTAGGGGTTCTAAGATCATAAATAAATGACATAATTTTTTCTTAATGTTTAATGTAACTGTTTTCTGTTATATGACCATCAAATGAATGTACTGTTAGTGTTGATGTTTTGCTTCCTTATTTGTTTAAGAGATTTATTATGGAATGGTCATGGACAAATGTACCTGTAAATAGATCTGGTTCTCACTTATCAGTTTCTGACCATTCATTCATTCATTATGGTGTTGTAGTTGTTGTGAGTTTTGCCTTCACCTCTGATCGGAAACTTAAACTAAGTTTGTTGACTGTTGTGCAGTGCACCCAATCTCATTTTATCCAAGGCTTATGGATTTGTTGACCATGTAATGGTAATATCTCTCTCTCCATGTTTCAGGAAGTGCTAGTGCGTTTTTCTGGTTTTGGATCTGATGAAGACGAGTGGATTAATGTGCGAAAGAATGTCAGGCCGCGCTCTCTGCCATGTGAATCTTCAGAATGTGTCGCAGTGCTCGCTGGAGATCTCATACTTTGTTTTCAGGTTGGGATGTGTGATAATAAGTTAATTTGATCATGGAAATTTTCATCTAACAAATTTTGTGTTTAGCAATAATTATTGTTTCTTACCATTTATTGAATTTTGATTTTTGACACTACAGGAAGGTAAAGAGCAAGCCCTTTATTATGATGCCCATGTCCTTGATGCTCAAAGACGGAGGCACGACGTGAGAGGTTGTCGTTGTAGATTTTTGGTTCGCTATGATCATGATCAGTCTGAGGTATAAATTTCAATAAAATTGTCATCTGGGATTTCTACTTTTATGTTTGATTATAAGATTTTAGTCCCTCTAGTTTCCACTCATTTCAGTTTTGATATCAATCCCTATGTTAAAGGGCACTTGTTCAAGCGTTTAATTAATTCTCATATTATGTGGTTTTGCCAGGAAATCGTGACGCTTAGGAAGGTTTGTCGGAGGCCTGAAACTGATTACAGATTACATCAACTTCATGCCGTGAGCGATGCACCACCTGCGGATCATCAGAAGATTAGCTTGGATCATCCAGCAAATGTTCAAAGCATGAGGGTTACTCATTCTTCTGAAATGGTGCAAAAGCAGCAACAGATTCACATCGTAACACCAGTTTTACAAACAAACGTTTCCGTTCCACCGCAAAGTATGAATGTGGATCCAGTGAAAATTGAAACAAAACCTGATATTCAAGCTGGAAACCCTGTCACTCTAGGCACTGCCACATTCACCCCCAGCATCATTACTACTAGCAGTGTTCCTGAAGTTTCCACACAGAACCTGGCCGAAGAGAAGTAACTTGAATATGTTTCTGTAAAGCTTAATTAGTTGGATGATAATCTTTTGCACAAAATGCTTGTACATTAGTTTTTACAGCTTGTTTTATTCGAATTATGGGAAATGAAAAGGGTAAGGTGCTAGAATTGCACTTTCGTCTTTTATGTTAAAACTTACACTATTAATATACTTTTATAGAAACGCATGGAAAACAATTTTGAACATTTTCAGAGGTTTTTTTTTAAAGAATCTTCTAACGTCCATGACAATTAATTTTGAATATTTTATTACAACTTGAATATAGACATTGAATTGAGAGTAAGAGATGTAGTATTGATTACATACTATTAAAAAACATAAAATTAATATCATTTCAAAATTAAAAGTATCAATTACTTTTCAATAGTGTTTTTGTAAATATCAATTACCTCTAAATAGTGTTTTTGTAAAAATCAATAATTGTTAATCAAAAGAGAAATTATTTCAATAAAAAAAAAAGTGACAAAATACAATCAAAATAAACTTCTGCGTATGGCGGAGCTGATCTGTCACCCTCGAGACGTTCCTCTGCTGTCTCCTGTAGACCAGTACACCCTAAGCCTCCACTATGATGGCCTTCAAAACGCCTCTGACATCAGATCCATCAGAAAATAACCCTCTGCCGATGTCATCCCTAGCAAGCTCCATGATACGGCGACACCTAGGCAGCACATCCTGGGCATGATCCCTCGTCGCCTCCTCCTCCTCCAAAATCTCCTGATGAGCCGATCTGGGTGGGTCTCCTGGAGCCTTCCGTATTAGGTATGGATGATAAATCCTGAAGAACCATAACATGTAACTGTACGCGTAACTCCAATCGTTTGGAGCCACAATACATCTAGCCTCCTTAGGGACGAGATGACTCTCAAGATCATCAAATATCTCATCCATCTCTCTCGTCTTCACTATCGGAGGAGCAGATAAAGTAGGATGCCGAGGAATCGTCTGAGTATACCCGAACTGACGCATCACTTGCTCGGACATATAAGCAGCAGTCTTCCAAATACGTCAGACCAACCAACATGTAAACAAAGACACCTCATCAAAAGCTATCGTCTCGCGGTGGTCGGCGTAGGCACTAAAGTGGATGCCCTCGTGCACAATTCGGTCTAGATAAACCAGATACACAAGTGTCGCCTGGTGCCTCTGAGCGGCTTATATGCACATGCATGAGGATCTGCTTGGTATAACCCTTAGCAAATGACCATCCTGAAATTTGTGGGAAGTGTTGTAGGATCCATCCCTGAAATATCAAAATTATACCAGTTAGTTTCAAAATCAAAATAATTAAAAAAAGAAGCTAAGAGAAATTTTTTATACCGTCAAAAGAGTTATGCTACCGGTGATCTGCCTCGTCTTCCACCTAGCTGCCTCCGTCAACTTGGTATACAAGTAAACCAAGCAAGCAGCCCCCCAGTTCCACCCACTGACCTTGCTCTAAATCAGCAAAGAATCTGAGGTACATGACGTCAGTGTAGGTGACACTGGTGTCCACAAAGATCTGGGTCCCAACAAGATACAAGAGGTATGCTCTCATGGCATACTCCCTATGAAGTGTAACCTGCTCGGGATCACCATCAGCAGCAGTAGCACGCACAATCTCTTGATAAAAAACAATCTTCAACCAACTATATCTCACGTGGCTGCCACGTGTCTTATCAATCTCCTCTAGGGCCTGCTCCACGGTAACCCCCAACCTCTCAACCAAAATCTCAATCACTTCGTCTTTCTCCAACTTCTCATGATCTAGAAACCGCCCTCTGATCGGCAGGTGAAGCAGACAAGCAACACCATCGAGTGTGATCGTCATCTCTCCGTGTGGTAGATGAAACAAAGACGTCTCCTCGTGCTTGGTCATCCCCCAGTTGACCACACTATATCCATAGAGGATCAAGTCTCTCAACCCTGTAGTCAGCAGTAGATCATCAAACCATGGCTCGAGAGGGGGAGTTAGCTTGCTGATCTTCCTCCCATGGTTGATGACCTTAAGTGTATCGCGATCCTGCAAGAAAAAACATACTGTTAAAATTCATTATATTATTCATAATATAACATAATTAATAAATGTCACCCATAAATGTAATTTTCAAATCTCTCCATCCCATAAATGTTTGGCCACATGGGTGGAATAAAGCGCGAGGACAGATAAGTCCGAAATCCCTCCTAAAAAAACCTGAGGGACCTCTGGGGGCGCCGATGCTGCCTCTGCAACCGGTGCCGCCTCTGCCGCCGGTGCCTCTGGTCCTAGAGGAACCTCGGGTGGCTCTGGTATTGGTACCTGATGTATTGAGGGTGTAAGATCAGGTCTCACCTCAGATGACCCCATTGTGTAATAGATGTGGATCCCGTCTCAAAAATCTGCGGTGGTGAAGATGGTGACGATGTGCGTCTGCGGTATGACGGAGGCGAGGATGGATGGGACTGGAGACTCCCGTATGCTACAGGAGGAAGAAGTAGAAGGTGTAGAATCAGAAGGAGCAGAATGGGCCTCAGACATAGCCTGTTCGGGTGTCGACGAAGCCTGTGTGGCCTGTGTCCTTAGAGGCCATGTGTCTGACTCCTCTCTCGCCGCAAAGAAGCATGTTGTGTAACTCGGCCATGCCTCAAACGTGACTCACGCTCAGACATGTCTCCTATAGAAGCAAGAACGAAACGTTAGCATATGACTCACAAAGGAAAAAATGAAAAAAAATTATGCAGACAGATACCGAAGATTTATTTTCGGTTTTGTTCATCACATGAAATCGAAAATAAACTTTCGGTTTTCTCTACGAAACAGAACAACGACCATCCCCACCCCAAAATTCCAAATACCTCAAAATAAACGAATTGATCGTCAAAAACAATTTACAAATAGTATTATAATGACTCCTAATGATGTAAACTACAAAAAACAACAGATTTAAAGCACTATTTCACTAATTTTAATCGATTTTACATAAACTCTAAAAATGTGTAAATCACTTACTTGATTGATTGAGAGTTGGTTGTTGCTTGATTAATTCCTTTACTTGTTGTATTTAAGCAATGCTTGTGATTTATGTTGATTGTTTGAGAGAAAAATTGATTTTGGTGAGAAGGGTTGAGAGGGTTTTGAGAGAGTTTGTTTTTAAAATTTTTGCCGTTATGGGGAGGGGAAAGGTTCTAGCGCGATTAAGTGCATCCAGATACCGAGAATATATTTCTGGTAATACACCGTAAGTAAATTCATGGTTTGCACTCAACCTGAATTGCATTGAATAGGGTGTTAACCGAAAATTTATTTTCGATTTCACTGGGGCAAAAATGAAATTTCACAGGGGTGGGTAAGAAGGACATGAGGTGGATTAAGAAATCCCCTTATTTTCTCTTCAATCAAATATCTGATTTTAAAACGCGTAAGTTGTTTGGAAAAGATTTATTATGAATCCGTTTTAGTAGAATTGGAATTCTTGTTTAGATTTAGTCAAATTTGTTTCAATCAAGTTTCAGAGTTAGCATTATGATGATTGATGGGTTTTTTGGTGTCCAGTCGTGTTTGAAATTAAAACCACATTGAGTTTTTTGTATTGTGAAGTTTGATATTTTTAATTATTATTGAGTCTTTGTGTTTTAGATTGTAATACTCTATTCTCGTGTTATCTTTTTAAGTTAGCATAATAAAGTATTTGTGTTGTTGTTGTGATTCATCACTTCATATTAAAAAAGGGGTATAGATTGAAGCTCACATGTCATATTAAAAAAATGGCATTGATATGAAAGAATTCATACGAGACCGTCATATACTACTGACTACTAAACATAATTTTTTTTTATTTGACTGATTTTCTACTAACATATGTGACTTTACATCTAAATGTGTTAACAATTATTTGTGTTATTTATTTTACGCATTTATTTTTCTGACACAATTTTGTTGCCAAACATATTGTTCTAATATTATGTTTGACATCTTATAATTGAATTTCCAAATAATTTGTGTTATTTATTTTACGCATCTATTTAATGAAAGATATCATTTAGAGGGTTTAAAAAAGTGTTAGAAAATTAGAGTATTTGAAAAATCTAGTGTGATATATTCGGGTAAGATTAACTGACTTTACTATTAGTACATTTGGTGCTTTTTAGTGTATTTTAGAAGATAAATAATAAAAAGGTAAGAGATTTTTTTATTGAAATTAAGTAACTTTACAAAGTTTGGGGTTTGAAAGACACCCAATCCCTCATAGTTGAAAAAGTAGACCCTTGAAGATTTTTTATAAATGGTCAAAAATAGAAAAATAAAAAGACCTCTAAGCATGTTAGGAGTAGATTGTACAATAACATCCTACATGACTACTTTTTAGTGTTTGACTAAACTAAAATCCAATACTAAGACTTGGAAAAGTTGAAAACAACAATTTACTAGTGCAAACTATGAGTAACTATTGAAGTTAAAGTCCGCAGTCAGATACGGTTCTTGAAAAGAAAGTCGACATCTTTAGGAGACTTGGGATTCCTCCTTGCAGTAATCTGTACGAGTGCACCATCGACAAGCATGTGTTGCAGTACTCTAGTTATGTTCTTTGTGTCATCAATGCCAAGATGATGACTTCCGACCAAAGGTATCTGCAGCTGCTTCATCATTGTAACCATTCCTGGGGCCTGTTATCCATTATCAAGGAAACATGTAACATTGCATATATACATTACGATAAATAAAACAAAGGGGTGAAATTCGTAACATATTCCATGTACATGAAAAAGCTGAAGTGGTTTATAAACAGTTTTGTACATTCAAGTCATTAACAGGAAGAAGTAATTAAAAGACCTTACTACTATATCTAAATGTTAAAAGAACTTACCCTCCTATTATAAAAGTTCAGATAAATATCTTTGAGATTAATCCATTCCATAAAATAACTGGGAAGCTTTATCCTTGACACTTCACACTGTTGAGGGACCTTTGTTTTCAAATCCCAATTTCCACTGCAAAAGCAAAAGAGTTATATTTAAAAGAAAAAAGGAAGTTATTCAAGATGTATAAGGCAGGAAATTAATGTAACATTGCAAATAAGAAAAAGAAAAAGTTGAAGAGGTAAAGCATGAAATAGTGGCATTTACCAAGTTACAAATGCTGCCCGATTAAGTTCTCCTCCATTCCATAGCTTTTGTTGCATTAGCCAAGCTTCAAATTCTTCAATAACTTCCTTGAATGGTATGGCTGTATCATGCCAGACTCTGGCAGAAAAAAGCCAAACTATTTTTATGATTAATCTAAGTGGTGTACCAATAACCAATCTTATTTAACTATTCTAACACATACACTAAACACATGAAATCATACCCTCCTACAAGCAACCTTAAATTACAAATATTATAGTCAAAACACTACATGAAGGACAAAAATTGGAAAAGAGTTGAACCTGCTTGTTAGACTCAAGCAACCTTACTCTTTGGAAAAGACTTTTCGGTAGTACAAACGAAAACAGTGAAGATTATTGTATACATATTTCATGAGTATAAGGAAGTAGGGCTCTAAAAAAAATAAGTTTCGTACCTATCAACTCCAATTTTCCCGTACTTTCCTTCAATGTATTCATTTATTCTTTGCTCGGTCATATTTGAGGGCCTCACAAACCTATTAGACAGATAAAGGAACAATGAAAAAAAGAGTAAGATATACAAAAAGAAGTTAAGAATTTTTAATGTCACAATGATGCCTGTGTATAATTAGAAGTTGATATTTCTGATATTTTGCTACATTCCAAGAAAAGTAATATCAACAACTATTGAACACAATAGAGTAATAGAGTTATTAAAAGAAAGGATAATTAAAACGAAAAAACAGATTCATCTTAGGTAATCACTAATCACAGAACACTGCTCTTACTAGACATGCTATAAAGAGGCAGAAGAAAAAAAACCTGTGGAAAATGTCTTGAACTTGCAATGTTTTTGCACTAACCATTAGTACCGGAAACTCAAGAATCTCAACCTTGCCCTCTAAATCAAGTACAAGGAAAAAGTCAAGATTCTGCGAGCGTATTTTGTTTAACTCAGCAATATTCACTTGAAGCTCCCTGGAGCAATCATGATTAAACTTGTCAAGGTGAATAAGATCATCCATCTACAAATAGGAGAATAGAAACATACTATCAAAACTGTCAAGAATCAATAGTAATGAATACTTGGTATGTTATGAATATTTTAAATACAATAGACATTTGATCAAACAGGTGGCATGCAAACCAATATTTCAAAATTAAGCTGAAGAAGGAATACCCAGATACACAAATGAAGCAAAAAGCGTTAAAATAATAGATAAAAGAAAAAGAAAAAGAAGGAACATTGCCTTGGTGCACTTCCCCTGTGTGTGATACAAGCACATTGGTCTGAAGCGGGTGGTGTGAGAGTGAGAAGTGGAAAGTGAAGCAGAGATAGTGAAGGAGTGGTTTCGAGGAAGAGAAAGAGTGAGAGGTGGTGAGAGTGAGAAGTGAGAAACGAAAGGAGTACGATTACGGTGAGACAGGATCTTGAACAAGGAAGCTCTTACGAGCACCATCCTAGAATGGAATTTGGATAGCAGAAGCGGTCTGTTTAACTTGGTATTTATTTAGATATAATATATGTGCCAATTGAATTGGCGCCATCATTTAGATAACTTGTCTACACATTGTTTGAATAAAAATAAATAACTTGTTAGTTAAAATCCATGCGATAAATTGACCT
The DNA here is from genome assembly GCA_021764765.1 of Vicia sativa. Classification (NCBI taxonomy): domain Eukaryota; kingdom Viridiplantae; phylum Streptophyta; class Magnoliopsida; order Fabales; family Fabaceae; genus Vicia; species Vicia sativa. The sequence goes on from CM038796.1 coordinate 8,813,295, forward strand.
TAAATCGAAGAAAGGTTAGACGATTACTAAGGGTGAAAATATGTTAGACTGACTAACAGGGGTTTACATCTACGATCTAGCCTACACAGGATCATGTCAGACCATATTTTTAATTAAATAGAAAAGGTCTAGACTTTTTTATAAGTATATTTAGTTAAAAATGTTAGGTCTTAGGCCATAAAAAAGATTTTTTCAGCCTATCATACCGGCCAATTTAAATAAATATGAATAATTTCTTTTATTATCATTATGTTACGTTTTGTATTTTGAATTAAAATACATAAATAAAATTTTATTATCTTGGAGAACTTGTGAAACTAACACAAAAACACCTTGTGAACAATGACACGGTCTATAATAAACATGTTTTTTCAAATGAGATAAATTGATCGCAATTTGAGAGGCCTTGTAGTGTTATTCATAAATGTAGTGGGTTTCATGGCTCTTCTCACAAGATGAGATGATGAGAATACCACTATATAGGCACTTGGTTCGCGCATAGACTTTGTTGATGTTCATGGCGAATTTAACACCACACACATTTGATTTGATAAAATCATCACGAGTCAAAGCATTAATCCAAAAATCTTTTTTTACCAATTTCACATGATAGGCTTCTTTTAGAATTCAAAGTAGTTTTTCCAATCAATATTTTAGAAGAGCAGCAAATGTCATGCCCATTTTCTACAAGATTTTGAATATCGTCAGAACCCTCACAAAGAGTAACAAGCATAAAGGATTCCAAATTGAGGGTTATAACACTTTTGCGAGGAGTCATTTTATCGGGAATACAATTTTTTATATCAATTTAGAGTTATCATATAAATTTGAGAAAGATAAAAATGTTGGAAAAGATGAGAGTGGGTATGATAGTAGGTGTGCGCTTCTAAATAAAAAAGACCATAAATAGTAATAAATGATAGTGATTATAGGAATCAACTTATGATTCCTACATTTTCCACGACTCTAGATTAGCTCTTTGATTTGTCAATGCGTAACCTTTGAGGATCACAAAATCAAGAGCGATCAGGATCGAATGCAAAGTTATGTCTAGTTTGAACCAATCGATCATTATGTCAATTTTGATCTAATGAATTTCTTGATCTCTTATTCCCGCAAAAAATCTACGAAGTAAAAGAACAAGTTATCCTATATCCAAATCTAGATCCACGTCAAAGTTACCAAATAATGGAGGCAAATCGCCTTCAGAATCATACAAAAGGTTGTTGAATCATACAAATCGTTGAAGGACATATTCATGGTTCCTTACTAGCAATGAAGTTGCTATTTTGGTGACTGGAACATAAGCTTCTTTCTGTTGTTGTTTGGATGTTTTAACCTTAGGCGTCATTGTTGAAGACAAAGATTTAAAGGATAAATATTTCCGTGGGGGGTTATGAAGAAAAGCTCAAGAATACAAGTTCAGAATGCAGAAAAGATAAAAAAAGGTTTAAAACGTGAAATATGGTGATAAAGAAATGTCTTTTATTATTCTATGACTTTATTATTTTGGAAAAACAAACATAATAAAGAAATGTCTTTTATTATTAATAAATAATTCCATACAAATACCAAAAAAATTGGCCTCACACCAACAGCCTGAAGGTTTGATTTCTCGTTTCATAAACACCATTTTACTTCGCTCCAAAAGAAATGTGTTGGGATAGTATTCCACACTCTTTTAGATGGTCATTAATAGATGTAGTTTTTAAGAGGATTGATTTTACGATCCAAAAAGGAGTAGCGGCGCAGTTTGTTGTCCGTTTGCCTTCTATTTCCGTATTGACCTAATTATTATATTATTCTTCATCGTTATCTTATACAAATAATAATGATAATATTAATAATCTTAATATCATTTATCATCTTTGCTAATTAATAAGACTCTCATGTTTCTAATTATTCATAATCAGAAGAGCCTAAGAAATATAATAAGATTAGGTAGAAATTGTGATGTGCAAATTGTATTTTTATGATCATTACTCAATAACATAATGCTCACTGTTCCTTGTAAAGCATGATTTCTAATAATGATGTGGAAGATAATGGTTGATCAATTATTAGACTGTCGTGGACATTTCAAAGTGAGGGACAATTCTTGCAAGATAAACCCGACAGGATACATGCTGCAGGTGTGTGATTTTCCTTAGATGATGTTTATTATTGTGGTCCTAGTGCCTCTTATTCATGTCTGTTACGATAGACTTCTACAGGATATCTTGGAGTTATTCAAAAAGGTTTAGATAGTACAGTGGCCGAGCCGTTTATCCTTAACTCGACCGCTGTTTAACACCTTCGAGACGTGTACAATTGTATCATGTAAAAATATTAGTATTATGATATCATGTAGTAAAGATTGTGCACATGTGATGCTGAGATTAGATGACATAAACAAATTGTACCTATTTATCGAGAAAAGTAACATATTTGTATACTATGCTGTACTGAAATACAAATCTTCCGTTCCTGCTTTCTGTTGTAGTAAAAAGAATGCATAATTCTTTAGCAGGAGACAGAGTCCAAGGGCTATAACACATGCTTAGCAGACTCCTTATTTTGTTTATTTACCATCGTTTGTTTTTACTGCTCTCTCGCGTGTCTTTGACAGAAATCTTTTATCCTTTTCATACCTTCTCTGAGAGCCGATGGATCAGCAGCGAAAGTTATACGAATCCAATCTTTTAGCCCTACCGCAGTTCCTGCAAATAATTTTGAATTTTGATTTGTTATCTACAAATTTCACTAGCAAGCAAGACATGCAAATGAAATGACTCTAAAAAAAAGATGCGTACATAATTCCAAATATAAGTAGGATTTGCGTAATTGTACCTGGAAGAATGATAACAGATTCCTCCTTTGCAAGTCTGAAACAGAAATCAATATCATCACTAATATCTTCCAGAAGCGAAAGGTTTAGTTCCACCATCATAGCCATGGATCCCTGTGGTTTGCAAGGGAAGGAAATGAATGGAATATCATCCATCTCTTGGCAACAGATATCCGCGGTAAGCCTCAAACTGTCAATGGTTTTTCTGAAGAAAACCTCTTCTGTCTGTGTAATTATGCGAGGTACAGCCGCCTGTCAAACCAAAAATCATGTCAATCATATGGATGAAGTAGATGAAGACATGAAGTTATGGCATAAAAATGCTTCTATTTGTGTCCTTCGAAATAGAGAATTAAATAACCTGGATGAAAGTAGCCGGGCCTCCCAATAGATCAAAGTACTTTTTGATGCGCTCTACTACCTGCATAAGAAACATTCAGTCAGGTTCTTGATTATTCAAATAGCATCAACATGGGAGAGTAGTTTAGTAGGATGGATGAATAACCTTTGGTTTTCTGAAAGTACCAGATGGATCATTGGTGACAAACCAACCAAGTCTCCATCCAGGTACTATCCATCTCTTAGACAATGATCCAAGAGTTAGAACAGGAACAATAGACCCAAAAACTCCCATAGGCACAAAAGGATTATCCCCAAATGCAAGGTGACCATAAACTTCATCAGCAATCACAATTGTTCCAACCCTTTTTGCTGTTTTCGCAATCTAACATAGTCAAATAACAAACAAATACTTCTATTAACTCTTTCTGTTAAATTTAATGCTGTCAAGTTTTATCTGTCATCAGAGCCATATACTACTACAAACAAACCTTCTCCAAGTGATGGTAAGTGTATACATTTCCACAAGGGTTCCCGGGGTTTATAATCACTATTGCGACCGTGTTCTGATCTGCGAGGGCTTCAATAGCATCTAAATCAACCTCCCAACCTTTTTCAGGCAACAGCTCATAATGTCTCACTTCAACTTGTCTAAATGCAGCACTAAGTTCATAGATTGGGAAGCCAGGCCTTGGTAGCAAAATATTTGCACCCGGGCGAGCAAGCAAAGCAACCGAAACATCAATGGCTTGTGTGCATCCACATGTTATAAAAACATCATCAGATGATAGCTCGTAAGGGAGGTCATCCGACAGATATTTCGCAATTGCACTGTCACCAACATCCAAGGCAACTCTAATTAGAATAAAAATAATACTTTTACACACAAATTTGATAACACATTTCAATTGGAAGGGTTTGATGCCAAACAAGAAGCAAATAGCATAGAAAAAGAGAGAGAAAGGGAAAGATAACCTTCTGGCCTGGAGAAGACCAGGAGTGGGAGCATATCCATGAAACTTGGCAGAATGAAGTGCATCAGCAACAGCTTCTTCAGCAACCTTGGTGTTAGGGAAACACGTGGAGAGAGTAGGGTCACCCATTCCAAGAGAAATAACTCTCTTGCTATTATTCTCATCAAGGCTTTCCATTAGAAGACTCAGAATACCCTTAATTGTGATAGTTGAATTTGCTTTGCTTTCATGGTTCATTGCTCCAACACCAATTTCCATGCGACCAACTTTGAGTTTTTGAGGTTGGTTCCTTTCTCTGGTGTGTGTATATATATATATATATATATATATATATATATATGTACACAAAAATAGTAACGGGGTTATTAAGAATTTATGAATTTACGCTGTTGTACTGCACACGTGAAAACAAAAGCTTGGAACTGTTTGTTTGTTCAAGACCACATGTTGTGTTAAGATGTTCACACATGACAACAAAAGTTCGGAAGTTTGTTTGAGTCTAGTGTAATGCTACAAGCGAGTTTAAGCCTTTATTTATATTTTCAATTCAACAAAACATGTGGAAGGAAGATAACCATCATGGCTACCATTTCAGCCTAACATTATTTATTTACTATATGATTTGATAACTATGTGGCGACTAGGGTGCCAAAATGGCACATTAATTAATTTTTTATTTTGTATGCGAATTGATTTATAAACCTTCTTAAGGTCCCTAGCGAAAGTTTCACGATACTCTCTTAATTCGAATACGTTAGTTTGAACAAAATTCAATATTTTATCTTCAAGATATTTTCGTATATTTATATCCCGAATAAATCTCTATATTTTATTTTTAAGAAATTTTTGAATATGCATATCAGAAATAATCAGATATTTTATTTTCGGGTTTTCAAATATGTATACCTGAAATAAACATACCATTTAAATTAAAATTAAAATCTATAAATATTCTTAACTTCTTAAAATAATCATTTATCAAAATAAAATATTATAAATTACTACAAATTACCATACTAGTTCCTATTTAGAATATCCAATGAGAACTGATATTATTGTGAGAAATGAGAACTAATGATATCAACTGTAAGATTTAATTAACGCTTAAGATTTAGTAATTTCATATAAATACCACTTTACTTAATTATTTTTTATTATGCTTTGATATTTAAAATTTCCATAAAAGAATTTCACCATAAATTTTTTTATTTGTAGAACATTCAAAAATAAGAGATTGACTTTATTAATAATAAATTTATTTCATAGGTCAATATATTAGAACATTCAATATTTTCTTCAAAATAAATTAATGATCAATATATTATTATGTACAAATAAATCTATATCAATTCTAAAGTATAAATTAAAAATTATGTTTGTAAAAAAATTTAAAAACTATGTTAACAGTATTATTCATAGTTAAATAATGAATAGAATTATACCAATTTTAAGTATATAAAAAAATCTGATGAAATTTAAAGTGAATATAAGTCTTCAGAAAATCTGGTGAAATTTGAAGTTAACATAAGTTTTCAGAAAATCTGGTGAAAATTAAAGTGAAAATAAGTCTTAAAAAACTCTAATGAAAATTGAAGTGAACATATAAATCTTAAGATAATCAGATAAAATTTGAAGTGAATAGAAGTCTTCAGAAAATCTGGTGAAATTTGAAGTAAATATAAATCTTAAAAAAATTGAAGTAAATATATATCTTAAGAAAATTTGAAGTGAATATTACCAGATTTTTTAAAAATTTATATTTCCTTCAAATTTTATCAGATTTTCTTAAGATTTAAATTCACTTAAAATTTCATCAGATTATCTTAAGATTTATGTTCACTTCAATTTTCACCAGATTTTCTAAAGACTTAGATTCACTTCAATTTTCAACAGATTTTCTGAAGACTTATATTTCCTTCAAATTTCATCAGATTTTCTTAAGATTTATATTCACTTCAAATTTCATCAGATTATCTTAAGATTTACGTTCACTTCAATTATCAACAGATTTTTTGAAAACTTATATTCACTTCGATTTTCATCAGATTATCTTAAGATTTATGTTCACTTCAATTTTCACAAAATTTATGAAGACTTATATTCACATCAAATTTCACCAGATTTTCTGAAGACTTATATTCACTTCAAATTTCATCATATTTTCTGAAGAATTATATTTCTTTCAAATTTCATCAGATTTTCTTAAGATTTATGTTCATTTCAAATTTCACCAAATTATCTTAAGATTTATGTTCACTTCAATTTTCCACAGATTTTCTGAAAACTTACATTTACTTCAAATTTCACAAGATTTTCTGAAGACTTATATTCAATTCAAATTTCATCAGATTTTTAAAATATTTATATTTCCTTCAAATTTTATCATATTTTCTTAAGATTTATATTCACTTAAAATTTCATCAGATTATCTAAAGATTTATGTTCACTTCAATTTTCACCAGATTTTCTAAAGACTTATGTTCACTTCAAATTTCTTCAGCTTTTTTGAAGACTTATGTTCACTTCAAATTTCATCATATTTTCTAAAGACTTATATTTCCATCAAATTTCATCAGATTTTCTTAAGATTTATATTCACTTCAAATTTCATCAAATTATCTTAAGATTTATGTTCACATCAATTTTCAACAGATTTTCTGAAGACTTATATTTACTTCAAATTTCACAAGATTTTCTAAAGACTTATATACATTTGAAATTTCATCAGATTTTTAAAATTTTTATATTTCCTTCCAGATTTATCTGATTTTCTAAAGACTTATATTCACTTTAAATTTCATCAGATTTTCTGAAGACTTATGTTCACATCAAATTTCATCATGTTTTCCGAAAACTTATATTTCCTTCAAATTTCATCAAATTTTATTATGATTTATATTCAGTCAAATTTCATCAGATTATCTTAAGATTTATGTTCACTTCAATTTTCAACAGATTTTCTGAAGACTTATATTCACTTCAACTTCCACCAGATTATCTTTAGATTTATGTTCACTTCAATTTTCACAAAATTTTTGAAGACTTATATTCACTTCAAATTTTAATAGATTTTCTCAAGACTTATATTTCCTTCAAATTTTCTCAGATTTTCTTCAGATTTTTATTCACTTCAAATTTCACCAGATTATCTTATGATTTATGTTCACTTCAATTTTCACCAGATTTTCGGAATACTTATATTCACTTCAAATTTCACCAGATTTTATGAAGACTTATATTCACTTCAAATTTCATCATATTTTTTGAACACTTATATTTACCTCAAATTTCATCAGATTTTCTTAAGATTTTTTTTTCACTTCAAATTTCATCAAATTATCTTAAGATTAATGTTCACTTCAATTTTCAACAAATTTTCTGAAGACTTATATTTACTTCAAATTTCACAAGATTTTATGAAGACATATATTTACTTCAAATTTCACAAGATTTTCTGAATACACTTCAAATTTCAACAGATTTTTTAAAAATATTATGTTTCCTTTAAATTTTATCAGATTTTCTTAAGATTTAAATTCACTTAAAATTTCATTAGATTATCTTAAGATTTATGTTCCCTTCAATTTTCACAAAATTTTCTAAAGACTTATATTCACTTCAAATTTTGACCAAATTTTCTGAAGACTTATGTTCACTTCAAATTTCATCATATGTTCTGAACACTTATATTTCCTTCAAACTTCATCAGATTTTCTTAATATTTATATTCACTTTAAATTTAATAAAATTATCTTAAGATTTATGTTCACTTCAATTTTCAACAGATTTTCTGAAGACTTATATTAACTTCAAATTTCACAAGATTTTCTGAAGACTCATATTCACTTCAAATTTTACCAGATTTTTAAAAAATTTATATTTCCTTCAAATTTTATCATATTTTCTTAAGATTTAAATTCACTTAAAATTTCATCTGATTATCTTAAGATTTATGTTCACTTCAATTTTCACCAGATTTTCTAAAGACTTATATTCACTTCTATTTTCACCAGATTTTCTGAAGACTTATATTTCCTTTAAATTTCATCAGATTTTCTTAAGATTTATATTCACTTCAAATTTCATCAGATTATCTTAAGATTTACGTTCACTTCAATTATCAACAGATTTTCTGAAAATTTATATTTACTTCGACTTTCATCAGATTATCTTAAGATTTATTTTCACTTCAATTTTAAAAAAATTTATAAAGACTTATATTCACATAAAATTTCACCAGATTTTCTGATGACTTATATGCTGTTCAAATTTTATTAGATTTTCTGAAGACTTATATTTCCTTCAAATTTTATCAAATTTTCTTAAGATTTATATTCACTTAAAATTTCATCAGATTATCTAATGATTTATGTTCATTTCAATTTTCACCAGATTTTCTGAATACTTATATTCACTTCAAGTTTTACCAGATTTTCTGAAGACTTATATTCACTTCAAATTTCATCATATTTTCTGAAGAATTATATCTCCTTCAAATTTCGTTAGATTTTCTTAAGATTTATGTTCATTTCAAATTTCATCAAATTATCTTAAGATTTATGTTCACTTCAAATTCCACAAATTTCACAAGATTTATGAAGACTTACACTTACTTTAAATTTCACAAGATTTTCTGAAGACTTATATTCACTTCAAATTTCATCAGATTTTTAAAAAAATTATATTTCCTTCAAATATTATCAGATTTTCTTTAGATTTATATTCACTTAAAATTTCATCAGATTTTCTAAAGCTTTATGTTGACTTCAATTTTCACCAGATTTTCTAAAGACTTATGTTCACTTCAAATTTCTTCAGCTTTTTTGAAGACTTATGTTCACTTCAAATTTCATCATATATTCTGAAGACTTATATTTCCATCAAATTTGATCAGATTTTCTTAAGATTTATATTCACTTCAAATTTCATCAAATTATCTGAAGATTTATTTCACTTCAATTTTAAACAGATTTTCTGAAGACTTATATTTACTTCAAATTTCACAAGATTTTCTGAAGACTTATATTCACTTGAAATTTCATCACATTTTTCAAAAATTTATTTTTCCTTCAAATTTTATCTGATATTCTAAAGACTTATAATCACTTTAAATTTCATTAGATTTTCTGAAGATATATGTTCACATCAAATTTCATCATGTTTTCTGAAGCCTTATATTTCCTTAAAATTTCATCAGATTTTCTTAAGATTTATATTCAATCAAATTTCATCAGATTATCTTAAGATTTATGTTCACTTCAATTTTCAACAGATTTTCTGAAGACTTATATTCACTTCAACTTCCATCTGATTATCTTAAGATTTATGTTCACTTCAATTTTCACAAAATTTCTGAAGACTTATATTCACTTCAAATTTTATTAGATTTTCTCAAGACTTATATTTTCTTCAAATTTTATCAGATTTTCTTCAGATTTATATTCACTTCAAATTTCACCAGATTATCTTATGATTTATGTTGACTACAATTTTCCCCAGATTTTCGGAATACTTATATTCACTTCAAATTTCACCAGATTTTATGAAGACTTATATTCACTTCAAATTTCATCATATTTTCTGAAGACTTATATTTACTTCAAATTTCATCAGATTTTGTTAAGATTTTTTTTCACTTCAAATTTCATCAAATTATCCTAAGATTTATGTTCACTTCAATTTTCAACAGATTTTCTGAAGACATATATTTACTTCAAATTTCACAAGATTTTATGAAGAGTTATATTTACTTCAAATTTCACCAGATTTTCTGAAGATTTATATACATTGGAAATTTCGTTTGATTTTTTAAAGTTTTTATATTTCCTTAAAATTTTATCAGATTTTCTTAAGATTTATATTCACTTAAAATTTCATCAGATTATCTTAAGATTTATGTTCCCTTCAATTTTCACAAAATTTTCTAAAGACATATATTCACTTCAAATTTCACCAGATTTTCTGAAGACTTATGTTTACTTCAAATTTCACCAGATTTTCTTAAGATTTATATTCACTTCAAATTTCATCAGATTATCTTAAGATTTACGTTCACGTCAATTATCAACAGATTTTCTGTAAAGTTATATTCACTTCGGCTTTCATCAGATTATCTTAAGATTTATGTTCACTTCAATTTTAACAAAATTTATGAAGACTTATATGTAGTTCAAATTTTATTAGATTTTCTGAAGACTTATATTTCCTTCAAATTTTATCAAATTTTCTTAAGATTTATATTCACTTAAAATTTCATCAGATTATCTTATGATTTATGTTCACTTCAATTTTCACAAGATTTTCTGAATACTTATATTCACTTCAAATTTCACCAGAATTTCTGAAGACTTATATTCACTTCAAATTTCATCATATTTTCTGAAGAATTATATTTCCTTAAAATTTCATCATATTTTTTTAAGATTTATGTTCATTTCAAATTTCATCAAATTATCTTAAGATTTATGTTCACTTCAATTTTCCTCAGATTTTCTGAAAACTTACATTTACTTCAAATTTCACAAGATTTTCTGAAGACATATATTCACTTCAAATTTCATAAGATTTTTTAAAATTAATATTTCCTTCAAATTTTATAAGATTTTCTTAAGATTTATATTCACTTAAAATTTCATCAGATTATCTAAAGCTTTATGTTGACTTCAATTTTCACCAGATTTTCTAAAGACTTATGTTCACTTTAAATTTCTTTAGCTTTTTTGAAGACTAGTTCACTTCAAATTTCATCATATTTTTTGAAGACTTATATTTCCTTCAAATTTCATCAGATTTTATTATGATTTATATTCACTTCAAATTTCATCAAATTATCTTAAGATTTATGTTCACTTCAATTTTCAACAGATTTTCTAAAGACTTATATTAACTTCAAATTTGACAAGATTTTCTTAAGACTTATATTCACTTGAAAATTTATCAAATTTTTAAAAAATATATATTTCCTTCAAATTTTATCAGATTTTCTAAAGACTTATATTCACTTTAAATTTCATTAGATTTTCTGAAGACATATGTTCACATCAAATTTCATCATGTTTTCTGAAGACTTATATTTCCTTCAAACTTCATCAGATTATCTTAAGATTTATGTTCACTTCAATTTTCAACAGATTTTCTTAAGACTTATATTCACTTCAACTTCCATCAGATTATCTTAAGATTTATGTTCACTTCAATTTTCACAAAATTTCTGAAGACTTATATTCACTTCAAATTTTATTAGATTTTCTCAAGACTTATATTTTCTTCATATTTTATCAGATTTTCTTCAGATTTATATTCACTTCAAATTTCACCAGATTATCTTATGATTTATGTTGACTACAATTTTCCCCAGATTTTCGGAATACTTATATTCACTTAAAATTTCACCAGATTTTATGAAGACTTATATTCACTTCAAATTTCATCATATTTTCTGAAGACTTATATTTACTTCAAATTTCATCAGATTTTCTTAAGATTTCTTTTCACTTCAAATTTAATCAAATTATCTTAAGATTTATGTTCACTTCAATTTTCAACAGATTTTCTGAAGACTTATATTTACTTCAAAGTTCACAAGATTTTATGAAGACTTATATTTGCTTAAAATTTCACCAGATTTTCTGAAGATTTATATACACTTCAAATTTCAACAGATTTTTTAAATTTTTTAAATTTCCTTTAAATTTTATCAGATTTTCTTAAGATTTATATTCATTTAAAATTTCATCTGATTATCTTAAGATTTATGTTCCCATCAATTTTCAGAAAATTTTCTAAAGACTTATATTCACTTCAAATTTCACCAGATTTTCTGAAGACTTATGTTTACTTCAAATTTCATCATATTTTCCAAAGACTTATATTTCCTTCAAATTTCATCAGATTTTCTTAAGATTTATATTCACTTCAAATTTCATTAAATTATCTTTTGATTTATGTTCACTTCAATTTTCAACAGATTTTCTGAAGACTTATATTAACTTCAAATTTCACAAGAATTTCTGAAGACTTATATTCACTTCAAATTTTACCAGAATTTTTAAAAATTTATATTTCCTTCAAATTTTATCAGATTTTCTTAAGATTTAAATTCACTTAAAATTTCATCAGATTATCTTAATATTTATGTTCACTTTAAATTTCATCAGATTTTCTGAAGAGTTATGTTCACATCAAATTTCATCATTTTTTCTGAAGACTTATATTTCCTTCAAATTTCATTAGATTTTCTTAAGATTTATATTCACTTCAAATTTCATCAGATTATCTTAAGATTTACGATCACTTCAATTATCAACATATTTTCTGAAGACTTATATTCACTTTGACTTTTATCAGATTATCTTAAGATTTATGTTCACTTCAATTGTCACAAAATTTATGAAGACTTATATTCACATCAAATTTCACCAGATTTTTTGAAGACTTATATGCAGTTCAAATTTTATTAGATTTTCTGAAGACTTACATTTCCTTCAAATTTTATCAGATTTTCTTAAGATTTATATTCACTTCAAATTTTATCAGATTATCTTATGAGTTATGTTCATTTCAATTTTAACCAGATTTTCTAAAGAGTTATATTCACTTCAAATTTCACCAGATTTATTGAAAACTTATATTCACTTCAAATTTCATCAAATTTCATCAAATTTTCTGACGACTTATATTTCCTTCAAATTTCATCTGATTTTCTTAAATTTATATTCACTTCAAATTTCATCAAATTATCTTAACATTTATGTTCACTTCAATTTTCAACAGATTTTCTGAAGACCTATATTTACTTCAAATTTCTCATGATTTTATGAAGACTTATATTCACTTCAAATTTCATCAGATTTTTCTAAAGTTTATATTTCCTTCTAAATTTATCAGATTTTTTTAAAGATTTATAATCACTTAAAATTTCATCAGATTATCTTAACATTTATGTTCACTTCAATTTTCACCAGATTTTTTAAAGACTTATATTAACTTCGAATTTCATCAGATTTTCTGAAGACTTATGTTCACTTCAAATTTCATCATATTTTCTGAATACTTATATTTCCTTGAAATTTCATCAGATTGTCTTAAGATTTATATTCACTTCAAATTTCATCAAATTATCTTAAGATTTATGTTCACTTCAATTTTCAACAGATTTTCTGAAGACTTATATTTACTTCAAATTTCACAAGAATTTCTAAAGACTTATATAAACTTGAAATTTCATCAGAATTTTTAAAAATTTATATTTCCTTCAAATATTATCTGATTTTCTAAAGACTTATATTCACTTTAAATTTCATCAGATTTTCTGAAGACTTATGTTCACATCAAATTACATCATGTTTTCTGAAGACTTATATTTACTTCAAATTTCATCAGATTTTCTTAAGATTTATATTCACTCAAATTTCATCAGATTATCTTAAGATTTATGTTAACTTCAATTTTCAACAGATTTTCTGAAGACTTATATTCACTTCAACTTCCATCAGATTATCTTCAGATTTATATTCACTTCAAATGTCACCAAATTATCTTATGATTTATGTTCACTACAATTTTCCCCAGATTTTCGGAATACTTATATTCACTTCAAATTTCACCAGATTTTATGAAGACTTATAGTCACTTCAAATTTCATCATATTTTTTGAAGACTTATATTTACTTCAAATTTAATCAGATTTTCTTAAGATTTTTTTTCACTTCAAATTTCATCAAATTATCTTAAGATTTATGTTCACTTCAATTTTCAACAGATTTTCTGAAGACTTATATTTACTTCAAATTTCACAAGATTTAATGAAGACTTATATTTACTTCAAATTTCACCAGATTTTCTGAAGATTTATATACACTTCAAATTTCATCAGATTTATTTAAAATTTTATATTTCCTTTAAATTTTATCAGATTTTCTTAAGATTTATATTCACTTAAAATTTCATCACATTATCTAAAGATTTATGTTCACTTCAATTTTCACCAGATTCTCTAAAGACTTATATTTACTTCAATTTTCACCAGATTCTCTAAAGACTTATATTTCCTTCAAATTTCATTAGATTTTCTTAAGATTTATATTCACTTCAAATTTCATCAGATTATCTTAAGATTTATGGTCACTTCAATTTTCTGAAGATTTTCTGAAGACTTATGTTCACTTCAATTTTTTTAAGATTTTCTGAAGACTTATATTCACATCAAATTTCATCAGATTTTCTGAAGACTTATATTCACATCAAATTTTATTAGATTTTCTGAAGACTTATGTTCACATCAAATTTCATCAGATTTTCTGAAGACTCTTATTCACATCAAATTTCATCAGATTTTCTGAAGACTTATATTCCATTCAAATTTCATCAGATTTTCTAAAGACTTATATTCACTTCATATTTCATCAGATTTTCTTAAGATTTATATTCACTTCAAATTTCATCAGATTTTTTGAAGACTTATATTCACTTCAAATTTCATTATATTATTTAAAGATTTATGTTCATTTCAATTTTCTGAAGATTTTTTGAAGACTTATATTCACATCAACTTTCATCAGATTTTCTGAAGACTTATATTCACATCAAATTTCATCAGATTTTTTGAAGACTTATATTCACTTTAAATTTCATCAGATTTTCTGAAGACTTAAATTCACATCAAATTTCATCAGATTTTCTAAAGACTTATATTCACTTCAAATTTCATCAGATTTTCTGAAGACTTATATTCACTTCAAGTTTCATCATATTTTCTAAAGATTTATGTTCACTTCAATTTTCTGAAGATTTTCTGAAGACTTATATTCACCTAAAATTTCATCAAATTTTCTGAAGACTTATATTCACTTCAAATTTCATCAAATTTTTTGAAGATTTATATTCACTTCAAATTTCATCAGATTTTCTGAACACTTATATTCACATAAAATTTCATCAGATTTTCTAAGGACTTATATTCACTTCAAATTTCATCAGATTTTCTAAAGACTTATATTCACTTAAAATTTCATCAGATTTTCTTAAGATTTATATTCACTTCAAATTTCATCAAATTTTCTAAAGACTTATATTCACTTCAAATTTCATCAGATTTTCTGAAGACTTATATTCACTTCAAATTTCATCATATTTTCTAAAGATTTATGTTCACTTCAATTTTCTGATGATTTTCTGAAGACTTTTATTCACATCAAATTTCATCAGATTTTTTGAAAACTTATATTCACATCAAATTTAATCAGATTTTCTAAAGACTTATATTCACATCAAATTTCATCAAATTTTCTAAAGACTTATATTCACTTCAAATTTCATCAGATTTTTAAGACTTATATTCACTTCAAATTTCATCATATTTTCTAAATATTTATGTTCACTTCAATTTGATGATTTTCTGAAGACTTTTATTCACATCAAATTTCATCAGATTTTTTGAAAACTGATATTCACATCAAATTTAATCAGATTTTCTAAAGACTTATATTCACATCAAATTTCATCAGATTTTCTAAAGACTTATATTCACTTCAAATTTCATCAGATTTTCTGAAGACTTATATTCACTTCAAATTTCATCATATTTTCTAAAGATTTATGTTCACTTCAATTTTCTGAAGATTTTCTGAAGACTTATATTCACATCAAATTTCATCAGATTTTCTGAAGACTTATATTCACTTCAAATTTCATCAAATTTTCTGAAGACTTATATTCACTTCAAATTTCATCAGATTTTCTGAAGACTTATATTCACATAAAATTTCATCAGATTTTCTAAAGACTTATATTCACTTCAAATTTCATCAGATTTTCTAAAGACTTATATTCACTTCAAATTTCATCAGATTTTCTTAAGATTTATATTCACTTCAAATTTCATCAAATTTTCTAAAGACTTATATTCACTTCAAATTTCATCAGATTTTCTGAAGACTTATATTCACTTCAAATTTCATCAGATTTTCTTAAGACTTATATTCACTTCAAATTTCATCAGATTTTCTGAAGACTTATATTCACTTCAAATTTCATCAGATTTCTTGAAGACTTATATTCACTTCAAATTTCATCATATTTTTTAAAGACTTCTGTTCACTTCAATTTTCTAAAGATTTTCTGAAGACTTATATTCACATGAAATTTCATTTGATTTTCTGAAGACTTATCTTCACATCAAATTTCATCAGATTTTCTGAAGACTTATATTCACTTCAAATTTCATCAGATTTTCTGAAGACTTATATTCACTTCAAATTTAATCTGATTTTCATTAGATTTATATTCACTTCAAATTTCATCAGATTTTCTGAAGACTTATATTCAATTCAAATTTCATCATATTTTCTAAAGATTTATGTTCACTTCAATTTTATGAAGATTTTCTGAAGACTTATATTCACTTCAAATTTCATCATATTTTTTAAAGATTTATGTTCACTTCAATTTTCAAGATTTTCGAAGACTTATATTCACTTCAATATTTCAAGATTTTCGAGGACTTATATTCACAAATTTCATTAGATTTCTAAGACTTATATTCATCAAATTTCATAAGATTTTTGAAGACTTATTCACTCAAATTTCATCATTTTCGAGACTTATATTCACTTCAAATTTCACCGGATATTAGAGACTTATATTCACTTCAAATTTCATCAGATTTTCTGAAGACTTATATTCACTTCAAATTTCATCAGATTTTCTAAAGACTTATATTCACATAAAATTTCATCAGATTTTCTAAAGACTTATATTCACTTCAAATTTCATCTAATTTTCTGAAGACTTATATTGACTTCAAATTTCATCAAATTTACTTAAGATTTATATTCACTTCAAATTTCATCAGATTTTCTGAAGACTTATATTCACTTCAAATTTCATCATATTTTGTAAAGATTTATGTTCACTTAAATTTTCTGAAGATTTATTGAAGACTTATATTCACATCAAATTTCATCAGTTTTCGAAACTTATATTCATCAAATTTCATCAGATTTTCGAAGACTTATATTCACTTCAAATTTCATCAGTTTACGAAGACTTATATTAAATTCAAATTTCATCGATTTTCTAAGACTTATATTCACTTAAATTTCATCAGTTTTGAGACTTATATTCACTTCAAATTTCATCATATTTTCTAAGACTTATATTCACTTCAAATTTCATCATATTTTTAAAGATTTATATTCACTTAAATTTTCAAGATTTATTGAAGACTTATATTCACTCAAATTTCATCAATTTCGAAACTTATTTTCACTCAAATTTCATGATTTTCTAAGACTTATATTCACTTCAAATTTCATGATTTTAAAGACTTATATTCACTTCAAATTTCATCAAATTTTCTGAAGACTTATATTCACTTCAAATTTCATCAGATTTTCTGAAGACTTATATTCACTTCAAATTTCATCATATTTTCTAAAGACTTATATTCACTTCAAATTTCATCATATTTTTAAAGATTTATGTTCACTTCAATTTTCTGAAGATTTTCTGAAGACTTATATTCACATCAAATTTCATCATTTTCTGAAAACTTATATTCACTTCAAATTTCATGATTTTAGAAGACTTATATTCACTTCAAATTTCATCAGATTTTCTGAAGACTTATATTCACATAAAATTTCATCAGATTTTCTAAAGACTTATATTCACTTCAAATTTCATCAAATTTTCTGAAGACTTATATTCACTTCAAATTTCATCAGATTTTCTTAAGATTTATATTCACTTCAAATTTCATCAGATTTTCTGAAGACTTATATTCACTTCAAATTTCATCATATTTTTAAAGATTTATGTTCACTTAAATTTTCTGAAGATTTATTGAAGACTTATATTCACATCAAATTTCATCAGAATTTCGAAACTTATTTTCACTCAAATTTCATCAGATTTTCTAAGACTTATATTCACTTCAAATTTCATCGATTTTAGAAGACTTATATTCACTTCAAATTTCATCGATTTTCTTAAGACTTATATTCACTTCAAATTTCATCAGATTTTCTGAAGACTTATATTCACTTCAAATTTCATCATATTTTTTAAAGACTTATGTTCAGTTCAATTTTCTGAAGATTTTATGAAGACTTATATTCACATCAAATTTCATCAAATTTTCTGAAGATATATATTCACATCAAATTTCATCATATTTTCTAAAGACTTATATTCATTCAAATTTCATGATTTTAGAAGACTTATATTCATCAAATTTCATCAGATTTTCTGAAGACTTATATTCACTTCAAATTTCATCAGATTTTCTTAAGACTTATATTCACTTCAAATTTCATCAGATTTTCTAAAGACTTATATTCACTTCAAATTTCATCAGATTTCTTGAAGACTTATATTCACTTCAAATTTCATCATATTTTTTAAAGATTTATGTTCACTTCAATTTTCTAAACATTTTCTGAAGACTTATATTCACATCAAATTTCATCAGATTTTGTGAAGACTTATCTTCACATCAAATTTCATCAGATTTTCTGAAGACTTATATTCACTTCAAATTTCATCAGATTTTTTGAAAACTTATATTCACATCAAATTTCATCAGATTTTCTAAAGACTTATATTCACTTTAAATTTCATCAGATTTTCTGAAGACTTATATTCACTTCAAATTTCATCTGATTTTCATTAGATTTATATTCACTTGAAATTTCATCAGATTTTCTGAAGACTTATATTCAATTCAAATTTCATCATATTTTCTAAAGATTTATGTTCACTTGAATTTTCTGAAGATTTTCTGAAGACTTATATTCACTTCAAATTTCATCATATTTTTTAAAGATTTATGTTCACTTCAATTTTCTGAAGATTTTCTGAAGACTTATGTTCACTTCAATTTTCTGAAGATTTTCGGAGGACTTATATTCACATGAAATTTCATTAGATTTTCTAAAGACTTATATTCACATCAAATTTCATTAGATTTTTTGAAGACTCTTATTCACTTCAAATTTCATCGATTTTAAAGACTTATATTCACTTCAAATTTCACGGATATTACGAAGACTTATATTCACTTCAAATTTCATCGATTTTAAGACTTATATTCACTTCAAATTTCATCATTTTACGAAGACTTATATTCACATAAATTTCATGATTTTCTAAAGACTTATATTCACTTCAAATTTCATCAAATTTTCTGAAGACTTATATTCACTTCAAATTTCATCAGATTTTCTTAAGATTTATATTCACTTCAAATTTCATCAGATTTTCTGAAGACTTATATTCACTTCAAATTTCATCATATTTTGTAAAGATTTATGTTCACTTAAATTTTCTGAAGATTTATTGAAGACTTATATTCACATCAAATTTCATCAGATTTTCTGAAACCTTATATTCACATCAAATTTCATCAGATTTTCTGAAGACTTATATTCACTTCAAATTTCATCAGATTTTCTAAAGACTTATATTCACTTAAAATTTCATCAGATTTTCTAAAGACTTATATTCACTTCAAATTTCATCAAATTTTCTAAAGACTTATATTCACTTCAAATTTCATCAGATTTTCTTAAGATTTATATTCACTTCAAATTTCATCAGATTTTCTGAAGACTTATATTCACTTCAATTTTCATCATATTTTTTAAAGATTTATGTTCACTTAAATTTTCTAAAGATTTATTGAAGACTTATATTCACATCAAATTTCATGAAATTTACAAACCTATTTTCATCAAATTTCATCAGATTTTCTAAAGACTTATATTCACTTCAAATTTCATCAGATTTTCTGAAGACTTATATTCACTTCAAATTTCATCAAATTTTCTGAAGACTTATATTCACTTCAAATTTCATCAGATTTTCTTAAGATTTATATTCACTTCAAATTTCATCAGATTTTCTGAAGACTTATATTCACTTCAAATTTCATCATATTTTTTAAAGACTTATGTTCACTTCAATTTTCTGAAGATTTTCTGAAGACTTATATTCACATCAAATTTCATCAAATTTTCTGAAGACATATATTCACATCAAATTTCATCATATTTTCTAAAGACTTATATTCACATCAAATTTCACCAGATTTTCTGAAGACTTATATTCACATCAAATTTCATCAGATTTTCGAAGACTTATATTCACTTCAAATTTCATCAGATTTTCTTAAGACTTATATTCACTTCAAATTTCATCAGATTTTCTGAAGACTTATATTCACTTCAAATTTCATCATATTTTTTAAAGATTTATGTTCACTTAAATTTTCTGAAGATTTATTGAAGACTTATATTCACATCAAATTTCATCAGAATTTCTGAAACCTTATTTTCACATCAAATTTCATCAGATTTTCTAAAGACTTATATTCACTTCAAATTTCATCAGATTTTCTTAAGATTTATATTCACTTCAAATTTCATCAGATTTTCTGAAGACTTATATTCACTTCAAATTTCATCATATTTTTAAAGACTTATGTTCAGTTCAATTTTACAAGATTTTACAGACTTATATTCACATCAAATTTCATCAAATTTTCTGAAGATATATATTCACATCAAATTTCATCATATTTTCTAAAGACTTATATTCACATCAAATTTCATCAGATTTTCTGAAGACTTATATTCACATCAAATTTCATCAGATTTTCTGAAGACTTATATTCACTTTAAATTTCATCAGATTTTCTTAAGACTTATATTCACTTCAAATTTCATCAGATTTTCTAAAGACTTTATTCACTTCAAATTTCATCAGATTTCATGAAGACTTATATTCACTTCAAATTTCATCATATTTTTTAAAGATTTATGTTCACTTCAATTTTCTAAACATTTTCTGAAGACTTATATTCACATCAAATTTCATCAGATTTTCAGAAGACTTATCTTCACATAAAATTTCATGATTTTAAAGACTTATATTCACTTCAAATTTCATCAGATTTTTTGAAAACTTATATTCACATCAAATTTCATCAGATTTTCTAAAGACTTATATTCACTTTAAATTTCATCATATTTTCTGAAGACTTATATTCACTTCAAATTTCATCAGATTTTCATTAGATTTATATTCACTTCAAATTTCATCAGATTTTCTGAAGACTTATATTCATTTCAAATTTCATCATATTTTCTAAAGATTTATGTTCACTTCAATTTTCTGAAGATTTTCTGAAGACTTATATTCACTTCAAATTTCATCATATTTTTTAAAGATTTATGTTCACTTCAATTTTCTGAAGATTTTCTGAAGACTTATGTTCACTTCAATTTTCTGAAGATTTTCTGAGACTTATATTCAAATGAAATTTCATTAGATTTTCTAAAGACTTATATTCACATCAAATTTCATAAGATTTTTTGAAGACTCTTATTCACATCAAATTTCATCAGATTTTCTGAAGACTTATGTTCACTTCAAATTTCACCAGATATTCTGAAGACTTATATTCA
Organism: Vicia sativa; assembly: GCA_021764765.1. NCBI lineage: Eukaryota > Viridiplantae > Streptophyta > Magnoliopsida > Fabales > Fabaceae > Vicia > Vicia sativa. The sequence continues at coordinate 8,834,900 of CM038796.1, forward strand.
CTTCAAATTTCATCAGATTTTCTGAAGACTTATATTCACTTCAAATTTCATCGATTTTACGAAGACTTATATTCACTAAATTTCAGATTTTCTAAAGACTTATATTCACTTCAAATTTCATCAAATTTTCTGAAGACTTATATTCACTTCAAATTTCATCAGATTTTCTTAAGATTTATATTCACTTCAAATTTCATTAGATTTTCTAAAGACTTATATTCACTTCAAATTTCATCATATTTTTTAAATATTTATGTTCACTTAAATTTTCTGAAGATTTATTGAAGACTTACATTCACATCAAATTTCATCAGATTTTCTGAAACCTTATATTCACATCAAATTTCATCAGATTTTCTGAATACTTATATTCAATTCAAATTTCATCAGATTTTCTAAAGACTTATATTCACTTTAAATTTCATCAACTTTTCTGAAGACTTATATTCACTTCAAATTTCATCAAATTTTCTTAAGATTTATATTCACTTCAAATTTCAACAGATTTTCTGAAGACTTATATTCACTTCAAATTTCATTAGATTTTCTTAAGACTTATATTCACTTTAAATTTCATCAGATTTTCTAAAGACTTATATTCACTTCAAATTTTATCATATTTTTTAAAGACTTATGTTCAGTTCAATTTTCTGAAGATTTTCTGAAGACTTATATTCACATCAAATTTCATCAAATTTCTGAAGACATATATTCACATCAAATTTCATCATATTTTCTTAAGACTTATATTCACATCAAATTTCATGATTTTAAAGACTTATATTCACTCAAATTTCATGATTTTAGAAGACTTATATTCACTTCAAATTTCATGATTTTCTAAGACTTATATTCACTTCAAATTTCATCATTTTCTAAAGACTTATATTCACTTAAATTTCATGATTTCTTGAAGACTTATATTCACTTCAAATTTCATCATATTTTTTAAGATTTATATTCACTTCATTTTCTAAGATTTTGAAGACTTATATTCTTCAAATTTCATCAGATTTTGAAGACTTATATTCATCAAATTTCATCAGTTTTACGAAGACTTATATTCACTTCAAATTTCATGATTTTTGAAAACTTATATTCACTCAAATTTCATCAGTTTTCTAAAGACTTATATTCACTTCAAATTTCATCAGTTTTACGAAGACTTATATTCACTTCAAATTTCATGATTTTCATTAGATTTATATTCACTTCAAATTTCATCAGATTTACGAAGACTTATATTCACTTCAAATTTCATCATATTTTCTAAAGATTTATATTCACTTCAAATTCTTTGAAGATTTTACGAAGACTTATATTCACTTCAAATTTCATCATATTTTTTAAGATTTATATTCACTTCAATTTTAGAAGATTTTGAGAAGACTTATATTCACTTCATTTCCGAGACTTATATTCACTTCAATTTCATTAGATTTTCTAAAGACTTATATTCACTTCATTTCATAAGATTTTTGAAGACTTTATTCACTTCAAATTTCATGATTTTACGAAGACTTATATTCACTTCAAATTTCACGGATTTTACGAAGACTTATATATTCATTCAATTTCATGATTTTAGAGACTTATATTCACTTCAAATTTCATCAGATTTTCGAAGACTTATATTCACATAAAATTTCATCATTTTTTCTAAAGACTTATATTCACTTCAAATTTCATCATATTTTTTAAAGATTTATGTTCACTTCAATTTTCTGAAGATTTTTTGAAGACTTATGTTCACTTCAATTTTCTGAAGATTTTCTGAGGACTTATATTCACATGAAATTTCATTAGATTTTCTAAAGACTTATATTCACATCAAATTTCGTTAGATTTTTTGAAGACTCTTATTCACATCAAATTTCATCAGATTTTCTAAAGTCTTATGTTCACTTCAAATTTCACCAGATATTCTGAAGACTTATATTCACTTCAAATTTCATCTGATTTTCTGAAGACTTATATTCACTTCAATTTTGATTTTCGAAGATTTATATTCACTTCAAATTTCATCAAATTTTACGAGACTTATATTCACTTCAAATTTCATCGATTTTCTTAAGATTTATATTCACTTCAAATTTCATCAGATTTTAGAAGACTTATATTCACTTCAAATTTCATCATATTTTTAAAGACTTATATTCACTTCAATTTTCAAGATTTTACGAAGACTTATATTCATTAAATCAAATTTTACGAGACTTATATTCACTTCAAATTTCATCAGATTTCTAAAGACTTATATTCACTTCAAATTTCATGATTTTGAAGACTTATATTCACTTCAAATTTCATCAGTTTTAGAGAGATTATATTCACTTCAAATTTCATCAGATTTTTTTAAGACTTATATTCACTTCAAATTTCATCAGATTTTCTAAAGACTTATATTCACTTCAAATTTCATCAGATTTTTTGAAGACTTATATTCACTTCAAATTTCATCAAATTTTTTAAAGATTTATGTTCACTTCAATTTTCTAAAGATTTTCTGAAGACTTATATTCACATCAAATTTCATCAGATTTTCTGAAGACTTATATTCACATCAAATTTCATCAGATTTTCTGAAGACTTATATTCACTTCAAATTTCATCAGATTTTTGAAAACTTATATTCACTTCAAATTTCATCAGATTTTCTAAAGATTTATATTCACTTCAAATTTCATCATATTTTTGAAGACTTATATTCACTTCAAATTTCATCAGATTTTCATTAGATTTATATTCACTTCAAATTTCAACAGATTTTCTGAAGACTTATATTCAATTCAAATTTCATCATATTTTCTAAAGATTTATGTTCACTTCAATTTTCTGAAGATTTTCTGAAGACTTATGTTCACTTCAAATTTCATCATATTTTCTAAAGATTTATGTTCACTTCAATTTCAAGATTTTCGAAGACTTATATTCACTTCATTTCGAAGATTTTTACGGACTTATATTCACTAAATTTCATTAGATTTTCTAAAGACTTATATTCATTCAAATTTCATAAGATTTTTGAAGACTTTATTCACTTCAAATTTCATCAGTTTTCGAAGACTTATATTCACTTCAAATTTCACGGATTTTAAAGACTTATATTCATTCAAATTTCATCAGTTTTAGAAGACTTATATTCACTTCAAATTTCATTGATTTTCTGAAGACTTATATTCATAAAATTTCATGATTTTCTAAGACTTATATTCACTTCAAATTTCATCAAATTTTAGAAGACTTATATTCACTTCAAATTTCATGATTTTCTTAAGATTTATATTCACTTCAAATTTCATGATTTTCTAAGACTTATATTCACTTCAAATTTCATCATATTTTTAAAGATTTATATTCCTTAAATTTTCTAAGATTTATGAAGACTTATATTCACTTCAAATTTCATGATTTTCGAAACTTATATTCATCAAATTTCATCATATTTTACGAAGACATATTCACTTCAAATTTCATCAGTTTGAGACTTATATTCACTTTAAATTTCATCAATTTTCTGAAGACTTATATTCACTTCAAATTTCATCAAATTTTCTTAAGATTTATATTCACTTCAAATTTCATCAAATTTTCTTAAGATTTATATTCACTTCAAATTTCATCAAATTTTCTTAAGATTTATATTCACTTCAAATTTCATCAGTTTTCGAGACTTATATTCACTTCAAATTTCATCAGTTTTCTTAAGACTTATATTCACTTCAAATTTCATCAGATTTTCTAAAGACTTATATTCACTTCAAATTTCATCATATTTTTTAAAGACTTATGTTCAGTTCAATTTCAGATTTTATGAGACTTATATTCACTTCAAATTTCATCAAATTTTCTGACATATTCACTTCAAATTTCATCATATTTTCTAAGACTTATATTCATTAAATTTCATGATTTTCTGAACATATTCATTTAAATTTCATCAGATTACGAAGACTTATATTCTTCAAATTTCATTCAGTTTTATTAGACTTATATTCACTTCAAATTTCATCAGATTTTAAAGACTTATATTCACTTCAAATTTCATGATTTTTGAAGACTTATATTCACTTCAAATTTCATCATATTTTTTAAGATTTATATTTCACTTCATTTTCTAAGATTTTAAGACTTATATTCATCAAATTTCATCAGATTTTTAGACTTATATTCATCAAATTTCATGATTTTACGAAGACTTATATTCACTTCAAATTTCATCAGATTTTCTGAAAACTTATATTCACTTCAAATTTCATCAGATTTTCTAAAGACTTATATTCACTTCAAATTTCATCAGATTTTCTGAAGACTTATATTCACTTCAAATTTCATGATTTTCATTAGATTTATATTCACTTCAAATTTCATCGATTTTATGAAGACTTATATTCACTTCAATTTCATCATATTTTCTAAGATTTATATTCACTTCAATTTTACGAAGATTTAAAGACTTATATTCACTTCAATTTCACGAGGACTTATATTCACTTAAATTTCATTAGATTTTCTAAAGACTTATATTCACTTCAAATTTCATAAGATTTTTGAAGACTTATATTCACTCAAATTTCATCATTTTCGAGACTTATTCACTTCAAATTTCACGAGATATTTGAGACTTATATTCACTTCAATTTCATCAATTTTTGAAGACTTATATTCACTAAATTTCATCAGTTTTAAAGACTTATATTCACTTCAAAATTTCATCAGATTTTCTAAGACTTATATTCACTTCAAATTTCATCAAATTTTCTAAGACTTATATTCACTTCAAATTTCATCGATTTTCTTAAGATTTATATTCACTTCAATTTCATGATTTTGGAAGACTTATATTCACTTCAAATTTTCATATTTTGAAAGATTTATATTCACTTAAATTTTCAGAGATTTATTGAAGACTTATATTCACTTCAAATTTCATCATTTTAAGACTTATATTCAAATTTCATTGATTTTCGAAACTTATATTCATTCAAATTTCATTAGATTTTAGAAGACTTATATTCACTTCAAATTTCATCAAATTTTACGAAGATTATATTCACTTCAATTTCACAGATTTTCTTAAGATTTATATCACTTCAAATTTCATCAAATTTTCTGAAGACTTATATTCACTTCAAATTTTATCATATTTTAAAGACTTATATTCACTTCAATTTACAAGATTTTCTAAGACTTATATTCACTTCAAATTTCATCAAATTTTACGAAGACTTATATTCATTCAAATTTCATCATATTTTCAAGACTTATATTCACTTCAAATTTCATCAGTTTTTCGAAGACTTTTATTCACTTAATTTCATCATTTTCGAAGACATATTCACTTCAAATTTCATCAGATTTTCTTAAGACTTATATTCACTTCAAATTTCATTTTCTAAGACTTATATTCACTTCAAATTTCATCATATTTTTAAAGACTTATATTCATTCAATTTTAAAGATTTTATGAAGACTTATATTCATCAATTTCATCAAATTTGAGACTTATATTCATCAAATTTCATCATATTTTCTAAGACTTATATTCACTTAAATTTCATCAGATTTTACGAAGACTTATATTCATTTAAATTTCATCGATTTTTGAAGACTTATATTCACTTCAAATTTCATAAGTTTTCGAAGACTTATATTCACTTCAAATTTCATCAGTTTTCTAAAGACTTATATTCACTTCAAATTTCATAGATTTCTTGAAGACTTATATTCACTTCATTTCATCATATTTTTAAAGATTTATATTCACTTCAATTTTCTAAAGATTTTGAAGACTTATATTCACTCAAATTTCATCAGTTTTCGAAGACTTATATTACATCAAATTTCATCAGATTTTAGAAGACTTATATTCACTTCAATTCATCAGATTTTGACTTATATTCACTCAAATTTCATCAGATTTTCTAAGACTTATATTCACTTCAAATTTCATGATTTTTTGAAGACTTATATTCACTTCAAATTTCATTCAGTTTTCATTAGATTTATATTCCTTCAATTTCATCAGTTTTACAGACTTATATTCACTTCAAATTTCATCATATTTTCTAGATTTATATTCACTTCAATTTTCAAGATTTTCTGAAGACTTATATTCACTTCAATTTCATCATATTTTTAAAGATTTATATTCACTTCAATTTCAAGATTTTTGAAGATTATATTCACTTCAAATTTCATCAGTTTTACGAGACTTATATTCACTTCAAATTTCATCAGATTTTCGAAGACTTATATTCACTTCAAATTTCATCGGATTTTCTAAAGACTTATATTCACTTCAAATTTCTTGATTTTAGAAGACTTATATTCACTTCAAATTTCATCAGTTTTACGAAGACTTATATTCACTTCAATTTCATCATATTTTAAAGTTATATTCACTTCAATTTTCTGAAGATTTTCTGAAGACTTATATTCACTCAAATTTCATGATTTTAGAAGACTTATATTCACTTCAAATTTCATGATTTTCGAAGACTTATATTCACAAATTTCATCAGTTTCTTAAAATTTATATTCACTTCAAATTTCACCAGATTTTCTAGAACTTATATTCACTTCAAATTTCATCATATTTTTTAAGATTTATATTCACTTAAATTTTTGAAGATTTGAACATTTATATTCATCAAATTTCATCAATTTTACGAAGACTTATATTCACTAAAATTTCATAAATTTTCGAAGACTTATATTCATCAAATTTCATGATTTTCTTAAGATTTATATTCACTTCAAATTTCATAGATTTTATGAAGACTTATATTCACTTCAAATTTCATCATATTTTGAAGATTTATATTCACTTCAATTTCATCCAGTTTTCTGAAGACTTATATTCACTTCAAATTTCATCATATTTTTAAGATTTATATTCACTTCAATTTTCATGATTTTAAAGACTTATATTCATCAAATTTCATGATTTTTGAGACTTATATTCACTTCAAATTTCATCAGATTTTTTGGAGACTTATATTCACATCAAATTTCATCAGATTTTCTAAAGACTTATATTCACATCAAATTTCATCAAATTTTCTGAAGACTTATATTCACTTCAAATTTCATCAGATTTTCTAAAGACTTATATTCACTTCAAATTTCATCAGATTTTGTTAAGTTTTATTTTCACTTCAAAATTCATTAGATTTTCTAAAGACTTATATTATATTCAAATTTCATCATATTTTCTTAAGATTTATAATCACTTAAAATTTCTCCAGATTTTCTTAGGACTTATGTTCACTTCAAATTTCATCATTTTTTCGTAAGATTTATATTCACTTCAAATTTATCTGATTTGCTGAAGACTTATATTCACATCAAATTTCATCAGATTTTCTGAAGACTTATATTCACATCAAATTTCATCATATTTTCTGAAGACTTATATTCACTTCAAATTTCATCAAATTTTATAAAGACTTATATTCACTTCAAATTTCATCAGATTTTCTGAAGACTTATATTCACTTCAAATTTCATCATATTTTCTTAAGATTTATAATCACTTCAAATTTCTCTAGATTTTCTTAAGACTTATGTTCACTTTAAATTTCATCATATTTTCGTAAGATTTATATTCACTTCAAATTTCATCAGATTTTCTGAAGACTTATATTCACATCAAATTTCATCAGATTTTCTGAAGACTTATATTCACTTCAAATTTCATAAGATTTTCTTAAAATTTATATTCACTTCAAATTTCACCAGATTTTCTGAAGACTTATATTCACTTCAAATTTCATCATATTTTTTAAAGATTTATGTTCACATAAATTTCTGATTTTACGAAGATTTATATTCACTCAATTTCATCGGATTTTCGAGACTTATATTCATCTAATTTCATCAAATTTTCTGAAGACTTATATTCACTGAATTTCATCGTTTTTAGAGTTTATTCATCAATTTCATCAGATTTTCTGAAGACTATATTCATCAAATTTCATCAGTTTTAAAGAGACTTATATTCACTTCAAATTTCATAAGATTTTCTTAAGATTTATATTCACTTCAAATTCATCAGATTTTCTAAGACTTATATTCACTTCAAATTTCATCATATTTTTGAAGACTTATACACTTCAAATTTCATCATATTTCTAAAGATTTATATTCACTTCAATTTCTGAAGATTTTACGAGACTTATATTCTTAATTTCATGATTTTCTGAAGAGACTTATATTCACTTCAATTTCATCGATTTTCTTAAGATTTATATTCACAAATTTCATCAGTTTTCGAGACTTATATTCTTTCAATTTCATCATATTTTAAAGATTTATATTCACTTCATTTTAAAGATTTTAGAAGACATATTTCAAATTTCATCAGTTTTAGACTTATATTCACTTCAATTTTTGATTTTCTTAAGATTATATTCTTCAATTTCAGATTTTATGAGACTTATATTCACTTAAATTTCATCATATTTTTGAAGACTTATATTCACTTCAAATTTCATCGATTTTACGAAGACTTATATTACACAAATTTCATCATATTTTTAAAGTTTATATTCACTTTTTACAAGATTTTTGAGACTTATATTCACTTCAAATTTCATGATTTTTTTGAAGACTTATATTCACATCAAATTTCATCAGATTTTTTGGAGACTTATATTCACATCAAATTTCATCAGATTTTCTAAAGACTTATATTCACATCAAATTTCATCAAATTTTCTGAAGACTTATATTCACTTCAAATTTCATCAGATTTTCTAAAGACTTATATTCACTTCAAATTTCATCAGATTTTGTTAAGTTTTATTTTCACTTCAAAATTCATTAGATTTTCTAAAGACTTATATTATATTCAAATTTCATCATATTTTCTTAAGATTTATAATCACTTAAAATTTCTCCAGATTTTCTTAGGACTTATGTTCACTTCAAATTTCATCATTTTTCGAAAGATTTATATTCACTTCAAATTTATCTGATTTGTTGAAGACTTATATTCACATCAAATTTCATCAGATTTTCTGAAGACTTATATTCACATCAAATTTCATCATATTTTCTGAGACTTATATTCATTCAAATTTCATCAAATTTTTAAGACTTATATTCACTTCAAATTTCATCAGTTTTACGAAGACTTATATTCACTTCAAATTTCATCATATTTTCTTAAGATTTATATTCACTTCAAATTTCTCTAGATTTTCTTAAGACTTATATTCACTTCAATTTCATCATATTTTTAAGATTATATTCACTTCAAATTTCATGATTTTTGAAGACTTATATTCACTTCAAATTTCATGAGATTTTAAAGACTTATATTCACTTCAAATTTCATCATATTTTCTTAATATTTATATTCACTTCAATTTCTTAACTTATATTCACATCAAATTTCATCAGATTTTCTGAAGACTTATATTCACTTCAAATTTCATGATTTTGAAGACTTTATTCATCAAATTTCACCAGATTTTCTTAAGATTTATATTCACTTCAAATTTCATCAGATTTTATGAAGACTTATATTCACTTCAAATTTCATCATATTTTTGAAAGATTTATATTCACTTCAATTTCATCAGTTTTACGAGACTTATATTCACTTCAAATTTCATGATTTTGAAGACTTATATTCACTTCAATTTCATCAGATTTTACGAAGACTTATATTCACTTCAAATTTCATCAGTTTTTTGAAGACTTATATTCACTTAAATTTCATCAGATTTTAAAGACTTATATTCACTTCAAATTTCACAGTTTTTGAAGACTTATATTCACTTCAAATTTCATCAGATTTTTAGATTTATATTCACTTAATTTCATCATTTTCGAAGACTTATATTCACTTCAAATTTCATCATATTTTTAAAGATTTATGTTCACTTCAATTTTCTGAAGATTTTCTGAAGACTTATATTCACATCAAATTTCATGATTTTCCGAACTTATATTTTTTCAAATTTATCCAGTTTTCGAGACTTATATTCATCATATTTCATTAGATTTCTGAAGACTTATATTCACTTCAAATTTCATCATATTTTCTGAAGACTTATATTCACATCAAATTTCATAGATTTTTGAAGACTTATATTCACTTCAAATTTCATGATATTCTAAATTTATATTCACTTCAATTTACAAGATTTTCGAGACTTATATTCATTCAAATTTCATCATATTTTCTTAAGATTTATATTCACTTCAATTTCATCAGATTTTCTGAGACTTATATTCACTTCAATTTCATAGATTTTAGAAGACTTATATTCATTTCAAATTTCATAGATTTTCTGAAGACTTATATTCACTTCAAATTTCATAAGATTTTAGAAGACTTATATTCACTTCAAATTTCATCAGATTTTCAAGACTTATATTCACATCAAATTTCATCAGATTTTCTGAAGACTTATATTCACATCAAATTTCATCAGATTTTTGAAGACTTATATTCACTTCAAATTTCATCAGATTTTCTGAAGACTTATATTCACTTCAAATTTCATCATATTTTCTAAATATTTATGTTCACTTCAATTTTCTGAAGATTTTCTGAAGACTTATATTCACTTCAAATTTCATCATATTTTATGAAGACTTATATTCACTTCAAATTTCATCATACTTTCTAATTATTTATGTTCGCTTCAATTTTCTGAAGATTTTCTGAAGACTTATATTCACATCAAATTTCATCATATTTTCTTAAGACTTATATTCATTTCAAATTTCATCAGTTTAAAGACTTATATTCATTCAATTTCATCAGATTTTGAAGACTTATATTCATCAAATTTCATCAGTTTTGAGACTTATATTCACTTCAAATTTCATCAGATTTTAGAAGACATATTCACTTCAAATTTCATCAGTTTTAAAGACTTATATTCACTCAAATTTCATCAGATTTTTGAAGACTTATATTCAAATTTCATCAGATTTTCTGAAGACTTATATTCACTTCAAATTTCATCAGTTTTCTTAAGTTTATATTCACTTCAAATTTCACAGTTTTACGAAGACTTATATTCACTTCAAATTTCATCATATTTTTAAAGATTTATATTCACTTAAATTTTAAAATTTTGAAGATTTATATTCACTTCAATTTCATCAGATTTTGAAGACTTATATTCACTTCAAATTTCATCAAATTTTACGAAGACTTATCACTTCAAATTTCATCAGTTTTTAGAAGACTTATATTCACTCAAATTTCATCAGATTTTGAAGACTTATATTCACAAATTTCATGATTTTTTGAGACTTATATTCACTTAAATTTCATCAGATTTTGAAGACTTATATTCACTTCAAATTTCTGAGATTTTCTTAAGATTTATATTCACTTCAAATTTCATCAGATTTTCTGAAGACTTATATTCACTTCAAATTTCATCAGATTTTCTGAAGACTTATATTCACTTCAAATTTCATCATATTTTCTAAAGATTTATGTTCACTTCAATTTTCTGAAGACTTATATTCACATCAAATTTCATCAGATTTTCTGAAGACTTATATTCACTTCAAATTTCATCAGATTTTTTGAAGACTTATATTCACTTCAAATTTCATCAGATTTTCTGAAGACTTATATTCACTTCAAATTTCATCCGATTTTCTGAAGACTTATATTCACTTCAAATTTCATCATATTTTCTAAGATTTATATTCACTTCAATTTTCTAAAGATTTTATGAAGACTTATATTCACATCAAATTTCATCAGATTTTTACGAAGACTTATATTCACTTCAAATTTCATCAGATTTTCTGAAGACTTATATTCACTTCAAATTTCATCAGATTTTCTGAAGACTTATATTCACTTCAAATTTCATCAGATTTTCTGAAGACTTATATTCACTTCAAATTTCATCAGTTTTAGAGACTTATATTCACTTCAAATTTCATCAGATTTTCTAAAGACTTATATTCACTTCAAATTTCATCAGATTTTCTGAAGACTTATATTCACTTCAAATTTCATCAGATTTTCTTAAGATTTATATTCACTTCAAATTTCATCAGATTTTCTGAAGACTTATATTCACTTCAAATTTCATCATATTTTTTAAAGATTTATGTTCACTTCAATTTTCTGAAGATTTTAGAAGACTTATATTCACATCAAATTTCATCAGATTTTCTGAAGACTTATATTCACTTCAAATTTCATCAGATTTTCTGAAGACTTATATTCACTTCAAATTTCATCAGATTTTCTTAAAATTTATATTCACTTCAATTTTGACCAGATTTTCTGAAGACTTATATTCACTTCAAATTTCATCATATTTTTTAAAGATTTATGTTCACATAAATTTTCTGATGATTTTCTGAACATTTATATTCATCAAATTTCATCAGATTTTCTGAAGACTTATATTCACATCAAATTTCATCAAATTTTCTGAAGACTTATATTCACTTCAAATTTCATCAGATTTTTTGAAGACTTATATTCACTTCAAATTTCATCAGATTTTCTGAAGACTTATATTCACAAATTTCATGATTTTGAGACATATTCATTCAATTTCATCAGATTTTCTAAAGACTTATATTCACTTCAAATTTCATAAGATTTTCTTAGATTATATTCACTTCAAATTTCATTGATTTTCTAAGACTTATATTCACTTCAAATTTCATCATATTTTTTGAAGACTTATATTCACTTCAAATTTCATCATATTTTCTAAGATTATATTCATTAATTTCAAGAGATTTTCGAAGACTTATATTCACTTAATTTCATGATTTTACGAACTTATATTCACTTCAAATTTCATCAGTTTCTTAAGATTTATATTCACTTCAAATTTCATCGATTTTACGAGACTTATATTCACTTCAATTTCATCATATTTTTAAAGATTTATATTCACTTCAATTTTCTGAAGATTTTAAAGACTTATATTCACTTCAATTTCATCAGTTTTAAAGACTTATATTCACTCAAATTTCATCAGATTTTACGAAGACTTATATTCACTTCAAATTTCTTGATTTTTGAAGACTTATATTCATCAAATTTTCTGAAGACTTTATTCACTTCAAATTTCATCAGATTTTCATAAGACTATATTCACTTCAAATTTCATCAGTTTTACGAAGACTTATATTCATTCAAATTTCATCAGTTTTACGAGACTTATATTCATTCAAATTTCATGATTTTAGAAGACTATATTCACTTCAAATTTCATCATATTTTGAAAGATTTATATTCACTTCAAATTTCATCAGATTTTACGAAGACTTATATTCACTTCAAATTTCATCAGTTTCTGAAGACTTATATTCACTTAAATTTCATGATTTTAGAAGACTTATATTCACTTCAAATTTCATCATTTTAAAGACTTATATTCACTTCAAATTTCATCATATTTTCTAAAGATTTATATTTTCAATTTTACGAAGATTTTACGAAGACTTATATTCACTTCAAATTTCATCAGTTTTACGAAGACTTATATTCATTTAATTTCATGATTTTACAAGACATATTCACTTAATTTAATCAAATTTTCAAAAGACTTATTTATTCAAATTTCATTGATTTTCTTAAGATTTATATTCACTTCAAATTTCATCCAGTTTTAAGACTTATATTACTTCAATTTCATGATTTCTGAAGACTTATATTCACTTCAAATTTCATCATATTTTCTAAAGATTTATATTCACTTCATTTTCATAAGATTTTACGAAGACTTATATTCATCAATTTCATCAGTTTTCTAAAACATATTCACTTCAAATTTCATCAAATTTTTACGAAGACTTATATTCACTTCAAATTTCATCATATTTTCTAAGATTATATTTTCACTTCATTTCATAAGATTTTAGAAGACTTATATTCATTAATTTCATCAGTTTTACGAGACTTATATTCATCAAATTTCATCAGTTTTTAGAGACTTATATTCACTTCAAATTTCATCATATTTTTCTAAAGACTTATATTCACTTCAATTTTTCAAGATTTTGAAGACTTATATTCATTCATTTCACCAGTTTTACGAAGACTTATATTCACTTCAAATTTCATCAGTTTTTACGAAGACTTATATTCACTTCAAATTTCATCAGTTTTCTAAAGACTTATATTCACTTCAAATTTCATCAAATTTTCTAAGACTTATATTCACTTCAAATTTCATAGTTTTCTTAAGATTTATTCACTTCAATTTCATCAGTTTTGACTTATATTCACTTCAAATTTCATTGATTTTTTAGAGACTTATATTTCACTTAATTTCATCAGTTTTCTTAGTTATATTCACTTCAAATTTCATCAGTTTACGAGACTTATATTCACTTCAAATTTCATAGATTTTTAAGACTTATATTCATAATTTCACTTAGTTTTACGAGAAATATATTCAATTTCATGATTTTCGAGAAACATATATTCTTCAATTTCATCATATTTTCTTATTTATATTCACTTCAATTTTACAAGATTTTGAAGACTTATATTCACTTCAATTTCATCAGTTTTTGAGACTTATATTCACTTCAAATTTCATCAGTTTTACGAAGACTTATATTCATTCAATTTCATCAGTTTCTAAAGACATATTCACTTCAAATTTCATCGAATTTTCAAAGACTTATATTCACTTCAATTTCATCAGTTTTCTTAAGTTTATATTCATGAATTTCATCAGTTTTACGAGACTTATATTCTTCAAATTTCATGATTTACGAGACTTATATTCACTTCAATTTCATCAGTTTATGAAGACTTATATTCACTTAAATTTCATCAAATTTTCTATAGATTTATATTCACTAATTTCACGAAGATTTATGAAGACTTATATTCACTTCAATTTCATCAGTTTTACAAAGACTTATATTCACTTCAAATTTCATCAAATTTTACGAAGACTTATATTCACTTGAATTTCATCGATTTTCTAAAGATTTATATTCACTTCAATTTTATAAGATTTTAGGAGACTTATATTCATCAAATTTCATCAGTTTTACGAAGACTTATATTCACTTCAAATTTCATCATATTTTAGAAGACTTATATTCACTTCAAATTTCATCATATTTTCTGGATTTATATTCACTTCAATTTTCAGAAGATTTTACGAGACTTATATTCACTTCAAATTTCATCATATTTTACGAAGAAGACTTATATTCACTTCAAATTTCATCAGATTTTACGAACTTATATTCACTCAAATTTCATCATATTTGAAGACTTATATTCACTTCAAATTTCATGATTTTAAGACTTATATTCATTCAAATTTCATGATTTTTGAGACTTATATTTCATCAATTTCATCAGTTTTACGAAGACTTATATTCACTTCAAATTTCATTGATTTTTGAGACTTATATTCACTTCAAATTTCATCAAATTTTACGAAGACTTATATTCACTTCAAATTTCATCATATTTTCTATTTATATTCACTTCAATTTTCAAGAAGATTTCTAAGACTTATATTCACTTCAATTTCCTTGATTTTACGAAGACTTATATTCACTTCAAATTTCATCATATTTTACGAAGACTTATATTCACTTCAAATTTCATCATATTTCTAAGATTTATATTTACTGATTTTCAAGATTTTACGAAGACTTATATTCACTTCAAATTTCATCATATTTTTAAAGACTTATATTCACTTTAAATTTCATGATTTTACGAGACTTATATTCATCAAATTTCATCATATTTTTACGAAGACTTATATTCACCAATTTCATTGATTTTCTGAAGACTTATATTCACTCAATTTCATTGATTTTGAAGACTTATATTCACTTCAAATTTCATCAGTTTTACGAGACTTATATTCATTAAATTTCATCAGTTTTAAAGACTTATATTCACTAAATTTCATCAGTTTTTAGAACTTATATTCCTTCAATTTCATCATATTTTCTAAATATTTATATTCACTAATTTTAAGAAGATTTTACGAGACTTATATTCACTTCAATTTCATTAGATTTTAAAGACTTATATTCACTTCAAATTTCATCAGTTTTACGAAGACTTATATTCACTTCATTTCATCAGTTTTAAGACTTATATTCACTTCAAATTTCATCATTTTCTAAGACTTATATTCACTTCAATTTCATCAGTTTTCTTAAGACTTATATTCACTTCAATTCTTAGATTTTACGAAGACTTATATTCACCAATTTCATCGATTTTCTAAAGACTTATATTCACTTCAAATTTCATTAGTTTTAAGACTTATATTCACTTCAATTTCATGATTTAGAACTTATATTCACTTCAAATTTCATTGATTTTACAGACTTATATTCACTTCAATTTCATCGATTTTAGAGACTTATATTCAAGAATTATTGAGTTTTACGAAGACTTATATTCACCAAATTTCATCATATTTTCTAAATATTTATATTCACTTCAATTTTCAAGATTTTTTGAAGACTTATATTCACTTCAAATTTCATGATTTTACGAAGACTTATATTCACTTCAAATTTCATGATTTTAGAGACTTATATTCATCAAATTTCATCAAATTTTCTAAAGACTTATATTCACTTCAAATTTCATCAAATTTTCTAAAGACTTATATTCACTTCAATTTCATGATTTTCTTAAGACTTATATTCACTTCAAATTTCATTGATTTTACGAGACTTATATTCACTAATTTCATCGATTTCTATATATTTATATTCACTTCGTTTAAAGACTTATATTCATTCAAATTTCATCAGTTTCTAAGACTTATATTCACTTCAAATTTCATCAAATTTTACGAAGACTTATATTCACTTCAAATTTCATCTATATTTCTAAATATTTATATTCCTCTAATTTTTAAGAAGATTTTTTGAGACTTATATTCACTAATTTCATTAGATTTTAGAAGACTTATATTCATCAAATTTCATGGATTTTTACGAAGACTTATATTCATCAAATTTCATCATATTTACGAAGACTTATATTCACTTCAAATTTCATCGATTTTACGAAGACTTATATTCATTCAAATTTCATTGATTTTTGAAGACTTATATTCACTTAATTTCATGGATTTTACGAAGACTTATATTACTTCAAATTTCATCAGTTTTACGAAGACTTATATTCACTTCAAATTTCATCAAATTTTACGAAGACTTATATTCACTTCAAATTTCATCAGATTTTCTAAAGATTTATATTCACCAATTTTACAAGATTTTACGAAGACTTATATTCACTTCAAATTTCATCAGTTTTTCGAAGACTTATATTCACTTAAATTTCATCATATTTTACGAAGACTTATATTCACTTCAAATTTCATCATATTTTCTAATTATTTATATTACTTCAATTTTACGAAGACTTATATTCACTTCAAATTCATGATTTTCTAAGACTTATTTCATCAAATTTCATCAAATTTTACGAAGACTTATATTCACTTCAAATTTCATCTTATTTTCAACTTATATTACTTCAATTCTCAAGATTTTACGAGACTTATATTCACTCAAATTTCATGATTTTACGAAGACTTATATTCACTTCAAATTTCATCAGTTTCGAAGACTTATATTCACTTCAAATTTCATCATATTTTCTAAGATTATATTCACCAATTTCAAGAGATTTTTACGAGGACATATTCACTCAATTTCATCGATTTTACGAAGACTTATATTCACTTCAAATTTCATGATTTTACGAAGACTTATATTACTTCAAATTTCATCAGATTTTCTAAAGACTTATATTCACTTCAAATTTTCAAGATTTTAGAAGACTTATATTCACTCAAATTTCATCAGTTTTGAAGACTTATATTCACTTCAAAATTCATCATATTTTAAAGAGACTTATCACTTCAAATTTCATCATATTTTCTAAAGACTTATATTCACTTCAAATTTCATCAAATTTTCTAAAACTTATATTCACTTCAAATTTCATCAGATTTTCTTAAGACTTATATTCACTTCAAATTTCATCAGATTTTCTGAAGACTTATATTCACTTCAATTTCATCAGTTTTACGAAGACTTATATTCACTTCAAATTTCATCATTTTCTTAAGACTTATATTCACTTCAAATTTCATGATTTTAGAGACTTATATTCACTTAATTTCATCAGTTTTACGAGACTTATATTCACTTCAAATTTAGTTTTACGAAGACTTATATTCATCAAATTTCATGATTTTCGAAGACTTATATTCACTTCAATTTATCATATTTTCTAAATATATTCTTCAATTTCAAAGATTTTTAGAAGACTTATATTCATCAATTTCATGATTTTTGAAGACTTATATTCACTTAATTTCATCAGTTTTTAGAGACTTATATTCACTTAAATTTCATCAGTTTTCTAAAGACTTATATTCACTTCAAATTTCATCAAATTTTCAAGACTTATATTCACTTCAAATTTCATGATTTTCTTAAGACTTATATTCACTTAATTTCACCAGTTTTAAGAGACTTATATTCACTTCAATTTCATGATTTTACGAAGACTTATATTCTTCAATTTCATTGATTTTTAGAAGACTTATATTACTTCAAATTTCATCAAATTTTCTAAGATTTATATTCACTTCAATTTTATAAGATTTTAGAAGACTTATATTCATCAAATTTCATCAGTTTTCTAAAGACTTATATTCATAATTTCATCAAATTTTAGAAGACTTATATTCACTTCAAATTTCATCATATTTTCTAAAGATTTATATTCACTTCAATTTTATAAGATTTTACGAGACTTATATTCACTTCAATTTCATCGGATTTTAGAAGACATATTCATCAAATTTCATAATGATTTTACGAGACTTATATTCATTAATTTCATCGTATTTTCTAAAGATTTATATTCACGATTTTCAAGATTTTACGAGACTTATATTCATCAATTTCTTGATTTACGAAGACTTATATTCACTTCAATTTCATCATATTTTACGAGACTTATATTCACCAAATTTCATCATATTTTCTAAGACTTATATTCATTAATTTCATCAAATTTTTCTAAAGACTTATATTCACTTCAATTTCATCAGTTTTCTTAAGACTTATATTCACTTCAAATTTCATCAGTTTACGAAGACTTATATTCACTTCAAATTTCATGATTTTACGAAGACTTATATTCTTCAATTTCATTCAGTTTTCTTAGACTTATATTCACTTAATTTCATCAGTTTTACGAGACTTATATTCACTTCAAATTTCATCAGTTTTACGAAGACTTATATTCACTTCAAATTTCATGATTTTAGGAACATATTCACTTCAATTTCATCAGTTTTAGAACATATTCACTTCAATTTCATCGTATTTTCTAAAGATTTATATTCACTTCAATTTTCAAAGATTTTACGAAGACTTATATTCCTTCAAATTTCATGATTTTTGAGACTTATATTCACTTCAAATTTCATCAGTTTTACGAGACTTATATTCACTTCAATTTCATCAGTTTTCTAAGACTTATATTCACTTCAAATTTCATCAAATTTTCAAAAGACTTATATTCACTTAAATTTCACCAGTTTTCTTAAGACTTATATTCACTTCAAATTTCTTGATTTTGCAGACTTATTAAGCAAATTTCATGATTTTAGGAAGACATATTCACTAATTTCATGATTTTTACGAGCTTATATTCACTCAAATTTCATCAAATTTTCTATAGATTTATATTCCTTCATTTTACGAAGATTTTACGAAGACTTATATTCACTTCAAATTTCATCCATTTTCTAAAGACATATTCATCAAATTTCATCAAATTTTACGAAGACTTATATTCACTTCAATTTCATCATATTTTCTAAAGATTTATATTCATGATTTTCTGAAGATTTTACGAAGACTTATATTCACTTCAAATTTCATGATTTTCTGAAGACTTATATTCACTTCAAATTTCATCATATTTTGAAGACTTATATTCACTTCAATTTCATCTATTTTCTAAGACTTATATTCACTTCAATTTTCAAGATTTTACGAAGACTTATATTCACTTCAAATTTCATCATATTTTACGAGACTTATTCATTCAAATTTCATTGATTTTACGAAGACTTATATTCACTTCAAATTTCATCATATTTTAGAGACTTATATTCATTCAAATTTCATCAGTTTTTACGAAGACTTATATTCACTTCAAATTTCATTGATTTTTGAAGACTTATATTCATCAATTTCATCATATTTTACGAAGACTTATATTCACTTCAAATTTCACCAGTTTTCCGAAGACTTATATTCATCAAATTTCATCAAATTTTAAAAGACTTATATTCACTTCAAATTTCATCATATTTTCTATTTATATTCCTTCATTTCCAAGATTTTACGAAGACTTATATTCACTTCAAATTTCATGATTTTTAAAGACTTATATTCACTTCAATTTCATCATATTTTACGAGACTTATATTCACTTCAAATTCATCATATTTTCTAAGATTTATATTCACTTCAATTTTATAAGATTTTGAAACTTATATTCACTTCAAATTTCTTCATATTTACGAGACTTATATTCACTTTAAATTTCATCAGTTTTACGAAGACTTATATTCACTCAAATTTCATCATATTTTAAGACTTATATTCACTTCAAATTTCATGATTTTAAAGAGACTTATATTCATTCAAATTTCAATGATTTTTGAAGACTTATATTCACTTCAAATTTCATTCGTTTTACGAGACTTATATTCACTTAAATTTCATCAGATTTTAGAAGACTTATATTCACTAAATTTCATCAGTTTTACGAAGACTTATATTCACCAAATTCTTATTTTCTAAAGATTTATATTCACCAATTTTCTGAAAATTTTACGAGACTTATATTCACTTCAATTTCACCAGTTTTACGAAGACTTATATTCACTTCAAATTTCATGATTTTTACGAAGACTTATATTCATTCATTTCTTGATTTTCTAAGACTTATATTCACTTCAAATTTCATCAAATTTTCTAAAGACTTATATTCACTTCAAATTTCTTGATTTTCTTAAGTTTATATTCACTTCAATTTCATAGATTTTACGAAGACTTATATTCACTAGATTTTCATCCAGTTTTACGAAGACTTATATCACTTCAAATTTCATCATTTTCTTAAGACTTATATTCATTCAATTTCATAGTTTTGAAGACTTATATTCATAAATTTCATGATTTTACGAAGACTTATATTCACCAAATTTCATCAGTTTTGAAGACTTATATTACTTCAAATTTCATCAGTTTTACGAGACTTATATTCATGAATTTCATCATATTTTCTAAAGATTTATATTCACTTCAATTTTCATAAGATTTTGAGACTTATTTACTTCAATTTCATGATTTTTGAGGACATATTCTTCAAATTTCCTTGATTTTTAAGACTTATATTCATCAAATTTCATCAGTTTTCTAAGACATATTCACTTGATTTCATAAATTTTTCAAAGACTTATATTCACTTCAAATTTCATTGATTTTCTTAAGACTTATATTCACTTCAATTTCACCAGTTTTACGAAGACTTATATTCACTTCATTTCTTGATTTTGAAGACTTATATTCTTCAATTTCATCAGTTTTTACGAGACTTATATTCATCATTTCATCAAATTTTCTAAGATTTATATTCACTTCAATTTTCAAGATTTTATAGAGACTTATATTCACTTCAAATTTCATCAGTTTTCTGAAGACTTTATTCACTTCAAATTTCATCAAATTTTACGAAGACTTATATTCACTTCAAATTTCATCATATTTTCTAAAGACTTATATTCACACCAATTTTCAAGATTTTACGAGACTTATATTCACTTCAAATTTCATCAGTTACGAACTTATATTCACAAAATTCATCAGTTTTACGATTTATATTCACTTCAATTTCATCATATTTTCTAAGATTTATATTCACTCAATTTTCAGAGATTTCGAGACTTATATTCATCAAATTTCATCATATTTTACGAAGACTTATATTCACTTAAATTTCATCAGTTTTGAAGACTTATATTCACTTAATTTCACCATATTTTTACGAAGACTTATATTCACTTCAAATTTCATGATTTTTACGAAGACTTATATTCATTCAAATTTCATGGTTTTACGAGACTTATATTCACTTCAATTTCATCGATTTAGAGACTTATATTCACTTAAATTTCATGATTTTACGAAGACTTATATTCACTTCAAATTTCATAGTTTAGGAGACTTATATTCACTTCAAATTTCATCGTATTTTCTAAAGATTTATATTCACCAATTTTTCAAGATTTTAAGACTTATATTCCTTCAATTTCATGATTTTAAAGAAGACTTATATTCACTTCAAATTTCATTGATTTACGAAGACTTATATTCATCAAATTTCATGATTTTCTAAGACTTATATTCCTTCAAATTTCATCGAATTTTTGAAGACTTATATTCACTTAATTTCATTGATTTTCTTAAGATTTATATTCACTTCAATTTCTTGGATTTTGAAGACTTATATTCACTTCAATTTCATTGATTTTAGAGACTTATATTCACTTCAAATTTCATGATTTTCTTAGATTTATATTCACTTCAAATTTCATTGATTTTCTAAGACTTATATTCACTTCAAATTTCATTGATTTTTACGAAGACTTATATTCACTTCAATTTCACCAGATTTTACGAGACTTATATTCACTTCAAATTTCATGATTTTAAAGAGACATATATTACTAAATTTCATGATTTTACGAGACTTATATTACCAATTTCATCATATTTTCTAAAGATTTATATTCACTTCATTTTCAAGATTTACGAGACTTATATTCATCAATTTCATCCGGATTTTACGAAGACTTATATTCACTTCAATTTCATGATTTTACGAAGACTTAT
>CM038796.1:8857955-8955194 GCA_021764765.1 Vicia sativa
CCCACTGACCTGAACATGGAAGACAAAGTTGGCTAAAGCATCACCAACCGATTTTCTCTCTAGGAATGTGATGGAAGGTAATCTCATCAAAGTATGGTATCACCAAGACATGATCTCGTGACGAATCAACTTTTCATTTCGAAGTTTCCCACCCCTTGACCGCAAACGAGAAAATAATCTCCATAAACTTCAAGAATTTTGATTCTCAAATCAATGGCGCTTCTATCCCGAAAATACAAGCCTATATTCGCCATGTTATTGGTACAATCAAAACAGATTCAAGTGAAAGGAATATGAAAACCTGGGAAGTTATGATTGCCCCTATTCCATGCCCCATCAGATTGATGCTCCATCAAATACAAGTGTCCACCGGATCCCGCTCGGGTCCTTCCTCCGGTCCGGATGTTTCTCCGATAAACATGACATCTTCATCTCGAAGTCAAACCTCATTGGTTGATAGTCCTCCACAGTCGGTGGGCGAGATATTCCGATACCACACTTCCTTGATAGCCGGGTTACATATTGAATGTCGATTCTATAGTAACATCCGCCAACGTGCAATTCTTCCAACTGTACTGACTTTTCAAGATATACTTGATAGGATCCATCTTGATATCGCATTGTAGTGTGACACACCATGTATTGTCTCAAACGACGGGCGGCCCATGCTAAAGTCAGAACAAGTTTTTCTAGCAGGAATATCGGCCACATTCAAGTGAACTTTACTCAAATAATAGATCGATGCTCTTTCTTCCCTGCTTCATCATGTTGCCTGCACAACCCATAGATCCCCGAGTACAGGAGGTACATTATGAGAGGTCTTCCGGACCGGAGGTACCAAGATAGGTGGCTCTTGCAAGTACTCCTTGATCTTATCAAATGCCCGCTGACAATTATCATTCCATACGATAGCTTGATCTTTCTTCAATAATTTGAACAAAGGTTCACAAGTGGCTGTCAAATGTGATATGAACCGGGAGATGTAATTTAAGCGTCCCAAGAAACCACGAATTTCCTTCTCCGTTCTTGTGCGGCATTTCCAATGGCTTTCTACTTTATCAGATCTACCTCGATACTGCTGCTCACTATGAATCCAAGTAGCTTCCCGGACCGGACTCCGAAAGTACACTTGTTAGGATTCAACCGAAGTTTGTACTTCCTCAATCTTTCAAACAATTTTCTGAGATGGACAATGTGCTCTTCTTCAGTTTGGGACTTGGCAATCATATCATCCACATAGACCTCAATTTCTTTGTGCATCATATCATGGAAAAGAGCTACCATGGCTCTTGATAAGTTGCCCGCTCTTCAATCCGAAAGGCATGACTTTGTAACAGAAGGTGCCCCATGGGGTGGTGAATGTTGTCTTCATCATGTCTGCAGGATCCATCTTGATCTGATTATACCCGGAAAAACCATCCATGAAAGAGAAAACCGACGATCGAGTGCTATCACCAAAACATCGATGTGTGGTAAGGGAAAGTCGTCTGGCTGGCTCTATTCAAGTCTCGTAGTCTACACATCCGAACCTTTCCATCCTTCTTGGGACAGTACGATATTGGCAATCCAACTGATATACCGACACAGAAGGAAACCGGCCGAACTTCTTTACTGCCTCGATCTTTTAGCCATCTCGTGGATGCGCCCTCCCTGCCTTTGCTTCACGGCAAAGCATGCAACTTATGCACAACAATATTCAGACGAGTCCGGCATATCCTCGATATGACCATGAACATCGTCGCAAACTCTCGCAATAAGTCACCAACTCATCTTTTATCTCTTGCCCCAATGGTTCCAACTTTGACTTCTTTGAGATCCTCTCGCACTCGATTGATCACATCCACCTGTTCCCGATGAGGTTGAATCATCTTTCTCGTGCTCAATCGTGCTAACTCTTCAGGGAGTTCATAGTCTTCTTCACCTTCATCTTCAGCTTGGTTGATCGGGAAATCGAAGTCAAAAGGAGTTATAGCATGGCTATGTTCAACAAGCTCAGCCTGTGATCCATAAACCATTGATTTTATCTTTAGATATGCATGTTTATTTTAGCAGGAAAAATAATGAAAATGTTGTTGTTTTTGTTATTTAAAATGCACTGGAAAGCAAAAGTAAAAACAATAAAAGGGATCTCAAACTGAATAACAAAACATGCTGTTTATTGAAGATAAAAGTTCAAGCCTCACAAAGTAATCCTTTCAGGCTCAAGAGCATGATTTTTTAATTAAAAACAAGAAATTACTTTGAACATGATAGGGGTAACATCCTTAACGCCCACTTGAGAGCCACACCAGAGGAGTAACGAACACCATTTGAGAGAGCTCTCACCCGACGCTCATCATCTTCAAGGGCATTGATAGTCTTCTTGAGCGGAAACCTTTAGCCACAAAAGTATCCTCTAGACGAGGAATTCTTCCTTTCCCATTTCTGCACTTCCACCGATTCTGAGGATGGTTGATAGCCAAGTCCATTCCTCGCCCTTCTTCTCCGCTACGCTTATCACCGCATCTCAACCTTCGTGGTTTCCGCCCAATAAGATCCTTAACATCTTGCCAACGGGTTATATTACCTCTAGGTTTCTCAATAGCCTTGACTTCTTTTGAACATTCCCCACAATCTCTAAAGCCCAAATAGAGTCTCATGTACTTCATACATCCACATATTTGAATTCGACAAATGGCTAACCAAATAATCTTCTTTCCACCGACCTCCACCACCGTTGTTTAGCAGAACTTCAATTCGATGTAAAGTGAGGTGATTCAAGACCATATCCGTGGTCTTCCCAACAAACAACAGTAGGCCGAAGATATCCATGACTTGAAAGGTAATGTTAAAAAGTCAGTCCAATAAGCACCGGAAGATCAATCTCCCACCGCCATCCTGCGATCCGTCAAAAGCCTTCACAATTAAAGAACTAGGTTTCATAACCACCCCTTCCACTTGCAAAACGCCTTTGGGATTACATTCAGAGCTGAGCCCGTATCAACTAGAACTCTGGCAAGGGTTGTTCCACCACATGTAACAGAAATGTGAAGAGCCATATTATGACTTCCTCCATTCTGAGGGAGATCAGCATCGGTGAATGACAAACAGCTGCCATCATTTAAACTCGAGATTGCAACATCTAGTTGATTGATCGTGATATCCTCAGCCACGTATGAGCTGTCAAGAAACTTCAACAGGGCCATCTTGTGGGCATCTGAACTTTTCAACAGGGACAAGATTGATATTTTTGCTGGAGTCTGACTAAGTTGGTCAACTACCTTATAGTCACTCCTCTTAATGATCTTTAACGTCTCGTCACTCGGTTTGAAAATATCCCTTAACTCTTCCGTGATTCAAATCCATACTCCATCCTTCTCTGGGAACATCCGATACTTTCTCCGCAGCCTGTTCTTCATTGATCTGGTGATAGATTCGACCGCCTCCGGTCATACCACTGCATCTGTTATGTTCTCCACAGTAGATTCCTCTAAAACCAACGGCTTACCTCCAACAACTACTTCCGGTTCATAATTCCAGGGTACTGCTTTCGTATTTTCATAAGGGATCCGGATTGGTGGGTAAACCAACATTGGTTCCACTGCCGTGACCGGCTCCTCTTCTTGTATAGGAGATACACGAAGTATCCTATTATTAATCAGGGGGACCACCACATCCACTTCCGCTTCAGCGGGAACTCTGCTAAACTGGATCAAATGTCGATACATCAATCCTTGCAAATACCTCTTAAACTTTTCACATTGTTCTGGGTTGTCCCGCAAATCAAAATTTTCGTGACCTTCTTCCACTAAATCGGCAATCTTCAATTCTTCCCATACCTTCTTCAAAGATACTTTCAACTGCCCCACCTCCATGACCAAACCACCTTCTTCAATCAAAGCATTTGCTGATGATGACCCATGCCTCGGCAACGGATTATTAGCAATGTTAGGGACATCAGCGAAAGTTAACAACTTTCGGTCAATTAACTCTTGTACTTTGCATTTGAAAGCAAAACAATCTTCTGTTGTATGCCCTGGAGAATTAGCATGGAAAGCGCATCTGGCATTTTCATTAAACCATGGCTTAGGAGGCCCGGGAACAGTCTTCAATTCTCTTGGCACCACCCTTCCATCTTGGATTAAGTATGGCAGTAGACTGGTGTAGGTCATTGGGATAGGCTGGATCTCCTCCTTGGTATACTTGTGGTAGTGCGGCTTCTCGCTGAATCGCACTTTGTTTTGATTCTCGATCGTGTTGTTGTTGTTGTTGTTGTTGAACTTGATTCTGAGGGACTTGATTTGAATATGGCATCGGCATCTGCATTGGTTGCTGATACTGCATGCCAGGAAACTGCATTGCGGCCACATATGGGTATGACATGTATGGAACCTGAACATGAGCAGACCTAGCTGGTGGTCTTCCCCTTCCTCTACCTCTTGCTTCATATACAGCGTTGGCTTCAGCCTCCTTTCTTTTGAAACCATTAAACGTCTTCTTCACCGCATTTGTCCTACATTCCTCCGAGATCTTTCCGCCTTCACCCTTCTTCAATTCTCTCCCCCACCATCACCAAATTAGAGAAATCCGAGAAAGTACTTCCAATCAACCTTTCATAGTACTGCACGGGCAATGTTCCCATGAATAGATCATTTAATTCCCTTTCGGCCAAAGCCGTTGAACCTCGAAGCCACTTTCCACCTGGGCGATTCCTTAAATAATTCCTATCCTTCCGAGACATGTTCTGCAATTGCACTCCGATTAGCCATAGTTGTATGAAGTGGTATTGTTTGAAGAAAGCATTGGACAAGTCGTCCCAAGAGCGGATATTTGCTTTTTCCAATTGCATGTACCAATCCAAAGATGCCCCTGAAAGGCTATCTTGAAAGCAGGACCATCACCTGTCAAGATTAATATGTGCCGCCATCTTGCGGCAATACATTCTCGATGGGTATCCCATTTTACCCCTTTGTACTTCTCGAACCCACCTTGAATTTTGGAATGACCACATCGGGCACGAGACACATATCCGCGGCACTCAGGCCAATAACATTCTTCCCTTTCAGCTCCCTTACTTGATCGCGAGTTCCTTACACATCCTCTGGGCGGCCACGTCCTGGAAAGGAGTTGGGTTACCCACAGGTGCTGCATTCTGATAGAATTGCCTCATATACTCATCTTGCTGCTCTTCCTCACCTTGAGGAGTCGCTGACCATAGATGCTCTTGTCCATCCTCTCTTGCCTTTGCTCATCACTTCCCACGGCTCGGCTAGCGACATGAGCAAAGATTTTGATTCTCTCGCTGCTGAGGAAATCAAATGGCATTCCATAGAATGGAGGATTAAGTGATCGCACTCGAAATGGAGTATCGCTCGAGAGTTCTCATGTTCTCGTGATGACAGAGGGATGACAGCTGCATTGTTAGAGGCGTTGTTAGTCAGGTTGTTAGTCACAAGTTAATGCGGCAACAAGGCAACCGAGGCGGCGGCGGCAGCAAGTATGCCCTTTCCTCTTCTCTTACATGTTGAAATGAAGCATTTCCATTAGCCGATCCATCTTTATCTTCAACGATCAATATCGCCTTGCATAGCCGTTGTTCATTGCATATTGATCCATTGCTCTTCTCACGTTGGTCCCTGGTTTCGCACGGCTTCGGATGTTTAGCTTGAATCCTCGGTGAAATGACACGAATGAGCTCTTGTCCTCTTTTAATAAAGAAAATGCATGATTATGTATGATTAATGCAAAATGCTTATGACCGTGTTTCCATTTCCGAGGATCCTTATCGACTCATTCATTGATAAATAATTAGCACACACACATGGATAACCGCCCTTCATTCAAGCATAATAGTCAAAATACAAACATTAGTCTTTGTAGAGAAATTAAAAGAGCAAGACTCAGGTCCGCTTTAGTTCAACAAGTACAATGGAGTCAATAAACATAAAATAGCAAAAGATCGTAAGTGTTGTCCTCTTCGGCCTCGAAATTATCTCTTGTTGGAATCGCCCACCATATCTCTCGCAAAGATCGATGAAATACTCCACCGAGGGCACTTGCTTTTCTAAATCTTCGATACCGATCAGAGTCTCCATGGGACCTCCACCATCAATTGTCTCGCAATTCAACCGCACCGAGTAGTTGTTATACAAGCTTTGTTCTCGCTTCTTCCAAAGTAAAAATGGTTTCCTCCGCTTACCCAAAGCTCGCTCGACGGCCTCTTCGCCAACCCTCACATTGGACCTCCAACTCTACATATGATGCCTCCCACCGAGCCACAAGATCTCTTGCAGATCCAACTCTTGGATTTTCTCGAGCTAATTCCTGAGTCCATATTACGCCAAGCGGCTTTTTGAGACGCCGTGCTGTCGGATTCAATGTCCTTAATGCGGCTTTCAACTCTTGGATTTTAGTAGTAAGAGTTGTTTTCAACCGACTTCGCTTGATGGCTCGCCTTCATCCGCGTAGGCTTTCCTCTTTGCTGCTCGCCCTGCTAACTTTCGATCAACTCTCTTAGCTCAAAGTTGGCGGCATCCAAGTTGTCTTTACACTTAACTTCGCTTTTCTATCTCCACAAGTTCTTGACTCCTTAGCAACTCATCATCCCTTCTCTCGAGACTTTGCGCCAAGTCATCCCTCTCTCGAGTAACACGAGTAAGTGGCTTGTTGTCGACCCTCTTCACCTTGCATTTCAAGAATGGTTAGCTTGAGTCTATTGAACTCTTCAATAGGAACATGGGTGACTTGTGTTCGCACGCCAAAGGAACCTCCACATGAACGGTAATTTTACTCCATTACCCTCCTAAGTATCCAGGATTCATAAGGTTCACCATCCCCATTTCCTCTTTTCTAAGCTCGACCTTCTTGTGAACTTGAGTCCAAGTCAGACTTGCTTCAACAAACCCGGATCATCTCTTCCAAAGTCCAACAAGATAAACTCCTCAAAATTCTTCCTTGGTGCGGTTTCCATAGGACACCCCAATTGCTCGAGGACCAACCCGGGTTATAATTAATGCAACCTCGAGATCCAATTAGCGGAACATTAGGAAATGCCCCACAATGAGTGATAACCTCCCATGTATACCAACTGAGAATACCAAAACTCCGCTAGCGGTAAGAGAAGCCAACTTCGAGACCAAATCAAGTTCTCCAAAATCCTAACCCAAGGTCCTCGTTGAGGAATATGGGACCTCAACCAAGAGTAGAGCAATGAACAACACATCACTACTCCTTTCTTTTATGACGGTATGGATGTTGATGAGCATATCTCGCTAGTAAAGTCGGTATGTGATTCTCTCGAAGGAACACGTTGATCGTAGTCGACTCACATACTCATCATCATGACTCTAAACAATACTACTCCAAAGATCAACAAAGCTAGGATGGCACTGAACGACCTCCAATTTTCTTCCCCCACTGACAACTCTTCGGCTCTTTTTTCTAAGAAACTCCTAGAAATTCCTCTTTCCACCAACATCGGCCCTATTTCTCGAATTGAAGACCCAAAGCACCGCTATATCTCCGCATCCACATCCTCCCCCAACTTGGTAAAAGGAACATTATCTTTTAGAGGCCAATTCAACAATCTTTCGAATTCTTCAATTGTTGGAACCATCTGGAAATCTTGGAATGTAAAACACCTCAAGGAAGGATCAAAGAACTTTACCAAAGCCTTCGTAGCATCAGTGATCGTCAATATCCAAAGCTCCGTGATCCACCCATATCCGGTATGGAAGTTGTTCAATTGTGCATGCTTCACCTTTCCCCTAAGTCTCAACAAAGATCGAGTGTTTGGAATTTTGAAGTTGATGAGGATTATTTTTCCCGGGATCCATTGCACCGCCTCGATTACTTTCAAGAATGAGTCCTTTAAAGATACCGAAAATGTCAACAAATGTGATGAATATGAATGATTAATGTAAACATGCAATGCAAATGAATTAAACTCGAACCCAATAATGTGTAGATCACATGATAAGTCACCGTTGGTCGGACATGGTTTCGACGCCTACCCAACAATTTCCCAAACAAGGTCGGTTCGATGTTTTTGCTAAGTATTTCTGAGTTCAGATCCCTTTCAAAATAGTATTGTCGAGACAATAGTATTTTCAAAAGTATACCCAAGAAACGGCTCTTAAAGGGATACTCAAAACCTTCGAGCGGTTGGTTTAAATTTTGATATCCTAATACTTAGAGTCAGAGGCCATTTGTCTAGAAATTGCTACCCCGCACTAGCATACTGAGCAACAATCCCCTTAAACGACCAACTCTAAGTTGTGGTCTTCACGCCGATCCAAGGAACACGGATGTCCAATGGACCTAAGCTACTCAACCACTCTAAACTTGTGTTTCCTAGAAGCTCTGGTATTGGGCTTATCTACTAATCATAACCAAAACGCCCAAGATCAAAATATATCACAGGATAGTATAAAGAAATAATAGGAAATAAATAGTAAACATCAAAGCAATAAATAAACACACAAGCCAAGTATTAAATTAGGTTAACTCGCTTAAAAATCTTCCCAAAGAAGTCGCTAATCAAGCAACTCGATTTTCAAAAATCTTTTAATTTCGAAAACTAGTGAAATCGCCACCTAATTTTATTTGTTCAAAAGAACGGGAAAATATAGATAAAACCCAAAGCAAGCGGATAAGGCGGTTCACGTGACCAAAAAGTGGGATTGGGAGTCGGTTATGTAAGGGAAGGTATTAGCACTTTACATCCATCGTACTCGATGGGACCCTTTTAATTTCTACGCTTGTGTGTGTGTTTATTGCTAAGTTATGAATACCAAAAGAAAAAGAAATGTTTATTATTATTTTGAGTTTGGCACGGTTTCGAACCGTGCCTACATATTCCCTGTGCAATGGGAAAGTCAAAACTCGTAGTTCCTCTTAAAAGGTTTTAAGTTTGTTGTATTGATTTTATAAGAAAATCGCATTAGACATTTCAAATACTTTGAACTAGGACTTGTTTTGTTTGTTTAAAAAGCTTAAGTCCTCGTTCGTATTTGAAACGACTATTACACCCTCTTTATCCGAAAAGAGTTTTCTATGATCGCATATGAGCGATAAAAGAATTTGAGTGAGTTGAATTGTTTTTTTTTTATGTGGGTGAAAAGTACCGAACCATAAGTCTAGCATCCTATGATTCA
Source organism: Vicia sativa (assembly GCA_021764765.1). NCBI lineage: Eukaryota > Viridiplantae > Streptophyta > Magnoliopsida > Fabales > Fabaceae > Vicia > Vicia sativa. The sequence goes on from CM038796.1 coordinate 8,867,090, forward strand.
AATACTAGAAACAAGATGAACTCAATGTTCAACGAGTCGTCTATCATCCCAAAAGTTTTTCTTTTATGAAAGAGTGAAGTGAAACAAGGTTCACGTTATTAAGAATCTTTAAGTAGTTAGTCTAGCATCCAACGACTTAAAGATTTGAAGTTCATTTTTGGCAAGTGTTTAAACAATTAGTCTAGCATCCAACGGCTTAAACACTTGAGTTTTCTTTATGAAAGAATTTAGAAAATGCACTCGACGTTGGATCGAGGTTTTAATTATGAAAGTGTTTTGAGGTACGGTTATGGTTACTTAAGCATGTGAACTAAGGTGTGATAACGGAAATGAACAAATAATTGCATACAAGCATTAAATAAATTAAAAGCCCATACAAGGTGGCTTAAACAATCTATTGTGTAAGTGCATGCGCGAAATAAATTCAATCGACTAATTAAACGAAACTTAATCAAGTAATTAGTTTAAATAAAATTAATTAGGTAAACTAATCAATTTTAAATAACCTAATTAGATAATTAAATAATGTTTAACCACTCAATCAAAGTTTCATTGTAAGCACAAGAGTAAGCGTGGTGTGTAAAGGTGTGGCGTTGGGACGCTTCAAAGCTTTGTCCACTGTGGTAAAAATGACTCGCACGAGTATTAGTTTGAAAATATTTTTGGTTGTGCTTTGTGAATAATAAATAAATAATGCAATAAAAATTATCTACTAATTATTACAACAAATTGGGGATGGGGTACAAATTTACAAATGGGGAATAGAAAAAAGAAATAAAATGCCAAAAATTTCCTAATGATAAAAAAAACCTATCTAATACCACTATTATTATTTTTTGTACACTAAATATAGTAATATTGAATGTTAGTGGTTAAAAATAAAATAAAATAATGTTGTTACTAACAATAATACTAAATAGTAATAATAATAATATAGAGTAATAGTATAAATAATAGTACTAATAAGGACATTGATATAATGGTGTTAATAATAATAATGATATAATGGTGTAAAAATAATAATGATAATAATAAAGATAATATAATGGTATTAATACAGTTTTAAGAAAGGAATTAATTATAGTTATAATTTTAATAACATAATAATATAATAATAATAATAATAGTATTAATAATAATTAATAGTAATGGTGACAGAATAAGACTAATGATGATAATAAGTAATATACTAAGTATTATATAATGGTTTTAAAATAAATAAATAAATCAGTAATTATAATAATCTAATTATATTTTTTTTTAAAAAAACTGATTAAGAAAATAGAAAACAAAAGAGGAAAAGGGCAATCTGCCTCTCTCATTCCATCGTAAGGAGGATAGACGATGATGAATGATTGGGGCGTGGAATTGGATAGAAGATGAGGTCAACATGTTTGATGTTTGATGATGGATTTCAAGAGTTAAGCTTTTAGTTAATTTGAGGAGATTGATTGGGGGTGTGAGGAAGATGGGATTTTGTGTGTGGGAGGGATAAGGTTTTCAGAGACTCTAATAATAAGGGAGATATTTGATTTCTTAATGTGAAACTCAAATATGTAATAGGATCCAGGATTTCTTAATCCATCTTATGCTTTCTTAATCCATCTTATGCATTAATTATATACTATATGAAATTTTTAATATTTTTGGTTATGGAAGTAATAAAAAGGCGCGTTGATTCTTTCCCTCCTATTGTAGAAAATTCTCTCAAAACTCTCTCAACTCTTATTTCATCAATCCAGTTTTTTGTCAAGAAATCATCAGAGATCATCAAGCAGTGGGTAGATAAAACATTTTAAAGTAATCAATCAAGAAAAATCAACATTTTAAACCCTAAACCCTAAATCCTAAAATCCTAAATCCTAAATCCTAAATCCTAAATCCTAAACCCTAAACCCTAAACCCTAAACCCTAAACCCTAAACCCTAAACCCTAAACCCTAAACCCTAAACCCTAAACCCTAAACCCTAAACCCTAAACCCTAAACCCTAAACCCTAAACCCTAAACCCTAAACCCTAAACCCTAAATCCTAAATCCTAAATCCTAAATCCTAAATCCTAAATCCTAAATCCTAAACCCTAAACCCTAAATCCTAAACCCTAAACCCTAAATCCTAAACCCTAAACCCTAAACCCTAAATCCTAAATCCTAAACCCTAAACCCTAAACCCTAAACCCTAAACCCTAAACCCTAAACCCTAAACCCTAAACCCTAAATCCTAAATCCTAAACCCAAACCCCAAACCCTAAACCCCAAACCCTAAACCCAAACCCTAAACCCCCTAAACCCTAAACCCTAAATCCTAAATCCCAAATCCAAATCCTAAACCCTAAACCCTAAACCTAAACCCTAAACCCTAAACCCCAACCCCAAACCCTAAACCCTAAACCCTAAACCCTAAACCCTAAACCCTAAACCCCTAAACCCTAAACCCAAACCCTAAACCCTAAACCCTAAAACCCTAAACCATAAACCTAAATCCTAAACCCTAAATCCTAAACCCTAAACCCTAAACCCTAAACCCTAAAACCCTAAAGCCTAAACCCTAAACCCTAAACCCTAAACCCTAAACCCTAAACCCTAAAACCCTAAACCCTAAACCCTAAACCCTAAAAGGTGTCTCATCCATACATGGTGAGGATGTTCCAGAATCCATCGAGGCCTTCATCGTGAGATCCTAGAGGAAGAAAGCAGAGGCATCATGACGTGTTGCTTATATGTCGTATCATGGAGCTTGAGTAGGATGGTATTGACAAATGATTGTTTTCGATGGATCCGATGTTAGAGGTATTTTGAGGCCACCATGGCGGAGGCTCGAGTGCTCTATCATACGAGGCAGAGAAACGCCTCGAGGGTGACAGATCATCACCCGCCATACCCAGTTTATGTTGATGATGCACTTGTATTTTGGTTTTAGTTTATTTGGTCTTATATTGTATCGTATTTGTATTGCTTGGATTGCATTTTGGATTACTTGGATTATATTGATATGCTTGGAATATATTATGATTACTTGGATTATATTGATATGTTTGGAACAAAAAAAAACATTCATTACTATCGGAAATTTTAAAGCTAACCAAAAAAAGTGTGACGTAATCAAGATGGAAACTTCTTTCACGAAGGAAAGGATAATGAAGTTGGATATGATGCTCCCCACTCTCATCATGTTCATCTCAATACCTTCTTAGCATGCACTTCCAGAAGTGATGAGTGTCGATCTTGTTAGAGAGCTAGATGCCTATCAGAATCCAAATCCAATATACTTTCATGGTGCCATATTAGAAATTTCATTATAATATCAAAAATTCCACTCAATTTATTAAATTTATTGTGGCTTGTGTGATACAGTAATTTTAAAAGATCCAGAAGTGCCAGAAAGTATCAGAAATTTAAAATTTTCGGTAAGTGCAAAAATACGGAAATTTAAAATTTCCGATAGTAATGAATGTTTTTTTTTGTTTGTATTTTTTATAATTTCTTCTTGAATAATTTAAAAGGTAAAATAGCTAACCGACTTAATAGATAAATAGAATAACTATCAAACATATATGCATGAAAAACAAATTACAATCAGTTCCTACACAAATGTTTGAAATGTCTGAAGCATCTCACATATGTTGATTCTCATGCTTTTAAGTCATTAGTACAATTTTGTCTTCAACGAACAATGACGGAGGTAATCGCAATCGTGTTTCAATCTTACATGAACCCAATGATTATTGTTGACAAAACCAATAACAATGATTATATGCCTACTTGAGTGGAGCATTGATTAGTGAAAAAATGTGATGTTGAAATTCCTGTAAATGAAAACAAGTACAATATTGTATCTTGAAGCAATCATGTAACCCATATTAGGAATCAACATCCGTTTTTCCTATCTTGCACATCCAAGTGTTCTACTTGTAACGAATTCCTAACCGTAGAGATAGTGTCATTGAACAACTTGAAAAATAATTGAACATGTTGATGGACTAGAGAATCTAACTTCTTTCAAACAAAGTCCATAAATCTTTCTCTCATCCTAATAAAGATGAAATACAACGAAACCACATTTTCTATCATTCACAAAATCAAGACGTGTCTAGAAGATATCACTACAATATTCGAATCCCGATTATTTATACTTTAACACATGTATTTCTCTTGGTGAATTAGGATCAATAACATTTTCATTTTTTCATTGCACCTGCTTCTCAATATGTATGTTGCTCTAGCTTTATATACATGGGTAATACCGTGAGGTTTTCGGATCTTTGTCTTAAAAAGCAAAATGATGTGCCTTGGTGCCATATTGTACTTTGTCATGTCATTCACAAACTTTCTTTAATGATCTTTTAGACGTGACAATATGTCACGACCTTCCAAATCTGGTCTAGTCTATGATTGTGCATACCATATTGAATATGGCAAAGTAGTCGATATTTCAATATCGCCTACTTTGCCATATTTCAATAATTCTTGGGACTGCTGGAATTAGAGATTAAATCTACGAGGATCTCTAATTCTTCTTGGGGACCTGCGGAATGGGTATGAGACAAATATTTCCCCTTGTCGGGGATCGGGGGGAAGCATCATCCGCACTCTGCCTCGTTGACATCCCTAGGACCCACTGACACCTCCCTCTTGATTGAGCATGAGGCTTTGAACTTAGGAATCATTGAAAGGGACAGTCCTGAGGCGGTAGTCATTGTATAGAGGAAGGTTAAAGAAGCATCGAGTGTGGCGGGATACAAGAGGCAAAGGAGGGGTCAAGGGTTAAGATTAGGCATACGCAGTAAACTATGCCTTTTTTTATTTACCGATGTAATCATTTTACATTCCGTGCTTTTTGAACAATTTATGTTTTTTTTTCTGAATAATTCTTTATTATGCCCGTATCATTTTCCGTTTGCGTGTTTATTGACGTTTTAACCGAATTACGTGTCAAATCTTTGTGTTTATTACCTACATTACTATTTATTAAAACCATATATATATATATATATATATATATATATTTGAATCCATCAGAAGTCACATTATTAATACTTATATTCCCAAAATTGGTGCTTCATCAAATAGAGCTTCTTTATCCAACGTATGAGGTCGCTGAAAGTGGGAAAGTCTTTACATAGCCATCACCATGTGTGCAAGACAGCAAGAGTTAACCGCAAAATTATACCTAGTTCACCTATGAGAATTCCTGGTCAAAGACAACAAACAAAAGGAGTAGTAACCTATTAAGACTTATTTACATAAAAAAAAAATACATGTTGCACTTCTTTTCTTCAACGATCAAAGTTTACAGAGATATTGCCCCACCTTCTACATTTGTATCAATCATACTAAAATAAAAAGAGCTATCTAAGGATTTCAATACTTCATTAACTCCTTAAAGATGAGGTTGCAAGTTGGAACTTTGAAAGAAGATCCTTCAAAGTAAGCACATGATTTGTTCGACCTGTGTCTTCGTTATACCGCAGGGATTTAGTTTCACCCTCAGCAGAACCACTCAAACGTGCATATCCAGGCTCATTAAAATAAGGCTGTGTATTCAAGATTAGACCTTGAATGGAGACCAGGACCTGCAAAATTGTTGAAACACCTGGGAGCCACTTCTCATTCTTATTGCCCGACCAGTGTTAAGTAGACTAAGGCACACCTTGCCACAATTATATAAATTGGTTGAGCCAAGTCCACCAGAGTGATAGTAGACTTGCATTGAAAATGTCCCTGAGTCGACTTCAAATTAAAGGTTTAAAATGGTGTACATAATAATACTAAATGGTGTACATAATAATATCTGCAAGTCGATGCAGAACCTCAACAACATACCTGAGGTACATTGGGAAAGCCACTTGGAAAGGAAACATCAAAAAGAAAAGGCCATCATGATAAGGAGTTCCTCTGCTCCAATAATCACACCCTCAACAGATCTATTCTTGATTCATAAACTCGACAAATATTGAATCTAATAGAAATAAAAAGAATGTCAAAGAAACAGCTAGAGATTGTACAAAAACTCGTGACGGTTGCTCATTATGATATTGAAAACACAATTTACAATTTTACTGATTTTCAAACCTCCACTTCGTAACAAGTATCTATCTCTACCAAGCAAAACAAAGACAACAAACTATTTTATAAGGTTGTAAACTTAATAAATGCAGCCAAACTAATGGACGTGTTGGGTTTGACAAAAGAAACACAAAAAGTGCTATAAGGAAAATGTTACACCAATGCGAGATGTAAATCGAACATTTACGGTAAATCCTTCTCCAATAACTTCCATTCTTCCGAATTCTTTTCACCCAATTCTTTGAATGTCGTTCAGAAACAAATTAATGGTTAAACAATATAATTAAGATTAAAACGGAATAAAATACATTTAAAAATTTACCGTGTCGTGGAAGAATTGTTGCGAACATAGTGATGGTCCAAGTGTCGTCAATAGTGTCAAATTGCTTAAAGTTTCAAATTTCTCAAGAATTTCCTCTCGGCTTTATCGATATGGTCACAACAAGATTATCGCTATTGTGCCATTATTTCCATCTCTTGCAGATTGTGAACCCAAGGGTTATTGAACATTTGCTCGTGTGGTAGGAAGAGGAACAAATGGATTGAAAAACCTTGATAAGGTGTATAATTTGGAAATGGATTAAAATGAGAAGAATTCAACCAAGGATTTGCAAATTCATATGGAAAATGAAATGATCCATTTAGTCCATAAAAATTTGAATGATGTGAACGATATTTCCCCAAAGCTTTCTTTGCACTTTCAAGTAGTTTCCAATGAGGTGAACCGCCTACATGTGGCGCCTTCATGACCCCGAGTTGTCTCTGAGCCATGGTTAGTTGAAGAACCAAAATAATAAGGCTTCTTTTACCGTAAGCTCCCAAAGACAAACTAGATGTAGATGACTCTACTCCTAATGCCAACTTTAACTTCTCCTTCAGTGGCATCAATTATTTTCTTACTAGAGTCAAGTTGAGAAAATAATTGAGAAGATAAATGAATTTGCTCACTAGAACTACCTCCACGCAGTCCTTGGGTTTCGTGCTTAATAGGCTCAAATGACCATGAAGGCGGAAATAAGCCATTAACTTGAGAATTTTTAGAATCGATCATGGAATATGAAAGCTAGGATAGAATAAACTACTTTCAGAACTTAGAACTTGGATCATGTTCGCTCAACCAAGGAACAGTGCCTCAATACCGGAGGTATGTTTGCATTGTCAAAATGCTCCCGTAGTAAAGCATAATTATCTACATCCATATAATCATCCTAATTAAATCACGAAGCCATCATCATCATCATCATGCGAGTGGTCGACTCATCCCCATCAATGTTGATTAATTTATTTGATACGTATATAACCATTGGAAGACTCTACCCATCGCTTGGTCCGATTTGTCAATCACGGTGGATAATATTGATTATCAAGTCTTCCGAAAATGGTTTCAAGAGAATTTTAGTCATTGTTAACGTTAGAGACAATAATATCAATCACTACAAGAAAGAAGTCTTATTCACAAACCATAGTTTGATGATCACCATAACCGTTGTGAACAGTTCACTATCTTCCCATATTATTCTCAGAATTTTTCAGAATTAACTCTAAATCTGAGTCATCATCGTTGTCGATGTCAATCACATCCCGGAAAATGACCTACGTAAGAAAAATATTGTTGTGATCAAGGTAGTCGAATCGAGATCCTACATTAGATCGGGAGGGTCACAAGATCGTGAACCGGAGGATAGTAAGATCCGTCAATTTTACAAAGTTATATATATTGCATATATATTCATTAATATGCATATAAAAGAGATATATGAGAGAAAAAAAAAAAGCTAACATGTTTTGTGTAATGTTTAGTAATATCGTATGATAGAATAAAAACCCGAATAATTATATTTAAAGTAGTGAGAGAGGCGAAAAGAATGAAAAGAAACCACTATCGAATAAATGATTAGGTCAGTATTGGGAACGGATTCATGGTTGTACTTGGAAAAATTTATAAAAATTAATAGCATTAAGTAGGTATTATGGGAAGGTAGAAACGCAGTGTTTCTATGCTTTGACGTAAATCCCGATCCTACCAAAATACGATTTTTCCCCTAAGAATGAATCGTCAGCTTAGCGAAATCGTAGAATCGACGATCCTATGAGCAGGATGGCGATTCGACTACCATGGTTGTGATATCCAAGAAAATAATGATATAGAGAAACCATTAAATCTTAGAAAAACAAAAGTGCAAGGCAAGTTAGAACTAAGAGCACAGGTGTGCTTTAGATGTGTAAGTAAAGGACATAAATGATATAATCAAATCGATGTCAATTTGAATATCGGTAGTGTGACAGAAAAACTATGGAAACCTAATTTGAAGTGATGCAATTTCCTTGACCCTGTTAACCAAAGTTAGCATCGATACATTTCACGCACATAAAAGTGGCATTGACTGCTGATAATTTGTCATCAACAAAACAATCAGATCAATCGGTCGGGGGATGAAAATCCTCCTATGTATAATGAGGAAATAACAAAGTATCATAGCATACAAAGCATGAACGTGGTTGTGTTGGTGGAGTGATAACACAGTCGTGAATTCAAGTCCCTCAGTAATATTTACAATTTCAAAAATCCGCGAAAGGAATCAAAAGTTAAGAAGTAAACCTAAAATAGAACAGAGAATAGCGATGAACGATACCGATAGCGATACCTCTTTGTGCGGGTTGTTAGTGGGCGGTGGCGGTGGAATCTCGATCACGTCGGGGTCCATGAAGTCGTGAGAAGTCCTCCCGTGAGATAGCAAAGCAAAAGAGTGAGTGATTGTTTTCAATTACAAGAAAATGAAAAAGTAAACCGAAACGAGAAAGAGAAACCGACGAGTTGGAAGTCTGGAATGAATGTTCGAGAAGCGACATCGGCGGCTCAATCGATCGAATTGTTGAGAAAATGCGAATGCAATGTCGTGATGAAAGAGTGAATATGTTTCTTGTGATACTACCGCCTTCGCGCTTGTGAGTTGTGACGAAGATCAATATGGATTAACACTGCACCGTGTTTTTTACTTCTCACATACCTTTATATCTAAAAAAGACACATTTTTGTAGTGATTTACTTTTTTGCCACTACTGTTTTTGGAAGGAAGAGTGATGGAATCTCATATCTTTTTCCTCTTTTTACTATTTTCTATGCGGTCGGTTTTATTTCCATTTCCACTCCAACTAAATATTTTATTTAAACAATCAAACAAAACTGTACTGAGACATTTAATATAAAAATTGTAATCAAATATATTTAGATACAAATATAAATTTTAATTGTATTAAATAATTATAAAAATCTATAAAATAAAAAATAAAAAAGGAAAATTATGATGTTGAACATAAAAATAATTATTGATTAAGATAAAATATGGATTGAGTTGATAATCACCTGAGAATGGATTTACTATTTTATCCTAGATTTTAATATTAACATATAATACTCATTTTTCAAATATTAATAATTGGTTTTTAATACTATCAAATTAAAAAGAATCTAACTACAATAAACTACTTATATACTACCTCGGTTTTGATTATTTTGTTATAAGTTATTTTTTATTTTTCACACATATTAAAAAATAATTATTATATAAAAATAAAAAATTTTAAAAGTTTTTGTAAAATTGTCATTTAATATTTGAAAGATAAATTTATATAATTAAAATAAAAAAAATAATAAATATTTAATTATTCATTAAAATTATAATATAATAAAAAAATATTATTAATTATTCATTAAAATTATAAGGCAGCTTATTTATATTGTGATTTTTTTTCCCAAAAGCGAGTTATAACAAAAAGCGGAGAGAATATATCATTTGGCAAGTCTTATAGTTTTCATTCAATTGGTAACTATGCCTAATATTAAGATAGAATGAAAATTATAGTCATAATGCAAAACACTACATATATAACTAAAATAATTGTTTTAATTTCATGAAAGTAAGATAAAAATCAATTTATGTTGAAAATTAAGTATTTACTATCAAATGGGAATATTAAAATTAGAACAATTAAGTTTTTTTTCTCGGTTAATAATAGATATCAAAATTTAATATTTATTAGTATTTTAAATTTTTGAAGTAATATGTAGAAAATTATACTCATTTTATATCTATTTATAACGGTCAAAATTTTACATATCTATCTAGGAGTGTTCAAAACCAAACTAACCCAATAGAAAACCGCAAAATCAAACCAAATCAAACCGAAACCGCAAAAAACCGCATTTGATTCGGATTAGTTTGGGTCATTTTTAACAAAACCGCATGGTTTGGTTCGATTTGCGGTTTGTATTTTACAAACCGAACCAAACCGCATTATGTTACAACTTAAATTTTACTTAACTCGCATCTAACCCAAACCTAAATCTATTATACATTAGCCTTATGATTACAGACAATTTTCTCATCTTTACAGTTATGATTTCATTTTCAATCTTCTTAAATATCTCATAACATTATCACTTCATCTTCACCACTTACATCTTGCCTCTTCTTATCTAATATCTACTCTCTTATATTGTTTCCTTTGCACGTTCTTATTTTTTATGCAATTTTTCTCTCTTTCAATTTCATTTTATCGCACATCTTTATCTCTAATCTCTCCTCTCTTATGTTCTTTCTTTTTCATCTTCACTAATTTCTCATCTCTTCTATTTTTTTTTTGTTTTATTATAATATTTTTTATATTGTTTTATGCTATTATTTTATGTTTATTATTTCATCTTTGTCTAATCTAACTTTTGCATATTAAATGAGAAGTTATTGTCCAAATATGATTAGTTTTTTGGTTATAATTTAGTAGTGTATCATGTATGAATAATCAAATACAAAGTTATGTTGTCATATATATGTGAATGTATGACTCAACAAATTATTTGTAAAAAACCGAACCAACCGCACCGAACCAAACCGCATTGGTTTGGTTTGGTTTTTTTTCTAAAAGTCAACCGAACCAAACCAAACCGCATGCCTTTTTCTCTCGCGGTTCGGATGATTTTTTGCGTCAAAACCGCCCAAACTGCACCGCGAACACCCCTATATCTACTCTACCTATAAAAGCATCTCAAATAGTACATGTCATCGTGTATATAAATTTGAATTGTTTGAATTTACCCTAAATGTGTTTGAAATATTGAATAATTAATAGTGAAGTTATATTAAAATAATATTAAAATTAAATACAATGAATATAACTAGTTTAATGCATTCTAATCAGATGCGAGTAAAATAGCATGCATACATATAAAAGATGTTACACGTCGTTTTTCACACAATAGACAACCAACAATACAATTTCAACATACACATATTTAAACTTCATGCTTCATCAAATTATGTATATCACAACGGAATACTTCTTTTCTCCGATAATATCAATGATTATATCTCATACTATAATCATAGAACAACATAACAATAGATTCATAACATAATCAAGTCATATGAATCCAAACATCGGCACCAAGGCCACATCACATGTTATCTCAACATACAAATCAAATTAAATGAAAGTACATAACAATATCTCATAGCAAACATGATTTCAAATAACTCTCATGTTACATGATCAGAGAAATGACTCACTACCTAAGTAACACGAATAAACTAAACTAAATTCTTCAACTAGTCTCGTGCGAAGCACCACTATCCTCGAAACCTGCACGATGTCGCATAGAACATCACATACAATAAAAGGGTGATAATTCACATCATTGTGAATACATATAATATAAACAATGTATATAACACACCTACACTATTGTACCCCAATTTTTGCCCCTGAGACTCTCTAATATCTCATGCCATTGCATTGCACAAAGATCACAAATTAGGTCTCTCTCTGTTATCTTTGGGGTTGCCCTTGAAAGATCACCAAACACCTTGAATGTGTATGATTTTGTGTATAATGATTGACACTTGACTAATCATGATGTGTATATCACTTTCTCTCTAGATGTTGTGATGTAGGTGGATGATGCAAAAGTTTCTTATTCAATAGGTCTATAGGTTCATGAGTTTATTTCCATGCCTTCTCTCATTAACTCTCAGTGTTTTGAAATGTTTGTTCTTATTATGGGCTTCTCTTGTCATCTATTATGGTCTATCATCTTGAGTTTATGCTCCATATGTGATAAAGATCATCAAAGTTGAAGAATTCTCCATGTCATGGTCATTTATCTTGAAATTAGGGTTTTGGGCTTTTGAGGATCATATCTTGGTGTTTGTGTGAAGTTTGTGGATGATTCCAAATCCATTGGGCTCTTAAAAGGACTTATAACATGTATATTAATTGGTCCAAGGATGTTAATTGATGAAAATATTGTTTTAAGGATCATTGATTGCAAGCTCTATAAATTGATACTTCATCTATCTTGTATGACTTCAAAAGATCATAACTTGGTCATCCCTTGTCTCCTTGAGCTCATTATTTTTCACAATGAACCTAAGGATGTCTAATACAACTTAGTTCAATTGGTAGGAAGAGAAAATGCTTGAAAATTTGCCTAAGAAGTCAAAAGATTATAAGTCATTGATGGGTTTCTCAATTTTTTATCAATCAACTTTAAGAGATCATATCTTGATCATCATTTATCACCTTGAGGTCATTATTTTTGCACAATATTCTTGAAGATGTGTACTTTATCCCCATTTGTGTTTCAAATCTTGAAGATGTTTGGAAATTTCTTGAAGAGACCAAAATATTATAGGTCATTTCATGATTTTTCATCAACTTCACAAGACCATAACTCTCTCAATTTTTGTAGTTTTTGAGTGGTTCTTTTTGCAAAATTCTCTTTTAGAGGTCTACTCTATATCATGTTTGATGGCCAAAAGCAAATTTTGAGTGAAAAAACATGATTGAAGGCAAAACATTACAGGTCATTTTTTAGAAGGCATGGCATGCTTGACCAAGGCCTGGCCTGATTTTTCAGTGTTTTTCCTCGAATCCTAAAGGATATATCTCTCAGCTCAAGTACCCATTAGAGATGATTCTTTTTGCATTGTGTTATACTCTTTGAAGACTTCATTTGACTCAAGGAAGATTGGAAAACGCACGAGGGAATTTGATTTGGCCTCAGTGCAAAGTTTGTGCCAAAATCTATTTCGCGCTCACCATCAGTTTGTGCATTTGCGCTATAATTCACTTTTTCAGCCAACATAAGTCTTGCTTTCGTGACTAATCATTATAAACTTTCCATGATTAATTAGCACATCAAAACACATGAAATGGTTGAGTTTTGAGCAGTTGAAGTCATGTTTCCTTCATGAACACGGGTGTGCACGATTTCGCTCCAAATTGCACCATTCACCCTCTCTTTTATCACCATTCACTTCCCTATAAATAGAGTACCATGTTAGACGATGTGACGGATCTAGAAGGGGGGGTTGAATAGGTCCCTTTGAAAATGTTGCGCTTTTTGTAAAATTGTTTTTATCAGAGAGCGATAGCCCTGAATCTAATCATCTAAACTTTACGTATTGGAAAGATCGGATATGCGAACCGATTTGATGAAAATGATGAGAATAGAATCACAATTAAAATTGAATATGATGAGTCGCTTTAGCAAGTTTAATAAGGTGTAAGTTATTACCAATTAGTTGCGGAGCAAATAAAGCAATTTTGTGAGTTGTAAATTCATCAAACACTTTGTGTACGTACTACACAAGGTTTGGTTATACTCAAATTGTAGTGATTATAGCAATTCAAATGAATGTTATATGTGTTGTAAAATTTAGTTTGTCACTACAATTATTTTGTATGAATGAGAAAAATTGATAACTCACAAATTAAAGCAAATAGAAATAAAATGCGGAAAACTAAAATGGACACAGTATTTGTTAAGGCAGTTCACCCTGTCGTCCTCGCGTGGGCTACTCTTCCCCCAATTCTAGAATCTAGAATTAGGATTATGAAATTAATTTTGCAAAGTTTGTAAGAGAAAATACAATCACCACAATTCAAAGTCACTTGATGAATCTTATATGTTGCACTCCTCTTCCCTTGATTCTAGATGAATCAAGTATGCCAAATCTTGAACAAAATCTCCTTCTACCTTGAATGATTTTGAACCCTAAAAATTGGCCCCAAATCCTTCTTCACAATCCTCCGGTTACCGCTACTCGATTGAACAACTCACATTCTTCAAATCCCTTATCTCGACTGAATTCAATGAAGCAAAGACTTGTGATAAAAAAAAAACCCAATTTTGGAGGAGAAAGCCCAAATGGTTTTATTCAAGAAAAAATCCACAAAGATTTCTACCCAAATCTGAAAATTGCACTTTCAATTCAGACGTTATCAACTAAATCCCAAATACTTGATCAACAAAAATGATTGTGTGTAGTTGATGATGTTTGATGAGAGGTTGAAGATGAAGAGAGCTCTTGTGTCTATCTTTAAATTTTTCTTGTTGTCTCAAAAAATAGAAGCCAAAAATATATATAAGTGATTCCCATGATGTAACAACATAGCAGAAAAAATGAGAAAAATCAGCGATGAGCCGACTCATGCAGGATGAGCAGAAGGCATGCGCCTTCCCGAGCGTGTGAGGGTGAGAGTTGTAACACCTCAATATTACCCAAGGTTTTATATGCAAAAATCAGAGTAAATTAAAATTTCATAAATTCAATACTGAGGCATCACACCTTCAAAACCAAATCACTTTAAACAGTTTGCTTTAAAGTATAAATCTCGGATACATAGCATCGTCGGAAAACATAAAGTGATTCATAAAAATCAAAACATCTCTTTATTAAACCTCCTTAACCAATCATATTTTCATAAAGTATGATTCTTATTTACAAAAGGAAAAACAACAAAAGAACAACAACAAGACAACATAATTATTCCCCCTGTGTGCTACGTATCAGAGTGACACCGACTCGACTAATAGCAGCTATAAACTCCGTCTTCATAATCTGCACGTTACCAATATAAAGCTAACGGCGAAACAAGTAAAGGGTGAGATACTCCAAAACATATAATTAAAGGCATGATAACATATATATATATATATATATATATATATATATATATATATATATATATATATATATATATATATATATATATATATATATATATATATATATATATATAGTATTTGGAATCATAAAAGATATAGATTAAAAAGTGCATTCCAACACATAACCAAAACTCACTTACTCCAATCGTCATTCTAATGTGTATAATCTACACTTTATCGTCATAACCTCATCGACATAAATCATCACAACAACACATAAATGTTCGCTACCACGAAATCATCACAAGTCAATACGTCACTAATCAACACGACAATCATAGACGACAACATCAAACAACAACATCAAACAACAACATCAAACAATGCTAATAACATAAGCAACATGAATAAAACCATCACAAATTGGCTAAAGCCCATCGTCACAAACATCATCACATCATATTTGCATTAAGCATTTCATCAAGGTTAAATCATCGCAAAACTCATCATTTATATTCATCGCATAGTTATCATGAAATTACCAAGTCATATTCATTTCATGTTCATCATAAAGATTATCACCAAACAAAGCATCATATATCATCGCAATTCAACATCATCCATCAATTAAAAATCCAACGCCAAACAACTCAAACATAAACATAATCGACTCCATGAGACACGACTATGTTATGCATGTGGTACCTGTCGCTTTGTCCATAATTAGGAACACTTGGCATAAAAGTCCATCGTCGCATGGCATAAAAGCCCTTGTCGCCAATGCAATGTATGTGACTCGACAATAAAACAACACATCATCCTCGCTCATCAAGATTGGCATAAAGCCCACATCGCCATAATTTATCCACATCAAGATAAATATATCATCGCATCATATTTACATTATGCAAAACATCACCAATAATTCATCATCATCAAAAATCATGCATTCACAAATCGGAAGCATTTATTAACAACATCAATATATGTTGGAGTAAGCTCTAATAGCCAATCAATATTGGCTTAATATGCTTTTGTATCATGACTTTGATATATGTTATTTGTTAATACATATAATCGTTAGGCCTCATATTTATTATGTTATTTGTATATGACATAATAAAGTCCTTAGAGTAATTAGTCTATTAATGATCTATTAAGTGTGACTTAATTGTGAGAGCTCATTAAACATAAGGACATTATTCTTAAAGTATCCGTAGTCAAGCTTTACTGTCAAATAGGACAACAAGAACATAGAGACTATTACGTGAGTAGACTGATGACTGTATCTCACAAGTCATGGATATGAGATATCAATTCTTCACGTAGGTATAAATATTAGGAGTAATATTTATACTGGATTAACCCACCATGAGAATACTATATAGTTTGTTATGTGAGTGTCATAAGTTATTCTCATAGTGATAGTGGTGTATACCACCCTTCGACCTGAAACCACTATGGACCCTAGATGTGGAGTCGAGTACTTTATTTCCAATCAAACGTTGTCTGTAGCAAGATGACCATAAAGATGGTTGATGGGTACTTTATAAATAATGCTGAGGGACATGAGTGACCTAGATGGAATTTTCCCCTCCTACATATACGGGAGTAATATCTGTGGGCCCCTTGATAGAGTATGATTGTAAAATGCATGGTCGTGCTCAAATAAGTCAATATGAGATATTGGGCTTATTTGTTGTTATCAGGAATACTCGGGGATCAAGGAATAAAATATTGAACTATACGAGGGTGACACATTCTATGCCTTGTGTTCAATATAGATATAAGGGCAAAAGGATAATTATACACATAATCATTATCACATAAAGGTTATGTCAGATCACTTGACATTCTCGTTACTTGGGTAACAATGATGTGTTGCTAGATACCGCTTGTAACACCCCATCTAAATACCCCGAATATATTAATTGAATTAATATCTAAATCATCTTTAATCAGAGTTAACACGGTATAATGAGGGATGTCACAATTAATAAACAAAGTAAACCTTCATTCAAACAGTAGCCATGCTACACTGAGGATCAACATCTTCAAAATAATTCAATATAGATAAGACCATGTCTTACACAGCGGAAAACATCATAACCAAAAACGGAATAATTCCATCATTATTATTCCCAACAAAGTTTTAAATAAATAATAAACCAATATCTAATTCCTCATCTAACATTCCCCAGTGTTACAATCTAATCAGAGCATGACACTGACTCGCAGACTAAACGATAAGCTCTAGAGCCATCCTCACCGACTCCTCAGCTGCTATCTTTAATCTGAAATGGTAAGTAAGGGTGAGACTTCTCATAATTAAAGCATATTATAAGCTTCTCAATTAACAATATATTTCAAGCATATTAATTCACCCATTTCAACATAATTTCATATTCAATACACATTCACAACCATATAATCATCATGCATAACCATCATCAATCAGAGAATAGTAACACTGGAAGGCATCCTAACATGTTACTATTCCACACAATAAAAATGCAGACTCAATGCATGCGGTACCGACTTCGTGACCAAGTCACCCAACACTGATCCATCATCAACCGGATACAATAACCATCGATTCGCCCAGACACCACTGAGTCAAGAATCCAGCCTAACCACCCATCCTCACTGCATCGGTTATGGCAATCCAAGTCAAATTCGCACAATGGGAATTAACTTCACCAAACAATGCATATGCACGCACATCACTAGCATGCAACATCAATCAGTCTATGTTATACATTCATTTAACATAACTGAACCTCAACAATCAACATGATATATCAACTAATCATGCATACCTCAACATCAGCATAAACATGCAAACCAATCAACATGATATATCAACCAATCATGCATACATCAACACAGGTTATGACCACATCAGACATCATAAAACCTCATCAACCACAACATGATATAATCACCTATCATGAAACAATTCATCACAAAGCATAAATATGCCAAACACTTACCCTTCAATCGGTAAGACTATCACCAATATATATCACAACAACTAACTAAATGTACCATCGCATATACAACACCAACAAACACATGATATAAATACAATCATGAATACACCAATCATCATAAACCGAATCAAAACCCAAAAACATGATATTCCAACCATCATGCATATGAACAACAACAGCATAACACGCTTTACATTCACTCAGTATTAATATATCCATCACCATAGAATCTCTACTGCATACAACTCAATATGCGTCGGTCAAAAGTCACCTATTTCGGAATTTGGCCCATTTTCAAAATAATTTCAAGTTTTGGAAAATATTTTCATTTCATAAAATAGAGCATTAAATTTAGGAAATAACGTCCAAAACGGCGCTCAAAACGGACTTACGGTTTGAAAGTTATGAATTTTTGAAGTTTTGAAAAATTGGAAAAATGCACCTGGAACCCGGTTCCTACCCAGAACGGAACCGGTTCCTGGAAGTTAAAAATGCCCCGTCCCTGATTTTTGAATGGGGAACCGGTTCCGTCATATACAGGAACCGGTTCCTGAGTTTATTTTTCAGGTTTTTGCCAATTTTTCAACGTGGAACCCGGTTCCTACCGACGGAACCGGTTCCTACGTACTAAAAAGTGATTTTCTACATTTTTGACAGCATTCATCCATTTTTACTCAAACCCATTTTTACCCATACAAATTCCATCATTGGAAACACCAAAATACATCATTTTGCATCCTCTAACACATCAAACAACCTATTTCCATCATCTAATTTCATCCACTGACACTCTAATCATATCCATTCATATTCTGACACAATTAGACTCAATCTGACACCATTAGGGACACATTCATGGAACCCTAGAATTTCACAATTTCAAATTCCTACATGCTATGACTTATATCATCAACATCAAAACCTATAATAAGCTATAATCAGTTGAAATCACCCCTTACCTTGTGGGTTCTTCGATTTCTGACGCTCCTAGGTCTTTTTCCTCCTTTCCTTCTCTTCTCACTTCACGTATTCTTGTTTCTCCAAAAATGATTCTATTTTTCCTTCTTTTCCTTATTCTATTCCTTTTATTCCTCTTATTCCTTTTAATCATAAATTAAATAAATCAATAAATGTGAGTAGAGTCTTTTACTCCTCACACCCCACTTACTCCACATACATCCAATAAATCCATAATTAATCTCAATAATTCAATATATTAAATAAACTATGCTCTCAATTAATTTAATAATTAAAATCATAATTATTTAATTACCGAATTATTTTCGGGGTGTCACAACTCTCCCCCACTAAAAGAGTTTTCGTCCTCGAAAACATAACCTCGACGAACAGTTCGGAATATGAGTCCTTCATCTGACTCTCCAGTTCCCATGTAACATTTCCATCAGCAGGTCCTCCCCAGCCACTCTTACCAATGCAATCTCTTTGCCTCGCAACCGTTTCAACTCTTTCTGATCAAAGAGATATTTCAGGCTCTTATGATCTCTAATACCTCAAATCGAGAACCATATAAATAATGCCTCCCCAACTTCAAAACAAATACAACAGCTGCCAACTCTAAATTATGAGTCGGATAACTCCTTTCATGCACTTTCAATTGTCGTGAGGCATAAGCCACAACCTGCTTATCTTGCATCGACACACCACCTAATCCCATTAATGATGCATCACGGTACACCACAAAAGACTTAGTCGGATTCGGCAAAATGAAGATCGGAGCACTAGTCAACCTCCTCTTCGGCTCTTGAAATCCTTCCTTCCAACTATCACGTCATGTTTGACATCATTTCCAATATCACTAACAAATATCCTTCTTATTCAACCACTAGAATCCCACACGATCCATTGCTATCGCGTTAAGAATGCATCAGCTCAGCTCCTTACCCCCTTCACTCTAAGATACATGATTTATCACTTCATTACACTGCAACACAATTCTAAGAACCTCCACATAACCGCAATGTCCACAACATTTATACACAATGCTAGTACTACAAGGCTACGCTCCAACGATCGAGCTTGTAAATTAATACATCTATTATAATGGACGTAACACCAATAAGACATAGAACCCTTCACCTAACAATTCTATTCTGAAATTTCTAATAGTTTCATAAACTCCACACCTTCTAACGTTTAATTTGTGACTTCCAAAAATCATACTCGCATAACAAAGTGCATCACATTACGCCACGCTGACTCGATTATTTACCTTAAGTCATTATCTTCATTTGATTCTCATCAACTACCGACTCTACAAGTTTCATATTTATCTTTAGACTCTCTTTAGTATCTACCAGAAAATCATTGTCCACCATTTTACATTTTAAACCTTCCACTCTGCGGTTTCAACTCGTATACACACTCAAGTCTCCGACCTGAGGAATAATTTCCAAGTCTTATTCATAGCCCTTTCCTCTTAGTTTCATACGAACTCTATCCTCTCAATAGAACATCGCCCACCTCACACACTATCAAGCTTGCAGGATGAGTCTATTCAATCCAACACGATCCCGTCTATTATCAACAAGAGATTAAGGGTGATCAGTTCCTCAATTTGTCAATAGGTAGCCGGCAATCACAATGGAGTATAATCCACCGTACCAAACTATAATAGCGTTCCTTTAGAACTCGTGCTCGAAGTCACCCAAGCACCATGGTTCATAATCTTCCTTTAAGGTTTACGACTTCTTCCACACTTATTCCTCATCTGATATCGACGACGAGATACCATCGATCAAACAATTTACATAATCTCCTTCACCCTCACTTAGCATCATACAAATGTTAAGTATTTTCCCCTTCATGGGATGCTAACATACCAAATATACCATAACTCATTTTGTCCCCATTTGAAGTCCTTATCCATGCGGAGAACTTTAACGACATTCACAACTCTTAGTTCCCTTTAAATCTCATAACATCTAGGATCCATATATGTTCAGTCTGAACCTTATTTCAAATGTAATCTCGGTAATACATCTCATCATATGATCGGTAAAAGAAACTTCCAACATTTTCTTAACACATGTCAATATTTGACATCTTAAACATGATTGCATTTCCTATCGAATTTATTTTTCCTCTAATATCACTTATCTTTCCTCAGAAGCTAACGTCACTTATTCATCCTCAATCGACATAAGTTGCATCTCTAATACTTTCGCATTCTTACTAATACCAACATCTCATTCATTAATAATATATCATTCTTGATCTCGCCTCAAATAAACTGCGACTGTTACTGGTTATATCCATAAAATCTTCCAATACCCGCAACAAATTTTGAACTTTCCCACTACAACACTACATCAGCCTCAGATGGGTCTACCGCATTACCGCCACTTGAGATAACATGATAAAGAAAACTCACATCCTTATACCGTAATCTACACCATGAAAACTTAACAAAATTCTACTCCCTTTCGAAGTTGGAATTCACCTCACAACATTCAACATACCTATACCGAGTTTTAGAAGCTTACCTCTAACTATCTTCATCCTTAACCTGACCACGAAGGTAAGTTAACCGAAATTCGACTTTACTGAAGGCATACTTTCCAACCAATTGATCCATCAATTCACCAACAATTTGAAATAGATATTTAGTCTTAATCACCACTTAAATCAGTTATCAGAAATCCACACGCAATTCATGCTATTTTCTTTCTCCTTGACTAAGGAAATTAGATCTCCCCAAACAATACACTTGGTTTTACAAATCTATTTCACTGCGCATCTTCCAATAGCTTCTTCAATTCTCTCAACTCAAAAGTTGACATCTTGCGTGGTGTCATAGAAATAAGTTTTGTACCAAGAACAACATCAACAACAACTCCGATTCTCCTCAAACATCACTTCATGATAAATAAATTACTTCCAGGTGCTGGGACCATTTTTAAAACAAAGCTCATCACATTATCTTTCCAACGCTTCAAACAGCACCCAAATCAGACATCCAAAACTCAAGTTATGAATTTTACAAGTTTCCTACAAAATTTGAGATCCTAACTTCAACATACCGCAACACACATCATTTCCCATGATCGCTTGCGTCAAGTTACAATTCCAATAACCAATTCACACAAATTCATACTTTATATCAACCATCGACACAATCAATCTTTTCAAGGACACAAAGAAGTAACTCACACAGACAGCTCCACAATCAACTGGAAGTGTTACAACATTCCCACCACACCAGCTTCATCTTCTCAAGGTCATTCTTCTTAATTACCAAATATCTTCTAGGCCAAGAATATGCATCGACTCATCATAACGCTTCATAATCACTTGGTTTAACTTCAAACATTCAACCCAAGGATGACCTCAAGCTAATCCAACATCTTGCTCAGACGATGAGTCACTATTATTCCCAGGGAAACGTCAGAACTCACACTCCAAATGGAACATCATTATCCATAACATCGTCCTCCACTCCCAGTGATGCGAACAACACAAGTACTTAATTGTTACCACTTAAGAGAACCTTATCTGACCATCATACTGAATTCTCGAATTCGTAATCCCTCCGGATTCGGGAAAACTACGCAGTCAATTCAACATCTACACTCATGTAACCAATAGCACATCGATCCAACTCTTCACACCAGAACATCTCAGAGAAGCAAAGTTTCTCCCCCACTTGCTTCCAAACCACCCCTGCAACTAGGTAACCAGGAAAAAAGCGATCGAGTTGTTTCACACACATGTCGATATGTATGAGTAATGACATTAAGACACTGGTCACAACGACCGACTATGCTCTGATACCACTATTGTAACACCCCATCTAAATACCCCGAATATATTAATTGAATTAATATCTAAATCATCTTTAATCAGAGTTAACACGGTATAATGAGGGATGTCACAATTAATAAACAAAGTAAACCTTCATTCAAACAGTAGCCATGCTACACTGAAGATCAACATCTTCAAAATAATTCAATATAGATAAGACCATGTCTTACACAGCGGAAAACATCATAACCAAAAACGGAATAATTCCATCATTATTATTCCCAACAAAGTTTTAAATAAATAATAAACCAATATCTAATTCCTCATCTAACATTCCCCAGTGTTACAATCTAATCAGAGCATGACACTGACTCGCGTACTAAACGATAAGCTCTAGAGCCATCCTCACCGACTCCTCAGCTGCTATCTTTAATCTGAAATGGTAAGTAAGGGTGAGACTTCTCATAATTAAAGCATATTATAAGCTTCTCAATTAACAATATATTTCAAGCATATTAATCCACCCATTTCAACATAATTTCATATTCAATACACATTCACAACCATATAATCATCATGCATAACCATCATCAATCAGAGAATAGTAACACTGGAAGGCATCCTAACATGTTACTATTCCACACAATAAAAATGCAGACTCAATGCATGCGGTACCGACTTCGTGACCAAGTCACCCAACACTGATCCATCATCAACCGGATACAGTAACCATCGATTCGCCCAGACACCACGAGTCAAGAATCCCTAACCACCCATCCTCACCCGGGTATCGGTTATCGGCAATCCAAGTCAAATTCCGCACAATGGGAATTAACTTCACCAAACAATGCATATGCACGCACATCACTAGCATGCAACATCAATCAGTCTATGTTATACATTCATTTAACATAACTGAACCTCAACAATCAACATGATATATCAACTAATCATGCATACCTCAACATCAGCATAAACATGCAAACCAATCAACATGATATATCAACCAATCATGCATACATCAACACAGGTTATGACCACATCAGACATCATAAAACCTCATCAACCACAACATGATATAATCACCTATCATGAAACAATTCATCACAAAGCATAAATATGCCAAACACTTACCCTTCAATCGGTAAGACTATCACCAATATATATCACAACAACGACAACTAAGATCAACAGCCATCAGGCATATACAACACCAACAAACACATGATATAAATACAATCATGAATACACCAATCATCATAAACCGAATCAAAACCCAAAAACATGATATTCCAACCATCATGCATATGAACAACAACAGCATAACACGCTTTACATTCACTCAGTATTAATATATCCATCACCATAGAATCTCTACTGCATACAACTCAATATGCGTCGGTCAAAAGTCACCTATTTCGGAATTTGGCCCATTTTCAAAATAATTTCAAGTTTTGGAAAATATTTTCATTTCATAAAATAGAGCATTAAATTTAGGAAATAACGTCCAAAACGGCGCTCAAAACGGACTTACGGTTTGAAAGTTATGAATTTTTGAAGTTTTGAAAAATTGGAAAAATGCACCTGGAACCCGGTTCCTACCCAGAACGGAACCGGTTCCTGGAAGTTAAAAATGCCCCGTCCCTGATTTTTGAATGGGGAACCGGTTCCGTCATATACAGGAACCGGTTCCTGAGTTTATTTTTCAGGTTTTTGCCAATTTTTCAACGTGGAACCCGGTTCCTACCCAGAACGGAACCGGTTCCTACGTACTAAAAAGTGATTTTCTGCATTTTTGACAGCATTCATCCATTTTTACTCAAACCCATTTTTACCCATACAAATTCCATCATTGGAAACACCAAAATACATCATTTTGCATCCTCTAACACATCAAACAACCTATTTCCATCATCTAATTTCATCCACTGACACTCTAATCATATCCATTCATATTCTGACACAATTAGACTCAATCTGACACCATTAGGGACACATTCATGGAACCCTAGAATTTCACAATTTCAAATTCCTACATGCTATGACTTATATCATCAACATCAAAACCTATAATAAGCTATAATCAGTTGAAATCACCCCTTACCTTGTGGGTTCTTCGATTTCTGACGCTCCTAGGTCTTTTTCCTCCTTTCCTTCTCTTCTCACTTCACGTATTCTTGTTTCTCCAAAAATGATTCTATTTTTCCTTCTTTTCCTTATTCTATTCCTTTTATTCCTCTTATTCCTTTTAATCATAAATTAAATAAATCAATAAATGTGAGTAGAGTCTTTTACTCCTCACACCCCACTTACTCCACATACATCCAATAAATCCATAATTAATCTCAATAATTCAATATATTAAATAAACTATGCTCTCAATTAATTTAATAATTAAAATCATAATTATTTAATTACCGAATTATTTTCGGGGTGTCACAACTCTCCCCCACTAAAAGAGTTTTCGTCCTCGAAAACATAACCTCGACGAACAGTTCGGAATATGAGTCCTTCATCTGACTCTCCAGTTCCCATGTAACATTTCCATCAGCAGGTCCTCCCCAGCCACTCTTACCAATGCAATCTCTTTGCCTCGCAACCGTTTCAACTCTTTCTGATCAAAGAGATATTTCAGGCTCTTATGATCTCTAATACCTCAAATCGAGAACCATATAAATAATGCCTCCCCAACTTCAAAACAAATACAACAGCTGCCAACTCTAAATTATGAGTCGGATAACTCCTTTCATGCACTTTCAATTGTCGTGAGGCATAAGCCACAACCTGCTTATCTTGCATCGACACACCACCTAATCCCATTAATGATGCATCACGGTACACCACAAAAGACTTAGTCGGATTCGGCAAAATGAAGATCGGAGCACTAGTCAACCTCCTCTTCGGCTCTTGAAATCCTTCCTTCCAACTATCACGTCATGTTTGACATCATTTCCAATATCACTAACAAATATCCTTCTTATTCAACCACTAGAATCCCACACGATCCATTGCTATCGCGTTAAGAATGCATCAGCTCAGCTCCTTACCCCCTTCACTCTAAGATACATGATTTATCACTTCATTACACTGCAACACAATTCTAAGAACCTCCACATAACCGCAATGTCCACAACATTTATACACAATGCTAGTACTACAAGGCTACGCTCCAACGATCGAGCTTGTAAATTAATACATCTATTATAATGGACGTAACACCAATAAGACATAGAACCCTTCACCTAACAATTCTATTCTGAAATTTCTAATAGTTTCATAAACTCCACACCTTCTAACGTTTAATTTGTGACTTCCAAAAATCATACTCGCATAACAAAGTGCATCACATTACGCTTTCGCTACGCGACTCTGATTATTTACCTTAAGTCATTATCTTCATTTGATTCTCATCAACTACCGACTCTACAAGTTTCATATTTATCTTTAGACTCTCTTTAGTATCTACCAGAAAATCATTGTCCACCATTTTACATTTTAAACCTTCCACTCTGCGGTTTCAACTCGTATACACACTCAAGTCTCCGACCTGAGGAATAATTTCCAAGTCTTATTCATAGCCCTTTCCTCTTAGTTTCATACGAACTCTATCCTCTCAATAGAACATCGCCCACCTCACACACTATCAAGCTTGCAGGATGAGTCTATTCAATCCAACACGATCCCGTCTATTATCAACAAGAGATTAAGGGTGATCAGTTCCTCAATTTGTCAATAGGTAGCCGGCAATCACAATGGAGTATAATCCACCGTACCAAACTATAATAGCGTTCCTTTAGAACTCGTGCTCGAAGTCACCCAAGCACCATGGTTCATAATCTTCCTTTAAGGTTTACGACTTCTTCCACACTTATTCCTCATCTGATATCGACGACGAGATACCATCGATCAAACAATTTACATAATCTCCTTCACCCTCACTTAGCATCATACAAATGTTAAGTATTTTCCCCTTCATGGGATGCTAACATACCAAATATACCATAACTCATTTTGTCCCCATTTGAAGTCCTTATCCATGCGGAGAACTTTAACGACATTCACAACTCTTAGTTCCCTTTAAATCTCATAACATCTAGGATCCATATATGTTCAGTCTGAACCTTATTTCAAATGTAATCTCGGTAATACATCTCATCATATGATCGGTAAAAGAAACTTCCAACATTTTCTTAACACATGTCAATATTTGACATCTTAAACATGATTGCATTTCCTATCGAATTTATTTTTCCTCTAATATCACTTATCTTTCCTCAGAAGCTAACGTCACTTATTCATCCTCAATCGACATAAGTTGCATCTCTAATACTTTCGCATTCTTACTAATACCAACATCTCATTCATTAATAATATATCATTCTTGATCTCGCCTCAAATAAACTGCGACTGTTACTGGTTATATCCATAAAATCTTCCAATACCCGCAACAAATTTTGAACTTTCCCACTACAACACTACATCAGCCTCAGATGGGTCTACCGCATTACCGCCACTTGAGATAACATGATAAAGAAAACTCACATCCTTATACCGTAATCTACACCATGAAAACTTAACAAAATTCTACTCCCTTTCGAAGTTGGAATTCACCTCACAACATTCAACATACCTATACCGAGTTTTAGAAGCTTACCTCTAACTATCTTCATCCTTAACCTGACCACGAAGGTAAGTTAACCGAAATTCGACTTTACTGAAGGCATACTTTCCAACCAATTGATCCATCAATTCACCAACAATTTGAAATAGATATTTAGTCTTAATCACCACTTAAATCAGTTATCAGAAATCCACACGCAATTCATGCTATTTTCTTTCTCCTTGACTAAGGAAATTAGATCTCCCCAAACAATACACTTGGTTTTACAAATCTATTTCACTGCGCATCTTCCAATAGCTTCTTCAATTCTCTCAACTCAAAAGTTGACATCTTGCGTGGTGTCATAGAAATAAGTTTTGTACCAAGAACAACATCAACAACAACTCCGATTCTCCTCAAACATCACTTCATGATAAATAAATTACTTCCAGGTGCTGGGACCATTTTTAAAACAAAGCTCATCACATTATCTTTCCAACGCTTCAAACAGCACCCAAATCAGACATCCAAAACTCAAGTTATGAATTTTACAAGTTTCCTACAAAATTTGAGATCCTAACTTCAACATACCGCAACACACATCATTTCCCATGATCGCTTGCGTCAAGTTACAATTCCAATAACCAATTCACACAAATTCATACTTTATATCAACCATCGACACAATCAATCTTTTCAAGGACACAAAG
This sequence comes from Vicia sativa, assembly GCA_021764765.1. NCBI lineage: Eukaryota > Viridiplantae > Streptophyta > Magnoliopsida > Fabales > Fabaceae > Vicia > Vicia sativa. The sequence continues at coordinate 8,895,165 of CM038796.1, forward strand.
AAGTAACTCACACAGACAGCTCCACAATCAACTGGAAGTGTTACAACATTCCCACCACACCAGCTTCATCTTCTCAAGGTCATTCTTCTTAATTACCAAATATCTTCTAGGCCAAGAATATGCATCGACTCATCATAACGCTTCATAATCACTTGGTTTAACTTCAAACATTCAACCCAAGGATGACCTCAAGCTAATCCAACATCTTGCTCAGACGATGAGTCACTATTATTCCCAGGGAAACGTCAGAACTCACACTCCAAATGGAACATCATTATCCATAACATCGTCCTCCACTCCCAGTGATGCGAACAACACAAGTACTTAATTGTTACCACTTAAGAGAACCTTATCTGACCATCATACTGAATTCTCGAATTCGTAATCCCTCCGGATTCGGGAAAACTACGCAGTCAATTCAACATCTACACTCATGTAACCAATAGCACATCGATCCAACTCTTCACACCAGAACATCTCAGAGAAGCAAAGTTTCTCCCCCACTTGCTTCCAAACCACCCCTGCAACTAGGTAACCAGGAAAAACAAGCAGTACCGACAGTGTTTCACACACATGTCGTATACAGAAGGAGTAATGACATTAAGACACTGGTCACAACGACCGACTATGCTCTGATACCACTATTGTAACACCCCATCTAAATACCCCGAATATATTAATTGAATTAATATCTAAATCATCTTTAATCAGAGTTAACACGGTATAATGAGGGATGTCACAATTAATAAACAAAGTAAACCTTCATTCAAACAGTAGCCATGCTACACTGAGGATCAACATCTTCAAAATAATTCAATATAGATAAGACCATGTCTTACACAGCGGAAAACATCATAACCAAAAACGGAATAATTCCATCATTATTATTCCCAACAAAGTTTTAAATAAATAATAAACCAATATCTAATTCCTCATCTAACATTCCCCAGTGTTACAATCTAATCAGAGCATGACACTGACTCGCGTACTAAACGATAAGCTCTAGAGCCATCCTCACCGACTCCTCAGCTGCTATCTTTAATCTGAAATGGTAAGTAAGGGTGAGACTTCTCATAATTAAAGCATATTATAAGCTTCTCAATTAACAATATATTTCAAGCATATTAATTCACCCATTTCAACATAATTTCATATTCAATACACATTCACAACCATATAATCATCATGCATAACCATCATCAATCAGAGAATAGTAACACTGGAAGGCATCCTAACATGTTACTATTCCACACAATAAAAATGCAGACTCAATGCATGCGGTACCGACTTCGTGACCAAGTCACCCAACACTGATCCATCATCAACCGGATACAATAACCATCGATTCGCCCAGACACCACTGAGTCAAGAATCCAGCCTAACCACCCATCCTCACTCGGGTATCGGTTATCGGCAATCCAAGTCAAATTCCGCACAATGGGAATTAACTTCACCAAACAATGCATATGCACGCACATCACTAGCATGCAACATCAATCAGTCTATGTTATACATTCATTTAACATAACTGAACCTCAACAATCAACATGATATATCAACTAATCATGCATACATCAACATCAGCATAAACATGCAAACCAATCAACATGATATATCAACCAATCATGCATACATCAACACAGGTTATGACCACATCAGACATCATAAAACCTCATCAACCACAACATGATATAATCACCTATCATGAAACAATTCATCACAAAGCATAAATATGCCAAACACTTACCCTTCAATCGGTAAGACTATCACCAATATATATCACAACAACGACAACTAAGATCAACAGCCATCAGGCATATACAACACCAACAAACACATGATATAAATACAATCATGAATACACCAATCATCATAAACCGAATCAAAACCCAAAAACATGATATTCCAACCATCATGCATATGAACAACAACAGCATAACACGCTTTACATTCACTCAGTATTAATATATCCATCACCATAGAATCTCTACTGCATACAACTCAATATGCGTCGGTCAAAAGTCACCTATTTCGGAATTTGGCCCATTTTCAAAATAATTTCAAGTTTTGGAAAATATTTTCATTTCATAAAATAGAGCATTAAATTTAGGAAATAACGTCCAAAACGGCGCTCAAAACGGACTTACGGTTTGAAAGTTATGAATTTTTGAAGTTTTGAAAAATTGGAAAAATGCACCTGGAACCCGGTTCCTACCCAGAACGGAACCGGTTCCTGGAAGTTAAAAATGCCCCGTCCCTGATTTTTGAATGGGGAACCGGTTCCGTCATATACAGGAACCGGTTCCTGAGTTTATTTTTCAGGTTTTTGCCAATTTTTCAACGTGGAACCCGGTTCCTACCCAGAACGGAACCGGTTCCTACGTACTAAAAAGTGATTTTCTGCATTTTTGACAGCATTCATCCATTTTTACTCAAACCCATTTTTACCCATACAAATTCCATCATTGGAAACACCAAAATACATCATTTTGCATCCTCTAACACATCAAACAACCTATTTCCATCATCTAATTTCATCCACTGACACTCTAATCATATCCATTCATATTCTGACACAATTAGACTCAATCTGACACCATTAGGGACACATTCATGGAACCCTAGAATTTCACAATTTCAAATTCCTACATGCTATGACTTATATCATCAACATCAAAACCTATAATAAGCTATAATCAGTTGAAATCACCCCTTACCTTGTGGGTTCTTCGATTTCTGACGCTCCTAGGTCTTTTTCCTCCTTTCCTTCTCTTCTCACTTCACGTATTCTTGTTTCTCCAAAAATGATTCTATTTTTCCTTCTTTTCCTTATTCTATTCCTTTTATTCCTCTTATTCCTTTTAATCATAAATTAAATAAATCAATAAATGTGAGTAGAGTCTTTTACTCCTCACACCCCACTTACTCCACATACATCCAATAAATCCATAATTAATCTCAATAATTCAATATATTAAATAAACTATGCTCTCAATTAATTTAATAATTAAAATCATAATTATTTAATTACCGAATTATTTTCGGGGTGTCACAACTCTCCCCCACTAAAAGAGTTTTCGTCCTCGAAAACATAACCTCGACGAACAGTTCGGAATATGAGTCCTTCATCTGACTCTCCAGTTCCCATGTAACATTTCCATCAGCAGGTCCTCCCCAGCCACTCTTACCAATGCAATCTCTTTGCCTCGCAACCGTTTCAACTCTTTCTGATCAAAGAGATATTTCAGGCTCTTATGATCTCTAATACCTCAAATCGAGAACCATATAAATAATGCCTCCCCAACTTCAAAACAAATACAACAGCTGCCAACTCTAAATTATGAGTCGGATAACTCCTTTCATGCACTTTCAATTGTCGTGAGGCATAAGCCACAACCTGCTTATCTTGCATCGACACACCACCTAATCCCATTAATGATGCATCACGGTACACCACAAAAGACTTAGTCGGATTCGGCAAAATGAAGATCGGAGCACTAGTCAACCTCCTCTTCGGCTCTTGAAATCCTTCCTTCCAACTATCACGTCATGTTTGACATCATTTCCAATATCACTAACAAATATCCTTCTTATTCAACCACTAGAATCCCACACGATCCATTGCTATCGCGTTAAGAATGCATCAGCTCAGCTCCTTACCCCCTTCACTCTAAGATACATGATTTATCACTTCATTACACTGCAACACAATTCTAAGAACCTCCACATAACCGCAATGTCCACAACATTTATACACAATGCTAGTACTACAAGGCTACGCTCCAACGATCGAGCTTGTAAATTAATACATCTATTATAATGGACGTAACACCAATAAGACATAGAACCCTTCACCTAACAATTCTATTCTGAAATTTCTAATAGTTTCATAAACTCCACACCTTCTAACGTTTAATTTGTGACTTCCAAAAATCATACTCGCATAACAAAGTGCATCACATTACGCTTTCGCTACGCGACTCTGATTATTTACCTTAAGTCATTATCTTCATTTGATTCTCATCAACTACCGACTCTACAAGTTTCATATTTATCTTTAGACTCTCTTTAGTATCTACCAGAAAATCATTGTCCACCATTTTACATTTTAAACCTTCCACTCTGCGGTTTCAACTCGTATACACACTCAAGTCTCCGACCTGAGGAATAATTTCCAAGTCTTATTCATAGCCCTTTCCTCTTAGTTTCATACGAACTCTATCCTCTCAATAGAACATCGCCCACCTCACACACTATCAAGCTTGCAGGATGAGTCTATTCAATCCAACACGATCCCGTCTATTATCAACAAGAGATTAAGGGTGATCAGTTCCTCAATTTGTCAATAGGTAGCCGGCAATCACAATGGAGTATAATCCACCGTACCAAACTATAATAGCGTTCCTTTAGAACTCGTGCTCGAAGTCACCCAAGCACCATGGTTCATAATCTTCCTTTAAGGTTTACGACTTCTTCCACACTTATTCCTCATCTGATATCGACGACGAGATACCATCGATCAAACAATTTACATAATCTCCTTCACCCTCACTTAGCATCATACAAATGTTAAGTATTTTCCCCTTCATGGGATGCTAACATACCAAATATACCATAACTCATTTTGTCCCCATTTGAAGTCCTTATCCATGCGGAGAACTTTAACGACATTCACAACTCTTAGTTCCCTTTAAATCTCATAACATCTAGGATCCATATATGTTCAGTCTGAACCTTATTTCAAATGTAATCTCGGTAATACATCTCATCATATGATCGGTAAAAGAAACTTCCAACATTTTCTTAACACATGTCAATATTTGACATCTTAAACATGATTGCATTTCCTATCGAATTTATTTTTCCTCTAATATCACTTATCTTTCCTCAGAAGCTAACGTCACTTATTCATCCTCAATCGACATAAGTTGCATCTCTAATACTTTCGCATTCTTACTAATACCAACATCTCATTCATTAATAATATATCATTCTTGATCTCGCCTCAAATAAACTGCGACTGTTACTGGTTATATCCATAAAATCTTCCAATACCCGCAACAAATTTTGAACTTTCCCACTACAACACTACATCAGCCTCAGATGGGTCTACCGCATTACCGCCACTTGAGATAACATGATAAAGAAAACTCACATCCTTATACCGTAATCTACACCATGAAAACTTAACAAAATTCTACTCCCTTTCGAAGTTGGAATTCACCTCACAACATTCAACATACCTATACCGAGTTTTAGAAGCTTACCTCTAACTATCTTCATCCTTAACCTGACCACGAAGGTAAGTTAACCGAAATTCGACTTTACTGAAGGCATACTTTCCAACCAATTGATCCATCAATTCACCAACAATTTGAAATAGATATTTAGTCTTAATCACCACTTAAATCAGTTATCAGAAATCCACACGCAATTCATGCTATTTTCTTTCTCCTTGACTAAGGAAATTAGATCTCCCCAAACAATACACTTGGTTTTACAAATCTATTTCACTGCGCATCTTCCAATAGCTTCTTCAATTCTCTCAACTCAAAAGTTGACATCTTGCGTGGTGTCATAGAAATAAGTTTTGTACCAAGAACAACATCAACAACAACTCCGATTCTCCTCAAACATCACTTCATGATAAATAAATTACTTCCAGGTGCTGGGACCATTTTTAAAACAAAGCTCATCACATTATCTTTCCAACGCTTCAAACAGCACCCAAATCAGACATCCAAAACTCAAGTTATGAATTTTACAAGTTTCCTACAAAATTTGAGATCCTAACTTCAACATACCGCAACACACATCATTTCCCATGATCGCTTGCGTCAAGTTACAATTCCAATAACCAATTCACACAAATTCATACTTTATATCAACCATCGACACAATCAATCTTTTCAAGGACACAAAGAAGTAACTCACACAGACAGCTCCACAATCAACTGGAAGTGTTACAACATTCCCACCACACCAGCTTCATCTTCTCAAGGTCATTCTTCTTAATTACCAAATATCTTCTAGGCCAAGAATATGCATCGACTCATCATAACGCTTCATAATCACTTGGTTTAACTTCAAACATTCAACCCAAGGATGACCTCAAGCTAATCCAACATCTTGCTCAGACGATGAGTCACTATTATTCCCAGGGAAACGTCAGAACTCACACTCCAAATGGAACATCATTATCCATAACATCGTCCTCCACTCCCAGTGATGCGAACAACACAAGTACTTAATTGTTACCACTTAAGAGAACCTTATCTGACCATCATACTGAATTCTCGAATTCGTAATCCCTCCGGATTCGGGAAAACTACGCAGTCAATTCAACATCTACACTCATGTAACCAATAGCACATCGATCCAACTCTTCACACCAGAACATCTCAGAGAAGCAAAGTTTCTCCCCCACTTGCTTCCAAACCACCCCTGCAACTAGGTAACCAGGAAAAACAAGCAGTACCGACAGTGTTTCACACACATGTCGTATACAGAAGGAGTAATGACATTAAGACACTGGTCACAACGACCGACTATGCTCTGATACCACTATTGTAACACCCCATCTAAATACCCCGAATATATTAATTGAATTAATATCTAAATCATCTTTAATCAGAGTTAACACGGTATAATGAGGGATGTCACAATTAATAAACAAAGTAAACCTTCATTCAAACAGTAGCCATGCTACACTGAAGATCAACATCTTCAAAATAATTCAATATAGATAAGACCATGTCTTACACAGCGGAAAACATCATAACCAAAAACGGAATAATTCCATCATTATTATTCCCAACAAAGTTTTAAATAAATAATAAACCAATATCTAATTCCTCATCTAACATTCCCCAGTGTTACAATCTAATCAGAGCATGACACTGACTCGCGTACTAAACGATAAGCTCTAGAGCCATCCTCACCGACTCCTCAGCTGCTATCTTTAATCTGAAATGGTAAGTAAGGGTGAGACTTCTCATAATTAAAGCATATTATAAGCTTCTCAATTAACAATATATTTCAAGCATATTAATTCACCCATTTCAACATAATTTCATATTCAATACACATTCACAACCATATAATCATCATGCATAACCATCATCAATCAGAGAATAGTAACACTGGAAGGCATCCTAACATGTTACTATTCCACACAATAAAAATGCAGACTCAATGCATGCGGTACCGACTTCGTGACCAAGTCACCCAACACTGATCCATCATCAACCGGATACAGTAACCATCGATTCGCCCAGACACCACTGAGTCAAGAATCCAGCCTAACCACCCATCCTCACTCGGGTATCGGTTATCGGCAATCCAAGTCAAATTCCGCACAATGGGAATTAACTTCACCAAACAATGCATATGCACGCACATCACTAGCATGCAACATCAATCAGTCTATGTTATACATTCATTTAACATAACTGAACCTCAACAATCAACATGATATATCAACTAATCATGCATACATCAACATCAGCATAAACATGCAAACCAATCAACATGATATATCAACCAATCATGCATACATCAACACAGGTTATGACCACATCAGACATCATAAAACCTCATCAACCACAACATGATATAATCACCTATCATGAAACAATTCATCACAAAGCATAAATATGCCAAACACTTACCCTTCAATCGGTAAGACTATCACCAATATATATCACAACAACGACAACTAAGATCAACAGCCATCAGGCATATACAACACCAACAAACACATGATATAAATACAATCATGAATACACCAATCATCATAAACCGAATCAAAACCCAAAAACATGATATTCCAACCATCATGCATATGAACAACAACAGCATAACACGCTTTACATTCACTCAGTATTAATATATCCATCACCATAGAATCTCTACTGCATACAACTCAATATGCGTCGGTCAAAAGTCACCTATTTCGGAATTTGGCCCATTTTCAAAATAATTTCAAGTTTTGGAAAATATTTTCATTTCATAAAATAGAGCATTAAATTTAGGAAATAACGTCCAAAACGGCGCTCAAAACGGACTTACGGTTTGAAAGTTATGAATTTTTGAAGTTTTGAAAAATTGGAAAAATGCACCTGGAACCCGGTTCCTACCCAGAACGGAACCGGTTCCTGGAAGTTAAAAATGCCCCGTCCCTGATTTTTGAATGGGGAACCGGTTCCGTCATATACAGGAACCGGTTCCTGAGTTTATTTTTCAGGTTTTTGCCAATTTTTCAACGTGGAACCCGGTTCCTACCCAGAACGGAACCGGTTCCTACGTACTAAAAAGTGATTTTCTGCATTTTTGACAGCATTCATCCATTTTTACTCAAACCCATTTTTACCCATACAAATTCCATCATTGGAAACACCAAAATACATCATTTTGCATCCTCTAACACATCAAACAACCTATTTCCATCATCTAATTTCATCCACTGACACTCTAATCATATCCATTCATATTCTGACACAATTAGACTCAATCTGACACCATTAGGGACACATTCATGGAACCCTAGAATTTCACAATTTCAAATTCCTACATGCTATGACTTATATCATCAACATCAAAACCTATAATAAGCTATAATCAGTTGAAATCACCCCTTACCTTGTGGGTTCTTCGATTTCTGACGCTCCTAGGTCTTTTTCCTCCTTTCCTTCTCTTCTCACTTCACGTATTCTTGTTTCTCCAAAAATGATTCTATTTTTCCTTCTTTTCCTTATTCTATTCCTTTTATTCCTCTTATTCCTTTTAATCATAAATTAAATAAATCAATAAATGTGAGTAGAGTCTTTTACTCCTCACACCCCACTTACTCCACATACATCCAATAAATCCATAATTAATCTCAATAATTCAATATATTAAATAAACTATGCTCTCAATTAATTTAATAATTAAAATCATAATTATTTAATTACCGAATTATTTTCGGGGTGTCACACCGCTCATTGTTTATAATGTTAAATAAGTAATTTAATATTATTGCCAACGTTACGAGAACCTACAGGGTCACACGCATAGAGTACTTATAGTGGAATGGATGATTAAATTAAATATGATTTAATTTAATTATGTGTTAATATTAATTAAATTGTTTGATACATTGACACATATGATTTATTTGATTAAATATGATTTAATTAAATAAATGGGAATTGACAGTTGATTAAATTAAATATGATTTAATTCAACTAATAATTTATTTTATTTAATTAAAAGAGTTTGATTAAATAGAAATAATAATTATTTAATTAAATAGTTTAATTAGATAAGATTGAGCTTGTTTTGGAAAAAGCCCAAATTAAGAGCATTAGGGTTTTAGAAGCTCTCTATAAATAGAGAAGCTTTTTCCCCTTGTTAAGGCTAATTGTCAATTCTCGAGAACAAGAAACGGCTAGCACCGCCTTCCACTTTGCACTCGCGTGGACTACGTAGAGACGCCGGTATCTTCTGTCGTTCGTTGATCGTAAGAGAAAGCACGCTTCAAGAGGTAACTCTTGAATCCTTATTTCGGTGAGGTTTTATTTGTGATTAATGATTTAATCAAGATCCGTTCATCGGGATTGTTCCGCTAAGAGGTTAAAATTTTGAAAAACCCCTCTTAGATCCCAACAGTGGTATCAGAGCATGGTTACGATTAAATCATTGATTCAAATATGAGTTGTGGTCAATTATAATTATATGATGATATAGTTATATGTGTGATTAAAATGTTTAATCATGTGTCACTGAATTTTATTAAAATATAATGTTATTCTATTATTTTATTTCAAGAGAAAATAAAATTTGATTTTCCGTAACATGTATAAGTTTTGTAAACGCCAACGTGAAATCATATTTTTCGTAACATTCCTAAATGCTTTAAAAATCATGCCTTTTAGAATAGTCAGATTTGTGTTTTGAATTGCAATATTGCCATAAAGAGTTTATGGTATTATTATTCTGGTATGTTTTATTTCTATAAAGAGTTTATGGAATTTATTTGTTTTAATTTGAATATATACGCTTTACAGCCATTGCGTGAATAGCAAAGTAACTTTATTGTTACTGTAATAATGATTAATAATAAATGGTTTATTATTATAATTAATTATCAATTTATAATAATAATAATAATAATAGTTTATTATTATAAGTAGTAATAATAATAATGGTTGATTATTATAGAATAATAATAAAGTGTTTATTATTTAAATTAAATATTGACAAGTTTTGTATAATTTGGATATCGATGTTGACTATGTTTCGGAATCCGACATTTGTATGGTGAAACAGCGATACTTCGATTATCTATAAGAAATACAAAATTATTGTTCAAATTTATATATGATATAAATATTTCTAATGCGAAGTTAGTGTATTTGATACACTATTTTATTTCGTACATTCAAATAGTATAATGATTGTTATACATCTGAATGATCAATGTTCATTTTGCTTTGGAATCCAACATTTGTATGGTGAAGCAATGACATTCGATCAGTCACGTTGAGTAATTAATCATTGTATTTTGATTGTATGAAAACATTTGCATTAGGGTTTGTGACGGTGCAAGAGTTGTGCCTTTAGGGTTCGCAAATAGCATCAAGTGTTGATGCGTCAATATTTATAATTTGATAATCTATTATTATCTATTATTTAATTATTTATTATTAAATAAGTTGGTATATGGTTATGACCTTAGATTTTGACGTTTTATTTTATTTATATACGACCTGCGTGTCGTGATTTATTTTATACGGCCTGCGTGTCGTGGTTTATTGTAATTAAATACGACCTGCGTGTCGTGTCATTTAATTATTATTTTATTTATTTAAATATTATAAATGTTCAAGTTATAGAGTTGAAGAGAAGACAAAGTCAAATGATGACGCCGATGGAGAGGCTTGAGAAGCTTGCTCGTGGGTCAAAGAATTGTAATAAAGTAGTTTATTTAATTCTTGCATTTTAGGTGGTCATAATCGTATTACCATATTTTATTTCATGTATGTGATGCATGTAATGTATATTATATGTGAGTGTATGAGATACACAAATACGTGAGTGTTTGAGATACACAAATATATGAGTGTATGAGATACACAAGATTAAACCGGGAGTGTATAAGATACACAAATATGTGAGTGTGTGAGATACACAGACATGTGAGTGTATGAGATGCACAAGATTAAACTTAATAAAAATCCCTCAAATAATATTAAGTTAATTGCTTTCCAAAATTTAGCACTCATCAAGACTAGTATCGAATAATGTAGGTTTCGCCTAACGCGGGGTGCATGTTTTATATTAGCAAGGTGCGATGGGATAAATGTAATATCCAACTGTTAAATTTTGGGTTTGACTTAACTAAACTAATTATAATATGATTATATATGTTTAGAAGCAAGAGTTGAGAACAATCCATATGATGGATTAGAATAAGGAGTTATTCACTCAACTGATAACATTCGAGAGTTGTATTAGATACAATTGGAAAAAGTTCCTACCTAAATAACTAAGTTTTGTGTAATGCCACGCGGACTTAAAACAAAGTGAAATATGGATTTCGACTGCTAGAAAATCTTTCAACGGATTTTCCGAATCAAATGTTGAGGTCATTAGATTTGAGTAAAATAGTGGGAGCATTTTAATAAAAGACCTTATTAAAATGATTTTAATTTGATACAATTTTACACGCTTTGTAGTTAGAATTTTCTTTTCATTTTATTTATATTTTATGTAAAATATCCTTATGAAGGATGTAAGGATCGAAAGGAGTTTCGAGTTGGTACATAAATTGAGAATTGTTCTCAAGCACAAAAAGAATTGTATGTTCTTAATAAACCAATTCCTAACAACTGAATATAACTAGATTCGAAGAACGATGCTTATGAGAAGGATCAAGTCGAGTGCCTAGATATAACATATCTCATAGTTGTAGTTGTCAAGGAGAATGATATGATCATTAACCTCGATAATAAGAAATACAAGATGTGAGAAATGTAAAACTTTCCAAGTTCTTTTCAATACAAGTTAGGAATCCAAGTTAATCTAAAATAGTTTTAAGTTTTAAAATTTGGATTTCCTTATAGAATAAATAGTTGGTCACAAGTTTTATTTGAGATTGTCTCAGATAGGTAGATTAGATTCATTATGAATGAATTTTTCTACCACATCTTGTTGAAAAGAAAAGGAAAGTAGTTTGTGATGCTAAATTGATGAATTATAAAAGAAATGCGATTCATTTTATATTCATTGGAATTTAGGCATACAAACATGGTTCTAAAGGAATGTAGCTCTTTCATATGTTGAAAGAACAAATTTTTTGATGGTTATCGAAAGAGTCAAAGTAGAAGAAGAAAGTAAGACTTATTCTTCATACGATTTATTATAGAAAATACATTTGTCTACTTCTACATCTTGGGTATGTGATACTAGATGTTGATATCACATTTATACGAATGTGAAGAGTCTTTTAAGAAGTAGGACATTGATTATAATTTGAGTCCCCTTATGTCTAGAATGGAACAATGTGTTTCATTGACTATAAGAGCTTATGATTTAAATTAGAGCTTGGAATGAAACCAAATAATTGTTATTAAGTTTCATTTTGTATTGACAAGATGAGGAGTGCATGTTGTGATAATGGACAAGTGTTGTTATGATTATCCAAACAATATTTTCAATACTAAATCAAGTAGTAGATTTCAGTTCTACAATCTTGATAAGCTCATCTAAAATAAATATGGGATGGATCAAATGAAATTTGAATCTTATATATCTGACACGAGTTAGAATTCTTTTGAGAAGAGTTCAAGAGTGAAGTAGAAGGAAACAACTCGAAAGGGTATTAAGACCATTCGAATTGTTCGCTATGGTAAATACCTATGTAAAGAATATAATGAACATTTAAATTATATCATGTTTGACATTGATAGATTTAAGATAGTTCAATTATATCTTTGTGACTCTCTTATAAATTGTTTTACATACAATTAATCTTATCCATAAGCAATTCCATTTAAAGTAGTCGTAAAGACACCATATTTGATATGGAGGTAAGAGTACCTAGTTTGTCTTTATGGTCATCTGGGTTTTAAGGTTTATTAAGTAAACTTTATCACAATATAGATGAAGATGTATTTATGTATGTATCCTAATGGAAACAAAGGAAACATATTCTATAACACGTTATAGGACAAAATTGTTTTGTTGCTAGAACTGGAGTCTTCCATTAGAGATAATATGTATCTAAAGGATCCAGTGGGAGTGATATAGAACTTGAAGAAATTCAAGAAGCATAAAATACATATCTTTATGAGAATGGAATATGATCCAATTCAACATGGGAGTTGTTGTACAATTGGTTCACGTGGCACAAGATTCTAGAAATGTATGTAAGTTATCTATATCCATCTATGGATTAAGGAAAACTTCTTGGAATTAAATTCTTTTATTAATGAATTCTTGTGAAAACTTGGATTAATAAATGACAACTTTAAATCTTGTGCATTCAAGAAGGTTAGTGGGAGTATTTGCATTAATCTAGTATAGTATGTAAGCGACATACTGACCATCAAAACAAATTCCCTGCAACGCCAATGTAGGACATGGTTAAGGAAATGGTTTTGATAAAATGCTTAGGCGAGATTTCCTAAAAGGTTAGGAATCAGAATCTATAGAGTTAGATGGCTGATGAATCTCAATCCTAGCACAAGTACATATTCCGACGAAGTATTGAGATACCTAATATGCATAAATCTCACATTAAGGTTATTGCATGTATGGTAAAGTGTTTTGTCTAATGGACAATGTCTTATCTCATTGGATGGGGAAAAATGACACCATGATATGTATCGCACTAGATGCTAATATGCTATGAGCATAAACAGTAAGTACCAAAATGATTAAAGTGTTAATCACTAGATCCCTATCAAGAAGGTCTATGAGTACCTTAAAGGACCTGGTGTTCCTTTTCTCAAAAGTATACAGGAATAATAATTGTAAAGGAGTTACAATGATTTTATTCCAAAATTTATGAACATATTCATATCACAGTATAAATTAAATATTATGCTTAGATGACAATTGTATAAGTTGAAAGGAGTTTCAGATAATTGTCGTTTCTAGTACAAAGGTCAAATATATGATTTGGATCGCTTTGATAATTCTTGGGAAGAAAATTGTGTTTCTTGTATTGCAGATCCTATTGATCTCATTCCCGATGATAATGGGTTAATCTTGCAAGTTCAGAATACTAGATCTCACTAACGATTCATGTATATATATTTTGACACTTCAATTTATTTCGATAGAAGATCGAAAGTTGAAATTGGAAGAGGTGTATTTTACCAACAGAGGAAAGAGTTCCTTATGCCCTAATAAAGTACCATGCTTAGATGATGCTTAATGCACATGATGAACAACTAGACATTAAATTAATATGTGATTGGCTTTAGTGCTAGTGGGAGATTGTTGGAGTAAGCTCTAATAGCCAATCAATATTGGCTTAATATGCTTTTGTATCATGACTTTGATATATGTTATTTGTTAATACATATAATCGTTAGGCCTCATATTTATTATGTTATTTGTATATGACATAATAAAGTCCTTAGAGTAATTAGTCTATTAATGATCTATTAAGTGTGACTTAATTGTGAGAGCTCATTAAACATAAGGACATTATTCTTAAAGTATCCGTAGTCAAGCTTTACTGTCAAATAGGACAACAGTAACGCATAGAGACTATTACGTGAGTAGACTGATGACTGTATCTCACAAGTCATGGATATGAGATATCAATTCTTCACGTAGGTATAAATATTAGGAGTAATATTTATACTGGATTAACCCACCATGAGAATACTACATAGTTTGTTATGTGAGTGTCATAAGTTATTCTCATAGTGATAGTGGTGTATACTATAACGCCCCGAATTTAATTAATTAGTTAATTAAATTATTAAAAGATTTAATTATTGGAATTAGACGAAGTTTGAGAATTAATCGGAGTAATTGGATTTATCGGCATTATTTAAGAGACATATTTGGATTATTAAGTTTAAGCCGGATTATTTGGTAGGTGTAATTGGAGGATTAATATTAAGAATAATAGTATTTATTTATTGGACTAGTTTATTTAAGTGAAATAATCAGTTTAGTCGGAGAATTATTATTATGCGTAGAAATTAATTAACTAGAATATTAGTGAGTTTTATTATAATGTGAGAAATAAAATGAGAAGTATTATTTAATTGGCCAATAAAATATATGATAGAATAATAATTGAATTATTAAAGGAGTAGAATAATTAATTTAATTAATAATAGAGTATGATATAAAGGAGTATATAAAGGAGTGGAAATAATAAATTAATTAAGTAATGTAGAGTGTTTTCCGATTAATTTAGTAATTAAGTCGAATTGTCGGTAGAATCGTTAAATTAATAATCGGGTATAAGTAGTTAGAATAAAAATAATACTAGAATTATTCTATTATTTGGAATTAATAAATTAAATGTAGAATATTAATTATAGGAGAAAAATAGTATTTTTGGGGAGAATTATTTAATAAACCAAATTTATTAGGAGCTACTATATATTGAATTAACCTAGTGAAATAAGGAGAAAAATATTGCTTGCAAAACAAATAGAAGACCTAGCCAAACCATAGCCGTAGCAAACAGAAGAGAGAATGGAAGAAAGTTGGAAACAAGGTGCTAGGAGGGATCGTTGCCGTCCGAGAGTTCTGTTATTCCGATCGAATCTCCGAGTTCCCGTCAATCCACAGGTAAGGGGTGGGGTTCGGGTTTTATAATCGATTGTAGGATAATTTTTATGTGGGGTTTAGAGCTACGTAATTATACTGCTAATCGTGTTTGATCGATAAATTGTGTTGCTGGAATGAATATAATAGCTTGTTATGTTGCATTTACTATTGACATGAATAATTGTTACAATGTTATATTGGGATCGTGCTGTGACTAGAAGAAAAGGAGAAGAATTTTCAGGTGGCAACAGGAAGGGGAGGCGACCGCCCCCTTGGAGATAGAGAGGAGGAGGCGACCGCCTCAAGGCTGAAGGGAGGGGGAGACGACCGTCTCCATTTGCTTAGGAGAAGGAGGCGTTCGCCTCAGGTGCCTAGGTGGGCGCCTCAACCTTTTTGGGTCCCTGCTTGGTTGTTTCGTGGGAGTATTGGTAATGGTTTAGGAGTGTAGTATACAAATATAATATTAGGGAGTATAATACATAATAATTAAATGAGTAGGTTGCTAATAAAATGGGGAAATTAATTAGTCAAGTAGCAGAAGAACATTGTATCAGTAATAAGTAATACTAGCAGAATAATTTTGGCAGCAACATATTGGAATATGCAGTGTAAATTAGGTGGTAGAGTGACCATAAAATAATGCAGAAGTTGATGGGTAGTGACAGAAGTAATTAGTAGAACGATTAAATAATAGTATAACTTAATTGTAACACCTTTAGAAATGCTATTAGACAGTGAGAATCAATACCGTAAATTAATCCATTTAATGCAGAAGAATAATGGAAGCGGCTGAGTCGTATAGCAGAATTTATTTAGTAATAATAATGTTGCAAAAAACTGAAAATAGTGCAGAAAATAATACTGTCAGTTGAAATAAGCGGAGAAAATAGTTTATCGGAATTGGACGAAACTTTACGGGATAGTTCGGGTATACGGGTAGTTAATTAAACTAGTGTCATTTTGTTGAATTCCGCATTAGATGCTTGATTGTTGATACAGCCGGAACGTGTTGGTTATGTACGAATTGGATGATCTAATTATGTGGCAAAAGCTGAAGATAAAGTTGTTGAATAAATTTATCGTTGCATCTTGTTGAAGTTGTTAATAGTTGTTGAAGTTGTTAATTGTTGTTGAAGTTTAATTTAATCGTGTTAATTATAAATTGTATTGTTGTTGATGTTGCTAATCGTTGTTGAAGTTGTTAATCGTTGTTGAAGTTGAAGTTGATTATGTTAATTATAAGTTGCATTGTTGTTGATGTTGTTAATAGTTGTTGGAGTCGTTAATTGTTGTTGAAGTTTAATTTAATCGTGTTAATTATAAATTGTATTGTTGTTGATGTTGCTAATCGTTGTTGAAGTTGTTAATCGTTGTTGAAGTTGAAGTTGATTATGTTAATTATAAGTTACATTGTTGTTGATGTTGTTAATAGTTGTTGGAGTCGTTAATTGTTGTTGAAGTTTAATTTAATCGTGTTAATTATAAATTGTATTGTTGTTGATGTTGCTAATCGTTGTTGAAGTTGTTAATCGTTGTTGAAGTTGAAGTTGATTATGTTAATTATAAGTTACATTGTTGTTGATGTTGTTAATAGTTGTTGAAGTCGTTAATTGTTGTTGAAGTTTAATTTGATCGTGTTAATTATAAATTGTATTATTGTTGATGTTGCTAATCGTTGTTGAAGTTGTTAATTGTTGTTGAAGTTGAAGTTGATTATGTTAACTATAAGTTGCATTGTTGTTGACGTTGTTAATAGTTGTTGAAGTCGAAGTTGATCGTGTTGATTAAGTTGATGCAATTAATGCATGATTAAGTTGCTGTTGTTTTAAGTTGTTGTTGATGTTGTGGTCGTTGTATCATACATAGCATGTGCATTATTAAGTTGGCCTGGATTGACACTACGTTGTAAGTTGAAGGCTTATGCCTTGTTGAATGCCTCGATAACCTGGCATATTTTTACGTTGGGAGTTTTGCTCCAAATGGATCCACATGCATCTGCATTTGTCGAGTCGCATTGAGTCGCATTTAAGTTGTTGCTGATTCTATGTTGTTTGGTGGATATTATATGTTGTTGATTCTATGTTGTTTGGTGGATATTATGTGTTGTTGATTCTATGTTGTTTGGTGGATATTATATGTTGTTGACTTTATGTTGTTTGGTAGATATTATGTGTTATCGATTAAAGTAGTAATTATTGTATGTTTCTTTACTTAAGCATATGAATTATCGTACTTTCGCTTATATTATTCGATATCTCACCCTTTTCTATTTTGTTGGCCGTTACCTTTATATTGGTAACGTGCAGGTATCCAAGAATGGAAGAATTAGTTGATGTCGGTTCAATTCGGTGTCTTTGCTCTGATACGTAACACTCGGAGGGACGTTTGTCTATGTTGTTTATATTGTTGACTCTAGTTGTTATTAGTATAATTTGTTGAAATCCTAAGTGATGTTGTGAAATAAAAAGTTGTTAAGTATATTGAAAGTCGAACAGGAAGTTTAAAGTTGCTATTAGTATGATATATTCAGTTGTATAACTATGAATTCCGCTGCGTAGTAATAAAAAGTATTTTGTTTGAATGTTATTGCAAGTTGTTATGAGATTCTCCGAATTAAAAAGTGTTATGTATCTTATCTGTGTGTGTTGTTAATGTTGAAATGTGGCATCCCATGTTTGTTGAAAATTTTAATTACTCTGATTTTCGATATATTTTCCGGGTAGAATTGGGGTGTTACATATACCACCCTTCGACCTGAAACCACTATGGACCCTAGATGTGGAGTCGAGTACTTTATTTCCAATCAAACGTTGTCTGTAACAAGATGACCATAAAGATGGTTGATGGGTACTTTATAAATCATGCTGAGGGACATGAGTGACCTAGATGGAATTTACCCCTCCTACATATACGGGAGTAATATCTGTGGGCCCCTTGATAGAGTATGATTGTAAAATGCATGGTCGTGCTCAAATAAGTCAATATGAGATATTGGGCTTATTTGTTGTTATCAGGAATACTCGGGGATCAAGGAATAAAATATTGAACTATACGAGGGTGACACATTCTATGCCTTGTGTTCAATATAGATATAAGGGCAAAAGGATAATTATACACATAATCATTATCACAGAAAGGTTATGTCAGATCACTTGACATTCTCGTTACTTGGGTAACAATGATGTGTTGCTAGATACCGCTTGTAACACCCCATCTAAATACCCCGAATATATTAATTGAATTAATATCTAAATCATCTTTAATCAGAGTTAACACGGTATAATGAGGGATGTCACAATTAATAAACAAAGTAAACCTTCATTCAAACAGTAGCCATGCTACACTGAAGATCAACATCTTCAAAATAATTCAATATAGATAAGACCATGTCTTACACAGCGGAAAACATCATAACCAAAAACGGAATAATTCCATCATTATTATTCCCAACAAAGTTTTAAATAAATAATAAACCAATATCTAATTCCTCATCTAACATTCCCCAGTGTTACAATCTAATCAGAGCATGACACTGACTCGCGTACTAAACGATAAGCTCTAGAGCCATCCTCACCGACTCCTCAGCTGCTATCTTTAATCTGAAATGGTAAGTAAGGGTGAGACTTCTCATAATTAAAGCATATTATAAGCTTCTCAATTAACAATATATTTCAAGCATATTAATCCACCCATTTCAACATAATTTCATATTCAATACACATTCACAACCATATAATCATCATGCATAACCATCATCAATCAGAGAATAGTAACACTGGAAGGCATCCTAACATGTTACTATTCCACACAATAAAAATGCAGACTCAATGCATGCGGTACCGACTTCGTGACCAAGTCACCCAACACTGATCCATCATCAACCGGATACAATAACCATCGATTCGCCCAGACACCACTGAGTCAAGAATCCAGCCTAACCACCCATCCTCACTCGGGTATCGGTTATCGGCAATCCAAGTCAAATTCCGCACAATGGGAATTAACTTCACCAAACAATGCATATGCACGCACATCACTAGCATGCAACATCAATCAGTCTATGTTATACATTCATTTAACATAACTGAACCTCAACAATCAACATGATATATCAACTAATCATGCATACCTCAACATCAGCATAAACATGCAAACCAATCAACATGATATATCAACCAATCATGCATACATCAACACAGGTTATGACCACATCAGACATCATAAAACCTCATCAACCACAACATGATATAATCACCTATCATGAAACAATTCATCACAAAGCATAAATATGCCAAACACTTACCCTTCAATCGGTAAGACTATCACCAATATATATCACAACAACGACAACTAAGATCAACAGCCATCAGGCATATACAACACCAACAAACACATGATATAAATACAATCATGAATACACCAATCATCATAAACCGAATCAAAACCCAAAAACATGATATTCCAACCATCATGCATATGAACAACAACAGCATAACACGCTTTACATTCACTCAGTATTAATATATCCATCACCATAGAATCTCTACTGCATACAACTCAATATGCGTCGGTCAAAAGTCACCTATTTCGGAATTTGGCCCATTTTCAAAATAATTTCAAGTTTTGGAAAATATTTTCATTTCATAAAATAGAGCATTAAATTTAGGAAATAACGTCCAAAACGGCGCTCAAAACGGACTTACGGTTTGAAAGTTATGAATTTTTGAAGTTTTGAAAAATTGGAAAAATGCACCTGGAACCCGGTTCCTACCCAGAACGGAACCGGTTCCTGGAAGTTAAAAATGCCCCGTCCCTGATTTTTGAATGGGGAACCGGTTCCGTCATATACAGGAACCGGTTCCTGAGTTTATTTTTCAGGTTTTTGCCAATTTTTCAACGTGGAACCCGGTTCCTACCCAGAACGGAACCGGTTCCTACGTACTAAAAAGTGATTTTCTGCATTTTTGACAGCATTCATCCATTTTTACTCAAACCCATTTTTACCCATACAAATTCCATCATTGGAAACACCAAAATACATCATTTTGCATCCTCTAACACATCAAACAACCTATTTCCATCATCTAATTTCATCCACTGACACTCTAATCATATCCATTCATATTCTGACACAATTAGACTCAATCTGACACCATTAGGGACACATTCATGGAACCCTAGAATTTCACAATTTCAAATTCCTACATGCTATGACTTATATCATCAACATCAAAACCTATAATAAGCTATAATCAGTTGAAATCACCCCTTACCTTGTGGGTTCTTCGATTTCTGACGCTCCTAGGTCTTTTTCCTCCTTTCCTTCTCTTCTCACTTCACGTATTCTTGTTTCTCCAAAAATGATTCTATTTTTCCTTCTTTTCCTTATTCTATTCCTTTTATTCCTCTTATTCCTTTTAATCATAAATTAAATAAATCAATAAATGTGAGTAGAGTCTTTTACTCCTCACACCCCACTTACTCCACATACATCCAATAAATCCATAATTAATCTCAATAATTCAATATATTAAATAAACTATGCTCTCAATTAATTTAATAATTAAAATCATAATTATTTAATTACCGAATTATTTTCGGGGTGTCACAACTCTCCCCCACTAAAAGAGTTTTCGTCCTCGAAAACATAACCTCGACGAACAGTTCGGAATATGAGTCCTTCATCTGACTCTCCAGTTCCCATGTAACATTTCCATCAGCAGGTCCTCCCCAGCCACTCTTACCAATGCAATCTCTTTGCCTCGCAACCGTTTCAACTCTTTCTGATCAAAGAGATATTTCAGGCTCTTATGATCTCTAATACCTCAAATCGAGAACCATATAAATAATGCCTCCCCAACTTCAAAACAAATACAACAGCTGCCAACTCTAAATTATGAGTCGGATAACTCCTTTCATGCACTTTCAATTGTCGTGAGGCATAAGCCACAACCTGCTTATCTTGCATCGACACACCACCTAATCCCATTAATGATGCATCACGGTACACCACAAAAGACTTAGTCGGATTCGGCAAAATGAAGATCGGAGCACTAGTCAACCTCCTCTTCGGCTCTTGAAATCCTTCCTTCCAACTATCACGTCATGTTTGACATCATTTCCAATATCACTAACAAATATCCTTCTTATTCAACCACTAGAATCCCACACGATCCATTGCTATCGCGTTAAGAATGCATCAGCTCAGCTCCTTACCCCCTTCACTCTAAGATACATGATTTATCACTTCATTACACTGCAACACAATTCTAAGAACCTCCACATAACCGCAATGTCCACAACATTTATACACAATGCTAGTACTACAAGGCTACGCTCCAACGATCGAGCTTGTAAATTAATACATCTATTATAATGGACGTAACACCAATAAGACATAGAACCCTTCACCTAACAATTCTATTCTGAAATTTCTAATAGTTTCATAAACTCCACACCTTCTAACGTTTAATTTGTGACTTCCAAAAATCATACTCGCATAACAAAGTGCATCACATTACGCTTTCGCTACGCGACTCTGATTATTTACCTTAAGTCATTATCTTCATTTGATTCTCATCAACTACCGACTCTACAAGTTTCATATTTATCTTTAGACTCTCTTTAGTATCTACCAGAAAATCATTGTCCACCATTTTACATTTTAAACCTTCCACTCTGCGGTTTCAACTCGTATACACACTCAAGTCTCCGACCTGAGGAATAATTTCCAAGTCTTATTCATAGCCCTTTCCTCTTAGTTTCATACGAACTCTATCCTCTCAATAGAACATCGCCCACCTCACACACTATCAAGCTTGCAGGATGAGTCTATTCAATCCAACACGATCCCGTCTATTATCAACAAGAGATTAAGGGTGATCAGTTCCTCAATTTGTCAATAGGTAGCCGGCAATCACAATGGAGTATAATCCACCGTACCAAACTATAATAGCGTTCCTTTAGAACTCGTGCTCGAAGTCACCCAAGCACCATGGTTCATAATCTTCCTTTAAGGTTTACGACTTCTTCCACACTTATTCCTCATCTGATATCGACGACGAGATACCATCGATCAAACAATTTACATAATCTCCTTCACCCTCACTTAGCATCATACAAATGTTAAGTATTTTCCCCTTCATGGGATGCTAACATACCAAATATACCATAACTCATTTTGTCCCCATTTGAAGTCCTTATCCATGCGGAGAACTTTAACGACATTCACAACTCTTAGTTCCCTTTAAATCTCATAACATCTAGGATCCATATATGTTCAGTCTGAACCTTATTTCAAATGTAATCTCGGTAATACATCTCATCATATGATCGGTAAAAGAAACTTCCAACATTTTCTTAACACATGTCAATATTTGACATCTTAAACATGATTGCATTTCCTATCGAATTTATTTTTCCTCTAATATCACTTATCTTTCCTCAGAAGCTAACGTCACTTATTCATCCTCAATCGACATAAGTTGCATCTCTAATACTTTCGCATTCTTACTAATACCAACATCTCATTCATTAATAATATATCATTCTTGATCTCGCCTCAAATAAACTGCGACTGTTACTGGTTATATCCATAAAATCTTCCAATACCCGCAACAAATTTTGAACTTTCCCACTACAACACTACATCAGCCTCAGATGGGTCTACCGCATTACCGCCACTTGAGATAACATGATAAAGAAAACTCACATCCTTATACCGTAATCTACACCATGAAAACTTAACAAAATTCTACTCCCTTTCGAAGTTGGAATTCACCTCACAACATTCAACATACCTATACCGAGTTTTAGAAGCTTACCTCTAACTATCTTCATCCTTAACCTGACCACGAAGGTAAGTTAACCGAAATTCGACTTTACTGAAGGCATACTTTCCAACCAATTGATCCATCAATTCACCAACAATTTGAAATAGATATTTAGTCTTAATCACCACTTAAATCAGTTATCAGAAATCCACACGCAATTCATGCTATTTTCTTTCTCCTTGACTAAGGAAATTAGATCTCCCCAAACAATACACTTGGTTTTACAAATCTATTTCACTGCGCATCTTCCAATAGCTTCTTCAATTCTCTCAACTCAAAAGTTGACATCTTGCGTGGTGTCATAGAAATAAGTTTTGTACCAAGAACAACATCAACAACAACTCCGATTCTCCTCAAACATCACTTCATGATAAATAAATTACTTCCAGGTGCTGGGACCATTTTTAAAACAAAGCTCATCACATTATCTTTCCAACGCTTCAAACAGCACCCAAATCAGACATCCAAAACTCAAGTTATGAATTTTACAAGTTTCCTACAAAATTTGAGATCCTAACTTCAACATACCGCAACACACATCATTTCCCATGATCGCTTGCGTCAAGTTACAATTCCAATAACCAATTCACACAAATTCATACTTTATATCAACCATCGACACAATCAATCTTTTCAAGGACACAAAGAAGTAACTCACACAGACAGCTCCACAATCAACTGGAAGTGTTACAACATTCCCACCACACCAGCTTCATCTTCTCAAGGTCATTCTTCTTAATTACCAAATATCTTCTAGGCCAAGAATATGCATCGACTCATCATAACGCTTCATAATCACTTGGTTTAACTTCAAACATTCAACCCAAGGATGACCTCAAGCTAATCCAACATCTTGCTCAGACGATGAGTCACTATTATTCCCAGGGAAACGTCAGAACTCACACTCCAAATGGAACATCATTATCCATAACATCGTCCTCCACTCCCAGTGATGCGAACAACACAAGTACTTAATTGTTACCACTTAAGAGAACCTTATCTGACCATCATACTGAATTCTCGAATTCGTAATCCCTCCGGATTCGGGAAAACTACGCAGTCAATTCAACATCTACACTCATGTAACCAATAGCACATCGATCCAACTCTTCACACCAGAACATCTCAGAGAAGCAAAGTTTCTCCCCCACTTGCTTCCAAACCACCCCTGCAACTAGGTAACCAGGAAAAACAAGCAGTACCGACAGTGTTTCACACACATGTCGTATACAGAAGGAGTAATGACATTAAGACACTGGTCACAACGACCGACTATGCTCTGATACCACTATTGTAACACCCCATCTAAATACCCCGAATATATTAATTGAATTAATATCTAAATCATCTTTAATCAGAGTTAACACGGTATAATGAGGGATGTCACAATTAATAAACAAAGTAAACCTTCATTCAAACAGTAGCCATGCTACACTGAAGATCAACATCTTCAAAATAATTCAATATAGATAAGACCATGTCTTACACAGCGGAAAACATCATAACCAAAAACGGAATAATTCCATCATTATTATTCCCAACAAAGTTTTAAATAAATAATAAACCAATATCTAATTCCTCATCTAACATTCCCCAGTGTTACAATCTAATCAGAGCATGACACTGACTCGCGTACTAAACGATAAGCTCTAGAGCCATCCTCACCGACTCCTCAGCTGCTATCTTTAATCTGAAATGGTAAGTAAGGGTGAGACTTCTCATAATTAAAGCATATTATAAGCTTCTCAATTAACAATATATTTCAAGCATATTAATTCACCCATTTCAACATAATTTCATATTCAATACACATTCACAACCATATAATCATCATGCATAACCATCATCAATCAGAGAATAGTAACACTGGAAGGCATCCTAACATGTTACTATTCCACACAATAAAAATGCAGACTCAATGCATGCGGTACCGACTTCGTGACCAAGTCACCCAACACTGATCCATCATCAACCGGATACAGTAACCATCGATTCGCCCAGACACCACTGAGTCAAGAATCCAGCCTAACCACCCATCCTCACTCGGGTATCGGTTATCGGCAATCCAAGTCAAATTCCGCACAATGGGAATTAACTTCACCAAACAATGCATATGCACGCACATCACTAGCATGCAACATCAATCAGTCTATGTTATACATTCATTTAACATAACTGAACCTCAACAATCAACATGATATATCAACTAATCATGCATACCTCAACATCAGCATAAACATGCAAACCAATCAACATGATATATCAACCAATCATGCATACATCAACACAGGTTATGACCACATCAGACATCATAAAACCTCATCAACCACAACATGATATAATCACCTATCATGAAACAATTCATCACAAAGCATAAATATGCCAAACACTTACCCTTCAATCGGTAAGACTATCACCAATATATATCACAACAACGACAACTAAGATCAACAGCCATCAGGCATATACAACACCAACAAACACATGATATAAATACAATCATGAATACACCAATCATCATAAACCGAATCAAAACCCAAAAACATGATATTCCAACCATCATGCATATGAACAACAACAGCATAACACGCTTTACATTCACTCAGTATTAATATATCCATCACCATAGAATCTCTACTGCATACAACTCAATATGCGTCGGTCAAAAGTCACCTATTTCGGAATTTGGCCCATTTTCAAAATAATTTCAAGTTTTGGAAAATATTTTCATTTCATAAAATAGAGCATTAAATTTAGGAAATAACGTCCAAAACGGCGCTCAAAACGGACTTACGGTTTGAAAGTTATGAATTTTTGAAGTTTTGAAAAATTGGAAAAATGCACCTGGAACCCGGTTCCTACCCAGAACGGAACCGGTTCCTGGAAGTTAAAAATGCCCCGTCCCTGATTTTTGAATGGGGAACCGGTTCCGTCATATACAGGAACCGGTTCCTGAGTTTATTTTTCAGGTTTTTGCCAATTTTTCAACGTGGAACCCGGTTCCTACCCAGAACGGAACCGGTTCCTACGTACTAAAAAGTGATTTTCTGCATTTTTGACAGCATTCATCCATTTTTACTCAAACCCATTTTTACCCATACAAATTCCATCATTGGAAACACCAAAATACATCATTTTGCATCCTCTAACACATCAAACAACCTATTTCCATCATCTAATTTCATCCACTGACACTCTAATCATATCCATTCATATTCTGACACAATTAGACTCAATCTGACACCATTAGGGACACATTCATGGAACCCTAGAATTTCACAATTTCAAATTCCTACATGCTATGACTTATATCATCAACATCAAAACCTATAATAAGCTATAATCAGTTGAAATCACCCCTTACCTTGTGGGTTCTTCGATTTCTGACGCTCCTAGGTCTTTTTCCTCCTTTCCTTCTCTTCTCACTTCACGTATTCTTGTTTCTCCAAAAATGATTCTATTTTTCCTTCTTTTCCTTATTCTATTCCTTTTATTCCTCTTATTCCTTTTAATCATAAATTAAATAAATCAATAAATGTGAGTAGAGTCTTTTACTCCTCACACCCCACTTACTCCACATACATCCAATAAATCCATAATTAATCTCAATAATTCAATATATTAAATAAACTATGCTCTCAATTAATTTAATAATTAAAATCATAATTATTTAATTACCGAATTATTTTCGGGGTGTCACACCGCTCATTGTTTATAATGTTAAATAAGTAATTTAATATTATTGCCAACGTTACGAGAACCTACAGGGTCACACGCATAGAGTACTTATAGTGGAATGGATGATTAAATTAAATATGATTTAATTTAATTATGTGTTAATATTAATTAAATTGTTTAATACATTGACACATATAATTTATTTGATTAAATATGATTTAATTAAATAAATGGGAATTGACAGTTGATTAAATTAAATATGATTTAATTCAATTAATAATTTATTTTATTTAATTAAAAGAGTTTGATTAAATAGAAATAATAATTATTTAATTAAATAGTTTAATTAGATAAGATTGAGCTTGTTTTGGAAAAAGCCCAAATTAAGAGCATTAGGGTTTTAGAAGCTCTCTATAAATAGAGAAGCTTTTTCCCCTTGTTAAGGCTAATTGTCAATTCTCGAGAACAAGAAACGGCTAGCACCGCCTTCCACTTTGCACTCGCGTGGACTACGTAGAGACGCCGGTATCTTCCGCCGTTCGTTGATCGTAAGAGAAAGCACGCTTCAAGAGGTAACTCTTGAATCCTTATTTCGGTGAGGTTTTATTTGTGATTAATGATTTAATCAAGATCCGTTCATCGGGATTGTTCCGCTAAGAGGTTAAAATTTTGAAAAACCCCTCTTAGATCCCAACAGATATAATCATCACATCATCATGTACAAAGACATATATCATCGCATCGCATATCAACAAGTATTCATTAATAAATACACCGTCACAAACATTATGTTTATTCACACCGCATCATTATCAATTAATTCACCAAATTCCAAAAAAAAAACAGAAAAATAGTCAAAACATCAATAATCGTCGCGAAAGTCATTCTTAATAACCAGCATTAATCATAATCATCAACATCGAAATCAGATTGTCCATACGTGTCTTAAATCGACTAAACCGCAATCCGATTCAATTTAATCATAAATTGACCTATTTCGGGTCATCTCGTAAAAAATTGTAATTTCGAAAAACTAACCTCACCACTACGTTATACACGTCGAACTTAGCTAGCACGTCAATTTTCGTTGAATTCGTAGCAACTTGCTCCGTCGCCGAAATTACCGAAATCGGGAAACCGGAACATAATCGGGTTCTAAATTTAATTGGCTAACTTATGTCTTAGTTATATTTTATTAATACTAACTAGTGGTATATGGAATTGGGTAATTGAAAAGAAACAGAAGGATAATTTCTGCAGAAAACAGAAAAACTTAATTACACAAAACAGAAAAACTGCGTTTTCTGTTTCCTCCCTCCAGCCTCACAGGGACGCACGTCCCTTGCTCTTCTTATAAGTTAGAGGCGGGTTCCTCAAGGAGGGGGACGGTCGCCCCACACTTGGAGGTGGTCGCCTCCCCCATGCCACCACCTTCCATCAATTTCCTTTCTTCTTCCCTGCATTTTTATAACAGACAGTTTGTTTTCTTCCTGGTTTTTCACAGTTTCATTGTTTCCATTTTAATACTTCTAGTTTCTACAAGCTAGCACCTAAAACACCCATAATCCATACTCCTAATCCAACTATTCTAATCTATTTCAACAAACAATCAACCAAAACCCTATAAATCAACTTATCAACTTTTCCCCCAACTCCAAAATATAACTATCAAAACCAAGCAATATGAGATGGAGAATCAAACTCCTTACCTCTAGAGCTTGGATGATTGAAAGATGCTCCAACAAAATCTCAACCTTCAAGCTTTCTCATGCTCTCCTTCTTCTTCCCAAAACCCTCTCTTTTTCTCTCCATGTTCAAGTTTGGCTTGCTGTTTTTGAATGGAAAGAAAATGAGGAAAATGGTTTTATAAGTTGTTTTCTTACTAGCAACCAAGGGTGTAAACCCAATTCAACACAATTAGTCCTCACACCCCTAACTTATTTTTATTAATTAACACACTAATAATATTATTAATTCAATTAATTAAAATAACTCCGGGGAATTAAATATCGCATCCGAATAATATTTTACCGAGCCGAACGGAATAAAAACCAGACCGAATGAAACGTCGCCAAATATATTAATAGATATAACTATTAATATAAATATTCTCGTCGCCAAAATAATCATTAAAGGGTAACTCAAAAATATTAATATAATATAATATTAAATAAAACGGGCGTTACAACTCTCCCCCACTTATAAACTTTCGTCCTCGAAATTTCGACCAAAACGAACAAATCGGGACATGCCTACGCATTCGTCCGCTCAATTCTCGCGTCAATTAAACAACATACAACAGACACACAAAAAAACAAGGGTATCTCCCTAACCACAAGTCCAGTCAAGAACAACCATGCCGAGATACAAAGCCCATACAATGCACTCGAGAACCAACTAATCACCCAACAACCAAACAAGTTGCAGACACACCGGTTCACTCGAGAACTAAACAAACAAGATCGATACCATCCTAATGCCTCAACCATAGAATTAGTCACACACTCTAACCGACACCTCGGAAACGAGTCACCAAAGATAGGAACATAAAGTCCTACGACACAACACCGACTCCATCGCTAAAACGAAAACAACAAAATGGTTATACAAACCAAAACTGAAACATTCAGAATAGGATAGAACCACGCGTGCTACGCAAACACGAAAAAGATGCCTTCATTCACGCATAAGCACGAACTCAAGAATTATACTTGCAGTTATCGCTTTCATTCCAGAAAATCACAAGGTTACATCGTCCTTGTAGATTACCAACGTACAACCCTTGAACAATAACCAGTTACTCAAACATAACCGAACTGCAATACACTACTCATTCTAGGGCGTATACTGACGACTTGCGACTATAACTCACTAATCCAAATTCAAGAATCTCGCATACCCGCTAACAATTCAATGCTCGATATCCAAACCATGTTGCGTCACTCTTATGCATACGATGCCAACCGTAACACAACTTGGTTAATCCTCAACTTCACAATTACTCAGAATGGATACGTTCAAAGCGTACGCCCATCAGGACACCTCGTAACATCAGTCTTATCAACTCGAAAATCACTCTTTCATTCTTGATTGATCAAAATCACTCTTTCATTCTTGATTGATCAACGTCCATTGATCTCTAAAATACACGACATAGTTTGACCTTTTCAAATATTGTCCAAATATTCACTTGTGAAACTTCGACGTATACACTTGACTTCAACGAAGTCTTCCCTTATACCAATTCAATTCCCAAATTTTGTATCAAGTAATCACCATCCTCGTACCGTCACAACGATCAATACACAGGTTACTTATTTGAAACACCTTTCATAACTTTCAATCTTCCAAAGTGGTAATTCAAACCACAACACTCTCTCAAGAACTCTACTCATCAACGTCGTCTCATACAACTGTAATTACAAAACAGGTTGGACTTAGAACCCTAACATCAATTTTATGGAATCCAACATGAACACCGTCGCGACCGACTTCAGTCACAGATAAAACACTTTCCTTTATAAAACATCAATCGTCTTAAGGTACTTGTGGCTACCAAACCATCTCAACATTCTTTACCGTCAAGACTTATCTTAGTCGTAACTAATAATCCACCACGGCTATTAGTATTCAACAAAATCCATATGATAGTAGTGAAAAATCCTGAATAACCTTCTGAACTTAATCTCAACAAGTGTCCCAAAACAAACATGCGACATTCTTCAAAATAATAAATCCCAAATCAGATATTCTTGGGTTATCTGCGATATCAACATACTAAACTTAACACCAGACGAAGTCTCTTTATAGATCATACTCAAACTTGAATTATCTTCAACAATCCCAATCTTCTCGTCGTTAACATATGCACCTTTAAGATTTCAATGAGCACAACCGCATCAAACTCTAACTCACGCGTCCGACACTTTTTCCTTATGAAAATCAAATCGTTCCAAGGCAGCAATACACTTTTCCAACTCTATGTCGAAATATATCTTAAGTCCAAAATGGAATATCACAATACACCACACAAGGTTCTTTAGTACTAAACAAGACCAAAACCAAAGCATTCGCTAAACTTTTCCCTAACTCAAACAAATTCGCTTACCATTGCGAAGTCCAAATAGCGACTCAACCATCTCAAGTCAAAGTACCCACGATCGATACCAACTTATAAAAAGATCTTCCATCAAACTCACGAAGTTAACCATCCAAAACAAAGGAACTTCTAAGCTCTGAAATAACCCCTTGAAGTCTTCTACAAGATACAAAATAAATCTTCACGGAACTGTCCAAAATATCACCGTCTAAGTCGCTTACTTAAGGTACTCTCGTCCAACAGTTCAAAACTCTTTCTTTAGAATACTCGACATGCACTGATCTAGATTCACTACGGATAACTCAAAGCTTGGATGCTTGCTACAATTTCCTTAACTTGATGTGAACCAAATAATATCCATGAACACGGAATAACTCTTACAGCTACTCATGAGAGTATTGTCTGAACATTCCAAAATCATACCTGACGCGTTAGTCACACTAATGACATCAACAAATACTCACCAGGTCCATACACTATCTTGAAAAGCATTGTCTAAACATCTTCAGCTCTCACACTAACCCGCAGGTAGCCAAACTTCACATCGATCTCACTAAACACATAAACTCCAAATGACTAATTCATCCAAATATCAATCCTCGGAAGTAGGCACCTGTCCTCAATATCCACTTCGTTCCTTGACTGCAAATGACACACCAACTCGGGCAACCTTTGCTCTTCTCAAACTACACAACGGTAGCACTCCACGGTGACCCGCTTGAATAAACAAACTCTGCTCAAACCAATCCTCAAGTTGACTCTTCAACTCTAACTCAGAAGCAGACATCCCCTAAGGATACTTCGAATCACAACTAGTTCCAGAAACTAAATCCATAAAAACTTCACCTCGCACTACAACGGTAATTCACACACATCATCACAATATGCTTCGGAAGAATCACAATAAGAAGTTCGCTTGCCAAAATCTTGTTTCTCATCAAAATCCAAATTCGCCCACAACTCAAGTAACCATGCACCACCTTGTGCCAACACATCTGCTTCATACACTATTAAGCTGGCAAGACAAGTCCATCCCAACCAACACAAATCCCGACTATTATCAACACGAGATTAAGGGTGATCAGTTCCTCAATTTGTCAATAGACAGTCGACAATCATGATGGTGACATAAACCATCATTACCCAAACTACAACAACGTCTTCAACTTACACTTTAAGTTACCAAAGCGTAACCCTGCTTGAGGCTCAATCTCTAAGCCACAAGCGCCACAAAGAAGTAAAACTTCTCCCCCACTTGTTTCAAACTCATCTCTGCAGACAAACAAATAGAAACAAGCAAGTATCGATAGTGTTTCACACACATGTCGCATACCCAAGGGTTAAACACATTAACAACCTGGCCGACAGACCGACCTGCTCTGATACCACTAATGTAACACCTCAATATTAACCAAGGTTTCATATGCAAATATCAGAGTAAATTAAAATTTCATAAATTCAATACTGAGGCATCACACCTTCAAAACCAAATCACTTTAAACAGTTTGCTTTAACGTATAAATCTCGGATACATAGCATCGTCAGAAAACATAAAGTGATTCATAAAAATCAAAACATCTCTTTATTAAACTCCCTTAACCAATCATATTTTCATAAAGTATGATTCTTATTTACAAAAGGAAAAACAACAAAAGAACAACAACAAGACAACATAATTATTCCCCCCGTGTGCTACGTATCAGAGCGACACCGACTCGACTAATAGCAGCTATAAACTCCGTCTTCATAACCTGCATGTTACCAATATAAAGGTAACGACGAAACAAGTAAAGGGTGAGATACTCCAAAACATATAATTAAAGGCATGATAACATATATATATATATATATATATATATATATATATATATATGTATATATATATATAGTATTTGGAATCATAAAAGATATAGATTAAAAAGTGCATTCCAACACATAACCAAAACTCACTTACTCCAATCGTCATTCTAATGTGTATAATCTACACTTTATCGTCATAACCTCATCGGTATAAATCATCACAACAACACATAAATGTTCGTTACCACGAAATCATCACAAGTCAATACGTCACTAATCAACACGGCAATCATAGACGACAACATCAAACAACAACATCAAACAATGCTAATAACATAAGCAACATAAATAAAACTATCACAAATTGGCTAAAGCCCATTGTTGCAAACATCATCACATCATATTTGCATTAAGCATTTTATCAAGGTTAAATCATCGCAAAACTCATCATTTATATTCATCGCATAGTTATCATGAAATTACCAAGTCATATTTATTTCATGTTCATCATAAAGATTATCACCAAACAAAGCATCATATATCATCGCAATTCAACATCATCCATCAATTAAAAACCCAACGCAAAATGTAACGCCCGTTTTTATTAATATTATATTATATTAATATTTTTGAATTACCGATCGATATTTATCATGCGACGAGAACATTCATATTAATTAATATATCTATTAATTTATCTGGTGACGTTGTGTTCGGTTCGGGTTTTATTCTGTTCGGTTCAGTAAAATATTATTCGAATCCGATATTTAATTCCCTGAAATTATTTTAATTGATTGAATAAATAATATTGGTAAATATTATTAATGTGTTATATTGTGAGAATTGGTTAGGGGTGTGAGGAGTAATTGATGAGAATTGGGTTTTCAACTAAGAAACACATTATAAACCATTTCTCCTCATTTTCTTTCCATTCATAACACACCAAGCCAAACAAGAGCAAGAGAGGAAGTTAGTAAGGAAACAACTTTATAAAACCCTTCCATTTGTTTTCTTTCCTTTTTGCAACAAGAAAATCCTAACATAGAAGCTTGAGAGAAAGAGAGGGTTTGGAGAGGAAGAAGAAGAGCAAGGGAGCATGAGAGGACGCTTGAGGTTGGGCTTGGTAGCATCACCATGGATCATCTCCAAGCTAGAGGTAAGGGGTTTGATCTTCCTTTCCATATAGTTAGGGTTTGATAGATATGTTGTGGATTTAGGAGAAATTAGTATGTTTATTCATGGGGTTTATAGTTTGCCTTTGTTTTGGTGTTTTGTTGTTGTTGTTGAACTTCTCAATTGATGGTAGAAATATGTTTTGATGTTGTAATTGAGGTATATATGTTGTGTTGATGATAAGAGATGGTGAAATTATGGTTTGTTTACATGTGAATTAATTGAGTTCCATATATTAATTAATTCACTTTTCATGTGTTAATTAAGCCAAAACTTCCCATTAACGTTTCATGAATTAATTCCCTTTGTTTCAAATGATCCAAGTGAGTTTTAGGAGTATTTTGGCTCATGAAACGTTGCTGCCCCACGCTTGTGCTATTTGCTCTGTTCTTAGTAGTTTTTGATTCGGTAATTTACTGATTCCATTTACTATTTCGCGCATCATTTTTGCCATTAGTAGTATTACTTAGGCATGATTGCATCAATATCCAACATGCATTTCGTTGGAAGTCCTCATCTTGAGGCGTTTGGTTTATGGTACATTGTATATCTATGTGTGTGGTTCCATATATAAGAGGCATTTAGTTAAAGGATCTAGTTGGCTACATGGAATAATACTTATGCGTGTGGCTCCATATCGAAAAATGATAGAAGAATCGATCAAGTATTGTTGAAGAAATAAATTGTCAAGTAAAACAATCTTATATTATACTAAAAGTGGACATATACCATGAATTGGTGCTACGTAATGAACATCTTCTTTGGAGAACTACAATAATACAACTTATCATACAAAGATAATATTGTTTTTAATCCAATCTTTTAGGAATCAAAGTAGTACTTAAATCTAAAATAAATTAATAATCATTTTAACTATTTACTCTAGTCTCTAGTTTTGTTTTTGTTTGTTGACAACATGTCTCTAAACAAAACTTTGTGAGTGATGTTATGAGTTATAATATTATAAAACAGTGTCTCCAATATGTATGTGTGTGAAAACAATTATGTGCTCCTATGTATATCATGAGGAGCAACATTTGTTGTATGTTAGAAATAAAACAAAACACTTGATGTATGTACATCACGTGGAGCAACATTTGATGTATGTTAACTTTATTTCTTTGACATAATCTTTGCGACGACGTATTAGTTAGTAAATACTTGTTGATTATGCGATGCAAAGTTATATGTCTTTGTACATGATAGTGTGATGATTATATTAATGTTGTTGACAAATGCTTTCGATTTGTGAATGCATGACTTTTGATGAATTTATTAGTGATGTTTGCATAATGCAATGATGATGCGATGATATATTTATCTTGTTTTGGATAAATTATGGCGATGTGGGCTTTATGCCAATTTGAATGAGCGATGATGTTGTTTTTGTGTTGTGTTGTTTTATTGTCGAGTCACATACATTTCATAAGCGAAGAGGGCTTTTATGCCAAGCGATGATGGCTTTTATGCCGAGCGAAGATCGACTTTTTGCCAAGTGTCCCTAATTACGGACAAAGCGATGGGTACCACATGCATAACATAGTCGTGTCTCATGGAGTCGGTTATGTTTATGTTTGAGTTGTTTGGCGTTGGGTTTTTATTGATTGATGGATGATATTGAATTGCGATGATATATGATGTGGTGATGTTTGTGATGATGTTGTGATGATGGGCTTTATGCCACAAACGATGATGGGCTTTATGCCAAAAGCGAAGATGGGCTTTATGCCAAAAGCGAAGATGGGCTTTAGCCAATTTGTGATGATTTGTTTGTGTTGCTTATATTATTAGCATTATTTAATGTTGTTGGTTGATGTTGTTGTTTAAGACTACCGTGTTAATTAGTGATGTGTTAGCTCGTGATGATTTTGTGGCGATGGGAGTTTATGTCGCGACGTTTATGCCGATGAGGTTATGGTGATATAGTGTAGATGATACACCTTAGGATGATGAGTAAAGTAAGTAAGTTTTGTTTTTGTGTTGGAATTACACTTATTAATCTATACCCTTTATAATTCCGACACTATATAATTATATATATTTTATCATGCCTAATTATATGTTTTGGAGTATCTCACCCTTTACTTGTTTCGCCGTTACCTATATATTGGTAACGTGCAGGTTTTGAAGACGGAGTCTTTAGCTGCTGTTAGTCGAGTCGGTGTCGCTCTGATACGTAGCACTCGGAGGGAATTATTTATGTCGTCTTGTTGTTGTTGTTTTATTATTATTCATTCTGTGAATAAGAACCATAATTCATAAAAATATGATTTTGATGAGGAAGTTTAATAAAGGAGATGTTTTGATTTCTATGAATCAATTTATGTTTTCCCGTGATGCTATGTATCCGAAATTTATACTTTAAAGTAAACCGTTTTAAGTGAGTTGTTTTGTTGGTGTGACGCCTCAGTGGTTAATTTATGAAATTTTAAATTACTCTGATTTTTACATATTAACTTTGGGTAGAACTGGGGTGTTACACAAAACAACTCAAACATAAACATAACTGACTCGATAAGACACGACTATGTTATGCATGTGGTACCCATCGCTTTGTCCATAATTAGGAACACTTGGCATAAAAGTCCATCGTCGTTTGGCATAAAAGCCTCGTCGCTTGACATAAAAGCCCTTGTCGCCAATGCAATGTATGTGACTCGACAATAAAACAACACATCATCCTCGCTCATCAAGATTGGCATAAAGCCCACATCGCCATAATTTATCCACATCAAGATAAATATATCATCACATCATATTTACATTATGCAAAACATCACCAATAATTCATCATCATCAAAAATCATGCATTCACAAATCGGAAGCATTTATTAACAACATCAATATAATCATCACATAATCATGTACAAAGACATATATCATCGCATCGCATATCAACAAGTATTCATTAATAAATACACCGTCGCAAACATTATGTTTATTCACACCGCGTCATTATCAATTAATTCACCAAATTCCAAAAAAAAAAACGGAAAAATAGTCAAAACATCAATAATCGTCGCGAAAGTCATTCTTAATAACCGGCATTAATCATAATCATCAACATCGAAATCGGATTGTCCATACGTGTCTTAAATCGACTAAACCGTAAGCCGATTCAATTTAACCGTAAATTGGCCTATTTCGGGTCATCTCGTAAAAACTCGTAATTTCGAAAAACTAACCTCACCACTACGTTATACACGTCGAACTTAGCTAGCACGTCAATTTTCGTTGAATTTGGAGCAACTTGCTCCGTCGCCGAAATTACCGAAATCGGGAAACCGGAACATAATCGGGTTCTAAATTTAATTGGCTAACTTATGTCTTAGTTATATTTTATTAATACTAACTAGTGGTATATGGAATTGGGTAATTGAAAAGAAACAGAAGGATAATTTCTGCAGAAAACAGAAAAACTTAATTACACAAAACAGAAAAACTGCGTTTTCTGTTTCCTCCCTCCAGCCTCACAGGGACGCACGTCCCTTGCTCTTCTTATAAGTTAGAGGCGGGTTCCTCAAGGAGGGGGACGGTCGCCCCACACTTGGAGGTGGTCGCCTCCCCCATGCCACCACCTTCCATCAATTTCCTTTCTTCTTCCCTGCATTTTTATAACAGACAGTTTGTTTTCTTCCTGGTTTTTCACAGTTTCATTGTTTCCATTTTAATACTTCTAGTTTCTACAAGCTAGCACCTAAAACACCCATAATCCATACTCCTAATCCAACTATTCTAATCTATTTCAACAAACAATCAACCAAAACCCTATAAATCAACTTATCAACTTTTCCCCCAAATCCAAAATATAACTATCAAAACCTAGCAATATGAGATGGAGAATCAAACCCCTTACCTCTAGAGCTTGGATGATTGCAAGATGCTCCAACAAAATCCCAACCTTCAAGCTTGCTCATGCTCTCCTTCTTCTTCCCAAAACCTTCTCTTTTTCTCTCCATGTTCAAGTTTGGCTTGCTGTCTTTGAATGGAAAGAAAATGAGGAAAATGGTTTTATAAGTTGTTTTCTTACTAGCAACCAAGGGTGTAAACCCAATTCAACACAATTAGTCCTCACAGCCCTAACTTATTTTTATTAATTAACACACTAATAATATTATTAATTCAATTAATTAAAATAACTCCGGGGAATTAAATATCGCATCCGAATAATATTTTACCGAGCCGAACGGAATAAAAACCAGACCGAATGAAACGTCGCCAAATATATTAATAGATATAACTATTAATATAAATATTCTCGTCGCCAAAATAATCGTCAAACGGTAACTCAAAAACATTAATATAATATAATATTAAATAAAACGGGCGTTATGAAGCAACTCGATTTTCAAAAATCATTTTAAATTTTCAAAAAAAAACAATGAAATCGCCACCTAATTTTATTTGTTCCAAAAGGAACGGGAAAATATAGATAAAACCCCACAAATGCGGATAAGGCGGTCTACGACCAAAAACATGGAATCGGGAGTCGGTTATGCAAGAGGAAGGTATTAGCACCTCTTACGTCCATCGTACTTGATGGGACCCATATAGCTCGCGCGTGTTTGTGTGTTTAAAGTAAAAAATGCTATCTTCTAATTAATGATCAAGAAATAAGAAAGAAGGAAACAAGATTTGTTTATTATTATTTTGAGTTTGACACGGTTTCGAAACCGCGTGCCTACGTATTCCCTCGTGCAATGGGAAAGTCAAAACTCTGTAGTTCTTGTTGAAAATGTTTGAATTGGTTGTGTTGAGTTTAATAGAAATGTTTTTGATGATCGCATATAAGCGGAAAAGAATTTGAATGGGTTGAATTGATTTTAAGTTGTGGATGACAAGTACCAAAACGTTAGGCTATCATCTAACGATTCGAATACTCGAAATTGGTGAGTGAGCTCGACCAATCATCTCTCATCCAAAATCTTTATTATGAAAAGGGTGAGGTGAAGCAAAGTTCACGTTTATTAAGTGTATGGAATAAAAGTATTTAAGTCATTAGGCTATCATCTAATGGCCCAAATACTTTAAATTTAATTAAATCGTCGGGCTATCATCCAACAATTTAATTAAATACCATAACACTATTTTTTTGTGTTTAGATCATGGATAGAAGTTTTTAGTTTATTAGACTATCATCTAATAAACTAGAAGCTTCAATTCGTTTAAATTGTTAGGCTAACATCTAACAATTGAAACAAATCTCATCTAAGTGTTTTTTTTTTTTTTTTATTTTATAGAAAATTGATTTAAAGAAAATGTTAGTGTTTTAAGTTGGCATCAATTTTGGTAAAACTAGGCTTTAGAAATGTCTTGATAGATGTCATGACATTCAGAGATTGAAGATAAATTCTACTGGACAAGGATGTTAAAAGTACATTCGTAAGGGAAGCTAAAGTCAGGCTGGAAATTCATAGAAAATACCGATGTCATAATGTATGTTATGACATTGAGCAGACATTCTGCTCGAACTGTTTTCTGAGATTTTTCAGGAAGTTTGTTGAGCTATTTATTTATGTTTTTATGTTATTAGAAAGCATGCTCACGTGGCTGCTAGGTTAATCTTAATTAAATCTAAATTGGTTGTTGAAAAGACCATGTTTTTAGGATTAAATTAAGTGAGCCCTAGCTATCTTTATGGAAGCCCAAAACTGAAGATTTGGGACTGCTTCTATAAAAGGAAATCAACCCTTACACTGCTGCAACGCCTCTGGATTTATAGAAGATATTGCAAGTTGTTATTTGTGTATTGTTAAGGAATTTAACAGTTGGTTTTGTGTAATTCTAGTTTCTCTTGTGAGCCAAGCAACTATCAATTGATAAGTGCATTGGACTAGGATTTGTTTGTAAGGGTAGTTTATCACTCAAAGCTTTGAAGCACGAGTGTTTGTCTCTTGATTGAAAGCTTTGAAGCGAGATCAAGATAGTTTATTGAAGTGTGTCTTCACAATTCAATTATTCAATAGGTTGATATTACTGCGGTGATTGAGGGGGAGTGAGTAGGAACTCAGATCTAAGTAGGACTTAGGTTGAAGTGTCATTGGGTAGGTCTTAAGTGAAGGAGATAAACTGGTTGGTTTATTCCTGAATTAATTCTACTAATAGTGAATTTCCTCCCTGGCTTGGTAGCCTCCAGATGTAGGTTTGTTAGAACCGAACTGAATGAACAACTTATTGTGTTATTTACTGCTTTCTGTATTTACTGTGTGAATTGTCAACATAGTGTCAGATACTGTGTCATAACATCCTCTGTGACATCAAGTATCTGCTGCCAGGAATTTCAATTGGCATCGAAAGGTGCACCACCTTATTATTTAGGTGAGATCTAGGGATAATAGTTTCTGGCATAATGGATAAGGAAGGAGGATTTGGAGGTAGACCACCTATTCTGGATGGGTCAAATTACGAGTACTGGAAACCTCGTATGGTTGCCTTTTTGAGATCAGTAGATATCAAGCCTTTTTGACCTCCCTCTTGATTGAGCATGAGGCTTTGAACTTAGGAATCATTGAAAGGGACAGTCCTGAGGCGGTAGTCATTGTATAGAGGAAGGTTAAAGAAGCATCGAGTGTGGCGGGATACAAGAGGCAAAGGAGGGTCAAGGGTTAAGATTAGGCATACTGATAAACTATGCCTTTTTTTATTTACCGATGTAATCATTTTACATTCCGTGCTTTTTGAACAATTTATGTTTTTTTTTTCTGAATAATTCTTTATTATGCCCGTATCATTTTCCGTTTGCGTGTTTATTGACGTTTTAACCGAATTACGTGTCAAATCTTTGTGTTTATTACCTACATTACTATTTATTAAAAAAACCATTATATATATATATATATATATATATATATATATTTGAATCCATCAGAAGTCACATTATTAATACTTATATTCCCAAAATTGGTGCTTCATCAAATAGAGCTTCTTTATCCAACGTGAGGTTTGAAAGTGGAAAGTCTTTACATAGCCATCACCATGTGTGCAAGACAAGAGTTAACGCAAAAATTATCACCTATGAGAATTCTGTCAAAGACAACAAACAAAAGGAGTAGTAACCTATTAAGACTTATTTACATAAAAAAAATACATGTTGCACTTCTTTTCTTCAACGATCAAAGTTTAGAGATATTGCCCCACCTTCTACATTTGTATCAATCATACTAAAATAAAAAGAGCTATCTAAGGATTTCAATACTTCATTAACTCCTTAAAGATGAGGTTGCAAGTTGGAACTTTGAAAGAAGATCCTTCAAAGTAAGCACATGATTTGTTCGACCAGGAAGTGCAAT
Organism: Vicia sativa; assembly: GCA_021764765.1. Taxonomy (NCBI): domain Eukaryota; kingdom Viridiplantae; phylum Streptophyta; class Magnoliopsida; order Fabales; family Fabaceae; genus Vicia; species Vicia sativa. The sequence goes on from CM038796.1 coordinate 8,936,822, forward strand.
CTCATGCCTATTCAAACAAAAAATATTTAGTAGACAACAAGCAAGAGAAGATTATGCATTTGCTTTAATGCATCAATCACACAATCTAAATGATTTTCATGGGTTGAAGAAATCATGATACCGCTATGTACCAAACCTGCCAACATGACACAAATTCTACCGATATATCCATCAAAATAACTTCCTTATACATAATGAGATTAATTTCAACAAGGGCACAATGTTTTGTATAAAAATAGATAAAAGGCTTGGTGTTGATTTCAGTAATGCAAAGTGAATACAATGAAATTGAATACAACAATGTTTTTGCCTTTTGGTTTCTCTACAACAACAATGTACTCAAAGTTGGTTCTTTATATCCAAGAAATAAAACAAAGCTAATTAGGACGGAAACAAAACTCGAAGTTTGATAGAGATAGAGACATTTTGACAAACAATAGACGTGTATAAACTACACCACCACCACCACGGAGGTATTCAATTCAAACTGCGTCCTTTGAGGAGTCATAGCGATCGATTAACTCGAACTCTATCTCGGGAAGGATGCGAACATAATTTTCTTCGAATCTTCCGGAGATATAGCCGATGAGGTCTTGGTTGTCGAGGAGGACACGAACATGCCGCTGGGAGGGATTCAGTGATGAGACCTTCGTGGACCCATTTCGTCATGCTTTGTCGGGAGTTATTGGAGTCTTAAGGCGACTTGAAAGGGAGGGAGGAGGGGTTTAGGAGGAGGAGGACGGAGGAATGTGTGTGGTTGTGGGTGGGAGTGAGAGGATAAGGAGGATAGACGATGATGAATGATTGGGGCGTGGAATTGGATAGAAGATGAGGTCAACATGTTTGATGTTTGATGATGGATTTCAAGAGTTAAGCTTTTAGTTAATTTGAGGAGATTGATTGGGGGTGTGAGGAAGATGGGATTTTGTGTGTGGGAGGGATAAGGTTTTCAGAGACTCTAATAATAAGGGAGATATTTGATTTCTTAATGTGAAACTCAAATATGTAATAGGATCCAGGATTTCTTAATCCATCTTATGCTTTCTTAATCCATCTTATGCATTAATTATATACTATATGAAATTTTAATATTTTGGTTATGGAAGTAATAAAAGGCGCGTTGATTCTTTCCTCCTATGTAGAAAATTCTCTCAAAACTCTCAACTCTTATTTCATCAATCCGCTTTTGTCAAGAAATCATCGAGATCATCAAGCAAAGGTAGATAAACATTTTAAAGTAATCAATCAAGAAAATCAAGAAAATCAACATTTTAAACCCTAAACCCTAAATCCTAAAATCCTAAATCCTAAATCCTAAATCCTAAATCCTAAACCCTAAACCCTAAACCCAAACCCTAAACCTAAACCTAAATCCTAAACCCTAAACCCTAAACCCTAAACCCTAAACCCTAAACCCCTAAACCCTAAACCCTAAACCCTAAACCCTAAACCCTAAACCCTAAAACCCTAAACCCTAAACCCTAAACCCTAAACCCTAAACCCTAAACCCTAAACCCTAAACCTAAACCCTAAACCCAAACCCTAAACCCTAAAACCCTAAACCCTAAACCTAAATCCTAAACCCTAAATCCTAAACCCTAAACCCTAAACCCTAAACCCTAAAACCCTAAACCTAAACCCCTAAACCCTAAACCCCTAAACCCTAAACCCTAAACCCTAAAACCCTAAACCCTAAACCCTAAACCCTAAAAGGTGTCTCATCTGTACATGGTAGAGGATGTTCCAGGGAATCCATCGAGGCCGCTTCATCGAGATCCTAGAGGAAGAGTTAGTGAGGCATCATGCTCATGACGTGTTGCTTATATGTCGTATCATGGAGCTTGGTAGGATGGTATTGACAAATGATTGTTTTCGATGGATCCGATGTTAGAGGTATTTTGAGGCCACCATGGCGGAGGCTCGAGTGCTCTATCATACGGAGGCATGGAGACTCGAGGGTGATGGACCGACTCATCACCCGCCATACCAGAGTTTATGTTGATGATGCACTTGTATTTTGGTTTTAGTTTATTTGGTCTTATATTGTATCGTATTTGTATTGCTTGGATTGCATTTTGATTACTTGGATTATATTGATATGCTTGGAATATATTATGATTACTTGGATTATATTGATATGTTTGGAACAAAAACATTCATTACTATCGGAAATTTTAAAGCTAACCAAAAAAGTGTGACGAATCAAGATGGAAACTTCTTTCACGAAGGAAAGGATAATGAAGTTGATATGATGCTCCCCACTCATCATGTTCATCTCAATACCTTTCAGCATGCACTTCCGTAAGTGATGAGTGTCGATCTTGTTAGAGAGCTAGATGCCTATCGTAATCCAAATCCAATATACTTTCATGGTGCCATATTAGAAATTTCATTATAATATCAAAAATTCCACTCAATTTATTAAATTTATTGTAGGTGTGATACAAGAATTTTAAAAGATCCGGAAGTGCCGAAGTATCGAAATTTAAAATTTTAGTGAGTAGAAAATACTGAAATTTAAAATTCGATAGTAATGAATGTTTTTTGTTTGTATTTTTATAATTTCTTCTTGAATAATTTAAAAGGTAAAATAGCTAACCGACTTAATAGATAAATAGAATAACTATCAATCATATATGCATGAAAAACAAATTACAATCGGCCTACACAAATGTTTGAAATGTCTGAAGCATCTCACATATGTTGATTCTCATGCTTTTAAGTCATTAGTACAATTTTGTCTTCAACGAACAATGACGGAGGTAATCGCAATCGTGTTTCAATCTTACATGAACCCAATGATTATTGTTGACAAAACCAATAACAATGATTATATGCCTACTTGAGTGGAGCATTGATTAGTGAAAAATGTGATGTTGAAATTCCAAATGAAAACAAGTACAATATTGTATCTTGAAGCAATCATGTAACCCATATTAGGAATCAACATCCGTTTTTCCTATCTTGCACATCCAAGTGTTCTACTTGTAACGAATTCCTAACCGTAGAGATAGTGTCATTGAACAACTTGAAAAATAATTGAACATGTTGATGGACTAGAGAATCTAACTTCTTTCAAACAAAGTCCATAAATCTTTCTCTCATCCTAATAAAGATGAAATACAACGAAACCACATTTTCTATCATTCACAAAATCAAGACGTGTCTAGAAGATATCAGCTACAATATTCGAATCCTGATTATTTATACTTTAACACATGTATTTCTCTTGGTGAATTAGGATCAATAACATTTTCATTTTTTTCATTGCACCTCCTTTCTCAATATGTATGTTGCTCTAGCTTTATATACATGGGTAATACCCGTGAGGTTTTCCGGATCTTGTCTTTAAAAGCAAAAATGATGTGCCTGGTGCCATATTGTACTTTGTCATGTCATTCACAAACTTTCTTTAATGATCTTTAGACGTGATAATATGTCACGACCTTCCAAATCTGGTCTAGTCTATGATTGTGATATATTGAAATATGTAAAGTAGTGATATTTCAATATCACTACTTTGCCATATTTCAATAATTCTTCTTGGGACTCAAGGAATTAGAGATTAAATCTCGAGGATCTCTAATTTTCTTGGGACTCAGTGGAATGGGTATGAGACAAATATTTCCTTGTGGGATCGGGAAGCATCATCCGTGCCGCCGTGACATCCCTAGGACCCACTGACACCTCCCTCTTGATTGAGCATGAGGCTTTGAACTTAGGAATCATTGAAAGGGACATCCCGAGGCGGTAGTCATTGTATAGAGGAAGGTTAAAGAAGCATCGAGTGGGGATACAAGAGGCAAAGGAGGGTCAAGGGTTAAGATTAGGCATACGCAGAACTATGCCTTTTTATTTACCGATGTAATCATTTTACATTCGTGCTTTTTGAACAATTTATGTTTTTTTTTGAATAATTTTATTATGCCCGTATCATTTTCCGTTTGTGTTTATTGACGCTTTTAACCGAATTACGTGTCAAATCTTTGTGTTTATTACCTACATTACTATTTATTAAAAAAACCATTATATATATATATATATTTGAATCCATCAGAAGTCACATTATTAATACTTATATTCCCAAAATTGGTGCTTCATCAAATAGAGCTTCTTTATCCAACGTATGAGGTCACGAAAAGGGAAAGTCTTTACATAGCCATCACCATGTGTGCAAGACATGCAAGAGTTAACCCAAAATTATACCTAGTTCACCTATGAGAATTCTCGGTCAAAGACAACAAACAAAAGGAGTAGTAACCTATTAAGACTTATTTACATAAAAAAAATACATGTTGCACTTCTTTTCTTCAACGATCAAAGTTTACGAGATATTGCCCCACCTTCTACATTTGTATCAATCATACTAAAATAAAAAGAGCTATCTAAGGATTTCAATACTTCATTAACTCCTTAAAGATGAGGTTGCAAGTTGGAACTTTGAAAGAAGATCCTTCAAAGTAAGCACATGATTTGTTCGACCAGAAGTGCAATCTCATGCCTATTCAAACAAAAATATTTAGTAACAAGCAAGAGAAGATTATGCATTTGCTTTAATGCGATCAATCACACAATCTAAAATTTTCATGGGTGAAGAAATCATGATCTCGCTATGTACCAAACTCGCCAACATGACACAAATTCTACCAGATATATCCATCCAAAATACACTTCCTTATACATAATGAGATTAATTTCAACAAGGAAACTTTAGCTACAATGTTTGTATAAAAATAGATAAAAGGCTTGGTGTTGATTTCAAGAATGCAAAGTGAATACAATGAAATTGAATACAACAATGTTTTGCCTTTGGTTTCTCTACAACAACAATGTACTCAAAGTTGGTTCTTTATATCCAAGAAATAAAACAAAGCTAATTAGACGGAAACAAAACTTTAAGTTTGATAGAGATAGAGACATTTTGACAAACAATAGACGTGCATAAAACTAAGAGTCAAGCAGCACCACCACCACCACCACGGAGGTATTCGAATTAAACTATGCGTCCTTTGAGGAGGCGATCGACTTCAACTGAACTCTATCTCCCGGGAAGGATAACATAATTCTTTCCGAATCTTCCCGAGATATAGCCGAGGATGAGGTCTGGTTGTCGAGGAGGACACGAACATGCCGCTGGGGAGGGATTCAGGATGAGACCTCAGTGGACCCATTTTCGCCACCGGCTTTGCGGGAGTTATTGGAGTCTCATGACGGTGAAAAGGGAGGGAGGGAGGGTTTAGGGAGCGGAGGAGGACGGAGGAATGTGGTTGTGGGTGGGAGTGAGAGGATAAGGAGGATGACGATGATGAATGATCGTGGAATTGATAGAAGATGAGGTCAACATGTTTGATGTTTGATGATGGATTTCAAGAGCGTTTTTAGTTAATTTGAGGAGATTGATCGGGGTGTGAGGAAGATGGGATTTTGTGTGGAGGATAAGGTTTCGTGAGACTCTAATAATAAGGGAGATATTTGATTTCTTAATGTGAAACTCAAATATGTAATAGGATCCGTGATTTCTTAATCCATCTTATGCTTTCTTAATCCATCTTATGCATTAATTATATACTATATGAAATTTTTAATATTTTTGGTTATGGAAGTAATAAAAGGCGTTGATTCTTTCCTCCTATTGTAGAAAATTCTCTCAAAACTCTCTCAACTCTTATTTCATCAATCCAGCTTTTTGTCAAGAAATCATCGAGATCATCAAAAGGATAAAACATTTTAAAGTAATCAATCAAGAAAATCAAGAAAATCAACATTTTAAACCCTAAACCCTAAATCCTAAAATCCTAAATCCTAAATCCTAAATCCTAAATCCTAAACCCTAAACCCTAAACCCTAAACCCTAAACCCTAAACCCTAAAACCTAAACCCTAAACCCTAAACCCTAAACCCTAAACCCTAAACCCTAAACCCCAAACCCTAAACCCTAAACCCCAAAACCCTAAACCCTAAACCCTAAATCCTAAACCCTAAACCCTAAACCCTAAACCCTAAACCCTAAACCCCTAAACCCTAAACCCTAAACCCCTAAACCCTAAACCCTAAAACCCTAAACCCTAAAACCCTAAACCCTAAACCCTAAATCCTAAACCCTAAATCCTAAACCCTAAACCCTAAACCCTAAACCCTAAAACCCAAACCTAAACCCTAAACCCTAAACCCTAAACCCCTAAACCCTAAACCCTAAAACCCTAAACCCTAAACCCTAAACCCTAAAAGGTGTCTCATCTGTACATGGTAGAGGATGTTCCAGGGAATCCATCGAGGCCAGTTCATCAGGAGATCCTAGAGGAAGAGCAGTTAGAGGCATCATGCTCATGACGTGTTGCTTATATGTCGTCGTATCATGGAGCTTGAGTAGGATGGTATTGACAAATGATTGTTTTCTGATGGATCCGATGTTAGAGGTATTTTGGAGGCCACCATGGCGGAGGCTCAGAGTGCTCTATCATACAGGAGGCAGCGGAGAAACGCCTCGAGGGTGACAGACCGACTCATCACCCGCCATACCCAGTAGTTTATGTTGATGATGCACTTGTATTTTGGTTTTAGTTTATTTGGTCTTATATTGTATCGTATTTGTATTGCTTGGATTGCATTTTGGATTACTTGGATTATATTGATATGCTTGGAATATATTATGATTACTTGGATTATATTGATATGTTGGAACAAAAACATTCATTACTATCGGAATTTTAAAGCTAACCAAAAAAGTGTGACGAATCAAGATGGAAACTTCTTTCACGAAGGAAAGGATAATGAAGTTATATGATGCTCCCCACTCTCATCATGTTCATCTCAATACCTTTCTTAGCATGCATCAAGTGATGAGTGTCGATCTGTTAGAGAGCTAGATGCTATCGAATCCAAATCCAATATACTTTCATGGTGCCATATTAGAAATTTCATTATAATATCAAAATTCCACTCAATTTATTAAATTTATTGTGGTTTGTGTGATACAAGAATTTTAAAAGATCCAAAGTGCGTAAAGTATCGTAAATTTAAAATTTTCTGTAAGTGAAAATACGAAATTTAAAATTTCCGATAGTAATGAATGTTTTTTTGTTTGTATTTTTATAATTTCTTCTTGAATAATTTAAAAGGTAAAATAGCTAACCGACTTAATAGATAAATAGAATAACTATCAATCATATATGCATGAAAAACAAATAAATGGCCTACACAAATGTTTGAAATGTCTCAAGCATCTCACATATGTTGATTCTCATGCTTTTAAGTCATTAGTACAATTTTGTCTTCAACGAACAATGACGGAGGTAATCGCAATCGTGTTTCAATCTTACATGAACCCAATGATTATTGTTGACAAAACCAATAACAATGATTATATGCCTACTTGAGTGGAGCATTGATTAGTGAAAAATGTGATGTTGAAATTCTGTAGAATGAAAACAAGTAATATTGTATCTTGAAGCAATCATGTAACCCATATTAGGAATCAACATCCGCTTTTCCTATCTTGCACATCCAAGTGTTCTACTTGTAACGAATTCCTAACCGTAGAGATAGTGTCATTGAACAACTTGAAAAATAATTGAACATGTTGATGGACTAGAGAATCTAACTCTTTCAAACAAAGTCCATAAATCTTCTCTCATCCTAATAAAGATGAAATACAACTAAACCACATTTTCTATCATTCACAAAATCAAGACGTGTCTAGAAGATATCACTACAATATTCGAATCCCGATTATTTATACTTTAACACATGTATTCTTGGTGAATTAGGATCAATAACATTTTCATTTTTTCATTGCACCTCTGCTTTCAATATGTATGTTGCTCTAGCTTTATATACATGGTAATATTCGTGAGGTTTTCTCGATCTTTGTCTTAAAAAGCAAAAATGATGTGCCTTGGTGCCATTGTACTTTGTCATGTCATTCACAAACTTTCTTTAATGATCTTTAGACGTGACAATATGTCACCTTCCAACCGGGTCTAGTCTATGATTAGATATTATATTGAAATATATAAAGTAGTATATTTCAATATCGCCTACTTTGCCATATTTCAATTTTCGGGATTCGGGAATTAGAGATTAAATCCACGAGGATCTCTAATTCTTCGGGGACCGCGGAATGGGTATGAGATAAATATTTCCCTTGTCGGGATCGGGAAGCATCATCCGCACTACCGCGTTGACATCCCTAGGACCCACCGACACCTCCCTGATCGAGCATGAGGCTTTGAACTTAGGAATCATTGAAAGGGACAACCCGAGGCGGTAGTCATTGTATAGAGGAAGGTTAAAGGCATCGAGGTATGGGATACAAGAGGCAAAGGAGGGGTCAAGGGTTAAGATTAGTATACGCAGAACTATGCCTTTTTTATTTACCATGTAATCATTTTACATTCCGTGCTTTTTGAACAATTTATGTTTTTTTTTTCCATAATTCTTTATTATGCCCGTATCATTTTCTTCGTTTATGTGTTTATTGACGCTTTTAACCGAATTACGTGTCAAATCTTTGTGTTTATTACCTACATTACTATTTATTAAAAACCATATATATATATATATATATATATTTGAATCCATCAAGTCACATTATTAATACTTATATTCCCAAAATTGGTGCTTCATCAATAGAGCTTTATCCAACGATGAGGTCACGAAAGTGGAAAGTCTTTATTAGCCATCACCATGTGTGCAAGACAAGAAGAGTTAACCGCAAAATTATACCTAGTTCACCTATGAGAATTCCTCGTCAAAGACAACAAACAAAAGGAGTAGTAACCTATTAAGACTTATTTACATAAAAAAATACATGTTGCACTTCTCTTCAACGATCAAAGTTTACTGAGATATTGCCCCACCTTCTACATTTGTATCAATCATACTAAAATAAAAAGAGCTATCTAAGGATTTCACTTCATTAACTCCTTAAAGATGAGGTTGTAGTTGAACTTTGAAAGAAGATCCTTCAAAGTAAGCACATGATTTGTTCACCTGTGAAGTGCAATCTCATGCCTATTCAAACAAAAATATTTAGTAGACAACAAGCAAGAGAAGATTATGCATTTGCTTTAATGCGCATCAATCACACAATCTAAATGATTTTCATGGGTTGAAGAAATCATGATCCGCTATGTACCAAACCCGCCAACATGACACAAATTCTACCGATATATCCATCAAAATACAGCTTCCTTATACATAATGAGATTAATTTCAACAAGGGAAACTTTATCGCACAATGTTTTGTATAAAATAGATAAAAGGCTTGGTGTTGATTTAGAATGCAAAGTGAATACAATGAAATTGAATACAACAATGTTTTTTGCTTTTGGTTTCTACAACAACAATGTACTCAAAGTTGGTTCTTTATATCCAAGAAATAAAACAAAGCTAATTAGGACTAACAAACTCGTAAGTTTGATAGAGATAGAGACATTTTGACAAACAATAGACGCGGTATAAAACTAAGAGTCGGTAAAGACCACCACCACCACACCGAGGTATTCTCGACCGGTAAACTATGGCCCTTTGAGGAGTCATAGCGATCGACTAACTGAACTCCATCTCCGGAAGGATGCAACATAATTCTCGAATCTTCCCGAGATATAGCCGAGGATGAGGTCTGGTTGTCGAGGAGGACACGAACATGCTGGGGAGGATTGGATGAGACCTCATGGACCTATCGTCACGCTTTGCGGAGTTGAGTCTTGGCGACGGTGAAAGGGAGGGAGGGGAGGGGTTTAGGAGCGGAGGAGGACGGAGGAATGTGGTTGTGGTTGGAGTGAGAGGATAAGGAGGATGACGATGATGAATGATCGGGGCGTGAATTGGATAGAAGATGAGGTCAACATGTTTGATGTTTGATGATGGATTTCAAGAGTTAAGCTTTTAGTTAATTTGAGGAGATTGATTGGGGTGTGTGGGAAGATGATTTTGTGTGTGGAGGGATAAGGTTTCGCAGACTTAATAATAAGGGAGATATTTGATTTCTTAATGAAACTCAAATATGTAATAGATCCGGATTCTTAATCCATCTTATGCTTTCTTAATCCATCTTATGCATTAATTATATACTATGAAATTTTTAATATTTTGTTATGGAAGAATAAAAAGCGCCGTTGATTCTTCCTCCTATTGTAGAAAATTCTTCCAAAACCTTCAACTCTTATTTCATCAATCCAGCTTTTTGTCAAGAAATCATCGAGATCATCACAAGGTAGATAAAAACATTTTAAAGTAATCAATCAAGAAAAATCAAGAAAAATCAACATTTTAAACCCTAAACCCCAAATCCTAAAAAATCCCAACCTAAATCCTAAACCTAAACCCTAACCCTAAATCCTCAGTCCTTAAATTCAACCTCCAACCCTAAACCCCAAACCCCAACTGATAAATGTCCCCTAAACCTCTAACCCCAAAACCCTACCCCAAACCCCATCCCCAACCCAACCCTCAAACCCTGGAACCCTCAGTTCCCAACCCTAAACCCCATTCCCAATCTAAGTCCCAAACCCTAACCCTAAACCCTAAACCCTAAACCCTAAATTCCTAAACCCTAAACCCCCAAACCCCAAACCCCAAAACCCCAACCCCAGTCTAGTCTCCCTAAATCTCATCTCTAATCCCCATTCTAAATCCCTGTGTCCCAACCCTCATCCCTAAAAATCCTGTAAGCTTGGGTCCCCTCAGTCCCCTTAAACCCCAGTCCCTCAGTCTCCAACTCTAAACCCCAACCCTAAACCCTAGTCTTTCTGTGTCTCAGTCTTAGTCCTTTAAATTCCCAAACCCTAAACCCTACTTAATATATAAATAGAATAACTAACATATATGCATGAAAAACAAATTATAACTGGCCTCACAAATGTTTGAAATAAATCAAAGTATCTCATATATGTTGGGATTCTCATGCATCTCACATAGGGTTTAGGGGTTTAGGGTTTAGGGGTTTAGGTTTAGGGGTTTAGGTTTAGGGGTTTTAGGGTTAGGGTTTAGGTTTAGGGTTTAGGGTTTAGGGATTTAGGGTTTAGGTTTAGGGTTTAGGGTTTAGGGTTTAGGATTTAGGGATTTAGGATTTAGGATTTAGGATTTTAGATTTAGGGTTTAGGGTTTAAATGATTTTTGATTTTGATTTATTTAAATGTTTGCATCACCTTATTGATGATTTTGAAACTGATTTAAAGGAGTCTAGAGGAGAATTTATTAAAATTATATATATAATTAATATTTAGAAAACATTAAATGATCCACATATATTTCAGTTTCTATTCAAATATCTCTTTATTAGTCCCAAAACCATACAAACCTCCTACATCAACTGAATTCAAACATCAAACATGTTGACCTCATCTTTTATCCAATTCCACGCCCCAATCATTCATCATCGCTCATCCTCCTTATCCTCCTACCCCACAACCACACCCACATTCCTCCGTCCTCCTCCGCCTCCTAAACCCTCCCTCCTCCTCACCGCCGCCAAGACTCCAATAACTCCGACAAAGCCGCCGAAAGGTAAATGGGTCCCGAAGGTCTCATCATCGAATCCCTCCCACCCAAGTTCCGCGGTCCTCCTCGACAACCAAGACCTCATCCTCTGCCATATCTCCTGAAAGATTCAAAGAATTATGTTCTATCCTTCCTGGAGATAGAGTTCAGCTGGTGACTCTCCAAAGGACTATAGTTTACCAATTCTAAGTGGTGGTGGCCACAATTTAGCTTATAGCACGCCTATTGTTTGTCAAAATGTCTCATCTCTATCAAACTTCTCGAGTTTTGTTTCATCCTAATTAGCTTTGTTTTATTTCTTGATATAAAGAACCAACTTTGAGTACATTGTTGTAGAGAAACCAAAAGGCAAAAACATTGTTGTATTCAATTTCATTGTATTCACTTTGCATTAATAAATCAACACCAAGCCTTTTATCTATTTTTATACAAAACAGTGTAAAGTTTCTTGTTGAAATTAATCTCATTATGTATAAGGGAAGCAGTATTTTGATGGATATATCCGTAGAATTTGTGTCATGTTATGTTTATAAAGGTATCATGATTTCTTCAACCCATGAAAATCATTTAGATTGTGTGATTGATCCGCATTAAAGCAAATGCATAATCTTCTCTTGCTTGTTGTCTACTAAATATTTTTGTTTGAATAGGCATGAGATTGCACTTCCCGGTCGAACAAATCATGTGCTTACTTGAAGGATCTTCTTTCAAAGTTCCAACTTGCAACCTCATCTTTAAGGAGTTAATGAAGTATTGAAATCCTTAGATAGCTCTTTTATTTTAGTATGATTGATACAAATGTAGAAGTGGGGCAATATCTCAGAACTTTGATCGTTGAAGAAAAGAAGTGCAACATGTATTTTTTTTGTAAATAAGTCTTAATAGGTTACTACCTTTTGTTTGTTGTCTTTGACCGTGAATTCTCATAGGTGAACTAGGTATAATTTTGCGGTTAACTCTGTCATCTTGCACACATGGTGATGGCTATGTAAAGATTCTTCCCACTTTCAAATAATTCTCATATTGGATAAAGAAGCTCTATTTGATGAAGCACCAATTTTGGGAATATAAGTATTAATAATGTGACTTCATGGATTCAAATATATATATATATATATATATATATATATATATATATATATATAATGGTTTTTAATAAATAGTAATGTAGGTAATAAACACAAAGATTTGACACGAATTCGTTAAAACGCCAATAAACACGCAAACGGAAATGATACTGCATAATAAAGAATTATTCGTAAAAAACATAAATTGTTCAAAAAGGAATGTAAAATGATTACATGTAAATAAAAAGGTATAGTTTATCACAGATGCCTAATCTTAACCTCGACCTTTGCCTCTTGTATCCCGCCACACTCGATGCTTCTTTAACCTTCTCTATACAATGACTACCGCCTCTGGATCGTCCTTTCAATGATTCCTAAGTTCAAAGCCTCATGCTCAATCAAGAGGGAGGTGTCATGGGTCCTAGGGACAACGAGGCAGAAGTGGATGATGCTCCCCGATCCCCGACAAGGGAAATATTTGTCTCATACCTATTCTCAGAAGTCCTCAAGAAGAATTAGAGATCCTCAGATTTAATTCTAACCCCGCAGTCCCAAGAAGAATTATTGAAATATGGCAAAGTAGCGATATTGAAATATCACTACTTTTGCCATATTTCAATATGGGTACAATCATGATAGACTGATTTGAAGGTCGTGACATATTGTCACGCCTAAAAGATCATTAAAGAAAGTTTGTGAATGACATGACAAAGCACAATATGGCACATCATTTTGCTTTTAAGACAAAGATCCGAAAACCTCACGGTATTACCTATGTATAAAGCTAGAGCAACATACATATTGAGAAACAGAGGTGCAATGAAAAAAAAATGTTATTGATCCTAATTCACCAAGAGAAATACATGTGTTAAAGTATAAATAATCGTGGATTCGAATATTGTAGTCGATATCTTCTAGACACGCCTTGATTTTGTGAATGATAGAAAATGTGGTTTCTTGTATTTCATCTTTATTAGGATGAGAGAAAGATTTATGGACTTTGTTTGAAAGAAGATTCTCTAGTCCATCAACATGTTCAATTATTTTCAAGTTGTTCAATGACACTATCTCTACGGTTAGAATTGCATAAGTAGAACACTTGATGTGCAAGATAGGAAAACGGATGTTGATTCCTAATATGGGTTACATGATTGCTTCAAGATACAATATTGTACTTGTTTTCATTTATGAATTTCAACATCACATTTTTTCACTAATCAATGCTCCACTCAAGTAGGCATATAATCATTGTTATTGGTTTTGTCAACAATAATCACTGGGTTCATGTAAGATTGAAACCCGATTGCCGCTACTCCTGGCATTGTTCGTTGAAGACAAATTGTACTAATGACTTAAAAGCATGAGAATCAACATATGATGCTCGTGACATTTCAAACATTTGTGTAAACCGATTGTAATTTGTTTTCATGCATATATGTTTGATAGTTATTCTATTTATATATTAAGCGGTTAGCTATTTTACCTTTTAAATTATTCAAGAAGAAATTATAAAATACAAAACAAAAATATTCATTATCGAAATTTTAAATTTTATTTTGCACTTACCGAAAATTTTAAATTTGACTTTTCGGCACTTCCTCGGATCTTTAAAATTATCAGATCACACAAGCCACAATAAATTTAATAAATTGAGTGGAATTTTGATATTATAATGAAATTTCTAATATGGCACCATGAAAGTATATTGATTTGATTCGATAGGCATCTAGCTCTCTAACAAGATCGACACTCATCACTGGAAGTGCATGCTAAGAAGGTATTGAGATGAACATGATGAGAGGGGAGCATCATATCCAACTTCATTATCCTTTCCTTCGTGAAAGAAGTTTCCATCTTGATTACGCCACACTTTTTTGGTTTTTAAAATTCGAGTAGTAATGAATGTTTTTGTTCCAAACATATCAATATAATCCAAGTAATCATAATATATTCCAAGCATATCAATATAATCCAAGTAATCCAAAATGCAATCCAAGCAATACAAATACGATACAATATAAGACCAAATAAACTAAAACCAAAATAGTGCATCATCAACATAAACCATGGTATGGTGATGAGTCGTCTCTGTCACCTCGAGGCTTCTCCCACGCCTCCCGTATGATAGAGCACTCGAGCCTCCGCCATGGTGGCCTCCAAATACCTCTAACATCGGATCCATCGCAATCATTTGTCACCATCCTACTCAAGCTCCATGATACGCGTATATAAGCAACACGCCATGAGCATGATGCCTCCTAGCTCGCTTCTTCCTCTAGGATCTCCTATGAACTGCCTCGATGGATTCCTCGGAACATCCTCTACCATGCATGTATGAGACACCTTTTAGGGTTTAGGGTTTAGGTTTGGGTTTTAGGGTTTAGGGTTTAGGGGTTTAGGGTTTAGGTTTAGGGTTTAGGCTTTAGGGTTTTAGGGTTTAGGTTTAGGGTTTAGGTTTAGGGATTAGGATTTAGGTTTAGGGTTTAGGTTAGGGTTTAGGGTTTTAGGGTTTAGGTTTTAGGGGTTTAGGGTTTAGTTTAGGTTTAGGGCTTAGGGCTTAGGGCCCAGGGCCCAGGTTTAGGCCCAGGTTTAGGGTTTAGGGCCCAGGTTTAGGGTTTAGGGTTTAGGGTTTAGGGTTTAGGTTTAGGGTTTAGGGCCCAGGTTTAGGGTTTAGGTTTAGGTTTAGGTTTAGGATTTAGGGTTTAGGGTTTAGGTTTAGGGTTTGGATTTAGGATTTAGGATTTAGGATTTAGGATTTGGGATTTAGGTTTAGGTTAAAATGTTGATTTTCTTGATTTTCTTGATTGATTACTTTAAAATGTTTTATCTACCCAACGCCTGATGATCTCCGATGATTTCTTGACAAAAACCGGATTGATGAAATAAGAGTGAGAGAGTTTTGAGAGAATTTTCTACAATAGGAGGGAAAGAATCAACGCCACTTTTATTACTTCCATAACCAAAAATATTAAAAATTTCATATAGTATATAATTAATGCATAAGATGGATTAAGAAAGCATAAGATGGATTAAGAAACTCGATCCTATTACATATTTGAGTTTCACATTAAGAAATCAAATATCTCCTTATTATTAGAGTCTCGAAACCTTATCCTCCCACACACAAAATCCCATCTTCCTCACACCCCCAATCAATCTCCTCAAATTAACTAAAAGCTTAACTTTGAAATCCATCATCAAACATCAAACATGTTGACCATCTTCTATCCAATTCCACGCCCCAATCATTCATCATCGCTCATCCTCCTTATCCTCTCACTCCCACAACCACAACCACACATTCCTCCGTCCTCCTCCGCCTCCTAAACCCTCCCTCCCTCCCTTTCACCGTCACCGCCAAGACTCCAATAACTCCCACAAAGCCAGCGTAAATGGGTCCACGAAGGTCTCATCACCGAATCCCTCCCCAACGGCATGTTCCTGTCCTCTCGACAACCAAGACCTCATCCCGGCTATATCTCCGAAAGATTCAGAATTATGTCTGCATCCTTCCCGAGATAGAGTTCGAGTTGAAGTCACCGCCATGACTCTCAAAGGACGATAGTTTATCGACCATACCTCCGGTGGTGGTGGTGGTGGTGCCGCCACTTAGTTTTTATGCACGCTATTGTTTGTCAAAATGTCTCTATCTCTATCAAACTTCCGAGTTTTGTTTCCGTCCTAATTAGCTTTGTTTTATTTCTTGGATATAAAGAACCAACTTTGAGTACACATTGTTGTAGAGAAACCAAAAGGCAAAAACATTGTTGTATTCAATTTCATTGTATTCACTTTGCATTATCGAAATCAACACCAAGCCTTTTATCTATTTTTATACAAAACATTGTGCAAGAAAGTTTCCTTGTTGAAATTAAAATCTCATTATAAGGGAAGTCGATTTTGGATGGATATATCTGTAGAATTTGTGTCATGTTGCGTGTTTGGTACATAGCGTATCATGATTTCTTCAACCCATGAAAATCATTTAGATTGTGTGTCGCACCCCAAAAATTTGCTCCTTTATTTCATTTTGGTGATTTGTTCTATCATAGATGTTCTATCATGTTAGTTTCAAATTTCTAGCTAAGTTTTCATGGAAAAAGATTACAATCGGATTTTAGAGATAGCTTTATTTTTGTCATTAATTCGATACAATTAATTTCGAAAAGGAATTCATTTGCTTTGATTTTGGCATTCAAGAAAAGTTTGTTTTATTTTCGAAGTTTTAAACTTTAAAGGGTTTATTCGTCTTTGGAATTTAAGACTCGCTAGAAGAAAGCTTTCTTGGGCACAACAAGACGCTACGAGTTTTATTCAAGGTTGTGCCTATTGGTCTTGAGTTTCTACAAGGTCACATTACATTTTGCGGGGAATTTGAGAATTAAGCTCGAAATGAAGAAATGAGTTTGTGTTATTAATTTGATCAAGTTTGAATTACAAATTACAAAGTATTTAAGGCTTGCTCATGGAAAGTATAAACTTGTTACAAAAAGAAGGAATTTGTAAAATTACAATGATAAATCCTACAAGTTCTACAAGTTCTACAAGTTCTACAAATCCTACAAATCCTACAAATCCTACGAATCTGCTATAAAAATGATCGAGTCTTCATATCTTCAATTCTTTCCGTTATGTCGTTCTACTTTCTTCATCACCATTGCCGTCATCCAACTCGCCAAAATACATGAAACACAAGAAAGGAAACGTGGTTAGCAAGCATAAACGAAGCAAACATAAACAAAATGCGAAAATATCATAGAATTGTGCTTTGGTCGAGGCATCATCATTGGGCATGTATGAATCGTTTTCGATAATAGGCCCTTTAATCTTAAAAAGGATTAATCATCGATGAATGGCTTGTCTTGCAAATCGCGGGTTAACCCGTTCACAAGCGCTTTAATGGGCAGCAAGGCATACAAAGCGATGATTTAATTCAAGGCAGCAGATATAGCAACATTATAAGGCAATGATTTGATTTCGACAAGCATACAAGAAGTTTAAGCTTCGGCAGCAAGTATTATATCAATTCACTTAATCTATCCAACAAGATTTGACCCAAGAGCAACAAGTATAAGATAGAAAATCCCAAAATCAACAATTTGACAAGCATACATAGCAAGATGTACCAATACATGATGTGGACAGCTTGAGAGAGAAGATAAGTCAAGAAGTCGAGCAAAGCCAAACTCGAAAGTAGTATGTAGAAAAGAGGAAAGGAGTGTAATTATAAACAATATGATCGTAGTAGAGAAAGACCAAGACAAAATCAGAATTATCGTAAAAGAGGATGGCATCTAAAAATCCCAAAGATAGTATCTGCTCACAAACATACCGTAATAGGAATACACCAAGTATGTATGCTGTAGCGTACCAAGAGATCGAGAGAAAGAGATAGAACAAAGACCAAAGGCCAAGACCAAAAGTGACATCTCTATAATAACGAGTTCAAAAGCCAAAAGGGAGAAGAGAAGAAAACCCCAAGTGAGAGCATCTCGCTCTAAAAGAAAAAGAGAAGAAAACCCCAAGTGAGAGCATCCGCTCTAAAAGAAAAAGAGAAGAAAACCCCAAGTGAGAGCATCTGTCTAAAGGAAAAAAGAGAGAAAAGCCAACAAAAATCCTGTAATACAACCGTATAAAGAACCCAAACAACACAAAACGAAAGCAAACACAAAAATTTTACTCATCATTTTCAAACCCAAACACCTTAGAAGCTTCAAGTTTTCAAATATTCAAATACAGAAAGAGAGGACGAGAAAAGAAAAGTTTGAAGGATCTCACCCGAGTAAAGCCTAAATTCCTCCTCA
>CM038796.1:8955294-9185758 GCA_021764765.1 Vicia sativa
CATCTCATTTCAAAGACTTATATTCATTTCAAATTTCATCGATTTTCTAAAGACTTATATCATTCACTTAAATTATTCACATATTTAAGATTTATATTCACTTCAAATTTCATCGATATTCAAGACTATATCTACTTCAAGATTTCTACTTCCATTTTCTTAGATTTATATTCATTTCAAATTTCACTCTATTTTCTCGCACTTATATTCACATCAAATTTCTTCAGATTTTCTCGACTTATATTCACTTCCAAATTTTCAATCTTCATTTTATGAAGACTTATATTCACTTCAAGTTTTGATCATATTTTCTAAAGACTTATATTCACATCAATTTCATCATATTTCTAAAGACTTATATTCACTTCAAATTTGATCATATTTCATGAAGACTTATATTCATCATTTCATCATATTTCTAAAGATCATATTCACTTCAAATTTCACGATTTTCCAAGACTTATATTCACTCAAATTTCAATTTATTTTCAAGATTTATATTCAATTCATATTTCAATGATTTTCAAAGAATTTACATTCACTTCTACATTTTATCATATTTTCAGATTTATAAATCACTTAAAATATTCCAAGATTTTCTTAAGACTTATATTCACTTCCAAATTTCACTTACATTTTCAGAAGATTAATATTCAATTTCAAATTTCATTTTATTTTCTAAAGACTTATATTCACTTTAAATTTACTTCGATTTTCAAGACTTATATTCCTTTCAAATTTCATCATATTTTTCTAAAGATTTATATTCACTTCAAATTTTGAAGATATTTCTAAGCATTTAAGATTACATAAAATTTTCTCGAAGACTTATATTCACTTCAAATTTTATCGTATTTTCTTCAAGACTTATTCACTTAAATTTCATCGATTTTTCTTAAGACTTATATTCACATCAAATTTCATCGCATTTTCCAAGATTAATATATTCACTTCAAATTTCATCATATTTTCTGAAGACTTATATTCACTTCAAATTTCATCGCATTTTCTCAAGACTTATATTCACATCAAATTTCATCGATTTTCTCCAAAGACTTATATTCACTTCAAATTTCACTTTATTTTCAAGATTATATTCACTTCAAATTTCATCGATTTTCTAAAGACTTATATTTCTTCAAATTTCACTCGATTTTAAGACTTATATTCAATTTAAATTTCATCAAATTTTCTAAGATTTATATTCACTTCAAATTTCATCGATTTTATGAAGACTTATATTCACTTCAAATTTCATCGATTTTCCTAAGACTTATATTCACTTCAAATTTCATCGATTTTCTAAAGACTTATATTCACTTCAAATTTCATCATATTTTCCGAAGACTTATATTCACATCAAATTTCACCGCATTTCAAGACTTATATTCACTTCAAATTTACCGATTTTTCCTCAAGATTTATATCACTTCCTTTCAAGACTTATTTCATCAAATTTTATAAGATTTATATTCACTTCAAATTTCATCGATTTTATGAAGACTTATATTCACTCAAATTTCATCGATTTTCAAGACTTATATTCACATCAAATTTCATCACGATTTTCTAAAGACTTATATTCAATTCAAATTTCATCGATTTTCCAAGACTTATATTCACTTCAAATTTCATCATATTTTCTAAAGATTTATGTTCACTTCAATTTTTGAAGATTTTCCAAGACTTATATTCACATCAAATTTTCTCAAGACTTATATTCACTTCAAATTTCATCGATTTTTCTCAAGACTTATATTCACATAAATTTCACTTTATTATTCTCGAAGACTTATATTCACATCAAATTTCACGATTTTCCTCAAGACTTATATGCACTTCAAATTTCTTTACATTTTCTAAAGACTTATATTCACTCAAATTTCATCGATTTTCTCTCTAAGACTTATATTCACTCTCAAATTTCATCGTTTCAAGACTTATATTCACATCAAATTTCACTCGATTTTCTAAAGACTTATATTCACTTCAAATTTCAATGATTTTCAAGAGTTATATTCACTTAAAATTTCATCAAATTTTCAAGATTTATATTCACTTCAAATTTCAATGATTTTATGAAGACTTATATTCACTCAAATTTCATCGCATTTTCTCAAGACTTATATTCACATCAAATTTCATCGATTTTCTAAGACTTATATTCACTTCAAATTTCATCGATTTTCTTAAGACATATATTCACTTCAAATTCATGAGATACCTTAAGATTTATATTCACTTCAAATTTCATCTCGATTTTCCGAAGACTTATATTCACTTCAAATTTCATCATATTTTCTAAAGATTTATATTTTCATCAATTTTCTCAAGAATTTCAAGACTTATATTCACTTCAAATTTCATCCCATTTTCAGACTTATATTCACTTCAAATTTCATCGATTTCCCTAAGACTTATATTCACTTCAAATTTCATCATATTTTCTAAAGATTTATATTCACATTCAAATTTCTCCAGGATTAAAAGACTTATATTCACTCTAAATTTCATCATATTTTCAATATTTATATTCACTTGTAAATTTCATCGATTTTCTTAAGACTTATATTCACAAATTTCATCAAATTTTCTCAAGACTTATATTCACTTCAAATTTCATCATATTTTCTAAGACTTATATTCACATCAAATTTCATCGTATTTTCTAAAGACTATATTCACTTCAAATTTCATCGATTTTCCTAGATTTATATTCACTTTAAATTTCATCGATTTTCTTAGATTTATATTCACTTCAAATTTCACTTATTTTCTAAGACTTATATTCACTTCAAATTTCATCATATTTTTAAGACTTATATTCACTCTTCAAGATTTTCTCAAGACTTATATTCACTTCAAATTTCATCGCATTTTCTCGAAGACTTATATTCACTTCAAATTTCACTGATTTCTAAAGACTTATATTCACTTCAATTTCACTTTATCAAGACTTTATTCACTTCAAATTTCATCGATTTTCTTAAAGATCTATATTCACTTCAAATTTCATCGATTTTCTAAGACTTATATTCACTTCAAATTTCACTTCCATTTTTCAGACTTATATTCACTTCAAATTTCATCGATTTTCTCGCAGACTATATTCACATCAAATTTCACCGATTTTTAAGATTTATATTCACTCAAATTTCATCGATTTTATGAAGACTTATGTTCACATCACCATCATATTTTCTTTAAGACTTATATTCACTCAAATCACTGCATTATCTTAAGATTTATATTCACTTCAAATTTCATCAGATTTTCTGAAGAGTTATATTCAATTCTAATTTCATCATATTTTCTAAAGATTTATGTTCACTTCAAATTTCATCAGATATTCTGAAGACTTATATTCACTTCAAATTTCATCAGATTTTCTAAAGACTTATATTCACTTCAAATATCATCAGATTTTCTAAAGACGTATATTCACTTCAAATTTCATCAGATTTTCTTAAGACATATATTCACTTCAAATTTCATGAGATATTCTTAAGATTTATATTCACTTCAAATTTCATCTGATTTTCAGAACACTTATATTCACTTCAAATTTCATCATATTTTCTAAAGATTTATGTTCACTTCAATTTTCTGAAGAATTTCTGAAGACTTATATTCACATCAAATTTCATCAGATTTTCTAAAGACTTATATTCACTTCAAATTTCATCAGATTTCCTGAAGACTTATATTCACTTCAAATTTCATCATATTTTCTAAAGATTTATAATCCCATTCAAATTTCTCCAGATTTTCAAAAGACTTATGTTCACTTCAAATTTCATCATATTTTCGTAAGATTTATATTCACTTCAAATTTCATCAGATTTTCTGAAGACTTATATTCAAATCAAATTTCATCAAATTTTCTGAAGACTTATATTCACCTCAAATTTCATCGATTTTCAGAAGACGTATATTCACATCAAATTTCACCGATTTTCAAGACTTATATTCACTTCAAATTTCATCGTTTCAAGACTTATATTCACTTTAAATCTTTACCGATTTTTAAGATTTATATTCACTTCAAATTTAATTTTAAGACTTATATTCACTTCAAATTTCATATTTTTTATTATATGTTCACCAATTTTCTCAAGATTTTCTCGAAGACTAATATTCACTTCAAATTTCATCGATTTTCAAGTCTTATATTCACTTCAAATTTCACTTGATTTTCAAAGAATTTTATATCAACTTCGATCATCGATTTCTTAACCACTTTTATTCACTCAAATTTCACCGATTTTCTAAAGATTATATTCACCTAAACACCGACATTCTCAAGACTTATATTCACTCAAATTTCACGATTTTCTAAGATTTACATTCACTTCAAATTTCATCTATCTTCCTGGTACTTATGTTTCACACCAAATTTCACTCTATTTTCTTAAGACTTATATTCACTCAAATTTCACCCATTTTATGAAGACTTATGTTCACATCAAATTTCATCATACCTTCGATAATTTATAAGACTTCAAATTTCACCATTTCTTAAGATTTATATTCACTTCAAATTTCATCGATTTTCCTCAAGAGTTATTCAATTCAATTTCACTGTTATTTTCTAAAGATTTCATTTCACTTCCAAATTTCACTCTATATTCTCAAACTTATATTCACTTCAAATTTCATCGATTTTATTAGACTTATATTCACTTCAAACTCATCGATTTTCTACAGACTTATATTCACATCAAATTCATCACGATTTTCTTAAGATTTATATTCACTTCAAATTTCAATTTATTTTCCAAGACTTATATTCACACTTTCAAATTTTTTGATCATATTTATGAAGACTTATGTTCACAAATTCCCCATCGATTCTAAAGACTTATATTCACTTAAATTTCATCAAATTTTCTCAAGACATATACTCACTTCAAATTTTTTTCAGATTTTCTTAAGATTTATATTCACTTCATTTCCATCGATTTTCTAAAGACTTATATTCACTCATTTTATCATATTTTCTTAAGATTTATAATCACTTCAAATCTCCCATTTTCTTTAAGACTTATGTTCACTTCAAATTTCATCATTTCAGTAAGAGATATATTCACTTCAAATTTCACCATTTTCGACTATATTCATCAAATTTCATCAGATTTTCAAGACTTATATTCACTAATCACCCAGTTTCAAGACTTATATTCCCATCAAATTTCATCCGATTTTCTAAAGACTTATTCACTTCTTCATATTTTCTAACACTTATATTCACTTCAAATTTCTCACGATTTTCTCAAGATTTATATTCACTCATTTCATTTCCGATTTTCTCGAAGACTTATATTCACCAGACATTTTATCATATTTTCTTAAGAGATTTATAATCATCAAATTTTATTTTCCACCATGTTCACTTCAAATTTCATCATATTTCGTGAGATTAATATTCACTCAAATTTCATTTTCTAAAGACTTATATTCACTCAAATTTCATCGATTTCTCCAAGACTTTATTCAATTTCAAATTTCATCGATTTCTAAAGATTTATGTCTTCATTTCAAATTTCATCGATATTCCAAGACTTATATTCACTTCAAATTTATGAGATTTTCTAGGATTTATATTCACTTCAAATTTCATCGATTTTTTCACAGATTATATTTCACATCAAATTTCATCCGATTTTCTTAAGATTTATATTCACTAAATTTCATCATATTTTCTCAAGATTTATATTCACTTCAAATTTTGATCATATTTTATGAAGACTTATCACATCAAATTTCACTTATTTCTAAAGACTTATATTCACTTCAAATTTCATCGTATTTCGAAGACTTATATTCACTTCAAATTTCATCGATTTTCAAGATTTATATTCACTCATATTTCATCGATTTTTAAAGACTTATATTCACTTCAAATTCATCGATTTTCTCAAGACTTATATTCACTTCAAATTTCATCGATTTTCATAAGATTTATATTCACTTAAATTTCATCGATTTTCAAGACTTATATTCACTTCAAATTTCATCGACATTTCTAAGACTTATATTCATTTCAAATTTCATCATATTTTCTAAAGATTTATGTTCACTTCAATTTTTCCTCAAGATTTTCCTCAAGACTTATATTCATATTATATTTCATCGATTTTCTAAAGACTTATATTCACTTCAAATTTCATCAGATTAAAGACTATATTCACTTCAAATTTCATCATATTTTCAAGACTTATATTCACATCAAATTTCATCGGATAAAGACTTATATTCACTTCAAATTTCATCGATTTTCTGAAGACTTATATTCATTTCAAATTTACCGATTTTCTTAAGATTTATTACCCTTCATAATTTAATATCACAGAATGTTATGACATAAATATTCCACCGCTTTGACAATTCACACAAAGAAATATAGAAAGCAAGAATAACACATAAATTGTTCACCCGCCTGTTCTAACAACCTACGCCCTGAGCTACCGTCAGGAGGAAATTCACTATTAGTAGTACTGAGCAGATAAACTCGCCTGCTTACAACCCTCACTTAACCTCACCCAATGACACTTCAACCTAAGTCCCACTTAGATCTGAGTTCCTACTACTCCCTCAATCACCGCAGTTGATATCAACCTATTGACTAATTGAATCACGGAAGACACACTTCAATAAAATATCTTGATCTTGCTTCAAAGTCAAATCAGACAAAACACTGTTTTTAAAGCCTAAAGTGATAAACTACCTTACAACAAATCCTAGTCCAATGCATTTATCAATTGATACTTCACTACAAGAGAAAACTAGAATATGACAATATCAATCATATTAACCTTAACAAAGACACAAACAAAAGCCTTCAATGTCTTCAATGGAATCCAGGCGGGTTTTGTAGTGTGGTTGATTTCTTTATATAGAAGGGCCCTAATCTTCGCCTGGCTTCCAAAGATAGCTAGGTCACTTTAATTCTCTAAAAACATGGTTTGTTCAACAACCAATTTAGGGTTTAATTTTAGACAATCAGCAGCTAATGCGAGCACAGCTTTCTAACAACGTAAAAAACATAAATAAATGTTTCAACAAACTTCAAAAAATTCAGAAAATCGATTCGCGAATGTATCATCACATCGAATCATAACATCTCGCTATGACATCGATCGTCATGAAGCATTTTGCCACGACTTTAGCTTCCTGCTCGAAATGTACTTTTACCATCCTTGTCCAAGAGGGATTTATTCAATCTCCTCGAATGTCATGACATCTATCAAGACATTTCCTAAAGCCTAGTTTTACCAAAATTGATGCCAACTTAAAACATTAACAAACCCCCTTGGCACACATTTTGGCTAAACCTAGTACCCATTAAAGTACAAAATGCTAGAAGACTAACAACCTAGTTCTAAGTTTTCCAAGCTTCCCTAAGCTTCAAGTAACTAGAACTAAGAGAAGATAAATTCTACCCATACACATGTCCCACAATTTTCCCACAATTGCCCACAAACAAATTTAAACAAACAGCTATAAAATTTAGGCCATACAATCCCCATAGCTTCCCAAACATTAATACTTCCCACGATTTTCTTCTCCCCTTTTAGCCATAAAGGCCAAAGGAACAATACAATTTCCCCAAACAATGAACATAAAGGAGTACCGGAAGGAAAAAGATAAATATTCAGGGTTACATATCGCCAACACACAATACGCCATCCAACATACGATTGGAAACAATGGACAAGAAGGAAAATTTGACAATAAAACCAAGTAACAGCAGCAATCAAAAGTACATAAAGACTAGCAATTCAGGTAAGTCTCTTCTCCTAAGAAGCACCGTGGAAGGGCTTTCCGATCCTTCTTCGAAGCCTTTTGACAATCAAGATCCCCATCAAGATCCATCTTTTCACCGTATGGCTCATCGAATCCTTTCTTCCTCAACCTCCGTGTCTCTTCTTTTCAAGAGTAGAATCGAGCTTCAAGGTCGCTTCCTTGCTTCAAGTTCCCCACAGCCCCTTAGCACCGCTTACATCCGCTTTTCCGAGAATTTGCTTTGACATTTGATGTCTCACCGATGTCATGACAATGTCGAGAACATGCTTCCTTGAAATAGCTTAGTGGAAGCCAGTAAGAACTCTTTTGCATCAGTATTCTATTTCCCGTAATGTCGTATTGACCGATTATAATACCACACAAGAGAGATGGAAATGCTATTGGTCCCTTAATCTGCATAGCTCTCAAGATGTTTAAGGGTTTGTTCAAGATATAAGTGCCATAGTCAAACTTTGTTTTAGTGCCAACAAAGATAGATAAAATGCCTGCACTCAATGGAGATGGTGGACTCAGGATTTGTGGGAACTCACTGGGTCGCACCTATCTTGTGCAAGATGGCAATTTGACACTTAACTTAGCTAGCAAGAAGCTTTCCCTTCACAGCGTGTTTTACTTGCTTGGCGTAATTGTTTGGCATACTTTATCGATTCTCTTCTAGCTCAGTTGAGCATTATCTGGATCTTCCCAAATAAGTGTTGATTATACTGGGAAAACTTTACTTTCTTCCTCTCACATACAGCCTGGAAGTCTTCTCGATCTCCCATCGCATACCAATTGTCGTTCACAATGAACTCTTTCACCAAAGATCATAACAATTAGAAAACTTGATTTCATCATTTCAAATTTTCCTTGATTAGCTCCATAACATCTTTGCATCTGAACACTATTGTTCAATTCTTTCTTTCTAGAGCAATTCTTTTTCAGACACACATACTTCCACCCTAGCACCTCGTGGTGGTGGAAGGAAATGTCAATTGCCACTCAGTGACAAATAGCACTCCCAAGAGATGTTTCTTCGAGTGAATGTCGAGACATCTTCTCAGAGCATCAAGGTCGAATCATCATGTTCTGATGGCTCAAAGCTCTTCCTCTTCTTCACCATTGAGGTGCTCTTTGCCTTAGATGAACCACTGCATTTCATCTTATTCTTCCCTTTGGAGGTTTTAGCCTTCTCTTTACCGGCCATCAATGCCTTTGTCCCACCTTAGAGAGACTTATGAGAAGTCAGAAACCTTCTCCTGAATGTATTTGAGCAGTACTTTTCTTCCTTTCCTAGTCATTACCCTTCTAGCAATGCGATTAACCTTGGCTATGAGGTCATTATCGAGAAGTCCTCATCTAGGTCAGATGACGCGAGACACCATATTTTGATCGGTGTTCTTCTCAGAATCTTCAAGAATGCCATCGATATGTTGTCGCAGAGGCAGCAGGAGCTTATCGTAACCACTATGATCTCAAGATTTCTCAAGAACCCCATCGTAAATCATTCACATTTTCAAAGGAGATTCTTTATCATCGTTACATCCTTCAGAGTCGGATCGGAGGATTTACATCATTTTATGGGGAATCAACATCATCACCAATGTCTTGACATTCTCATTGACATTTGGATCAACGCTGCTAGGCAGACTTATGATTCGGGAACTCAAACCCGAGCACGACCTATTCTCATTTAGGATATCACACTATCCTATAGCTCTCCACTCTAGTCCTAGAGAGGAGGATGATGGAATAGAAGTCTTACCGGGATGCCTGTGCTCCTTCTTGCATTTCTTGTGTAGCCTTGACTCTTTCGGGTGGGCGAGTGGCACGCAATGGAGTAACTCAAGTAATGCTTCACTTGCATGGTTTCCAGTTTTGACCTAATTCATTCATGGAAGGAGACAGATCCTGATTGTTGAGATGATGAGGAGGATGAAGACATTTTTCACGATTGTCAGGAGTGAGAGCTTAAATTGGCGAGGGATTCGCAGTTTCTTTTAGAAGAAGTAAAGGGATGCTACTTTCAAATGGAGAAACTCTTATATATGGATGTCTCTTCCTATTCTTGGACTTTTTAAATGAGGATGAAAATACCTAAATGGCCCATTTATAAGTAATTGAAATACACAATCCCTTTCATCCCTTAGCATTACTCCTAGTTAATTGCTACATTCCTCATATGACACATACCCAATTTGTCCCTAAGGTCTTAAATTGACCGCCTCGGTGCAATGTCACACTCAATGTCATGACATCCCTGTATGACATTGTACTCAATCAAGATCTGCCCATCCAGATCATCTTACAGCAATTGCTACCACCATGTGTTCATACTGTATGTGAACACAGTTTTGTTTCTTGTGATCCAAGACATAAGATTGCTTCTCAAGGGACACATCCAATAGAAACTTTTACACAAGCTTTGATCAACTCCTTTTCCACTTGTTCTTTGGACACCTTCAAAGAGGAAGGGTGATAGTCCTAGTGTGGTCAGCATTCTTCATTCCAAGCTTCTTACACAATTTTTGCACACTTGTTCGTGAAAGAAGTGTCGAGTCATCCATCATTGTGTCTCGAGACTTCTTTAGATACCAAGGATTACCATGGATTGAAGTCACCATGCTATTTCCTCCTTTGATAATGAGGATTTCATCCATACTTTTCTCCCGCAAAGAAGACACTTGGTCAACCTTCATGTAACCCAGTGCTTTGCTTTAGTACTTAGAGTGATCAAATGTTTGGACATCGAGTTGACATCTCGATTTTCTGTCCAGCTGATAATTACCACGATTTTCCTTTTCCCATGTGAGTTCTTGGTAATCTTCTGACTCCTCATGGGCCGATCCTTCCCATCCCTCCGAGGTGTGGTGATCAGCTTTTTCAACTTCACTTTCTCTTCATCTTTGTCTGAGCACATAGATGGCGTGGGGTTCTCAGATTCCCACAAGTAGCGCTTGTCCTTTGATCGACTCCTCTCATAATCAATTGTTCATCATTAATCACAAGACATTGGGTCTTAGTAAAGTTGACTATGAATCCCATATCACATAGTCGACTTATGCTAATGAGATTTGGCAACAAACCTTTTACCGCAAGTGATCTATCTGGGTTTGGAACTCTAGACGGTTTGAGTTTCCAACACCTTTGATTTCTCCTTTAGCTCCATCCCCAAAGGTAACAAGGCTGGTAGAATGAGGCTTAACATCATTGAGAAGATTTTGTCTCCGGCCATATGCTTCGGAACACCCGTCAAAGTACCAATCTTCCTGAAGGTACTCTAAGAGAAGACTGCTATCGGAAATGTAGTCTTCTTCTTCCACTTGTGAGAGTGTGATGCCTTGTTGGACTTGGGTTTCACATAAGGAACTTGATTAGATACCCATGTAGCCTATAGCGGTGGACTTTATGTGGCCAAACCTTCCACAATAATAACATCTCCATCTTTGAAACTTTTGGATCGTTTCTATGATTTTGATGTTGAATCCAATGTTGTGACATCCGCTTTGACATTGGTTCATTAGGTCTATTCTTCCTTTGTTATAGACAAACTTCTTAGTCTTCATATACCCCGGGCGACTTTTCACCGGCTTCAGTGATATGACATCTTCTTTGTCATCGACTTCCTGTGTTTGTTCCATTCTCGTTATTTGCAAATCTCTTTGCACACATAGCTGAGCGACACACTTCCTGCTGGTGACACCGCGACATTGTTTTCCTATGTCTCTTCTTCTTAATGTCACCAACAGTTGCTTTTCACCACATATCCTAGACCATGCTTATTTCCACGATTCATTCAAGTTTAAGAATTTCTTCCAACTTATCACATTGCGGATGTCAACATTTTGATGGACTTAGACATCTCGATCAAGTTTGAATTCAAAGATAACAATATCACTATTGAGGTGATTTATAGTGGTCATGTTTTCCTCTTTCTCACCTTCAACTTCACATTCTCGACTTCCAACTTCTCAATCGACTTTTTCGCTCCTCATTTTTGTGACATGCTTCACCATTTTTTATACGCTCATAGTTTTCAGAAGCTCTTCAAATGTCACTTCCTCATCACTAGAATCCATATCGAGTTGTACACTCCGGAGAGCGTTGACAAGTTTGGCACCTTCTTCCCAGATTCACTTCCAATCACCATCGATCAAGTGATGCCCATTCCTTTCTTTTGTTTCTTTTAGAAAGGTGGGACATTCGCTTTAATATGTCCAAATCCTTCACATTCATGACATTGGACTTCGCTTTGACTTCCTTTTCTTCTCCCGACCGGATCTTCCTTGGAGTCATAAGATCTACATTGATGTCGATGGAATGTCCTCGACATTTGACCTTGACCTTGGATCATTCTCTTTGAGCTTGTTGAACTGCCTTCCAAGCATAGCTATGGCTTCGTATATCTTCTCTTCATCACCCTTCTTGCACTCTTCAAGATTGGATACAAGGGCTATGCTTTTATTCTTCTTATCGGATTCTCACCCCATCTCAAAGTCATAAGAGATCCAACAAGTTCTTCAACCTTCAAGTTGTGATGTCTCTGCCTCCTCTACATAGCTTATTTCATTGCAACTTAGGCAAGGATCCGAGAATTTTCCTTACCAAACCTCCTCCTCGACATCTTTTCACCCATAGCCCTGAGGTGTTGGCTATTCCAAGATATTCATGTGGAACTCATGAATAGTCTCATCTTCTTCATCTTCAAATTTTCAACTGGTAATGAGCATCCGAGTCTTGACATCTTCACCTTGGATGTCCCTCATGAGTAGTTTTGAGGGTGTCCCCACATCCTTGGCCAGCTCACATTGATGAACCAATCAAGATATTTCATCAATACCATTAAATAAAGCATCTGCTTTAGAATTCCCGAGCAAGCTCCTCTTCCTCTTTGCTCCATTCTTCCTCGTGTTTCAAGACAAGTCCCATCTTTCTCAACCTTGGTTGGATGTTTCCATCCTTTATCGCCAGCCTCCAAGCCTTGATATCTATCGATCTTAAGGCAACCATACGAGGCTTCCAAGACTCAATTAGACCCATCCGAACAGGTGGTCTACCTCCAAACTGTTTTTTATCCATTATGCCGTAAACTATTATCCCTAGATCTCACCCGAATAACAAGCGTGGTGCCCGCTCGATGCCAATTGAAATTTCGGCGCAGACACTGATGTCACAGAGAATGTTATGACCAAGATTCGACATCGCTTTGACAATTCACACAAGAATATAGAAAGCAAGAATAACACAATAAATTGTTCACCGGCCTGTTCTAACAAACTCACGCGAGGCTACCAAGCCGTGGAGGAAATTCACTATTAGTAGTATCAATTCGAGTTAAACTCGCCCTTACAACTCCTCACTTAATCCCTACCCAATGACACTTCAACCTAAGTCCTACTTAGATCTGAGTTCCTACTCACTCCCCTCAATCTCACCGTTGATATCAACCTATTCGACTAATTGAATTGTGAAGACACACTTCAATAAAATATCTTGATCTTGCTTCAAAGCTTCAATCAAGAGACAAACACTCGTGCTTTAAAGCTTTGAGTGATAAATCACCCTTACAACAAATCCTAGTCCAATGCACTTATCAATTGATAGTTGCTTGGCTCACAAGAGAAACTAGAATTAATATCAATATTACTAACCTTAACAAGACACAAACAAAAGCCTTCAATGTCTTCAATGGAATCCGAGGCGTGGCTTTAGAGTAAGGGTTGATTTCTTTTATAGAAGCACCTCATCTTCTTTGGCTTCCATAAAGATAGCTAGGGTTTTACTTAATTCTCCTAAAAACATGGTTTGTTCAACAACCAATTTAGGTTTAATTAAGATTAACCTAGCAGCCACGTGAGCATGCTTTCTAATAAAAAAACATAAATAAATGCTCAACAAACTCTCAAAAATCTCAGAAAATCGACTCCGCAGTAAGATCGTCACCCAATGTCATAACATCCGTTATGACATCGACTGTTTTCTCAGATTTATGCCTTTAGCTTCCCTGCTCGACTGTACTTTTACCATCCTTGTCCAAAGGGATTTATCTTTTAATCTCTGAATGTCATGACATCTATCAAGACATTTCTAAAGCCTAGTTTTACCAAAATTGATGCCAACTTAAAACACTAACATTTATATTCACTTCAAATTTCATCATATTTTCTGAAGACTTATATTCACTTCAAATTTTGATCATATTTTATGAAGACTTATATTCACATCAAATTTCATCAGATTTTCTAAAGACTTATATTCACTTCAAATTTCATCAGATTTTCTGAAGACTTATATTCACTTCAAATTTCATCAGATTTTCTTAAGATTTATATTCACTTCATATTTCATCAGATTTTCTAAAGACTTATATTCACTTCAAATTTCATCAGATTTTCTGAAGACTTATATTCACTTCAAATTTCATCAGATTTTCATAAGATTTATATTCACTTAAAATTTCATCAGATTTTCTGAAGACTTATATTCACTTCAAATTTCATCAGATATTCTGAAGAATTATATTCATTTCAAATTTCATCATATTTTCTAAAGATTTATGTTCACTTCAATTTTCTGAAGATTTTCTGAAGACTTATACTCACATATAATTTCATCAGATTTTCTGAAGACTTATATTCACTTCAAATTTCATCAGATTTTCAAAAGACCTATATTCACTTCAAATTTCATCATATTTTCTGAAGACTTATATTCACATCAAATTTCATCAGATTTTCTAAAGACTTATATTCACTTCAAATTTCATCAGATTTTCTGAAGACTTATATTCATTTCAAATTTCATCAGATTTTCTTAAGATTTATATTCACTTCAAATTTCATCAGATTTTCTGAAGACTTATATTCACTTAAAATTTCATCATATTTTCTAAAGATTTATGCTCACTTCAATTTTCTGAAGACTTATCTTCACATATAATTTCATCAGATTTTCTGAAGACTTATATTCACTTCAAATTTCATCAGATTTTCTGAAGACTTATATTCACTTCAAATTTCATCATATTTTCTTAAGATTTATAATCACTTCAAATTTCTCCAGATTTTCTTAAGACTTATGTTCACATCAAATTTCATCATATTTCCGAAAGATTTATATTCACTTTAAATTTCATCAGATTTTCTGAAGACTTATATTCACATCAAATTTCATCAGATTTTTTGAAGACTCATATTCATCTAAAATTTCATCAGATTTTCTAAAGACTTATATTCACATCAAATTTCATCAGATTTCCTGAAAACTTATATTCACTTCAAATTTCATCAGATTTTTTGAAGACTTATATTCACTTCAAATTTCATAATCTTTACTGAAGATTTATATTCACATCAAATTTCATCAAATTTTCTAAAGACTTATATTCACTTCAAATTTCATCAGATTTTCTAAAGACTTATATTCACTTCAAATTTCATCAGATTTTCTTAAGATATATATTCACTTCAAATTTCATCAAATTTTCTGAAGACTTATATTCACTTCAAATTTCATCAGATTTTCTTAGACTTATATTCACTTCAATTTTCATCGGATTTTCTAAAGACTTATATTCACATCAAATTTCATCAGATTTTCTGAAGACTTATATTCACTCCAAATTTCATCAGATTTTCTGAAGACTTATATTCACATCAAATTTCATCAGATTTTCTAAAGACTTATATTCACTACAAATTTCATCAGATTTTCGGAAGACTTATATACATTTCAAATTTCATCAGATTTTCTGAAGACTTATATTCACATCAAATTTCATGAGATATTTTGAAGACTTATATTCTCTTCAAATTTCATCAGATTTTCTAAAGACTTATATTCACATCAAATTTCATCATATTTTCTAAAGACTTGTATTCACTTAAAATTTCATCAGATTTTCTGAAGACTTATATTCACTTCAAATTTCATCAGATTTTCTTAAGATTAATATTCACTTCAAATTTCCTCAAATTTTCTGAAGACATATATTCACTTCAAATTTCATCATATTTTTTAAAGATTTATGTTCACTTCAATTTTCTGAAGATTTTCTGAAGACTTATATTCACATCAAATTTCATCAGATTTTCTGAAGACTTATATTCACTTCAAATTTCATCGATTTTACGAAGACTTATATTCACTTCAAATTTCATCAGATTTTCATAAGACTTATACTCACATCAAATTTTATCAGATTTTCTAAATACTTATATTCACTTCAAATTTCATCAGATTTTCGTAAGACTTATATTCACTTCAAATTTCATCAGATTTTCATAAGATTTATATTCACTTCAAATTTCATCAGATTTTCTGAAGACTTATATTCACTTCAAATTTCATCATAT
Source organism: Vicia sativa (assembly GCA_021764765.1). Lineage (NCBI taxonomy): Eukaryota > Viridiplantae > Streptophyta > Magnoliopsida > Fabales > Fabaceae > Vicia > Vicia sativa. Next base: position 8,971,434 of record CM038796.1, read on the forward strand.
TTTCTAAAGATTTATGTTCACTTCTATTTTCTGAAGACTTATATTCACATATAATTTCATCAGATTTTCTGAAGACTTATATTCACTTCAAATTTCATCAGATTCTCTGAAGACTTATATTCACTTCAAATTTCATCATATTTTCTTAAGATTTATAATCACTTCAAATTTCTCAAGATTTTCTTAAGACTTATGTTCACTTAAAATTTCATCATATTTTTGAAAGATTTATATTCACTTCAAATTTCATCAGATTTTCTGAACACTTATATTGATATCAAATTTCATCAGATTTTCTAAAGACTTATATTCACATCAAATTTCATCAGATTTCCTGAAGACTTATATTCACTTCAAATTTCATCAGATTTTCTGAAGACTTATATTCACTTCAAATTTCATAATCTTTTCTGAAGACTTATATTCACATCAAATTTCATCAGATTTTCTAAAGACTTATATTCACTTCAAATTTCATCAGATTTTCTAAAGACTTATATTCACTTCAAATTTCATCAGATTTTCTTAAGATATATATTCACTTCAAATTTCATCAAATTTTCTGAAGACTTATATTCACTTCAAATTTCATCAGATTTTCTTAGACTTATATTCACTTCAAATTTCATCGGATTTTCTAAAGACTTATATTCACATCAAATTTCATCAGATTTTCTGAAGACTTATATTAACTTCAAATTTCATCAGATTTTCTGAAGACTTATATTCACATCAAATTTCATCAGATTTTCTAAAGACTTATATTCACTTTAAATTTCATCAGATTTTTGGAAGACTTATATTCACTTCAAATTTCATCAGATTTTCTGAAGACTTATATTCACATCAAATTTCATCAGATATTTTGAAGACTTATATTCTCTTCAAATTTCATCAGATTTTCTAAAGACTTATATTCACATCAAATTTCATCATATTTTCTAAAGACTTATATTCACTTAAAATTTCATCAGATTTTCTGAAGACTTATATTCACTTCAAATTTATCAGATTTTCTTAAGATTAATATTCACTTCAAATTTCCTCAAATTTCCTGAAGACTTATATTCACTTCAAATTTCATCATATTTTTTAAAGATTTATGTTCACTTCAATTTTCTGAAGATTTTCTGAAGACTTATATTCACATCAAATTTCATCAGATTTTCTGAAGACTTATATTCACTTCAAATTTCATCAGATTTTCTGAAGACTTATATTCACTTCAAATTTCATTAGATTTTCATAAGACTTATACTCAAATCAAATTTTATCAGATTTTCTAAAGACTTATATTCACTTCAAATTTCATCATATTTTCTGAAGACTTATATTCACTTCAAATTTCATCAGATTTTTAAAGATTTATGTTCACTTCAATTTTCTGAAGATTTTCTGAAGACTTATATTCACATCAAATTTCATCAGATTTTCTGAAGACTAATATTCACTTCAAATTTCATCAGATTTTCTGAAGACTTATATTCACTACAAATTTCATCAGATTTTCATAAGACTTATACTCACGTCAAATTTTATCAGATTTTCTAAAGACTTATATTCACTTCAAATTTCATCAGATTTTCTGAAGACTTATATTCACTTCAAATTTCATCAGATTTTCATAAGATTTATATTCACTTAAAATTTCATCAGATTTTCTGAAGACTTATATTCACTTCAAATTTCATCATATTTTCTAAAGATTTATGTTCACTTCAATTTTCTGAAGACTTATATTCACATATAATTTCATCAGATTTTCTGAAGACTTATATTCACTTTAAATTTCATCAGATTTTCTGAAGACTTATATTCACTTCAAATTTCATCATATTTTCTTAAGATTTGTAATCACTTCAAATTTCTCAAGATTTTCTTAAGACTTATGTTCACGTAAAATTTATCATATTTTCGAAAGATTTATATTCACTTCAAATTTCATCAGATTTTCTGAACACTTATATTAACATCAAATTTCATCAGATTTTCTGAAGACTTATATTGATATCAAATTTCATCAGATTTTCTAAAGACTTATATTCACATCAGATTTCATCAGATTTCCCGAAGACTTATATTCACTTCAAATTTCATCAGATTTTCTTAAGACTTATATTCACTTCAAATTTCATCAGATTTTCTAAAGACTTATATTCACTTCAAATTTCATCAGATTTTCTAAAGACTTATATTCACTTCAAATTTAATCAAATTTTCTTAAGATTTATATTCACTTCAAATTTCATCAGATATTCTGAAGACTTATATTCACTTCAAATTTCATCAAATTTTCTGAAGACTTATATTCACTTCAAATTTCATCAGATTTTCTTAGACTTATATTCACTTCAAATTTCATCGGATTTTCTAAAGACTTATATTCACATCAAATTTTCTGAAGACTTATATTCACTTCAAATTTCATCAGATTTTCTGAAGACTTATATTCACATCAAATTTCATCAGATTTTCTAAAGTCTTATATTCACTTCAAATTTCATCAGATTTTTGGAAGACTTATATTCACTTCAAATTTCATCAGATTTTCTGAAGACTTATATACACATCAAATTTCATCAGATATTTTGAAGACTTATATTCTCTTCAAATTTCATAAGATTTTCTAAAGACTTATATTCACATCAAATTTCATCATATATTCTAAAGACTTGTATACAATAAAATTTCATCAGATTTTCTGAAGACTTATATTCACTTCAAATTTCATCAGATTTTCTTTAGATTAATATTCACTTCAAATTTCCTGAAGACTTATATTCACTTCAAATTTCATCATATTTTTTAAAGATTTATGTTCACTTCAATTTTCTGAAGATTTTCTGAAGACTTATATTCACATCAAATTTCATCAGATTTTCTGAAGACTAATATTCACTTCAAATTTCATCAGATTTTCATAAGACTTATACTCAAATCAAATTTTATCAGATTTTCTTAAGACTTATATTCACTTCAAATTTCATCAGATTTTCTGAAGACTTATATTCACTTCAAACTTCATCAGATTTTCATAAGATTTATATTCACTTAAAATTTCATCAGATTTTTTGAAGACTTATATGCACTTCAAATTTCATCATATTTTCTAAAGATTTATGTTCACTTCAATTTTCTGAAGACTTATATTCACATATAATTTCATCAGATTTTCTGAAGACTTATATTCACTTCAAATTTCATCAGATTTTCTGAAGACTTATATTCACTTCAAATTTCATCATATTTTCTTAAGATTTATAATCACTTCAAATTTCTCAAGATTTTCTTAAGACTTATGTTCACTTAAAATTTCATCATATTTTCGAAGATTTATATTCACTTCAAATTTCATCATATTTTCTGAACACTTATATTCACATCATATTTCATCAGATTTTCTGAAGACTTATATTCATATCAAATTTCATCAGATTTTCTAAAGACTTATATTCACATCAAATTTCATCAGATTTCCTGAAGACTTATATTCACTTCAAATTTCATCAGATTTTCTTAAGACTTATATTCACATCAAATTTCATCAGATTTTCTAAAGACTTATATTCACTTCAAATTTCATCAGATTTTCTAAAGACTTATATTCACTTCAAATTTCATCAGATTTTCTTAAGATTTATATTCACTTCAAATTTCATCAGATATTCTGAAGACTTATATTCACTTCAAATTTCATTATATTTTCTAAAGATTTATGTTCACTTTAATTTTCTGAAGACTTATATTCACTTCAAATTTCATCAGATTTTCTGAAGACTTATATTCACTTCAAATTTCATCAGATTTTCTTAAGATTAATATTCACTTCAAATTTCATCAGATTTTCTGAAGACTTATATTCACTTCATATTTCATCATATTTTTTAAAGATTTGTGTTCACTTCAATTTTCAAAAGATTTTCTTAAGACATATATTCACATCAAATTTCATCAGATTTTCTGAAGACTTATATTCACTTCAAATTTCATCAGATTTTCTGAAGACTTATATTCACTTCAATTTTCATCAGATTTCCTGAAGACTTATATTCACTTCAAATTTCATCAGATTTTCTGACGACTTATATTCCCTTCAAATTTCATCAGATTTATGAAGACTTATATTCACTTCAAATTTCATCAAATTTTCTGAACACTTATATTCTTTTCAAATTTCATCATATTTTTTTAAGGTTTATATTTCCTTTAAATTTCGTCATATTTTCTAAAGATTTATGTTTACTTCAAATTTCGTCTGAATACCTTAAGATTTATGTTCACGTCAATTTTCATCAGATTTTCTGAAGACTTATATTCACTTAAAATTTCACCAGATTTTCTGAAGACTTATATGCACTTTAGATTTAACCAGATTTTCTTAAGACTTATGTTCACCTCAAATTTCATCAGATTTTCTTAAGATATATGTTCACTTCAAATTTCGTCTGATTATCTTAAGATTTATGTTCACTTCAATTTTCACCAAGTTTTCTGAAGACTTATATTCACTTCAAATTTCACCAGAATTTCTAAAGACTTAAATTCAATTCTAATTTCACCAGATTTTTTGAAGACTTATATTCACTTCAAATTTTATCAGATTTTCTAAAGATTTATATTCACTTCAAATTTCATCAGATTTTTTTAAGATTTATATTACCTTCAAATTTCGTCGGATCTTCTAAAGATATATATTCACTTCAAATTTCATCAGATTATCTTAAGATTTATGTTCACTTCAATTTTCATCAAATTTTCTAAAGACTTATCTTCACTTCAAATTTCATCAAATTTTCTAAAGACTTATATTCACTTCAAATTTCATCATATTTTTGAAGACTTATATTTCCTTCAAATTTCATCAGATTTTCTTAAGATTTATATTCTTTTCAAATTTCATCAGATTATCTTAAGATTAAGGTTCACTTCAATTTTCAACAGATTTTCTGAAGACTTATATTTACTATAAATTTCACCAGATTTTATGAAGACTTATATTCACTTAAAATTTCATCAGATTTTTTAAAAATTTATATTTCCTTCAAAGTTCATCATATTTTCTTAAGATTTAAATTCACTTCAATTTTCTTCAAATTATCTTAAGATTTATGTTCACTTCAATTTTCACCAGATTTTCTAAAGACTTATATTCACTTCAAATTTCATCAGATTTTCTGAAGACTTATATTTACTTCAAATTTCATCATATTTTCTGAAGACTAGTATTTCCTTCAAATTTCATCAAATTTTCTTAAGATTTATATTCACTTTAAATTTCATCAGATTATCTTAAGATTTATGTTCACTTCAATTTTCACCATATTTTCAGAAGACTTATATTCACTTCAAATTTCATCATATTTCTTAAGATTTATATTCAATTCAAATTTTATTAGATTTTTTGAAGACTTATATTTCCTTCAAATATTATCATATTTTCTTAAGATTTATATTTACTTCAAATTTCATCAAATTATCTTAAGATTTATGTTCACTTTAATTTTCACCAGATTTTTTAAAGACTTATATTCACTTTAAATTTCACCAATTTTTCTGAAGACTTATATTCACTTCACATTTCATCAGATTTTATAAAAAAAATTATATTTCCTTCAAATTTCATCAGATTTTCTTAAGATTTATATTCACTTCAAATTCCATCAGAGCATCTTAAGATTTATGTTCACTATAATTTTCACCGGATTTTTCGAAGAGTTATATTCACTTCAAATTTCATCATATTTTCATAAGATTTATATTCAATTTAAATTTCATCAGATTATCTTAAGATTTATATTCACTTTAATTTTCACTAGATTTTCTTAATACTTATATTCACTTCAAATTTTTCAGATTTTCTCAAGACTTATATTCACTTTAAATTTCGTTAGATTTTTTTAAGACTTATATTTCCTTCAAATTTCATCGGATTTTCTTAAGATTTATATTCACTTAATTATTCATCTGATTATCTTAAGATTTATGTTCACTTCAATTTTCACAAAATTTTATGAAGACTTATATTCACTTCAAATTTCATCAGATTTTCTGAAGACTTATTCACTTCAAATTTATCATATTTTCTGAAGACTTATATTTCCTTCAAATTTCATTAGATTTTCTTAAGATTTATATTCACTTGAAATTTCATCATATTATCTTAAGATTTATATTCACTTCAAATTTGATCATATTATCTTAAGATTTATATTCACTTCAAATTTCATCATATTATTTTAAGATTTATATTCACTTCAAATTTCATCGGATTTTCTTAAGATTTATATTCACTTCAAATTTCATGAGATTATCTTAAGATTTATGTTCACTTCAATTTTCACAAAATTTTCTGAAGACTTATATTCACTTCAAATTTCATAAGATTTTGTTAAGATTTATATTTCTTTCATATTTCATCAAATTTTCTTAAAACTTATATTCACTTCAAATTTTATCAGAGTATCTTAAGATTTATGTTCACTTGGATTTTCACCAGATTTCTTGGAGACTTAATTCACTTTAAATTTCACTTTATTTTCACAATGATTATATTCACTTAAAATTTCATTAGATTTTCTGAAGACTTATATTCAGTTTAAATTTCATTAGATTTTCTGAAGACTTATATTCACTTCAAATTTCATCAAATTTTTTTAAGATTTATATTTCCTTCAAATTTCATCAGATTTTCTTAAGATTTATATTCACTTCAAATTTCTTCAGATTATCTTAATATTTATGTTCACTTCAATTTTCACAAAATTTTCAAAAGACTTTTTCGAAAAGATTTCGTCCTATCTTACCGAAAACAACATGAAGACGGCTTTAGAGGTCGAAGTCAAAAATATGGCTATAAAAGCCACAGAAAAAGAACTACACACAATAGGTCCTAGGGAACACTTTAAACCTTTACACTTGATGGACTGGTACTAGAAGCAAAGGACCAGAGGTTAGAGGCCATTTAAGATGAAGAGCCTTTGGGATTCGAGAGGGACCCAATATCAACAAGCGCGAAGATGTTAGCGCAAGACCTCGCTTGAAGAGATAGATATAGGAGATGGCAGCATAAAGAGAGTCACATGCATTAGTGCAAAACTCAACCCATGATTAAAGAGCGAGTTATCCAATTGTTAATAAAAAATAAAGATTGCTTCGCTTGGGATTATGACGAGATACCTGGTCTAAAGAGAGAGATGGTCGAATTATGGCTGCCAAATAAGGATGGCAAGAAGCCCATCAAGTAGACGCCTCGAAGGTTCGCCCTAGAAATCCTCTCAAAAATCAAGGCAGAAATCGAATGGCTCCTTTGTTGCAAATTCATAAAGACGACAAGGTATGTAGAATGGTTAGCTAATATAGTTCTAGTTATTAAGAAAAATGGTTCTTTAAGAGTTTGTATAGATTTTCGTGATCTAAATGTTGCAACCCCTAAAGATGAATACCTTATGCCCGTAACAGAAATTCTAATTGATTCAGCTGTAGGCTTTGAATATCAGAGTATGCTTGATGGATATTTTGGGTATAACCAGATTTTTGTTGCTGAAGAAGATGTGCCAAAAACAGCGTGTAGATGTCCTGCAGCCATAGGCACCTATGAATGGGTAGTCATGCCTTTTGGTTTAAAAAAATTTGGGGCAACGTATCAAAGAGCAATGAATTCTATTTTCCATGACTTCATCGAATCATTTATGCAGGTTTACATTGATGATATAGTAATAAAATTTGTATCATATGAAATTCATTTGAACCACCTTCGCCAATCATTCGAAAGAATGAGAAAATATGGCTTGAAGATGAACCCCCTTAAATGTGCCTTCTTTGTGCAGGCTGGAGATTTCCTGGGCTTTGTGGTCCATAAGAAGGGGATCGAAATAAATCAAAACAAGACGAAGGCTATTATGGAGGCAAAGGCGCCAACAACAAAGAAAGAGTTACAATCCCTCTTTGGCAAGATAACTTTTCTAAGAAGGTTCATATCTAACCTGAATGGCAGAACTCAAGCCTTCTCTCCCCTCATTCGTCTCAAACAAGGAAATTTCAGCTGGAACGAGGAATATCAAGAAGCATTCGAGAAGATCAAGCAGTACTTGGTCCACCCTCCTATCTTATCACCACCCTTTAGGGATAAACGCATGATATTGTACATATCCACCTCTAATGTAACTATAGGTAGTATGTTAGCCCAGAAAGACGATAATGGCATCGAAAGAGCCATTTATTATCTTAGTAGAGTACTAAATAATGCAGAAACCAGATACAGCACTATAGAAAAGTTGTGCCTCTGCCTGTATTTCTCCTTTACAAAGCTTAAATATTATATAAAACCTGTTGATGTTTATGTTTCATCTTATTTTGATGTAATTAAACATATGCTTTCGAAACCAATTATGCACAGTCGAGTTGGTAAATGGGCCTTGGCACTCACTGAGTATTCCTTAGCCTTTCTGCCTTTGAAGGCTATGAAAGGTCAAGTGGTCTCAGATTTTATAGTAGACCACTCTATGGTCGAAAATTCAACACTTAACTATGTTAAATTGCATCCTTGGAAATTATTCGTCGATTGATCAACACATAAAGAGGGAAATGAAGTTGGGATTCTCATAATTTCTCCTGAAGGAATTCCAACAAAATTCAAGTATAAGTTGGAAGGTCCTCTTTACTCGAATAACGAGGCAGAATATGAAGCACTCATAGTTGGACATGAAGCCTTGTTGGAATTTGGGGCAGACAGGGTCAAAATTAAAGGAGACTCTGAGTTAGTAATCAAGCAAATAACAAAAGAATACAAGTGTATAAAAGAAAACTTGATTATGTACTTTATTATTGCTAACATATTGCTTAAGAAATTTGAATATGTAGACATCAAACACATTCCCAGGATAAAAAACTTAGGAGGCAAATGACTTGGCTCAAATAGCCTCAGGATATAAAGTTTCAGTAGAAAAGCTTCAAGATCTCTTCGAAGTAAAAGGAAGAACAATGGATACTAGGTTATCTCCGCTAGACATGGAGAATTCAAAATGGGGACATGCAAACAAAGAAGAATTTGAAGTATTGGCTATCAATATTTTAGCAGACACAGATTGGCGAAGCCCAATTATAAACTATCTAAAATATCCTTCAATAGATACAGAAAGAAAAATTAAGTATGGAGCATTATCCTACGTCTTAATGGGAAATGAGTTGTTTAAGAAAACCCCATAAGGAATCTTTCTTAAATGTCTAGGGGAAAAGAAGCATATTTAGCATTGTCTAGTGTACACAGTGGAGCATGTGGGGTACATCATGCAGGCCACAAGATGAAATGGTTGTTATTTCTATATGGGATGTATTGGCCCACCATGCTCAAAGATTGTATAGAATTTGCTAAGGGTTGCGAGGAATGTCAAATGCATGCAGGCATCCAACATGCTCTTGAAAGCGAGTTGCATTTTATTATTTAGCCATGGCCTTTCAGGGGTTGGGCGTTAGATTAGATTGGAGAAATTCGACCAGCTTCATCCAAAGGTCAAAAATATATTCTGGTAGGAATAGATTATTTTACAAAATGGATCGAAGTAGTATATTTGGTAAACGTTGATAAAGAAGTTATCATCGAATTCATATAGAGGCAAATAATTTATAGATTTGGAATCCCAAAAGTATTACAACAGACCAAGGATCAGCTTTTACGGGTCAAAAAATGCAAGAATTCGCTCAAGAATTGGGTTTCAAGTTGTTAACATCTACACCATACTACGCTCAAGCAAATGGTCAAGTCGAAGCAATCAATAAGGTAATAATAAGTTTGATAAAGAAACATGTTGGGCGAAAGCCAAAGAATTGACATAAAACTTTGGACATAGCTTTGTGGGAATGTCGAACATATCCTAAAGAAGCCACTAATAGTACCCCATTTCAACTTATATTCGGATATGATGCAGTCTTGCTAGTCAAAATTCATTTACAATCAGTCAGAATTCAAAGAAAGGATGAAATTCCTTCTGAACATTATTGGGAAATAATGATGAACGAAGTTTTAAGAAGGCAAAAGGAAAGAGTATCCAGAACATACAACAAAAGGGTTAAAGGTAAGTTATTGCAGTTCATGATTTAGTTTGGAAACTTATACTACAAATGGATAAAAACAATAAATCTTTAGGAAAATGGTCACCGCATTGGGAAGGACCATTTCGAATTCTACAAGTATTTTCAAATAATGCTTATGAAATTGAAGAGTTAGCAGAAGATCGAAGAATCTTAAAAGTAAATGGAAAGTACTTGAAAAGGTACAAGCCATGCTTGCAAGAAATTCGAATTATACGGGTATTTGCACTTCGACTCCTGCTACTCGAGTTACTCCTGAGTATTTGCACGTTACCTATGTAAAGGCAACATAACAACAGAAGGGGTGAGATATCACAACAATATAAAGAATAGTATAATCATAGATATACGAAATTATCATGCATAATTATCAGTGTTCAAGTAATCTCATCACCATAACACAATTGTCATATATTATACAATATAACATTCACAATCAACATCAACAACAATTATGAAATGCAACTCAACATAGACAGGATGCATCGGGTACCGAGATTTCCACCGAATCTACTCCATCTAGGATCACCTAACTACTAATCCACTCCATCTAGGATTAGATCCATCAACAAAAGGAATAAATGTATTCACCTCGCTCGTATCCACTCCATCTAGGATTTGAGTCAACAACAACAACAATGCAATATGAATGCATGATCCATAATCATGAAACTCAACAACATAATACATTTATTTCAATAATCATCAATGGGACATGCCATTATCGGCCACCATACAACAACACCTGCTCAACAAACAGTGGATAGCAACGCAACAGTATATCAACAATTAACAACATGTTTGCATAAGTCCAACAACACCGCATCATGACAGTACAATCCACAAAAGCATATTATCAATTCACCATTTTATATTCAATAACAATAACACCACATAACAACATATCATCAATTCCTTACTGTTTCCAGCCACCTGCTGTAAACCAACCACAACAACGCATCGCAACATGATCACCACCCCACACCAAGCAATGTCAAAACACATCATTCAACACACCAATTATCAGATACTTTCTAACAACATAATTAAATAATTATTTAATTTATTGGGGCATTACATGCACCAAGTGTGCTTCTAATACACTTATGCACCAATGTTTCATTTTGTTAATCTAAATTGCATCAATTCTACTTTCAAGGTTATATGTATCAGTACTTTCAATGTGATATGTATAGGTCCTATCGATGTTTTATGTATCAGACATTTAGGTGAAATGGTACATATAATAACATAATCATATTGAAGTGATACAAATAACATTACAACTGAAACTTTAATTTGAAATGGATTACAGAACTTAACATTTCATTTATAATAAACTTGTTGAATTACATCTGAAACTTAACATCTCATTCATAAGAAACTTGTTGAATTACAAATAGATTTGAAATGGATAACATAACAACTACACTAACTTAACCACAATTGCAAATACCATCCATGACAGACCAATTACAAATATCATCCAGAATTTTTTTTCTCTTATCATTACAATCTTTATCTTAAGCTTTTCTAACTTGTTAAGCCTTCCTACTCTACAATCAATCTGATCAACAATGTCTTTCGTTAATTCTCTCAAATAAGCCTTGTTCATTTCACATTCGCGACATCTGGACGGATTAATTTGTTCACTTCAAGCTCGCTGACCAAATTGTCCCACAAGAACAGACCGCAACCATTCTGCAATTTTATTGTAATATGATTAACACATAAAATCGAAAATGTAATTGTAATGTGATTACATGCTTAAAATTACTCACCATGAAATTCCTACATTTCCAAAATTTTCTGCTTGAATTTTTAACTAAGTTGGAGACCCACATCTTCATAGTTGAGTTGCACCCGCATATTGGCAGGCCCTTTCCAACATCATTCGTTAAAGAAGATTTGCTTCCACCCATCCCCGGATGATGGTGGACGAAGATGAAGGGGATGGCGGACGAAGATGAATACGACGACGGACGAAGATGAATTAGAGAAGATGAAGGGGACGAAGATGAAGAGAGAACGGGGGAATAAAAACCCTAATTTTGAAGAAAATTATAACTTATGTCATACTGTCATCTATGTGTCTAAATCTTGAAAAAATTTAAAATAAAATGTCACGCGTGAAATAATAGGTGAATATTCTATGGCATCCGGCCAATAAAGGATTCTGTGAGAGAATTTACATAATATAAGGGATTTAAAAAAAAAAACTTTATCAGAAATTAAAATTAAAACTCGCTAACATTACAGAAACTTTGTATATTTAATCATAATAATAATAATAATAATAATAATAATAATAATAATATGAGATGATGTGACTCATATGAAATAAATATGGTAAACAAATAAAGAACACAATTTTGAGAAGAGATTAATTGATATACATTGTTAGTGTAAATCTTTTTTATATAATCAGTGTATCACAATCACTCATATATAATATTTTTAATGTGAAAAAAGAAGAAATATTCTTTTGATAATCTATTATAATAATAATAATAATAATATATATATATATATATATATATATATATATATATATATATATATATATATATATATATATATATATATATATATATATATATATATATATATATATATATATATATATATATATATATATATATATATATATAATTTAAATTACTCTTCATTATAAAATAAATAAGTTTTCGTTAAAAAATATACTTGTAATTTTAACAACTTTTAAGTGAAAAGAATCCGAAAATATAAATGAGTTTCATTTAAAATTCTTGACGTGGCTTTGTTCAACCTTATGCAGAGATAAGCTTGATGATTTATTATTTTTATTTCCCATACCTGATGTTGACAATATACAACAAAGCAATGTTGATGATCCATCATTCATTATCCATTATCATGTGTTAATCAAATTGATGTCATATCCGACACTTCATGCCTATTATAAAAATTGAGAACTTATCGTTTCTCTTTTTCTTTTGTTTTAGATTTTTTAATACACACTCTTTTTTTTAAGTTACCACGTAACATTTTAATAATATTTTTAATTTTTAAGTTACCACTTAACATTTTAATAATATTTTTAAAAATTAAAAATATATTTTTGGTGCGCATCAATTTATTCGTTTTGGTGATTCACCTATTTTATAATAAAAAAATTTAAAAAATACAGCAAACCTGCTATAAACTTTAAATATTATACAATTATACACCGAAAGTGCATTTTTTATATCTTTTTTTATATTTTAAATGATGAAACCATAATTGATTTGTTCTGTATAAAAAATGGTGCGAATCAAAAATACATTTTGAGTTTTCTAAAAAGTATTTTCGGATTTTGATAGAGTTTCTTGTTGGAACAAAGGATTTTCAAGAAAGATAGTTTTTGACAAGAAGAAGAATAAAAGGGAGAGGAGAGTGTTTTGTTATTCTGTAAAAACTATATGAAAATTTTATTAATTGTTGTATTTTATTACAAAGGGAAATCTCCTTATATAGGCATACAATGCATAGGCCCAAAAGGAAACTAAGCTAAGGCCCAAACAATCAAGGCCCAATATGTTATATTCTATTACATCGAATACAGCCTAACACTTCGATTCTTATTCAGTTCGACATTCTGGCTAATTCGACTAACACACACATTAGCTAGTTCGAATAGCACACAAACTTGGCTAGTTCGATTGAACAAAAATTATAGGCAAAATATCTTTTTTGGTCCCTTAACTATACCTCGGGGTACATTTTGGTCTCTTATCTCTAAAAAGTTTCAAAGTGGTCCTTTAATTATTCAAAAAGGTCCACGTTAGTCTTATCCGTCCAATTTTAACAAAAACGGCGTCAGCTTTTGCTTAGGTGGCATCTGATGTGGCGTTGATGTTTGGAAGCGTGGCACACATATTTGTAAGGTCATTAATATTTTGAGAAAACATTCCAAAATTTATGATATAGCCAAGATTCAAACCCAGACCATCAAGCTTGCAAGTAATACCATATTACCACTACACCACTTTACAAATGGTGTTTATTACTTCAAACCAGTTTTACAAATCGCTTATTCTCAAAATGCTTATTACTTCAAACCAGTTTTACTTCAAACCAGAAACTGCTTCAACGTCTAACACGATCATCATCTTCATCCTTTCCTACCACAGTCTCTTTAATCTTCTGTGTCGTATCCTTAGTCGTCTCGCACGCCTCTTGCGCCGTCTACTTTGCCATCTCTCTCGCACTCTTCAAAACCTCAGTTGCCGCCCCACCAAGCTCTCCTGTTGTCTCCGCCGTTTTCTCAGCCCCTTCCTTTGTCATCTCCGTCGTTTTCTTAGCCCCTTCCTTTGTCTTATCAGCCACAGTGCCCACTACTTCTTTGGTTTTATCAATTGCATCATAAGCATAACCCCCGCCTAAATCACCCATTGATTCCAAATTTGACATCAGATTTCACAAATTTCTTCTCAAAAAGCCAAATCGAAATTGTTCCCAAACAAAACCCTAAGTTTAAAACTCAACAGAAACGATCAATCAAGGAATGGAAACAAAGCGCAACGTTACTCAGTGTACATATATCATCATAGAATCAAGCAAAAGAGTTTAAATCAAAGCTTCTGAATATGACTTTTCCATGAGAAATCTAAAGAAAAAGACCAGCTTCCCTGGATTGCTGGTATTAAGAAAAAATGAAGCAGATTGAAAATTGATACTAAACTTGAATGAAAATATAAACATCAAGTGCAAAGTGATCTAGTGGTAAGTTGTTTCTATTGTATGTAAGATGACCTGTGTTCGAATTCTGGAAAAAACAATATATTTTAGAAGTTTTTTGGGTATTTATTGAACTCACATGCCACGCTTCCAAACATCAACGCCACATCAGATGCCACTTAAGCAAAAGCTGACGTCGTTTATGAAAATTGGGCGGAAAGGACTAACGTGGACATTTTTTACCAATTAAAGGACCACTTTGACACTTTTTAGAGATAATAGACTAAAATGTACCCCTAGGTATACTTACGGGACGAAAAAGGGTATTTTGCCAAAATTATACTTTCTATCACACCCCTTAATTCATGTTCTTGAGACTTCTCATCCCGATGCTTCTATTTAACTCTTCGAATCTGACTGTCTTCAGAGGTTTGGTGAATATGTCAGCTAGTTGAACTTCAGTCTTGTAGTGCTTTATTTTGACCTTCCCTTTGTTGACTTAATCTCTCAGAAAATGATACCTTCTTTCTATGTGTTTACTTCGACCGTGGCACACAAGGTGATTTGCCAGGTTAATTGTTGATTTATTGTCGACAAATAGCTTTACCTTCTTAGGCTCCATTATCTTGAGTTCTTCAAGTAACATTTCAATTCATGCTGCTTGGCATGCAGCATATGATGCAACTACATATTCTGCTTCGCAAGATGACAACGCCATAATGCTTTATTTCTTCGAACTCTAGGAGATTGGAGCACCTTCGATCATGAAAATGTAGCCTACAATGCTTTTCTTTTCGTCTTGATCTCCACTGAAATCTGAATCAGTGTATCAATGAACTTTGACACTTGTGTTGTTCTTCGACTTCCTGGGCAACAACACGCCATGGTCGACAGTTCCTTTGATGTATCTCAGCACCCTTTTTAATGCGATGAGATGACATTCTTGAGGTTTCTCCATAAATCTTCTCAACAATCCTACATTTTGGCAAATATCTGGTCTTGTATTGCAAAGATATCTCAGGGATCCAATGATTTTTTGTACAATGTCGAATTTACAAACTCATCATTCGATTCCTTCTTCAGCTTTGCTCCTGTCTCTAATGGTGTGTCTACTTCATTACAGTTGCTCATGTTGAATCTCTTCAGAATATCTTGAGCGTACTTAGTCTGATGCAAGAATACCCCTTCTTCAGTATTTTTGAATTCCATCCCTAAGAAATATGAGTTTTCCTAAGTCAGACATTTCAAATTCTTGCATTAGCTTCGACTTCACTTTCATTATCTCAGCTTCGTCAGTTCCGGTAATGAGTAAGTCATTTACATATAGGCTTAAAATGATTCGACTAGCACTGTCGATATCATTTACATACACTCCATGTTTAGAGACACACTTTGTGAAACCTGCATCGATCAGGAAGCTATCTATTCTTTTATTCCAAGCTCGAGGAGCTTGCTTCAAACCATAGAGAGCCTTTCTTAATATGTACACCTTTGACTTTTGACCTTTGACGTCGAATCCTGGTGGTTGAGTAACATAGACTTCTTCTTCCAATGGATCATTCAGGAATGCTGACTTTACATCCAGATGATGCATCTTCCATCCCCTGTATGCTGCTGTCGAAACAATTATTCAAATTGTTTCCAGCCTAGCAACCGGTGCATATACTTCGTCGAAGTATATACCAGGATTTTGTAGAAAGCCTCTAGCCACCAATCTTGCCTTATATTTTGCAATCTCGCCATTTGTTCTTCGTTTCACCTTGTATATCCACTTTACATCAATTGGCTTCTTATTCGTTCTTTCGACCAGCTCCCAGGTCTTGTTCTTCTCAATGGCTCTGAGTTCTTCTTTCATGGATTCACACCAATTTGAATTACTCATGGCTTCATTCAAATCGATTGGTTATGCTTCAGCCATCATCATAGCTTCTTCGACTAAATCATCATTAACATCAATTGCTTGATCTGGAAATCTTTCATACGCAGCTCGCCTTGTTGATTTAGTTCTTGTTCTTGTCGACCTCATTTCATTTTGTTCAAGTGGTTCTTAACTTCAACTAGTTGAAGCGTTGCCTTGTTCACTTTGACTATTTGAGGGCTCATCCTATGGATCTTCTTCGAACACAGTTATAATTGTGTTTGATTCCTGTGTTGAACTTTGACTCTAGTCCCAACCTTTTCTTTCATCGACACGAACCTCTCTGTTGATTACTAGTTTATCTTCGATTGGTGAATACAACTTGTATGCACCATTAAAATGATAACCTATGAGAATCATTACTTCACTTTGATCATCCAATTTTCTTCTCAGTTGTCCAGGTACATGCCTGAAGCACATTGATCCAAAAACTCTAAGATGACTCACACTTGGCTTCGACCCTGTCCAAGCCTCATAAGGTGTTATTCCTACTATCTTCTTTGTTGGACACCTGTTTAGAATGTATACTGTTGTCGAAGCCGCTTCAGCCTAAAATCTCTTAGGCATATCTTTAGCTTTCAACATACTTCTCGTCATGTTCAGTATACTTTTATTTTTCCATTCATCTATACCATTGTGTTGAGGTGTATAGGGTGCAATAATATCATGCTCTATACCTTCCTCATTACAAAATTTGGCAAATTCAGCAGACATATATTCACCACCACCATCAATTTTGAACTTCTTCAATTTGCAGCCACTTAGTTTTTCAGCATGCAACTTGAATTTCTTGAACTGTGTGAATACTTCACTCTTCCTTTTAATGATATAAATCCATATATGTCTGGTGAATTCATCAACAAAAGTAAGGAAATACCTGTTGCCTCCATTTGACTTTACTTCAAATGGTCCGCACACATCGGAGTGGACTAATTCCAACTTGCGCTTGGATTTCATGGGCAAGTCATGTTTGAATGCTTTTCTCGCCTGCTTAGCTTTACAACATTCCTCACATACTTGCTTTGGTTCTCTCACATAAGGCAAACCAAACACCATCCTTTTCTGGTTGAGCATGCATATACTCCTGAAGTTTAGATGTCCATACCTGTGATGCCATAGTCAGTTTTTGTCTTCTTACGTAGTCAAAGCAAGACACTTATGATCTGATGTGTTGAGTTCGACTTTAAACGTTTTATTTTCTACCAATGGTGCTTTCATTATTAGCCTTCCATCAGCCCTATAGACTTTCATTTGATTCCTTTCAAGCTTCATTTTGAAGCCTTTTGCAAGTAATTGACCTACACTTATCAAATTACTTGTCATATAGGGTACATACAACACTTCAGTGATAGTAGCCTTTCCTTCATCTTTCCTGACAATCAAGATGTCTCTTTTGCCTCTAGAGTTGATGTGTCTTCCATCAGCAAACGTTATTACCTTTTTCACTGACTCATCTAACTTGGTGAACCAATATTTATTACCACTCATATGGTTGCTACATCCTAAATCCAGATACCACATGTTAGTTTTCTCAGTGTTCGACTGAGAATTTACC
The DNA here is from genome assembly GCA_021764765.1 of Vicia sativa. Taxonomy (NCBI): domain Eukaryota; kingdom Viridiplantae; phylum Streptophyta; class Magnoliopsida; order Fabales; family Fabaceae; genus Vicia; species Vicia sativa. Next base: position 8,989,691 of record CM038796.1, read on the forward strand.
ATCATTAGCACATCATTTGAGTCACTATCTCCTGCTTGTGCATATTGGGCTTCATCACCTTCTTTCGCTTTTGCTGCTTTCTTTCTTCGACAGTCTCGAGCATAGTGTCCAAAGCCTTGACAGTTGTAACATTGCACCTCTTTCGTGTCGACTTTCCTCCCAGAGTACTTGTTGCCCACACCTTTCTTGCTCGAATCAGCATTCTTGCTTGACTTCTCATCACCTACAAGATGCTTTCGCTACTTCGACTTTTCAGCTTTCTTGTTGAATCTTGATTGCAATGCTTGTTCATCCACCTTTTCTCTTTCTGGGTTTCTCTGCTTCAACCTTATCTCATGAGCCTCCAATGAAGCTTGAAGTTCTTCCAACTTCATCTCAGACAGAGTCTTGTCTCCTTCAATTGTCACTACTATGTAGTCGAAATTTGCAGTCAAAGATCTTAGTACCTTCTCTATTTTCTGCAAATATGTGACTGTTTCACCACATGCCTTCATCTGGTTTGTCAGCGTCAAAATTCTTGAGAAGTATGCAGAGACTGATTCATCATCTTTCATCTGAATCATCTCGTGTTGCTTCCTCAATGTCTGCAATTTTACCTTCTTCAATTTCTCACCTCCGCCATACAAGTTCTTTAACTTGTCCCACGCATCTTTCGTTGATTCTTCTTTTATTATCTTCTCAAATACATCATAGTCCACACACTGATGAATCAAGAATAGCGCTTTACAATCTTTCTTCCTCTGATCTTTGTGCGCAACTTTCTGGGCATTTGTCGCGTCTACTTCCAACTCCGATACTCCATCATTCAAGATTTCAACAACATCTTGAACCTTCATTTGTGCAACCCACCGTTGATAGTTTTCACCCTTGAAAACAGGTAGATTTGCTGGAATTTGCGAAGACGTTGTTGTTTCGTTTGTCATTAGAATCTCTCTAAATCGCAACCGAGCTCCTTGATACCAATTTGTTGGAACAAAGGGTTTTCAAGAAAGATAGTTTTTGAGAAGAAGAAGAATAAAAGGGAGAGGAGAGGGTTTTGTTATTCTGTAAAAATTATATGAAAATTTTATTAATTGTTGTATTTGATTACAAAGGGAAATCTCCTTATATAGGCATACAATGCATAAGCCCAAAAGAAAACTAAGCTAAGGCCCAAGGACTTTCGACATATTGCAATGATATGCTGTATTTGATTACATCGAATACAACCTAACACTTTGATTCTTATTCAGTTTGACATTCTGACTAATTCGACTAACACACATTAGCTAGTTCGACTAGTACACAAACTTGACTAGTTCGACTGAATAAGAATTATACTTTCTACTATGTCTCACTTCATTAAGGATTGGATTAAAAAATTCCTTTTTTTTTATATATAGATCATTTCTAAATATATGGTTTAATAATAATTTAAAATTTATAAGTTTTCATACAATATTGTATATTCAATATATTAACCATTAAAATTCTGAATAAATAGTTTTTAATTTAATATATTTAAACAATAATTTTAGAAGATTAATTAGGAAGAATTAAGAGTTAGAAAAAATAGGAAGCCAAATTAAAAATGAGTTATGATATATAGAGAGAGAGACGCATGCATGCAAGTATGTAGTATGAATTGTCGTCTGGAAAACGTAACTTATCTTATTGATCATCTTGTGTATATTAGTCAGAATTACGACCAGTCAAGCTTCTTAACTAATCCACTCAGAGCATGGATGCATGCATGTATTGATACATGATAAAATGAAATTCAGATCAAGTTGTTTCCATCAAGTTTGCCACACGTTCCAATTAAAATGATGCAAGAACTTGCAATAAGTTCTATAAAGACACGTCTCAAGAAATCAAATTTAACTAAGGATGTATTTATCTTATTTATTTATTTATTTTTCTCGAACGCAAACGTTAACCAGCTAACAGTTTTCAGTAAAACAAAGTTCTGCTGCTCAATTTTGAATTCTTTAACCGTTTTTGAGAGCGTTAAATAAAATTGTGCGTGGACATATTAAACTATGAAACTACGAAAAACATAAAAATAAAGTAAAATTAAAAAATGTAAAATAATTGAATTAATGATATTTATAATAAAAAAACTATCTTACTAACCCTTGAATTTTGACAGCTCATTCAACTATTTTTAATTATAATAATTTGTAAATGCACTCTCAATTTAGGATACACCATATTTTAAAAATTAAATTGACTATCAAATTGGTGAGGATCATAGTTACTAATTTATAGGTCGAATTATTAGATTACTGCTAGAACCGTATAATTAAATCGAATTAAATTGAATAATTTAATTAAATAAATTGTTCTATAACAAAATTATATATATTTATTAAATAGGTCGAACCGGATGACTCAATTTCTGTTGGAGGGAGTTATTAGTAGGAGCATTGATATAAAGTTGAGGAACAATCACCTTGTGAAAGACACGTCACTTGTCCACCTAAAACTTTAAGGTGATAGGTGCGTGGGTTCTCCGACTTATATATATATGCTTAAGTCTCCACATTCCTATCTAATGTGGGATTATTTCTCCACTTACTCACACTTGTTATATTATTCCAACACACCCCCTCAAGTGTGAGTCCACAATGCTCTCCACTTGTACCGTCGTTGACATCTTGCAACGGGAACACCACTTCTTGAGCGCATTTTGATACAAGTTCCTTCTGGTCCCTTTCTCGAACCAGACTCTGATACCATGTTGGAGGGAGTTAATAGTAGGAGCATTGATATAAAGTTGAAGAACAAGCTCCTTTTGTGAGAGACACGCCACTTGTCTACCTAAAACCTTAAAATTTTAGGTGAGTGGACTATTTCCCCACTTACTCACACTTGCTGTATTATTCCAACACTCCCCCTCAAGTGTGAGTCCACAATGCTTCTCACTTGTACTGTCGTTGACATCTTACAACGAAACACCACTTCTCATTTTCATGTTGAGAATCAAGTGTGAGGAAGAAGTCTCACATTGGTTAGAAAAGGGAAGATTGAATGATATATAAGTAAGAGAATCCACAAACTTATTACCATCATGAACCTATGGATTCGAGATAGGGATCAGCTAACTTGTATCGAAACACTTCCCGCAGGCGGTGGATAGAAGAAACTCACACACCTATTATCTTAAGGGTGTTCTTTTCACAAAGGTGTGTCCCAAGTAAATGCTCCCTCCTCGGAATTTCCTACCCTCCTCGAAATTTCCTAAACAGACTCTGATGCCATGTTGGAGGGAGTTATTAGTAGGAGCATTGATATAAAGTTAAGGAACAAGCACCTTGTGAGAGATACACCACTTGTCCACCTAAAACCTTAAGGTGATAGGTGAGTGGGTTCTCCCACTTATACATGCTTAAGTATCCACATTCCTATCCAATATGGGACTATTTCTCCACTTACTCACACTTGCTATATTATTCCAACAATCTCTACAAAATAGCACGACTCCTACAAAATTTCAAAATTTTTATAATATCATAATTTCACATATTCATTCTTTGAATTTAAATTCTAAATACAATTACCACCCATAACAAAATAATACAAAATACAAATCTAAATAATTTTTAAATCATGTATAATTGCAAGAATTCAAATTCAAAATACAATCACTATCCATATCAAAATAATACAAGATACAATTATAAATAAATTTTGAATCATGTATAATTGCAAATAAGACAAAATTGTTTCAAATAAGTTTTTATTTATTTTAATTTTAAAAAAATATTAAAACAACGTCATTTTATCTGAGAAAAAAATATGCAATTGACCTGCCGATTTTTCAAAACAACTAGTTTACCGATTTTTTCCAGATTTGACCAGTTTTGGCTAGTTCCCTCAACTTCAATAGCATACTCGGTTCATCAATTAAACCATATCGGTGGTCCCTCAGTTCGTCCGACCGACCGGTTCCATCTGATTTTTAAACACTGGGATACATAACTATTACTCACAATATGTTATTCTTACTTTCTTTGCAACATTTCATGTTGACATACTGTGTGTGTGCTTTATTCTCCAATTGAAAATATTATGTTGGAGAACAAGGTTAAAGATGAAAATGGAAGAAGAGCGAGAAAATTGTAAAAAGTATAAATGGTGAAAAATTTAATTATGATTTCATTGTAGCAAACTTGTTTAAATACATGAAAAATCAAATGCCACGTAAGCAAAACTAACTATGGTAATAAAACTCAGAACAAGGTTTTGAACATGCAACTTATGGGCTACGTTGAGTAAACTTCTAAAGCATGTAGCTTCTAAACAACACGGCTACTAGAAAACTTCTAACTAACTACTACTTCTGACTAACAACCTCATAAGCTTCTCAATCTATCAACAACTTCTGAATATGAAATACTTCTAACATCATCCATTAATTCATATTCAGCTAACTAAATTCTATAACACCAATTACATTCCTCAAGTGGATAAAGTGCTCAGTCTTTATAGATTTAGTGTGAACATCTGCAAGTTTCTTCTAAGTGCTACAATGCATAATTTTTAGCACTCCTCTAAACTTGATTCCTCAAAAAATGATACTTTGTGTCAATGTGATTGCTCCTACCATGCAACACTAAATTCTTGGCAAGGCTTATAGCCGATTTATTATCAATCATCCTCCTTATAGGCTTGCTCCCCTTAATCTTCAGATCCTGCAATAAGTTCATAAGCCAAACAATTTGACACGTAGGCAAAGCACCTACAATGTACTTAGCTTCACAAGTTGACAAGTTAACCATAGGTTCATCATATTCAAAAGCCATCAAAAGCATAAGTTCATCATCAAAATCGCATATGGTTATGTTTGCTTCTTATGACTTCCTTTCCTTGTTTGACCAACAGTCTTTAGCAAAGTAACCAAACCTATTACAGTTGTAACATTGAACCTTTATCTTGTGAACCTTCTCTTTTCTATTTTGATGTTTCTTCTCATCATAGTTGGAGAATTCTAAGAACCACCACTATGTTTCTTCTTGGCTTTTGATTAAGACTTCTTCTGACTCTTCTTACCATAAGATGCATTCAGAGCCTGTTATACCTCTCTTTTAGATGTTCTCTCAGTCGGACGCAACTCTTGTGTCTCTAGACTACTCTACAACTCTTCAATTCTCATGATGTTGAGGTTCTTAGAATGTTCAATTGCTACAACAATGTAATCAAACTGAGGAGTAAGAGATCTGAGTACCTTTTCAACAATAACTTGTTCAGAGAACGTTTCTCCACAAACCTTCATCTCATTTGGGATCAAAATCACTCTAAATGTGTAATCAGGTGTCTACTCAGTGTTCTTCATGTTGATATTCTCATACTGCTTACATAGAGGATGTAGCTTCACCTTTTTTTTCCACTGATGCATCACTACCGTAGCATCATGTCAATATATCTCACGCAGCCTTCGCGTCACTGAATCAATGATTTTTTCAAACACATTCACATCCACACGTTGATGGATGTAGAACAATGTCTTCTAATCTTTCTTCCTTGTATCTCTCTGTGTGTTTCTCTATTCATCTCTCACATTTGCTGTAACTAGAACGTAATTGTCGGTGACTTGATCAAGAATGTCTTGAGCACTGAATAACACACGGATTTGAATCATCCATCAATTCTAATTATTTCTATCAAACACTAGAAGCTTTGTATTCAAGCTATTTATATCATTCATCTTCGTTCTTGTGCACTTAAACTCAATCATATACCACCAAAGACTTGTGTTTCCTGATCCCACAAAATTAAGAAATGCAATTTTGTTACAATTTCGGTCGTGAATTCAACGCAAATTCAAGAAATAGAATCAATGACACACGCCTCACGTACACTCGTGTTTCGCTGGGAATTAAACTGGAGCTCTACATAGTAATTGTTGGAGCACAAGATTGAATATGTAGATGTAAGAAGAGAGGGAAGGGAGAAAACTGTAGCAAACTTTCAATGGAGAAAATTTCATATATGATTTCACTATACAAACTTGTTTAAATACACAAAAAAATCAAATGTCACGTAAGTAAACTATGCCACATAAGCAAACTTAACTTGCTAATAAAACTTAGAACAAGATTCTGAACATGCAACTTATGAGCTACATTGAGCAAGGTTCTGAAGCATGTAAGTTCTGAACAACACAGCTTCTAGTAAACTTTGTTTAAATATTAAATTAGATTTGTTAAAAATATTAGATTAGATTAGATTTAATATTTAAATATAATCCAAGTTGTGTAGACCCAAGCCCATTTAGGTTTGTATATAAATAGTCCTAGTATGTATCACTATTTGTACAATTCAATAATACAAATTCTCACTAGTGCCTTAACAAATTGGTATCCAGAGCTTCCGGTTATTGTTCTTGATTGAGTTTTCAAGAATTTCACGTCAGAGATCATGTTTATAGGGCAAGTGAATCAACTGCTGCGAAGATGGCTAGTGATAAGGGCATTCTGGATTCTCTTCCAATGCTTGACAGCAAGAATTGAATTCGATGGAAAAAACATATGCAATCCTTGTTTAGCTTCCATGAAACCCTAGAGGTGGTTACTGACGGCATTCCTGTGTTGATTGCAGATGTAACCGAAGCATATAAAAAAGCCCACAACAAAGTTAAGAAGAAAGATTTCAAGGCTTCTTATTGCATTCAGACGACTTTTGATGCTTCTAACTTTGACAGAATCTCTCATGCTGAAACGGCGAAGGAGGCATGGGATATTATGGTGAAATATTATGAAGGAGGTGAGAAAGTCAAGGTTGTCAAGTTACAAACCTTGCATCGACAGTATGAATTGTTGTCGATGGGAGAAGATGATAAATTTGTAGAATATGTGTCGAAGGTTCAGAAACTCGTCCACCTCATGAAGGGTTGTGGTGAAACCGTAACTGATAAGATGATAGTTGAGAAGGTAATGAGAACATTGACCTCTCACTTTGATCACGTTATTGTAGCTATTCAAGAATCCAACAAACTTGAAACCACTAAAGTAGAAGATTTGGTTGGTTCATTGGAGGCGCATGAGATGAGGATTGTCAAAAGGAAAGGAGTTCAAGACTCGATACAGGCTCTGCAAGCTCACTCATGGAAAAATGAGGGTGTCTCCAACAAATTCAAATGTAAGTTCGACAAGTCTCAGGGCAAGAAGCCTTGGTCGAATTACCACAAGAATAAGGTCGAAGATAGAAAATCTGAATCCTCGAAAAGGGGAAAAGGAAACTATCGAAATGACAAAGAAGATAAAAAGGGTATACAATGCTACAATTGTGAAAAGTTGGGCCACATAGCCAAAAATTATTGGTACCGAAAAGACAATGGATCGACAAAAATCAAGGATAAAGGAGCGAACCTTGCACGCCAAGATTCAAATGATTCTGAACGTGGTATGGTGGTAATGGCTGCAGTTTCAGATAACCATGTCGAATCCAAGATTTGGTTCCTCGACTCAGGTTGCTCGAATCACATGACTGGTCGAAATGAGTGGTTGACATACTACGAAGAGTCGAAGAAGAGCAAGGTAAAACTTGCTGATAATAGTTTGTTGCAGGCAGAAGGTACATGCAACATAGGTTTTCAAATGAGTAATGGAGGAAAAGCTATGATTAAATATGTGCTCTATGTACCTGGAATGAAGTGCAACTTGCTAAGTGTTGGACAACTAGTCGAAAAAGGTTTCTCAGTTGTTATGAAATTTAGATCTTTGAAATTGTTCGACACCAAGAATAATTTGGTCTTAAAATCTCCGTTGTCGAAGAACGAGATATTTAAGACTATGATCAGTTCGAAAGAAGTTCAATGTTTAAAAATTATTGTTGACCACAAGGATAGTTGGTTGTGGCATTTGAGGTTTGGACATTTAAATTTTCGATCACTTAATCAACTGATTATTCAAGATATGGTTTCTGGAATTCCAAGTCTTGAGATACCTGAAAAACTTTGTGAAGGTTGTTTAGTTGGAAAGAAATCCAAAAATTCTTTCGTTTCGACTATGCCAATGAGATCATCCTACATTCTCGAAGTGGTACATTCAGATGTATGTGGTCCATTCGAGGAACATACCATTGTTTATTGATGAGTTCAGTCGAAAGTTGTGAATCTATGTGATCAAACGAAAGGACCAAGTATTCGAAATCTTTAAGAGATTCAAGATACTTGTCGAAAACCAGAGTGATAAAAGGATCTAAGTTCTGTGAACAGATGGAGGTGGCGAATACACTTCGAAGATGTTTGAGAAATTCTATGTGGAACATGGTGTTGATCATGAGGTAACATACACTTCGAAGATGTTTGAGAAATTCTATGTGGAACATGGTGTTGATCATGAGGTAACTGCTCCTTATGCGCCTTAACATAAGGGAATTGCTTAAAGAAGAAACAGAACTATATTACATATGGCAAGATGCATGCTAAAGCAGAAGAATTTGCCAAAGTCTTTATGGGCAGAAGTTACTTCGACTGCAGTTTATATTTTGAACAGGTGTCCTACCAAGATCTTGAAGAACAAGGTTCTTGAAGAAGTATGGAGTGGAAAACGACCATCAGTAAGTCATTTGAAGGTATTTGGCTCTATGTGTTATAAGCATATTCCTGATGCAAGAAGAAGGAAGCTTGATGGCAAGAGTGAACCTATAATTTTGGTAGGATATCATAAAACTGGTGCATACAGGCTATTCAATCTAGTTAATGAGAAGATTGTGTTGAGTAGAGACATCGTAATTGATGAAAATTATGTCTGGGATTGGAATTATAATGATGCAATTAACAAGCCATTAATGAGCTATGGTTTCGACAAACAAATTGATGAAGTCGAATTCGAAGTCGAAGAAATTGCTAATATTCCAGTCGAAGACAAAAATTCCTAACACTCCTGACAATGTCAAAGTAGAAGAAGATGTGGCTAGCACAAGCCATAGATCTCAACGAAATAGAGTTCCTCCAACAATACTTCAGGATTATGAAGTGACTGGTGATGATGAGGTAACACCAGATGGAGAATTAGTTCATTTTGCTTTACTTGTAAGTGTTGAACCAATCAACTATAACGAAGCTTTGAAGAGTAATAAGTGGAAGTTAGCTATGGTCGAAGAGTTAGAGGCAATCGAAAGAAACAACATATGGGAGTTAGTCGAATTGCCAGCACAAACAAAAGTTATCGAAGTAAAGTGGGTATTCAAGTTAAAACACAATGCTGATGGTTCGATAGCAAGACATAAAGCAAGATTAGTAGCTCGAGGGTTTCTTCAAAGAGAAGGACTTGAATACTCTGAAGTATTTGCTCCAGTAGCAAGATTGGATATTGTTCGACTAGTAGTAGCATTGGCATGCAACCAAGGATGGTCGACATTTCATTTAGATGTGAAATCAGCATTTCTGAATGGTCCTTTAGAATAAGAGGTTTATGTCACACAATCTCCTGGGTTTGTGATTCAGAAGAAAGTGAGTAAAGTATATAAGTTGCATAAAGCGCTTTGTGGTCTCAAGCAGGCACCTAGGGCATGGAACAAGAAGATTAACTCATACTTAGTCGAATTGGGATTTGTCAAATGCAAATCCGAGTATGGTGTCTATGTTCAGGTTGTAGCACAAGATATAACAATCATTTTCTTATATGTTAATAACTTTCTAGTAACTAGAAATAGCTTAAAGAACTTGTCGAAGTTCAAAGAGCTGATGACGAAGGAATTTGAAATGTCGGATCTAGGAAAATTATCTTATTTCTTAGGCATGGAATTTCAAATAACGAAGCAAGGTATGGTGCTACACCAAAGGAAGTATGTCAAAGAGATACCCAAGAGATTCAGAATGGATGATTCGAATCCTGCATCCTCACCTGTCGAACCAAATGTGAAGTTGGAGAAGAATGTAGAGGAAGAAAAAGTTGATGTAACTTTGTTCATGCAAATTGTGGGATCTCTGAGGTATTTATGCAACAGGCGACCTGATATAGGTTTCGCTGTCGGATTAGTAAGCAGATATATGAGTGAACTAAGAGTGTCACATATGAAGGCTGCAAGAAGAATCCTAAGATATCTAAAGGGCTCGATAAACTGTGGAATATTATTTCGACGAAATTCTAAAGATAAAGAAGCAATAGTTAATTATTTTTCAGATGATGATTGGTGTGGAGATAAGAAAGATCGAAGAAGCACAACTGGATATTTCTTTCAAGTATTTGGTTCCCCAATATCATGGTGTTCGAAGAAGCAATCTGTGGTGGCATTGTCATCTTGCGAAGCTGAATATATAGCAGGATCCTATGCTACTTGTTAAGCAACTTGGATCAAATCAGTACTTGAAGAAATGGTTGTCGAAGTGAAGAAACCGCTGGTGTTGCAAATCGATAACAAGTCAGCTATAAATCTGGCGGAGAATCCAGTTCTGCATGGAAGAAGTAAACATATCGAAGCTAGGTTTCACTTCTTGAGGGAAAAGGTAAATCAAGGTGAACTTGAAGTTAGGCATTGCTCAAGTGAAGCACAGTTGGCCGACATCTTTACCAAAGGATTAAAGATTGAAGGATTCCTGAATTTGAGAAAGAAATTAGGAATAGTTCAAATTTACTATTTTTGAGGATGTTCGACAACTTGAATTATGGGGGTGTGTTGAAATATTAAATTATATTTGTTAAAAATATTAGATTAGATTAGATTAGATTAGATTTAATATTTAAATATAATCCAAGTTGTGTAGACCCAAGCCCATTTAGGGTTGTATATAAATAGTCTTAGTCTTTATCATTATTTATACAACTCAACAATACAAATCCTTATTTCCTTTATTATTCTCTCTTTCTCTCCTCACTAAAAGTGCCTCACGCACTAACAAATTTCTAACTAACTGCATCTGACTAACAGCCTCTGAAGCTTCTGATTCTAACAATAACTTTTGAGTATGAATTACTTATAACTTATTAGACACCAATGTTAGATTAATTATCTAATTAACTAAGTATTGATTGCTATAATTAATTATTATTAAATATTAATTATTCATCATTAATTATTGATGAATGGTTTAATTGGATTTTGCATCTGAATGGATCGTAATGAGTTAGATCATTCAGTTAAGTCTAATAAAATGTCTATGTTTTCAGTCGTTTACATATTTAAATATTGTTGTATTAAAATATTAATATACTCTATAAAACTTAAATGGTAGGGCGGATAGTAATTTTCTCATGTCCACTCTTATGGACGACAATTTTTCAATCACTAACCACATACTTATAGGCATTAATAAATCTTATCCTTATAAATGAAAAATGTTTGATAATAGTCTTTTTGAGCTGTAGTTCTGATCTCATTTAGGGTATGTTTGAAATAGTGGTATGTGATGGAATGAAGTGGTAATTAATGAGATTCTATTGTTCGGATTTATAAATAATGGAGGAAATGGGAAGAAAAATGATGGAATTTATTCTATCACACTTCATCCAATTTCTCATTTTTTTATTCATCTAACTTGGACTGTACATGATGAAATGAGATGTTTTTAGTAAAATAATCAAACAATCGAGTGAAATTTATATTCTATTCTACTTTATTATGTTTTAGAGTCATGTTAACCATTGCCCTTAGGGTACTGTTTAAGGATACCAAATAAAGAAAATATTTTTTATAAAAGTCATTTATTCTAATTTCTAATATATTGATTACACGCATTTCTAAAAAATGTTACTGCTTTAAGTATTTAAATATTGTCCCAAGAGCACTGGTTAGCATTTCTCTATATTTTATTATGTTTTGCTCCATTATTTTTCATCAATCCAAACATAATCTTGCGAGCATGCGAACCTGCATGATTAGCACTTTAACGCCCAAATCATTAAAATTAGAGATCAATGCCTGAATTCCTCTTCTATGCATTTATATTTTGGGACCAATTCAACAAATGAAATGAGTGAGCATCATCTTCTTGACCTTGATTCAAAATATATAATTTAACAAATTAATGTTTTAGTTAAACTAAATAAACTTATTTATTTTGATGCAAGTTCTTTATAATTTGTGGCATTTTTTGTTATTTCAAAAACAATTAACAATGCAACAAATGTATTTTATTTTCCAATCAAACAATGTTGAACCAATTATAAAAGATAAAATGATCTCATTTCTATAGTATTTATCTAGTTAAAATTTCTAGGAAAAATATTAAAAAATATTAAGATGGGAAAAGGAAAGTATTTCCAATGTGTACCGTTTATAAACACTTTTTGACTTTTGAAACTGTTTGGAAAAATGTTATAAGTTATTATTTCGTTAGATTTTATAAGTGGATTTCATAATCTATCTGGTAGGGTGGAATTAAACTCTATGTATTTTTTAAAATGTTCTTTAAAATTAAAAATATATCTTTGATACGCACTGTATTTTAAAATATTTAACTAAAAACCACGAATATATTTTTAATTTCAAATTAAATAATAAAATATTGAAAAATTATTCTAAATTCAGTCTTACATACACGTTTATTTAAAAATTACACATAGTTTAAAATCGAAAGTATACTTTCGATTTACACTCAACTCTGTTCAACGTGATTTTCATGATATAAAATACGAATTGAAAATATATTTTCGATTTTTAAAAGCATTTTAAAAAATTTACGTGGTGCAAAAAAAAATTATGAGATGAAATAAGAAATCCACTTTTATAATAACCTTTGAAACCAGCTTATACAAAATTAATTTAATTAGTTTTATATTTTATTCTAAAAATAATTATTACATAAATATTTATTATTGTAAACTGTAAATTAAATTGTTTATCAAAACAAATCTTAACATTTCTTTGTATTATTTTTATATTTTGGTAATGAAAATAAATTGCTATATTTATAAATTAATAATTTAAAAATAATTATTATTATTATAAAATTAAAACTTTGCAAAATAACTATTTATGTTTGAATAGTCAGAGGTTTATTTTTCATTCCTAGAGTGATCATCTCTTAGATTACAAAATGACAATTTAAATTTGAACACAAGTCACATGAGTTTGAATCTGCTCCATTTAATGTATTATCTATTTAGTCTGGTTTACTACATAGATAAACGACACGTTGGAAAAGTATAATTTAATGGTTGAGATTCAAAATATAAACATCAACCATAGATCTATCTTTCTTACTGATTTCTTGTTTGAAAAAAAAAAACAAAAGAATTTATGAATTTCATTTTTCCCAAATTAAAACAAAAAATTTCAGATCCGTAATTGCTTTCAATTTTCTCAAGAATCATCCACTTTTATGTAAAAGCCAAGTCTTCATTCTTTGATCTTAAAAATCTCAAATAGGAGATGAAGAGAAGTGTGACGGGTAGACACAACAGTGAGAAAGCTGCGAGATAGTAGGGTGGCTAGGTGTTGGTTGAGTCAATCTGAATATCGAGGATTGAAGATGGTAGGAAAAATGGTTTTTAATTTTTTTTAATTAAATAATATAAATTTTGTAACTTTAATCAAGACCAACGAAAAATTTAAGTACACGTGTTAGATATCCATTAACGGAACCGAATAACTGGATAGCTAAAAAAATGGAGCGGATTCGAACTCAAGTCACATACTCACATGTTTTATTTCAATTCTAGGGTGATCATCTCTTAAATTGTGTTGTGCAACAGGTGAGAGTGTGGAGTTTCAATCATATCAGGTTTGATCAAAGAGGTTAAGGGGTAGATTGGAAGAAAAGATAATCCTTTTTATTGTGTGCAATAACTAGGAGTGAGAATTGAAGCAGATTTCAAATTATGGTGCCAAAAAGGGACTAACAAAAGAAATGAGAAACAAAACATAGATTGATAGGTCAACACCAAAGCTGAAATGGTAAAATATAAAGGAAATTATGTTTAATTGAGACTCTGATGTGATTTCGTAAGATGTACACCTACATCAGAAATATACATCATAATGAAATGTGGGTCATGCTATGATACCTTATTTGCAAATGTTGCTCAAGTGGGAGTGTGTTTATGGCATGACTTATGTGGGAAGCTACAATCATGAACAAGATTACAATAACAATCAAGTTTAAATCAGAGCTAAAGGAAGAATACAACAATGGCTAATTTCGAAGATGCTGTTACAACAAATGGAGAGCCTCTACATGATGATGGTACACTAAATCAATTTGAACTGAAGTCAAAAATACTAAAATACAAGATTTGAGCAGTGAGAGAAATGTGTCTTAAGTTCTTACTTTAGTACATAAAAACACAACAAGGATTATTTCAGGCACTTTCTTGAGGAACGGGAACATACCAACCATGATGAATTTCTATTGCCCTCTTTCTTCTGGCAAGCCGAGACTTGCGATTGGCTCCAGTGTTTCTATGCAATGTGCCCACTTTCACTGCTTTGTCAATTATAGAGTATGTCTCTCCAATCATCTTCTCAATTGACAGGATTTCTTCTGCTTGTGCATCAGATTTCTTTTTGAGCAAAGCCAGTGCTTCCAAAACCTGCAGACCATTAATTATAAGTTAATTTAAAGAATTGCTCCAGTAAACGAAACAACAAGTTGGGTGGGTTGTATAGATAATAAGGAGTTGTATTTTGAATGACAATGCATGTTAACTTGAGTTTTGAGATCAAAAGTTTGTAAGTATAACCAGTGTAACACTTGCAATGATATTATAACATCGACTACAATGTCAGGATTCATATTGTTTATGGAGTCTTATTACGTTAAAAGTGGACTAATTTTGTTTTAATTGTATACAATTTGACTTAGAAAAACAGCATATACTAGGATCATTATTATTCGAGTAGTATTTTATACCAACTTGTGAAACTATCATTTTAATTAATATCCTATATCATCTTATTTCTTTCCTCTGTTTTTCCAACCGTTATAACATCTTTAATTATGAAGGTGTAAAAAACTAGAACTACAAAAACTATGAAGCACAGACACTTTGGATATTCTGCCAACAATCGGATGACACATGCGTCAACAAAGAAATCTGTTATTATTAGTTTATATTTCCTATAAATATTGTGACATTTATTAATAACTAGTCGATTTACTTGGTTATATTTTCTATTGTTGCCTATTCACGGGAACCTTGAAGAAAATATTTACATGACTTATCCACATGGTCTATTTTCATCCTCTCCAAGTCTATTTTTTTATTGACTTGGATGTGCGCTAGACAGCAATACCTATACTTCAGCTTAAATAAATGACTCCAAAGAAGGAAAAGAACAAATAAGAACAATGATGCCATCCACCCTAAAGTCTTGCAAGAGAAATAAATGACGCCAAAGACGGAACAGAACAAATAAGAACAATCATGTCATCCACCTGAAAGTCTTGTAAGAGAAATAAATCACTCCAAAGAAGGAACAAATAAGAACAATCATGTCATGATGTCATCCACCCTAAAGTCTTGCAAGAGAATTATGCAAACAACAGATAGGGATAAGAGGATATTGAATACCATTTGTTGTTGTATTCTACAACCACTTATTTTCGATGGCATAATCTTTTCAATGAGACAGAACATTCTATTTTTTATGAACATTATATGGGTGCTCACTGCTCAATGAACACCCATACAAATTCAGAGAGAATAAAAAAGAGATACTCGATGGCATTCGGTCAACCTAGTAACCTGCCAAAACATATTATAAAGCAAAATTTGATAGAAAACCAATCTGTTCCATGGTTTGGTATAACAAGTTGGAACAAAAAGTAAATGCTACTTCTGCATAACACTTTCCATTTTCTCTCCCACTATCTCATACTCTATCATATCATCATATGTTTCTCTTCTCCCATTCTCTCCCTTTTCTTATACACTATCAATCCATATTTCCCAACATGAAGTGTCAGACACCGAGATGACACCAACATTTTTGATTATGTTCAATTTTAAGCTCTATATCACCAACACCTCTGAAAATTGTGTCTATCAGTGTCAGATAGACACTGACACGGCATCAACATTTGTAATTATTTTCAATTTTTCAAATTATTTCTGGTGTCATAGTGTCAGTGTATTTGTGATTATTTTCAATTTTTCAAATTACTTCTGGTGTCATCATGTTAGTGTATTTGTGATTATTTTTAATTTTTCAAATTACTTCTGGTGTCAAATGTCAGTGTCAGTAAGCATACAAATCAATCCTAATACATTTCATTGCGAAATTGAAACAATTAAAGAGATGGTATTAGTACCTTTTTGGTACGTGTTCTTATCTCAGATTTACGAGCTTTGTTATAAAGGCGACGTTTCTCGGCTTGTCGAGCTCTCTTAACTGCGGAATCAACTTTTTCAGGAGCCGCCTCGCAAACAACAACGCCGCGTCTCTGTACGGTACTCAACGATAACTTACCTGAGAAAAAAACACAGAGAGATTCAGAAAATTGTATAATTGAGAAGAAAAGAGAAACGGTTATGGAAGAAAGAAACCTTGTGAAAAGACGGAGTGAGAAATGTTGCGGGAGAAAGATAGAGAAGCGGAATTTGAATTAGAAGAAGATGAAGTTAGGGTAAGGCTTCTCATTTGGGAAGGAAGGTTCAGCAATGAACATGAAACTGATGCCATATCTTTCTCTCTGCTGATTCTCTCTTATCCGTTTGAGTTGAGGTTGAATTTCAATTGTATATTGCTCAACTCCGATGAGTAAGTAACATATTCTCCATAATACCCTTATTATATTCACCATTCTTTACTCTCTATATCAATTATTTATTTTTTAAATTATTAAATACCTTTAGCTTTTACCATAATCTTTTATAACTTAACTTTTACAATAACCTCTTATAAAATTACACGATGATAAATTGATATTTTCTATGTATTATGTTAATATAACATCAAAAGTATATGTTAAATTTTCAATTTAATTATTAAAATTAAGTTTTAAGTTAAAGATATATTTTCTATGTATTATTTTAAAATAACATAAAAAATAACTACATTACAAAAAAAATTATTCTAATCATTATAATTAAAATTATTCAAAATTTATATTTTTATTAGATTTATCATAAAATTTTGATTTTGATGGATTTAACTCGTCAAATTTTTTTTCTTATTTTATATTTATCGCATTGCTATATTTTTATTGGGTTTTAGAAAGGAAGGTCCATTAGTATATGTTATAAGCCAATTGCCTTCACTCTGGGCAAGTTTTCACTATGAGCGGATAAGCCGCACAAAATGGGGAAGAAGTCGTCCAATAATGTGAAGATATGCCTCATAATTGAGCTTGATTTGTTTGAGATGACAAATTCATTCACCATATATGGTTGATGATGTGTTCAATCACTACTTGGTTGTATGAATAAGTCTTAGGGAAAAAACACTCTCCCACTATTTAAGGAAGAGCCAAGTCTTCTCACATTCTCACGTTGTTGGCCGAAAAGATCGGCCCTTTTGCTCATCCAACCTAAACCCAATAAGCCTTTTATATATACCACGTTACCATAATTTGGAAATGATCTTCAATCTCTCTTAAAATATAAGATACACAACTTCTCACAACCTAATATTTTTTATGTTTGCATTTTCAACTGCAATTGGTTTATTTTAAATAACAGAAAAGACAATTTTGGTAAATTTGATGCAAAGTATAATCAAGGTATATTTCTAGGGCACTCGTTATTGAGTAAAACATATAGAGTTTACAATCATAGAATCTCTTATGTAGAAGAGTTTGTTCATGTAGCATTTGATGAGACTAGACCCTAAAAGTCAGGGAAAGCTAGTTCTTTTGATGTTTCAGGTGTAATAATGGAACATTTGATAAAAAATAATGTTCCTAAAGAAGATCATCCACTACCAATAGAAGATGACCTTATCGAAGACATATATGGAAGCAAACAAGAGGTGGATAGACAATATACCTCACCTAAAGTACCTATAGATTGAGTTGTTGTGAAAGACCATCTATTAGATCAAATACATGGCGATATCAAAAAAAGGTGTAAGTGCAATATCTCAACTTAACAATTTCTGTAAGAATTTTGCTTTCATATTTCAAGTTGAACCTAAAAACATATTTGATGTTTTAGTTGACGATGGATGGCTCATTGCTATGCAATAAGAGCTCATTCAATTTAAACAAAATTACATTTAGGACCTTGTTCCACATTATAAAGATAAAAAAAAAATTATTGGCGCTAGATAGGTGTTTATGACAAATTGGATAAAAATGGCATAATTATTAAAATTAAGTTGGGCTACTGGCAAAAGAGTATAGTCAGGATCAAGGAATTGACTAGTTGTGAGGTATCTTAACGGAACCTTGCAGCATGATCTTTGGTTTTCTAAAGGTAGTGAATGTATCTTAATAGATTTTTTCGATTCTGGTTTTGTTGTTTGTAAGTCAAATAGGAAAATCACTAGTGGTACTTATATATATTATTTGAAAATTGTTTAGTTTCTTGGAACAATATGAAGCAACATAACATTGCTCTTTCTACCATAGAGGTTAGATATGTAGCTGCCGATAATTGTTGTGCACAAGTCTTATGGATAAAGTAACAATTATTGGATTATGATTTAAAACTCAATTGCATTCCAACCAAACGTGATAGCACAAGCGTGATAAGCCTTACTAAGAATCATGTGATTCATTCATATACTAAACATATAGAACTCTGACACCATTTCCTTAAAGATTATATTGAAAAGGATGAGTTTATTTTTCAATACGTGGATACGAAAAATCAATTGGTTGACATTTTCAGCTCATTTATTTCTCTGGATTATCAATTGCGTTGCTAATGATTTTAGGTAGTTATTTTGTGATTAAGTGCATTAGCATTTATCTCTTTTTTGATCTTGTCAAAAGAGGATAAATTGTATTGTGAGTCTATATTTAATTTATGTGTTTTATATTGTTTGTACTTTTGTGCAATGTTTTTGGATGAACACAAGTAAATGGAGGAAATAATCAATCACACTTTTCTTTTGGTAACGTGATTCATATCACATTATCCTCTTGACTCAAATCAGACTTACAGGGAGCTCATGGATCATTTTCTAGTTTTCATGATTCGAATCACAAGTTTCATGATTCGAATCCCAACACTTTGATTTGAATCACAAGGTTGCGTAATTCAAATCACGATGAACTGAAATTTTCCTAGTTTACTTATGGAACTCTAATTCAAATCATCAATTCGCATTACCTGAATCATGTGATTCGATTCATAGATTTTGTGACTTGAATCACAAAAATGGCCTCTCGTATAATTTTTGCTTCTTTATTTAAATCATTTGATTTTCTGACTTAAATCATACACTATTTTCAATCATTTATGTGCTAGATATCCATCACATATAAAAGCTTTTTCTCTCAAAACTTGCAGCGCCCAGAATTTTCATCCAAGACAATGACTCGTAAATTATTAAAATTACTTGTTTAAACAAGATAAAAGGTTTTAAAACTAACCAAATTCGGCGATAATTCAAATTGATAAGCGGTAAATCACTACATTTCCAATTCATTTGAATGAAAATAAGCAAATAATAATTTAAAATATAAGGCGATCAATTTATAAGCTATTGAAATATTTTTTATTTCGAAAACTCTTTCTTCCCCACGATTGTCTGACAATCAAACACCAATCAATCTTGAAACTCCACATTTGTACTAAAATATTATTGTAAGGGGTTAGTTACCCACATCAAACTAAACTAAACAAGAGTTAAGAGATCATAAAATAAAAATGTACATATCATGTCCAAAAGAATTAAAGAAAAATACTCACCAAAATTATTAATAATTGAACTGTAAACTTAAGTAAAAAATTTCAACAATCTATCTTATACCGTTTATATGCAAAATATGCATACTCTTAGAACTATATGATCCAGATATTTCATAGCATCAATTATTCAAATTCATTCATCAACTTCATTTACATCACAACAACATCAAAACGTCATTTAATTATCAATCATGCAATGTCACATAAGATGCAATGCAACAACATTAACTCAGGCATATGGTACCAATTCTTTGATGAACATTGGGTCATCACTCTCCAAATGTCTCCACCATAGAATCGATTCCCTCTTGGAACCAGGGCACACCATCAACACACTTAATCCACACAATAGGCTTGAGGCCAACACTGAACCATCATACTAACAACACTGGACTTATGTCCTATCAACATGGCGTACTAATGTCCTAATGCTATGAATGCATGATGCACAATCAACATAATTTTCGCGACAACAACTAGCCAAGTGCATCATCATTATGTAATCATCCGAATATCTTCAATACACTTCGTAATACAACATGGCATCATCACAGCAACATCAATTTGCCATACAAACATACATCACGTTATATCAACGCATAATCACATCAACTTATCATAGCATAGTCACTTTAAAAAATACATCAAATAATTAATTTTATTCCACAAAAATATAGTTCATCGCATTAGCTTCAAAGCGCTTTAAATGACATGTCAAACGGAGTCTTGAAACTCAAGTTACAACATTTTAAAGTTTTAAAATCAATTATGTCGCTTAAGGCTCGCCCGATA
Organism: Vicia sativa; assembly: GCA_021764765.1. Lineage (NCBI taxonomy): Eukaryota > Viridiplantae > Streptophyta > Magnoliopsida > Fabales > Fabaceae > Vicia > Vicia sativa. Next base: position 9,010,210 of record CM038796.1, read on the forward strand.
ATTTTTCATAATTTTATTTTTAAACTAAATTTTGATTTCATAATTTTTCATTATATTTTCCCAATAAATATGAATTTTTCATATATATATAAAATATTTCATCAATATTAAAATAAATTCACAGCACGGGTCTCTGACCAGTTACCTTAATGGCTATTTAAGGGTTAATGGTGGTGGTATGTTATATTTTTAGGTAAGATACTTGATAAAAAAATACTCATATTATAAAATTTTTAATTTTATTTCATATTAATAATATTAAAATACTTAAATTAATATATTAAGATGCAAATAAATTAAATATAAAATATTAGTATTTAAGACAAAATTGTAAAGTTAGAGATTTGTTTCTAGATATAGTATTATTATTGGAGGTACTTTAACAGAAAAAAAAGAAAAAGAAAAAAGAAAAAATGTGAGCACTACAGGTAGATACATACTGCCACGTCACGAATATATTTGTCCTCTTTTTCTTTTCTCTTCTGTTTTCGTTTCTGATTCAGACTTTGATTCACACGCAGCAATGGCGGAACAATCCCAACTCCTTGAAGCAGCTTCCGATTTCGCTCACTACCCTGGTATCTACTTCCGCATTCTGCTGCTCTTACTCTCTCTCCATGTGCCTTTCACTGTACCATAACAACTCCCACTTTGATTTCAGGTTCTCACAGTGATGATTCTGCAGCACAATTTCTCAATCGATTCCCTCTCCCACTCATAATCGAGTCATTTTCTATTTCGAACTCTTATATAGCGTCTAATGCACGATTTATGGTTTTAATTCTTGTCTTCTTTGTTGATTTTCTCCTTCAACTTTGCAGTGCATTGCAGACTCAATTTGATGTGCCTGGCCTTGAAACTACTCTAGTTCTGTGCCTTGAAAGGTTATTCAAAACTAAATTTGGTGCATCTTTGATTCCACAGTACATGGTTTGTTATTTATCCCCCTTTTGCTCTTCCATTCTAATTTTTTAACTAAACATTTTGCTTACTGTAATGAATGTAAAGCTTATATTCTAGAAATTCCATTCTAAAGCGTGCGCATAGCACTTAAGACCTTATACTTTGAAAATTGTATATGTGCAATTTAACTATTATGCTGGGAGGGGCGTCAAAAAGTTGTGTTCTGTGTTTTATCATTGATTTGCAGTCTACACGAATAATGATTAGTATGATTTCTAGTGAATTATAATTTTATTGCGATAGTTATGCTTATTGCTTTGATATTATGTTTTTGGTTCAGACGTTTGTTCAAGTTGGTCTGCAGGCAGATTCTCAAGCAGTCAGATCCTTGGCTTGTAAAACAGTAAGTTGATGTATTATGCATATACCAAATTATTTAAAATCCTCTATAGTAGGTACAATGGACATCCTTCCTCTCTTTTCTTATATTTGGTTGCATCTCGAGATTTTTCTACTGTTGTAACACTGGTCCATTTCCAACCGAAGAGTTACCACGGTGTTATAATTTATAGGTCATGACATTTTGGGTTCCTTGTTTGGACTTCCAAAATTGAGTTTAGAAATAAAAAATCTGAGATGAGTTCTCCAAGTTAGAATAGCAATTGTAGACCGCTTCCCATAGGTCCTTAGCTGGTGGCAGAAAGAAACGAACGCTACTTTTCAAATTTGAGTTCCATTGAATTGATGAGCCACACTAAGATGAGAGAATTTTCTGTTTTTCATTTTTGAAGAGTTTCTCCAGTCAAGTAGTCGAGTTTGCCTTTTCCTTTGAGAACTATGGCTTTGATACCATGTGATGTTTAGGAGAGGGAAGGAGTATCAATAGAAGAGATATATATGCAGGGGAAGGAGTGATCCTAACCAGCCTAATTACAATTTTAATACTCCTTCCATCTCATAAAGAGTCTCATTTATTATTTTTCTCTGTCTTAAATTATTTGTCATTTTATATTATAAATAAAGTATTAATTACCTTTCTCACTAATATATCCTTATTTATATTTTATAGTATCTCAATCCACTTGACCACTCCGCTAACAACTATTAATAAGGTTATGGTTGAAAATAGAAAGGAATCTGTTGGAGTAGCAACTTTTAATTCTTAGATTCATATACTTTTAGTTCATGTATAGTGCTTAGATTCATTGATATACTTAGGAAATTCCTATTTATTCTTCTTGAAAGCATACAATGTAATCAATTAAGCAGTGCGCTTCTGCGCGCGCACACACACTTGTATTTATTCTTCCAAATAGCATATCATGTAATCAACTCAGGAGTGTACACCCCGCATATCCAATCTGACGAGTGCTAATTAATTACACAAGCATTTTAAACTTTGTTGAGTCCAAATCTTCTAAATCTCTTTTCTCTACTTTTCTATTATAGAGTGTTAGCTCTGCCATGAAACTTAATAGTAAAAAAGTGGGTAGTCTAGGAAAAATGCTCTTCAAATGGAATTGAGATGGTTTGATAACTATCTATGACTTTCTACTTCTGTAAATAAATTTGTAACTAATTTTTGCAGGTCACTTGTCTTGTGGAGAATCTTGACAATTCTTACACAGTTGCTGCTCATCTTGTTAAAGAATTTAACATATATCCTTTTTTGCTTGATTGCCTTATCAATGGGTAAGTATAGAAAACATTATTATGTGTTTCATATCATAGTTGCTTTGCCCTAGTGTTTTGTTTCAGCAACACCTGATCTTTTATTGTGCCATCTATTGTATCACCTGCACATAGCGAAGGACTTAGGTCAGCTTAAGTTATTTAGTGTTAATTAGATAAGCTCAATTAATTTAGAATTCATTTGGAGATGATCTTGACATTGTGTATTGGGCACACATGCATAAGATGTTTCAATATAAGATATGATAAGTACCAGATGATTAAAGTGAATTTTACTCCAAGAATTCAGTATATTAATGGTGGAACTCAGGCCAGTGTCAAGGTAATTTGAGGTCTTGAGTTCTGGAATAATAAATAAAAGCATAAACAAGAGTATGAGAATGTAAGAAAATATCGTATGATATCTTTTGTTTTATATTAGAGTATATTAGTTTATCTCCTAGGATTAGTTTCTAATCTTAGATTATCTCTTTGACTAGTTTCCATATCTTAGGGATTAATGTTGGATCCTTTAGTATCCAATCCTTATCAATAATATTACACCATTGTCATATCCAAAGTCCTTCTCATTTCTCTGCTCACTCTTTTATCTAAAACGCATACTTTAACATGGTGTATATAGACCTAGTTTGATCCTTCGTGATCTATCACGCCGCTGTTTAAGTTTCAGAGTTCCCAAGAATTTGGAAATGTATTAATCTGACAATAGCATGATGGCAAAAGAGGCAAAGTATGACCAAATGGTCATCTGCTCTGGTACCAATTTGAAAATTTGAGATATAATTTTTTGAATGCTTTAATGATTTGCAGTGAGCTGATCTCCTATTTATACACTCTTAGCAATAATTACAATTTACATTTACATTTACAGCGAGATTAATAGCATTACTTACTACATCCTAAGTGCATCAATAATCCCTAAATACATGACTAACTAGGTACAATAAATTGAAATAATTGCTATAACTTACAATCCTAATATTAGTTTCAACAGTATGTATGTAGTTGTATAGATACACACAAACACAGGTATGTATTGTAAGATATTTTAATAATCCCTAGATACAGTGCCTCGATAATAATCCCTAGATACATGGATAACTACGTACAATAAATTGAAATAATTGCTATAACTTCAAATACTAATATTAGTTCCAACAGTATGCATCTAGTTGTACAGATACAAACAGTCAAATACACACATGTATGTATTGTAAGATATGTTTTTGGCAGTTCACTTGTACAATGAATCTTTCGATTCTCATATCTTCTCACATAAGCAGAAACGAAGAGGTGGCAGCTGGGGCAATCAATGCAATACAAAAGTTGGCTAGTATTCCTGAAGGCTTGGTAAGGGTATTTTATTGTTATGTTTCCTTGGCTTGCATGCCTTTATTTGATTGGAAGATATATGATCAATTAATATCATATTCTTCATGATTGCTGTTTGACATTCAATACTATTTGCAGGGCATAATCTTTCCATCTACCAAAGGAGGTGATACGGACCTTGGGGTTATAGCATCACAATGTTCATCACTGGTATGGCTACTAAAATGTTAATGTACGATTTTGCATTTATTAACATATATTTTAACAAATGGACTATGTTGAGGACTTTATCTTGATTGCATGGGAAAGCTTTGGAAAATTAAATGAGCTCGTCTTTTCTAATAAAGCTGTGATTTATCTTTTTTATAATTTGATTTTGAGAATAGCGTTCAAGAAAGATTTTTGTGAATTGCTCAAGTGCTTTTGCTCTTGGTGTATTGGTACTTCTATGCGTGGAAACTAAAACATATAAGTTAGAAGAATAGTACTAATTTTAAAGATCCCATTTTTCTTGTTAATGAAAGAGAAAAATAAGATAGGTGACTCAGTCCCAAGATATTCCTTATCTGAGTATCATCTTATCTACTTTGATATTAATTATTAGGAGTGACAATTTGATCCACTAATCCTTCATGTGTCTAATAATCCATCCAATCCATCCACTATATAAAAATATTGGTTTTCACGACTGCAATTGAATCCAGTCATCTTATTTGTTGAGACCAAATTTATGACTGGTTATGGATGAAGTTGAAGCATTATTCCTTGCTCATGAGTTGAGACTTGAAAGAATGCAATGGATTCTGTCATCTCATTTTGTGAGACCAAATTAAGACTGGATTTTAAAATTTCTGTTGATGCCTAATCTAGGTTTACTTCGATTTTTCATCTAAAATCCAAATACGAAGTATTCCTTATATTTAAACAATTCAAGGTTATGGTTGAGTTGCAATATGGCCACTCACTGAAACTCCTAAAAACTGGCTGGGGAGGTGAATCTCGACCTTTTACCGAGTATCTGACAAATTTAGGTATCATTCATAGATTCATATGCTTTTATACTCATCATCAAGATGAAGTGGAACATTAAGAAAGACATACATATTTTTGGAGTTCGGCCCAACATTATTAAGCCACGCTTCTCTCCCTCTTAAAATTTTGAAATCATGTCTTTCTTACCGCCGTTTATCTCGTTGATACACTACCCACTCCTTCTCTCAACTTCTAAGTACGCTACACTGTTTTGCCTCAACAGCCATGTGACTATAAATTCCTAAGGATCTTTAGTTGTGCCTGTTTGTTTTCCTCTCCTCAAGTCCAACAATCTCCATAAGCTTGATTTTTGATTTCATAAATGCCAGACTCTTTATTTCTAAAGATGTAGTATTCAATGGCTCCAAATTTCTTTATACAGACTTATTTTCCAAAGCATCTGTTGAACCAACATCCGCTCCTCATGATATCGCCTTACCGCCTATACCTGTTATTCTTTCGCATCCTTTCTAAACCTCCAGATTTTTGCATCTGAAGCTCACTGTGACTGAGGCAGTTTCTATTTTTTACCCACCTTGAGCTAGTTGGTTAAGCTTGTTACTAAGGATTATATATATATATATATATACACACAAATTGATGTTAGTAATAACTAAATTCATTTTCTTACAAAAATACATAAAACAGACTTACTGTTTAATTTTTCTCTTACAATTGATTTTAATTTGCTGATTTCATGCTTTTTGTTTTGGTTTGTTTTACCCTTTGATTGAAATTGACTTAGTTACTACTATTTAACCTTTTACTATCCTGATTTAGGGCCGAGTTCGTGTCTTGGCTTTAGTGGTGAAGCTTTTCTCGGTATCTATGTCAGCAGCATCTGCCATACACAGTTTAAATCTACTTAGTTTGTTGGAGGCAGAAATCAGAAGTGCAGACGATACCCTTGCAACTTTAAGCGTTTTCGAGCTTCTCTATGAGGTTACTATTCTCTCTCTCTCTCTCTCTCTCTCTCTCATTAATATATATACACACACACATACACACATACATATACATACATACATATTCATACATATACATACATACATTCTGGGTTATATTCTCATTCGTGAAATGGAGGCAGCTAGCAGAGGTGGAGCATGGTTCAGAATTTTTGTCGAAGTCTAGCCTCTTTCAACTGCTTTCATCAATAATTAGGTACTCATTATATGGCCAAGAATATATTTTCCCTTTAGTGGGTGTTGTCAAAATTGTTTTTATGATTTAATCACATGTTTTCACGTGGTAAGCGACGATTCCAAGGATTCATTTTTAAGATCAAGAGCAATGATGATAAGTGGAAGGCTACTATCCAAGGAAATTACATACTCCTTCATAGATGAACCATGTAAGATTTGCACTTTTATCAAATTGGTTCTTTTATCTACCAATATTTGTTTGGTGATACAGAAATTTGATTTATTATTATTTCTAACAAGTAACTCGTGTACTTTCTGGGTGCGCTTGAGGCATATTGAGATACAATATATGAAGGGTCCCATACTATGTTGCACAATTCAATAATTATTATGAAAGACCTTGAAATTGTTCACTGATATATATGAATTGTTGTGATGTTGATTTCAGGTGCTAAAACTGTGATTTCATCCATTGATGAGAGGCTTCAGTCCTTGGACCCTTCGAATAGAGATGAATTTGAAACTGCACTTGAATCATTGGGTCAAATAGGATTATGTAAGTATGTTGCATTATGATTACCAGCCGTGTCACACAGATCCTTTGCGCCTCTATTGGAAAATTGATAATTTTTTATTTATCTTTTGGCACTGGTAAAATTTGAAAGAGAAAATTTCAAGGAGGGAATCTGAGTAATCCCGTTTTCTGTATTTTTAGTTAACTCACTTAAACAATATGATACATAGGTATTAGAATGATTACAAAAGATTATACGTAAGCACAGAAACAATGACAGCTTCTACAAATTGTTAACTATCAGTTAAGGTCTAGCTAAACAGAACCACCACTAGCAGAACAGAAGGCTTTAGGAGTGGCAGTTTGAGTAAGACTAGAATAGGATCTTTAGTCTAGATGATGCTTCAGACAATCTTCTTTTAACTTCCCCTCAAACGCAGGATGGTTGGAAAGTAATCAACACCTTGTGTTTGTCACTAATTGTTTTAAAAGGAGGGGTAGATGTTGGCTTTGTTAGGATATCAGTAAGTATATCAGTAATTTTGTCATGAACTGGCAGGTGTGTGACAATGAGGTACTTTCTTCATTTATTGATCTAATCCATGTTTTCTTTCTTTCTTCTTTTAATTATTCCCACCTTGGTCCTTCCTTTTTTTTTTTTTTTGTATTTATCAGTTTTCCTTTTTTAATTGATTTTTAATCTGAACTTCTTTCCCCGCTGTAGGCTGTAATCCCTTATTACTTTTCCTCTGTGTCATGGTGTCATTTGATCTGTGTAGCCGACTCCACTTACACATTTTTTACCAACTATTGTGCGTCTGTCAGTTTCTAGATTATCTTAATGCCTATTTGAATCTCCAATGCTGAACAAACATTTCACTGAAGCTTTAATTCTCTGAGGATATTCAGTAGCTTTGAGTTCTCTTCTAGGTGTTTGTAAATCTTTTTGTATAGTGGGTGATCCTTGTCTTTTGGCTGTGGATGAAAATAATTGTGGATTTTCTACTACATGCACCCGTCAAATATATGTTTGTTTCACTCATCAAATATCCTGATAACCTGTGCAGAAAATGGGAAGTAAGAAGTGTTCATTCAACATGTTCTCGATGATGTCCCTTCGACACCAGTTCAACTTCTTGTTTCTAGATCAATAAATTCTTGTCATTCAATTTTTCTGAAACTAGATTGAAATCCATGAGAGAGTCTCAAGGATTGGTAATTCTGAATTTTCTGTTAACAAATTCAAACAATCTAATTCATAGGTATTTTGTTTATGTAGATTATTCTTGGCAAAATACTCATTTTGGTCCCTTAATTATACCCTTGGGTTCACATTGGTCTCTTAACTTTTTTTCGTGTCATTTTGATCCCTTAACTTTCAAAACGTTTCATTTTAGTCATTTTTTTCTAATTAACGACGGATTTAGCGATCAATTTCAAAGTTTTTCCGTCGCTAATTAGACAAAAATGACTAAATGAAACTTTTTGAAAGGTAAGGGACCAAAATGACACGAAAAAAAGTTAAGGGACCAATGTGAACCCAAGGGTATAGTTAAGGGACCAAAATGAGTATTTTGCCATTATTCTTTCTATTTATCACTTTTGATTTGATTTAGTTTCTTCAGATAGTCTTATTCTTTCCCAATTTCTTTATTTTGAGAGATCCTAAATGCTATGTTAACTATTGTTTGCCATATCATGAACCTATTTAAAAGCTTAAGGCTAGGTTTGGGAGTTTGGAGGGGAGGGGAGTGGAAGAGAGGGCTTCCAAAATTTTTTTTTTTTTTAAATATAAAGAAATTTTTAACATTTTTCGAAAAAAAGATTTTGTTTAGAATGATAAAATAATGTTTATCATTAATGTATTTTTAGTTTTTAAAATACTATAACAACAAAAATTAATTATATTTGAACAAATTGATTAAGCCCCCCAAAACCCTCCTCCAATACAAATTTTGAGTTCCTCCAAATTAGGGGTTTTTTGGTGTTATGAAGAAAAACAAACCCTCTTAAGCAAAATCTTTCTACTCTTTCACCCAATCCTTCTTATTTTTGAAAGCCCTCCCCTCCCTTTTCCTTCAAACTCCCAAACATAGCCTAAGAGCGTAAATGAATGCGACTGAGATAGCTATCCAACATTCTCTACTTGTAATTGAGGCGCTCAAAATTTTCAACGGACAGTCCTTCAGTTCAAACCACGATCCGATCTCAATACGAAACGGCAATTAATTTCAATGGGCTTAGTTTTGTAATGTGTGGGCAAATTGTGCTAAATACTAAGATTGTATACATATGATTTGTTTTTTCGATATATTTTTTAAAGCAAAATGTATTATTGGTTCGGTTACAAAGTGAAATAGCACTACTTATAAACAAAGTTATAATAATCACAACTTTGTTCCTGGTGGGTTCTCAAAGTAATAAGAAACCTGAATTCTTTTTCTAGATTCTGACTGTTTTTCAAAATATCCAATATACACTAAATATTTTTTAAAAGTGATTTTGAAAACTTACAAGTGATTTGATCAAACCACTAAACCTTGGGTGCTAACTATAAAAGATATTACATTACCACTCTCATAAACTCAAATGATTTTCATTGTTGTTAATTGTTTTACGAGATTCTGATCTTTTATAGGTACTACGAATTTTAATTTATTATTTTTGTGATCCTAGCTATCAGAGGAGCTAAGTTACTACTCTCAGGCACATCACCTGCTGCTAGACATGTTATTTATGCTGCTTTTGATCGACAAGGACCAGAAAAGCATGGTAGACAACTGGTTAGTGAACTTGATATCCTTTTTGAAATTTTGAGGCTTCATAAAATACTGTAATTTGATGCTCCAGTTGTCCCATCTTTAGCTGTTGTTCAAAATCTTGTATGGTTCGAAACAATCACATCGGACATGGTTTGGAAGATTTAGCAAAGAGTTGCAACAATTTGGGATGACCCATTGTGAATTAGACCATTCTGTTTTTACCAAATGCTCCTCAACAAACAAATATATTTTATCTAGTGGTTTATATGATGACTACATTGTGATTATAGCTGATGACTAAGAGGGTATCAAGAGTCAAGACTTTAAATTCTGTGTAGAGAAGCCCTATTATGAGCTACTACTGATACTATATTGAAATCTCTAAATTCTGGAATTTCTGCATGTCTTTAGTTTGATCATACTATTTGTTTTTATAATTGTGTTACAACACATATATTGAATGTTTAATGAATAAGCATTAACTTAAAAAGTTGTATACTCAAGGAATACTATCAATCAATCTAGTCTATGGGTTTAATTAATTCTAAAATGTGTTTTAACATGTCTTCTAGCTTACATGTTTTTTTCAACTGCAATCACAGGCTGCATTGCATGCTATTGCAAACATCTCGGGTGAAACCAGATCCGAGAATTCCATCATACTTGATGCTGAAGCAGAAGAAAATCTGCTTCGCTTACTCTATGAAACAGCATCCAGGAGCTCAAAGCTGACACCATCGGTCATCTTTTTACACTCTTTAAATTTCAAATGCTATTTACTGGCTTTTTTTAAGTTGCATCTGTGTGTATAATGGTTAGTTTCTATTTAAACTGAAGATGTTCGGCATATATTCAACTTTTTCTAGTTGTGGCTTTGTCTCCTATCTTGATCATCAACTCTGCCAGTAATTTGATATTTCTGATGTAAAACTAAATGACCAGGCTGAGCAGTGTGTTTCTATCAAAATATATTAAGAGGAAACTTTCTCATTCAAAATCATTTCCGAAAGGAAAAAGTTTTTGTAGTATCCAAATGTGTACTTCTTATGGTTTCTTAGAAATGTGGGGGATGGGCTATGTTGTTTTAAAATATTTTCATTGAGCAATGACAACTTTTATTTCTCTCTTTACTTTCATCTAATTTCAATATGATAATTTAGAACATCTGTTGTTGCACATAACAACACAGAAAGTGATTTAAAATAAGTGATCTCGACTCTGAAATGTGTCGGAAGTGAATAGCAAAATTACTTTCTCATCTCATTCAACAGCAAATGCCCTTCTTTATTAGGAGTCTTAGAATTGTAGTTGGGGTTAACTCATCCTTACAAAACCGGTTTGTAAGACGAGGATTGTCCCCGCTTATAAACATATGTTCAAATTGTTAATCAGGAAATAAGCTTTGCATTTATTGTGAATAATTTACTTTCATAGAATAGGAAATTAGTCATTATGAGTTGTAATTAGTCATTATGAATTGTAATTACCTGTAATTATTGACACTATTATATATAGTATCAAATGCAATAAGAAAGACATCAAACCATAATTCACGACATCTACTCAGTGGGTATCACTAAGCCAAGAAAAAAAACACGGTTTCACAGGTTCGATAGAATATCTTCTGATACCATGTCATGAATTATGGCTTGATGCCTTTCTTATTGCATTTGATACTATATATAGTAGTGTCAATAATTACAGGTAATTATAATTCATAATGACTAATTACAACTCGTAATGACTAAATTCTTATTTTATGAAAGTAAATTATTCGCAATAAATGCAAAGATTATTTCCTGATTAACACAAATCATATATTGTGTCCGGTGTGAGACTCTTAACACACATCCTCGTGCCCATCACTATTAGGTTTGGTGCATGGATATAAATAGTGGATGATCCGATAGCGGAAACCTAATAGCAGGTGGTCCAACGAATATCAAATGAGATTGATGTTGTCGCGCATGAAAGCTTTATGTCCCACTTTTAAGACACAAGAACCTCACAATGTTCATGCAATTTGCAGGGTCTTTTTCTGTCAGTTTTGCAGCAAGATTCAGAAATTCGTATAGCGGTGAGACTTTTAAATGAATTTTTGTATATCATGTTTTAGCAAATTATGCTTGAACTATTTACATTTAAGCTACCACCTGAACATTCTACAGCTTTAAAAGTCAATTGGTTTAGGTAATTTTGCAGGATGGAAATGCCACCAGGTCACACTAAAAAACTCAAAACTCTATTGTATTGCATTTGGTTATTTCAATCCAAATACTCTAAAAAAAACTCAAAACTCTATTGTATTGCATTTGGATATTTCAATTTAATTAGTCGAGCTTTGAGGAAACATTATATGACTAGTAGGTTTTAAGTCGAGCCTTAGAATCTCCCTCTTGCAACTACAAGACTGCCTACAAAAGAATTGCACAGATTCTTTAGACATCATCATACATTCATGAAACTTTATAGTGCTTTACAGCACTACATTGTGCTTTTAATTATATCAATTTTAGAAATTAATCTATGTGTGCTTGCTTTCCTACCTAAATATCAGACCGTAGTAAAGACAAAATTCAGTAATCAATAACCAAGGCCTCAGGAATGGCATCGCACACACTAGTCAAACCATTTTTAATACTGTCCTTGAATTCATTTAAAGAAGCCTGATGTGATTTTCTGTGCAACATTTTCAGGGTTATAGGATGATAAGTGGATTGGTTGCTCGACTACGGTGCTTGGTGGAAATATGCTCAAGGCAAGAGATTATAAATATTGTGACCAACCCAATTACCGAAACAACAAAGATAGGTCTGTATTTTGATTTGCATTACTGTGAAAGTGCATCATACATTTTATACTAAATGTTCACCGACCGAATATAATTGTATGATCTTACTTTATATTCTCTGATACGCATGTTAACACAAATTGGAGCATTTCAGGAATGGAAGCTAGATATAACTGCTGCAAGCGGATACACAAATCATTGACGCAGTCCGGTGGAGTTTCTGCTGATCCTACTTTTGCAGGAATAACAACAAAGGTTAGATGCCAAACATTCTCGTGATGCTTTGCTTGTGTTTGAGAATCTTTTATATGATAAACAAATCAAGGAAACAGTGTCATTGTCAAACTTTCTCATTGTGTTTATGTATCTTGTGAGCAGCTGCAGGAAGCTGTAGCAATGGGTCCGTATCTGCATAAAAAGCGTGTTGAAGCTCAACCTATTGTGATGACGGCTGATAGATTTTAGTTTGCACTAGCTAATCTTGTTATGGATTTTGTTATTTTTAATGCACTTTGCAATGGTGTGGAACAGAAAACTTACTATTTATCTAATAGCTATGACTTCAGGACGGTTGGTTACTAGTAAAGAAATATAAGTGTATCTTTATAATTAAATTTGATTTTCTTGTTTTTTTTTTTGGGTCTTAAATATAATTTTAATTCTTGCAATTATAGTATTTTTTTAGTTTAGTAAATTTCATTTTTTCTTAAATTTGGATTCAGTCCATGTAACTTCAAAAACTAAATGGGGGAATGTTCATTACACCCCAGAACCTTTGAAAATTTGAAATTGTCTTTAATTGGAAGGTGCATCTACAGACACGTCTAAACCAAAATGTGTTATTATAAAATTCACATTATTTTGAACAAAATATAAACCAAAATGTGTTATTATAAAATTCACATTATTTTGAACAAAATATAGTCTGGAGATGCATTTTTGAAATGTCCCCTAAGTTTTTTTTAAAAGTATCGGAAGTGTCCCTCTGAATGGTCTCAGAACAACACCATTGTTCTAAGGTTAAATTTTTTTAAGCTAAGTTATATTAAAGTAAAATTAAATGAAAATAAAAAGTCTTACGCTAATTAAAAAATGAAACACCATACATAACATTTGTTAGAAAATACAAAAACGTAGTACATGAAGACAAACAATTGTGTATGTCGAACTCTCTGCCTTATTCTCCTTCGACTGTATAATCCAAAATTGTAACTCGATAATCATGTTCTCCATAAGGGCTAATTAGGGATTGTCATCTTCAAAGAGTCCCACTTCTATGTTTGCTCTACACACTTCCATAATACGCCGTTACGCTTTTTGTGGTTCATCCTGAGCCTCATGTACATCCCGGTAAGGGGTAGCAAAACGGGTCAAGCTCGTTGAGCCAACTCGTTAGACACACCATTTTTGACGGGTCAGGCCGAGGTTTTTGGCTCGGTCTCTTGAGTTGACCCGACCTGTCAAACCAATTTTAAAACCCAGTTGGCCGAAGATCCGTGATCGCATCAATATCGAAGAGAGTGAGAGTCATCATACCACGAGGGAAATGGACGATGTTGTGCGAAGCGTTTTGGAAGTATAACGAAGCTACCAACATGTTTTGACAATAATCTAGACCATATTTCGACAGCTGAATAAGATATGATACAAAAATTTCCACAACGGTTCCTAAGCTCAGTCCAATGTAAAAGCTCTGTGAGTTGAAGATCAGTCCGTGTAAAATCTCAACTTGGTTCTAGAGCTTAGCTTAGTTTAAAATCTCTGTTGGTTCAAGATTAAATCGTGGAAAATCTCATCTCAGTTCGGTGGTAAGTCCATGTAAAACCTCAATTTGGTTTAGAGGATAGCTAGTACAAAACTTCATCTCGGTTTACAAGATAGTCTATATCAAACTCCATCTTAGTTCAAGATCAGCCAATGTAAAACCTTTGTTTGATTCAGAGAATATCTAGTACAAAACCATATCTTTATTCGGAGAATAGACAGTATAAAACTTCATCTTGGTTCAAGATCAACTCATGCAAAATCTTTATTTGATTTAGAGGATCTCCAGTTAAAAATCTACTCATTGTTTGGTTAGAACTAGAAATAGAAGATGAGGCAAAGGAATTGTCTTTTAATATGGTGAAGTGATGCTTCCGAGGCGACCAAGTAGAGTGGACTTATAAAGTTAGCACTTCAACATCCAAGTTAGTGTGAAAATGAAAGGTAATGTGAGTAAGAGTCAATTTGAATACCAGAGATTACGCGTTTTCCTTTTATATATCAAGAGCATTTGAAACCATTTAAGTGTGGCATGATGTGCCGACAACCGTTTAACTAAATTAGACACTAATTGATGTTCCTTTTCTAATAAGAGTGAAGGTCTACCCATTATGCGCGCCTTTTTTATTTTGAATTCATTATTAGGCCTTCTACAATGAACTTTGCTCACGATGCATAACAATTTGAATCATGATTCTCTTATTTATGGAAGAAAGTAGAAAGGATACTTGCAAGCACTCTGAAGTCCAAACCAATAAGGATAGAAAATGTTTGATTCATATTGAGGTAGAATATGTGTAACAAAATATAATTCTTCTTTAAACCTCTAAAATTTATTAAAAAGTTGTTCGATGTAAATCTAAATATGTAATCAGGTGAGCAGCAAGTAATTAGACGGGAGAACCTTGGAGAAAGATTTACAACGGAATATGTGAGCTCTTGAACCTTCTCGATATTTTTCCAGAACCTTCTTTTCCCTCCCTTTTCTGTCCTTTAAATATAACCGCTTCTTTGTTCGCACTATCCATTCTGTACTCTCTTCTCCCGCAATTCCAATGGCTTCCTCTGTTGCAGTCAAGCGATTTCTCTCCTCCGCCCTTCTTCCAAGATCTCTCCTTCGCCCCGTCGCCTCTTTCAACACCAACGCCGTGCGCCACTACGATCAACTCTCCGATGATGAACGTAGTCGCTCCTTCCCCCGTACTCGCCGCGATGATCTCTTCTCACTCTCAGGTAGTTGTAATGTTGATTTGTTTCACTGCAATATAATAATCTAACACTCTTGATTGATTTTAGATGTGTTCGATCCGTTTTCTCCGAGTCGGAGCTTAAGTCAAGTCCTAATGACGGACAATCCGGTGATTTCTGCTGCTTGGCGACGCGGATGGGATGCGAGAGAGACGGAGGATGGTATGCTTCTTCTCCGTTTGGATATGCCTGGACTCGGTAAAGAAGACGTCAAGATCTCCGTGGAACACAACACTCTTATCGTTAAAGGTGAAGAAGCTCCTGAAGATGGTCATCGATTCTCTAGCAGAATTGATTTGCCTGAAAAGCTTTACAAGATTGATGAGATTAAAGCTGAGATCAAAAACGGTGTGCTCAAGGTTACTCTGCCTAAAATCAAGGAGGAACAAAGGAACAATGTCATCAACGTCAAGATCGATTGATTATTATAATATCACACTCATTTTACTCCTTTCTCATTTTCTCACAAGCTCATCAATCTAGATTTCAACACTTTTACTTTTTCTTGTATGGATTGTTAACTACATCTTGTGTTTCTCTTTGAAATCTAATATGCTCCTTTTACACTATCTTTACTATCTCAGAAACTGTGAATATTCTAGTTCTTTTATTACATAATAATGATGATAACAAAAGTTATTGTTTACCATTCAGTACTTAGTTAGGTGGTTATTAAATTTTCTGAGATTGTTAAGAGTTAGTTAGAGTATAACTCCCTCTCTTTCTAGTTATAAAATTTTGTTTCAAAATAAGTTTCTTTTCCAATTTCAAATGTAACTTTTACTAACTTTTACGTCTTATCTACATGTATCCACTATCTTATAATTCACTTCACATCACTGGAAAAATTTGACATATAATTGACATAAGTCGTAGTAAACGGCACAAACCTATATAGAAGCCTATATAGGAGAAAACCTAACCTTGGTGCTATATCCACAGTTTATTTGAATTGGAATAGGATTTATGGGCATAATTAATTTTTTTGTGATATAGATTTTATTAAAAAAATAATTTTAATGTAGTTTATTATTTCTAATTATTTCTTTAAATAAGTTTTTCGGCCCCAACGTGCATGCCTACAGCAGAGAAAAAATAAGACTACTCGACCGCTATTCACGATGAATATGAAAAACGGATTTAAAATACAATAGAATTGTGTTTAGAAAAACTTTTGAATAAAAATGGGTTCAGATATAATGCTATATGATCATGAGCAAGAGTGAAAGGGTTGAAAAAATTGTAATGCATGAGCTGTGGTTGTCCGGATTCCACTCTCTGGCCTTTGGGGTGTGTTGGGATATTGATATTTGTGTAGTGCATTAGAATAATAATATGAGAATTTTTTATTCCACGAGTGAAAAATATTCTATACAATTCTGAAAATGTCTTCATAAAATCGAAAATATATTTTCAATTTACACTTTTACCACTTATAATTCATTCGTTTTGAGATATATCCTTCAAAAGACAAAAGAAAAACTGAAAATACACTTCCAATACAAATCAGAAATACATTTTCAGTTTTCAATAAAGAAATTAATGCTGCCCCTTCATTTTGTTGTTATGACATTAATTTTGCTTTTGTTGAAAATCAAAAACGTATTTCTAATTTGTACCGAAATGTTTTTATATTTTGTAAGTGTAATTTAAAAACGGTGTAAATCGAAAGTATATTTCTAATTTTTTTAGATATTTTTGGAATTTCACATAATACTTAAGAAAAATATAGAGATATTCATCTAATAATATTCGCGGATGAACTTAGCCAAGAATAATGCATGGTGTATTTAGATTTCAATCATCGTATAGTACGAGAAGAGCATTTTTAAACTCGCAGGGTTTGAGAAAAATACCTAGAGTACAATGAACCATCCGCTGACTTATATCAAGAATCAAGACCAATTATATTTGCTATGTATTGTTTTTATGTATTTGATTAACTCTTTTTCTTTTTTGTTTTGGTACAACAATAACTCTCAATTTCAATGGGAATAGAATGCATATCCTACAAACAAGGGAACGCCTTGGAATTTGTCATATAAGATTTAAAATAACTTTATCCATCCCTACCTCTCAACATACACAATATGATGATGAGTATCCTCATTGAGAGATTGACTAAGAATTATCAAACATCCAAATTGATCCCTTATAGGCATGAGTCAGCATTCATCCAAATTCCTACTTTTTCTACCACTCACGCAAGCCCAATCGTCCATTTTGTATACTTCTATGCCTTCTAAGAATGGGGAATATCTTTCTATGATGTGTTGAACCTGTATAAAACACAACGACAATGAACTTTTGTGTGCCATATAATTGAAAACCCATTCAGCCCAACAGAACATTCTAGGTGACAATTAACAGGAGACTGCCTTTTGAAAAAAGAAAAACAATAATAAGTATTAACTAAGTTACCTGTTCAGATAATATACCAGAGAGAGCAATAATTGCTCCGGGCTTTGCACAGGAGATAATTTTTTCAGCATTATCTAATAGAGGATTTAAAAGTATATTTGCAATGACCACATCATACTTATCCTTGTCAGTAACAGTTTGTATCTCACTAGTGTTTTCTTCTTTTACAACTCCAGATGCCCCGTCACCCTTGGAGGGTAAAGTATTTTCACTAGCAATGAGCTGCAGTTGCATTCTGTCTGGTCCAATGTTGTTTAGGGCAGCATTTTGATATGCTGATGCAATTGCTTCTGCATCTATATCAACTCCAACTGCTAAGGAAGCACCAAACTAATAGTACAAAAGCACGTCAAAATTGGAAATGAAGATTCAGCTATACATAACACATAATATAAACAATATTGAAAAGCTGTTAAAGTATTTGATACTTTTTTTTGTACAGATGAAGCAGTATCAGATACATGTCTGACGTCCATACTTTCTATTTTAAGTCTATACAGTAGTTACCAATAAAGGTTGCATCCAAAATATTTTCTTATGCTCAAGATACCACAACAAAATAACAAGTACCTAAAAACTGACAATATCTTAAGACTTGTTGCTTATAAGATTAGGGGCTTTTTACAGAGAAGAAACTAAGAACATAGGTTAAGGTCAACATAAGGAGGAAAACCAGAATCCAGGACTGCACTGTCCTGCTTTCTGAGATTGAACAGAAAACTAAAGACCGCTACTGTGGTATATGCTTACTTTTAAACAGTTTGTTTCAATTATGTTCAACTCTATATAGTATGGTGACAATCAATTGAATACCTTAAGAGCTGCAATTGCAAGAATTCCAGAGCCTGTGCCATAGTCTAAGATGTATTCACCTCCAGTTATACAACCATGCAAGAATAATAGGCAAAGTTTAGTGGTGGCATGTTCTCCTGTTCCAAAAGCATGTCCAGGATTGAGAATTATATTTGTTGCTTGAACATCCTATACAAAATTGAAAATTGGTCAGATGAAATTCAATGAGCATTGGGGTAATTTAATGCTCTCTAAGAAACAAAACAAGCATGGCAGTACCTGATAAACACGATCTTAAACTCTTCGGGCGACGAATATTAACTTGTTAGAGTATATAAAATATCTTATAAATACTTTGATATTATCTTAGCTTATCTTAAACTATTTCATATAATTAGTTTATCATCTTAAGTATCTTTGAAGATTGGTTTTCATATTACGTACTCCCTCCGGTCACTATTATAAGCAAAAAAATGGCCTTAAATTTTGGTCACTATTATAAGCAAGATTCATTACCTTTTAGACTAATTAATGCTAGTATTATTTTTATATCCTTAATTTAAGTCAAAGCATTTAATGTTGGTAATTGATTCATTAACTATAACTAAGGATATTATTGTAAATTTTATTTTGATTGGACATGAAATCAAGAAAATGGTACCACTTAACTTATTTTCTTAATCGGCATGAAAGTAGTTATTTTGGCTTATAATTGTGACTGGAGGGAGTAAGTATTATTATGATGTGTTTCCCTATTTGATTAGGATTAAGAGTATTGTACTTCTATAAATAGAGATTATAGAGGTTTATGTTTAGTCCTTCGCACCAAGTTATCATAGTGTACATCATATTCAAAGTCATTATTTCTCTCTTTCCTTTATCTATAACCCGATAAATTTTACTTTTCACCTCAGGGTGCCCATTTTGAGTTCTTGGTGTTAGATGAGCAAAAATATATTTCATTCTTTGTGAAAAATGTTAAAAATGATTGTTATGATTTAGTATAGCTGAATCTAGGTCTCTTAATCTACACTCAATCATAAAAGCGGGGACTCAGGAAGGGAAGAAAAGCTACTGAAATCATCTTATCCTCACATACATACCCACAAGATCAAAGGTGGGTACTCAGATGGCAAACAGAGGAACTATCTTAAGCTTGAAAGCTCGCTTAGTGGCAAAAGGATACACTCAAATTCACGGTCAAAATTATAGTGGTACTTTCTCATAGTGGTACTTTCTCTCCTGTTGCGAAGATGATATCTGTTCGCCTCTTTCTAGCCATGGCTGCCATGAAACAATTGCCTCTATTTCAATTGGATATCAAAAATGCATGGAAGAGGAGATTTACATGGAGCAACCTCTCGGGTTTGTTGCTCAGGGGGAGTGTAATCGAGTATGTAAATTACACAAGCGAATATAACAAATGAACAATCATGGTGCAGTGGTAAGGGTTTCTCTATTGAGTGAAGGTGTGTGTGTTTGATTCCCATAGGAATCAATTTTTTGAGAAGATTTTTCTATTTTTACTGAGAAGAATATTGACATGTCATTATATAAAAAAAATTAATACACAGCCAACAAAAGTGATGTCACCTAGGAAGATTCTCCACACTCAATCAGCCAAACATGGAATAGGGGGTGTCTGAAAACAGAATCTTTTTTTTAAGGGGCGAAGACAAAAAAAAGTTTTAAATGGGGGTAAACCAAATCTCGAGATTCTCCATGCCCAATTAGCCAAACATGGAATAGGGGGTGTCTGAAAACATAATCTTTTTTTAAGGGGCGAAGACAATAAAAATTTAAAAGGGGTAAATCAAATCTCGCTACTATTGCAGAAGGTAAAAGGTATTTAACCCTTCTTAATTTATCTCATTGTAATATGTAATTAAGAAAGAGTATCATCAGGGAGGAAAATAAGAAAACGAGTATTTTACTCTTCAGAACCTTAAGAGTTTTGTTTTAATCTTCTCCTCTAGCTTTTTGATATATGATTCTAATTTCTATCATTGCAACATTAGAATTCAAGCATGCACTAAAATACATGGTGTGCAATCTTTCATTTTTATTCCTTTTAAGCAAAACAAACGGACCAACATAGCCTAAGAGGGCCAAAAATGTAAAACAAATTTTTATAGAAGTTGGGAAAATAGAGAGAGTTCACATGTATAATTAATCAGCAACCATAGCAAATTATCCACAGATAAAGTTTAAGATAGTCATACAGGCGGAGTACTCCACTCGGGCACTACCCACAAGCCTTTAGTAACTTCTACGGGGTGAAATGATTCCTGTAAGCAAAAATAGACGAGTTTGATAATTTATTTTCAAAAACAAGTTCTAGCATGTACAATTTTCGGCAATATAAGGGAAATTAAAGATAGAAAACACCATACACCATTCAAAAATATTAAAGATAGAAACCAGTAAACCGCTGATGTAAGATAAATAAACAAGAGAACAGACAATGAAAATAACTAAAATGAACAAACTTAGCAAATCACATTAACCTGGGATCTCTTTATCCAGTCCTCCTCCTCGATAGCTTTAATTTCGTACCTTGGTTTCTCCTTGAAACCAATAGAATCAAACGCGTGGGAAATGTTTAAATTTATATCCTCACCTTCAGGATAGATAGAAGTAATGCAAATCTGCAGAAAATAACATTCTTATAAAACTCACATAAATGAGTAACACTACTTACTTTCTCCATTAAATTTAAGAGATGTTTATGATATGAATCACAGATAACCAGGACACGACACTAACACCCACACGCGACACTGGTAATAATTTAAAAAAATAAATAAATTAAAGATAATCAATCACAAGTAACCCGACACATACACGCTATTTTTCAGAAGTGTCAGTGCTATATGAATAAATGAAATAACTTCATAAGTACCTCATCTATTGTTTGACAGACATCATTATGATCCATGGTAACAGAAGTTGCACCAAAGCACAAAAGAGCTTCTCCAAGCACATCCTTGAGAGCACAAAGAAAAGTTAAAGTAAAAAACTTGAGCAACAATAACAATGGAAGAAAGAAAGAAAGAAAAGAGTAAAGTAATTACTGCATTATCTTTGGGACACTGAATCTGAACCGAAAGATATGGAGTTGAAGACTTGTGAGGTAGAACGATGGAAGAAGCTGCTGCGGTATGAATTTTGAATTTGATTGGGATGTTATGGGAACGCCAAGGGTCACTAACTTTGTGGTGGTGTTTGAAGAGAAAAGGAAGTGATGACGGGAGTGAAAGAGAAGAATGTGATGAGAGTATTAGAGGGCGGGATATGGCCGTGGAATGGGCGCCAATAGTGCAGGTTAACTGTTTGAGAAAATGCCAGGTCGCCATTCGGTTAATCTGCACTTTAAACTTTTAAAGTTTAAATGTTCCGTAGTGTATTTTTATCACTTTATGTTTTTAAAATTCCTTCGATTTTAAAATTCAGATTGTTTATCCTTCAGATATATTTCTTTTAAAAATAATTGATTATTTCACTTTTGTACATGGTGAAAATAGTGAGTCACTATTTCAGCCGAATTTTTGAGTTATTGGTTAAATTGTATGATCAAACCAAATTAAATTGGATAAATCGATTGAATAAATCGGTCATCACAACAAATATCAAACACTATCATGTAACACAATAAAAAGACGTTCAATTTCACAGAACTTCCTACTCAAAATATCAAGAACCCTCAAAAGATCCACCACAATCTCTAATTTGGTTTTTTTCTATACCTCAAGAGATGGATTTCAACAATAACTTTTTTATAATCAATTCTCACATACTTGTAAACAAAACCAGGAGTAGGAACAATAAGCAAGCCATGAAAGAATCTAGCTAGAAAATGAGAATTTGAGGAATCAATCATTTGTTTATGAGAGATTTTACACATGGGTGCTACCAAGATAACACCTTGAAATCCTTTTGGATATATCTATTTCATAATAATTGAGTTGCAACTGTTACAGGATCATGAAAAGATAAATTTGTAAACCATGTCATGAAGATTTTGAACCTGAAACAAAATGCATACACATGGTTTTATGATGTAATTCCATACTCTGGGCTTTCAGATTTATGTGTCAGTGAATGCAAGACCATTAACTATGGTGAGATGTTTTTCACCCTTGATAATGTCTCACGCCTTCTATATCTTCCGATTAGGAGAAGATTACTAAACCATTATTGTATCAACAAGATCTGAGGCACTTGAAATGATGGTGAGTGTAACACCCTAATTTTATAATATATATTTAATTGATTTATTATGAGTACTTGTGAAGTCTTGGTGAATATATGATGTTTTGTTGAGTGTGATGTGTGTTATGATATTATGTTGTGAAGTATTGTTGAATTAAGGAGATTGTGGGTAATTTTACAATTTAGATAAATAGTTAATAATTATTTAGAATTATTAATATTATTATTATTATTATTATTATTATTAGTATTATTATTGAAATAAAGGAATAATAGAAAGTATAGATGACAATGGCATGTTGGTAACTTGTGAAGAGTAAGTGAGGGTTTCTAATGACTCAATTTAAAACCTACTGAAATGGCTCTTTAAAGAAGGGCGTTATTCACAGTAAAATTTTGAGAGGGTCGACCAGTCCATTTATCATCCCACCACTCACCCAAGCAAGCTTTGGAGTTCAGGTATTATAGATTAGTGAAGCCTTATCGTAAGTAACTTCCACAAAAAATATTTAGTTTTTGGGAAGACCATAATAAAGGTCTAAGGGTTAAAAAGGAAGAGTAAAAAAAGAGATTTCATTGTACGATCGTAAAAGAATGATGGGAAGCAAAGAAGAAGATAGGACACGGGGAAGCAAAGGAGATCGTTGTAGAACGCTAAGAGAAAAGGTCAATTGCTAGAAATCTGAGGTAAGAGGGTGATTTGTCATTATAATTGATATAATATTTAGATGTATGTAGGTTGTTTGGAGTTTTATGATTAATTAATAAAGTGATGATCTGTGATAAAATTGGTGAATTATGATGTGTAAAATACCATGAATTGATGTCAGTAATGATGCAATAAAGTATTGTTGTTCATTGTATGATAACATGTTGATTTTTGGTGAATTTGAGTCTATTATGGTATGAAACCATGTAGAATTTTGGACGGGTACTGCATAATCCGAAAAGACATAACGAGCAGCATGATCCTAATAATATATCAGAAGGGATGTATCATATGGCCCTCCTGGATAGCCATCCTCCGCCGCCGCAGGTTCCTCAACATCGTCGTCCAGAACCTCAACATTTTCAGTGTCCTCCGCCTGAACATCCTAGGCCTCCTCCGGTACCTGCTCCTCTGGTACCTTCTCATCAGGTAACTCCTCGTGTGCACTTGAGGTAGACACCTCATGCAGACAACTCCTCAGTGACACTGAAGAAGGAAAAGCTATTTCTAACTGCTCCCTGTGTACCCGACCCCGTCCACGAGATCAGTTAACTTGTAGTTGTTGTAGCTCTCGATGAGTCAAGGCAGTCTGGCTTGACCTTCCTTGTCTCAATCGCGCCATCTGATCCTAGTTCTCTAGCATTTCCTGAAATAAACCATTATAATTGTTAGGTTTCTAATTTAAAACAAGTCCAGCAAAAATTCGTAAGTGCACTTACGAAGTCCCTCTAGGGTCACTTCGCATATGAACTTGTGAAACCCATTCGTCTAGAAATTTCCAAAACCATAAATAAACATTCTCTAAACACACCCAAAATTCTATTTTTTCCCTCCAAAATAATTACATTTATCTATTGTAACTTCATATACAATTTAATTTCTACAATCTAACCTAATAATCTTATAAAAGTTTACATTTTGAATAAAAAAAGTCAAGATAACTTACATAAATTTGAGTTTAGAGATGATATTGAAGGACTTACAATGAGTTGGAATGAGTTGAAATGCCAAAATAAACTTGAATGGAGTGAGTTTGTAGTAGTAAAAATGTTAGGTTTTGTATGTGAGAATTTGATAGTTTGGTGTTTTGAAATGAAATGGGTTGGGGGTTATTCTGTATGTTTTGCTTTAACAAACCACATACTTTGTAAGTGCACTTAAGAAATACCCAATATCAAATAAATTCGTAAGTACGCTTGCGAATTTATTTTATTTTTAAATAATTTAGATGTCTTCGCAGGTGCACTTGCGAATTTACCTTATTGTTAAATAATTTAGATGTCTTCGGATGTGCACTTGCGAATTCACTTTATTTTAAAAAAATTAAGGTTCCTTCGCAAGTGCACTTACGAATTCACCTTATTTAAAAGAAAATTAAATTATTTCGTAAGTGCACTTCAAAATAAATTTGTACGAGCACCTACAAAATCTAAAGGTACTTTTAGATACCCAAAGTAGAGAAGAATCCACGAGCACCTACAAAACCTAAAGGATACCCAAAGTAGAGAAGAATCCACTTGGTGGGAAAAAAGTTCACATTTTTTATTAGTTTATTCAATCTAGATTGACATTTTTTCACCAAAAGAAAAATAAAGATTTGGACAAACAACTTGACTGAAAGGTAGAGAAACAGAACAACAAACTTGTCATCCTCATCAATGTCGAATGCGAAGATGGTCGGAGTGATAGGCGGCGGTCAGATGGGATCAGGAATAGCCCAACTGACCGCCATGCACGGCATCGATGTTTATCTTCTAGATGTCGACTCTCAAGCTCTTTCAACTGCTTCTTCTTCCATCTCTTCTTCCATCAACCGTCTCGTTTCCAAATCTCTTCTCTCTCAGGCTGCAGCCTCTGAAGCTCTGAAACGATTGCGTTTTACCACTGATTTAAACGATCTCTCTAACGCTGATTTCGTTATTGAAGCTATTGTAGAGTCTGAAGAGGTTAAGAAATCTTTGTTTGTTGAATTAGATAAGATTGCTAAGAGTTCTGCTATTTTGGCTTCCAATACTAGTTCCATCTCTATCACTCGTTTAGCTTCTTCTACCACTAGGCCACAACAGGTAATAATTCCTTCTTCTTCTTTTTTCACTGTCCAAACATATCATTAGGTTTGTTGTGTTGTTCTTTGTTAGGTGATAGGAATGCATTTTATGAATCCTCCACCTGTTATGAAACTGATTGAGATTGTGCGAGGTGCTGATACTTCTGATGAAACATTTGCTGCTACAAAAGCACTCTCACAGAGGTATGATTTTGGTCCAGACTCATTTCATATTTCTAGTATTGGTCACTCACTGACCCTTGTTTTGTGGCACCCTTTTTCGGTTGGTTATACCATTCGCGTAACTGCAAAAGTCATAAGTCAGATCAATGATTACATGTTTAAGAGACTCTATCTGTCCAACCAGCGAAAAATAAGTGACAGGCCAATTCTAGAAGTGTGTTATTTTGTCAAGACCAAAAATATACTTAACCCTAGAATGTAATCCATATATATTATGTTTTTCAAACATCTTTACAATGCATCACGTTTATGTTTAGTTACCATTAACTTGCGTACACTCTTTCTAATTCTCTTCTCTGCACCGGTTCACTTTGATTCTTTTGCTTAATTCTTCTTGTTCAAGGAAGCTAGGCACGCAGTTCCTATTGATTTTCAAATTTATGCTGGTTCAATATGTGTTTACAGGCTTGGCAAAACAGTAATAACTTCCCAGGATTACTCAGGCTTCATAGTGAACAGAATCCTTATGCCTATGATAAACGAAGCATTTTATACTCTGTACACTAATGTAGCAACGAAAGAGGATATTGACACGGGAATGAAGTTGGGTACTAACCATCCAATGGGCCCTTTAGAGCTTGCAGACTTCATTGGGTTGGATGTATGCTTGTCTATAATGAAAGTTCTTCATGCTGGCCTTGGGGACAATAAATATGCACCTTGCCCTCTACTTGTGCAGTATGTTGATGCTGGCAGACTTGGAAGAAAACGAGGCGTCGGCGTGTATAACTATAGTAAAGAGCCAAAGTCTTCAAAGTCATCTTCTCGTCTTTAAAATGTTTGGTAATTCCTTCAAATAATAAGTTGTCAACACCACACTTATACCTTGTTTCACTACTGAACAGCTTCATGTTTTGCTTGTATAATAGGTTTAATAGCTGAAGTTTATTGTGATAAGACTAGAATAGGCGGGAAGATGGCATGGTAATAGCTACGAGTGTCTATGTTTGATTAATAAATGAAAGCAACTTGGTTCAAAATTCAAACTTTTAGTTCAACTTATTTATAAGATCTATTTGATAAAAACCAGATAATTTTTAAGTCAATTTTAAACGGTTCTGCTTTACTTTTTAGCCCAATTTCAATTTTCATTTTACACAATCATTTCATGATGCATACTAGATAAGTAAATGCAAATTTTAAAGCGTCAAGGGCAATGTTTGATTACACATCGATTGTTCTTATCTTCTTTTACAAAGCAGCTCTTCCTTCACCTAATCCAACAACTAAACAAGATAATACAAGACACGGTTACAAAATTCGAACTTTTGGATCATGCTATTGCAACGACAATCAAGGGGATATATCATATAAGATATGGTTACAAAGAAGAACGTTATGTCTTCTAAAGATATTAAATTGCTAGAAGGTTTTAATGTAAAGATTCAGGAGAATGAAGAAACAATGAAAGGAGAGGAGGGGAAGATAGAAGACTAGGACTATCCAACTTTTATTTTATTAGAGCTAGAAGAAGAAAAAAATCCATTATCCATGAACAAAAGGAGTAATTGTGAAACTATGTGGAAGAGGATTGGTAATAAGGCTATGGAAATAAGGTTGAAGAAAATGTGAGTTCGTAAACCAGGATTTTTGATAGGCCTCAAATTCTAGCTTAGCAAGTAAATGAGAAGTGAGAAAAAATTTGATGAGGATTTTGGTGACCAGCGCATGTTGACAATATTTTATGAAGGTAGCGAGTTAGGATGTCAAAATTTAGCCGGGAGAAAAAGTTATGGACTTAATATTTTCTCTACGTAACAAGTATAAATATTTCGATCAAAACAGTGGAAATTTACAAATGTGGTTGAGTAACCACTCTTTTACCTTTTTATATAAGAAAGTCGTGTGGAAACGATTTTTAAATAGACATGTAATGGAGAATGTGGAGCTCATCTTCTCATTTTCACTCATATATTAATTTAAGCGCTGACGTATTATCCTAATTGGTCATCCCCCTCATTGATATATCAAAAACTCAGATCCAATGTTATCATCGATCTTCACTCCATTTCTAATTTCAATATGGAATGCTGATTCCGTCTATGAGAATCAAATTCTGATTCTCTAATTTTTCATGATCTCACGTTTGTTCCTCAATTCGATAGTTTGAAGCCTTTTTAAGTTACATATCAAGAATTTTCAAAATGAAAATGAAAACAATCGCGTTCGTCCAATCCAGTAGCATATCAACTTTGATTTTCTAAATTTTCGGATATCTGATTACTGTACTTCTCGATAATGGCGATCCAAGGCTACTCGTTTTTCTACAATACACGAAGTCACTATGCCCTCATTGCGGCTCAAACAATACTCACTCAACCTCCTCATCCTTCACAAGGTGTTGTGAATCATGTAAGTGAGACTCCATTCCATCAATATATCCTATAGACTCATGCGACCGCTGGATGTATTCCAGTGTCAACGACCAAACTTCTAATACCGCCTCAGGATGTATTCCAGCATCATCAACCAAACTTCTAATACCGCCTCCAACTTCATAGCCTGAAATATTACCAGGTTTCAATATGTTACAAGCCAATTTCAAAATACAAGACGTCATTGAATTGTTGAACAACATTATTCAGTAACAAAATTCATTAGTGACAGAAGAAAGGTTGCTTCATCTCAATGAAAGCATGCACAATGCGCCTCCACGAGAAGAAGTTACTTTAGAGACTATATCCAGGAGAAATTAGGTTGTCGTTCCTGAACCGATCACATCCAGAAGAATTGAAGTTCCAAAGTCGAAGACTCAAGAGAAGAACAAGTAGCGCCAGAGTCCCGCATAAAAATCCTGAAGAAGATTAAGGCAACCACGCTCCTCTCCTAGACCAAATGAAATATCCACCAACATAAGCATCTTATGCGCACTCACAAATTAAACAGTAGAATACTAAAATACATGGAGAACCGATCAATCTAAGCCGAAAAATGAGATTCAGGCGAGCATATAAAACTCATCAATGATTGATTGAATTACTTTAATGCTTAAATACAATGTGTTCGAGCTAACACTGGTTTGACCAAATAAATTATGGTTCAACGATCTATCAAAACTTTAATAAATTTTTGTATAGGATTCACTACTCACTTTAGTGGAAAAGACTGCCAATAACTACTTTGATTGAGATCATTCAAGAGAAGAATGAAAGCCTACAATCTTACATTATCCTATTTACACATATAACTGTGAAAATAATAAAGGGAGACAGAGAAAGTCTCACATGTTAGATCTTTGACAACAGACTTCCCTTCAAATTAAAACTAGAGAGGAAAGGAGTAGAAAACACGCAAAAAAAAAAAATTGAGCACGTTAATGAGCACACAATAATTCAAAAGTTATGCTTTATGGAATTCATACGCATTTGTCTATCCTAAATATCCTTAGATTGACTTTCCGATTAACTTTATTTTGAGTTTACTTATAATAAAGAAAAAAATAATAAAGAAAAAAGAATTAGACAAAGGGCATGCATATGTTAAAGATATTATTTGAATAAACATTTTTCTGAAATCCGTGAATTTAATTTATTAAAATTTTAAATATTATTTTATTTATCGAAATTCTAAATATCACTTTATTACACATATTTTATTTATAATACCTTAACATGTGTCCTCAAAGATCTCTTCATATTTTATTTATAATACCTTAAATGTGTCCTCAAACATCTCTTCATATTTTATTTATAATACCTTAAATGTGTTCTCAAAGATCTCTACAAAGAGAGATTATTTTAAGCAAACTTAAATCTTTTTTGAAGAACTTTATGGAAATGGACACAAAATTACTTTTTCCCACTACTTGTCACATAAGTTCGCCTACAGTCATTTTTTGTTTGGATTAATTAAAGAGATTAAGGGACTCAGATATCGGTATCTATATCTATGCATCTAAGTGAATGATAAAGCAAACTATGTGCCTAAGTTTTATCATTATCATGTAATAAAAATTATCATTATAAGGTATTAAAAAAAACTAGAATATTCACAGTTTGTAAGATAGTAAAGATAGTGTAAAAAGGAGCATATTAGATCAAGTTTCAAAGAGAGACACAAGATGTAATTAAGAGGAAGTAGTTAACAATCCTTACAAGAAAAAGTAAAAGTGTTGAAATCTAGATTGATGAGCTTGTGAGAAAATGAGAAAGGAGTAAAATGAGTGTGATATTACAATAATCAATCAACCTTGACGTTGATGACATTGTTCCTTTCTTCCTCCTTGATTTTAGGCAGAATGACCTTGAGCACTCCGTTTTTTATCTCAGCTTTAATCTCATCAATCTTGTAAAGCTTTTCAGGTAAATCAATTCTGCTAGAGAATCGACGACCATCTTCAGCAGCTTCTTCACCTTTAATGATAAGAGTGTTGTGTTCCACAGAGATCTTGACGTCTTCTTTACCGAGTCCAGGCATATCCAAACGGAGAAGCAGACCATCCTCCGTCTCTTTCGCATCCCATCCGCGTCGCCGAGCACCAGAAATCACCGGATTGTCCGTCAGTGAATCCACCATGTTTAGGACTTGACTTAAGCTCCGAGTCGGAGAAAACGGATCGAACACATCTAAAATCAATCAAGAATGTTAGATTATTATATACTAATACAAGTGAGACGAATCAACATAACAACTACCTGAGAGTGAGAAGAGATCATCGCGGCGAGTGCGGGGGAAAGAGCGACTACGGTCATCATCGGAGTGTTGATCGTAGTGGCGTATGGCGTTGGTGTTGAAAGAGGCGACGGGGCGAAGGAGAGATCTTGGAAGAAGGGCGGAGGAGAGGAATCGCTTGACTGCAACAGAGGAAGCCATTGGAATTGCGGGAGAAGAGAGTACAGAATGGATAGCGCAAACAAAGAAGCGGTTATTTTTAAAGGAGAGAAAGGGAGGGAGTAGAAGGTTCTGGAAAAATATCGAGAAGATTCAAGAGCTCACATATTCCGTTCTAAATGTTTCTCGAACTTGCTGCTCACGTGATTACATATTTCTCATGCCATCTCTACTCTAGTATTTTATTTTCTTGTAAACAAATTCCTGTGCCTCATCTTCTATTTCTAGTTCTAACCAAACAATGAGTAGATTTTTAATTGGCTATCCTCTAAATCAAATAAAGATTTTGCATGAGTTGATCTTGAACCAAGATGAAGTTTTATACTGTCTATCCTCCGAATAAAGATATGGTTTTGTACTAGATGTTCTCTGAATCGAACAAAGGTTTTACATTGGCTGATCTTGAATTAAGGTGGAGTTTGATATAGACTATCCTCTAAACCGAGATGGAGTTTTGTACTAGCTATCCTCTGAACCAAACTGAGGTTTTACATGGACTTACCACCGAACTGAGATGAGATTTTCCACGGTTTAATCTCGAACCAACAGAGATTTTAAACTAAACTAAGCTAAGCTCTAGAACCAAGTTGAGATTTTACACGGACTGATCTTCAACTCACAGAGTTTTTACATTGGACTGAGCTTTGAAACCGTTGTGGAAATTTTTTCTATCATATCTCTAAAATTTTGATGATAACAAAGTATTTAAAGAACAATTGGTTATACTAATATATGTTCAAGTGTGTAGGACCTTAGACTAAAATTTATGATGTAAACTTAGTATTGGCACTGAAAATGAACATTAATGATAAGCTAAAAGATCCAGAACCTGAAGGATCGTAACTGAGAACCAGACTCTAGAGGAGGTCAACTTCTGAAGACCAGACTCTGAAGAAAGTCAAATTCTAAAGACCATACTGTGAAGAAAGTCAACCTTTAAAGATTCAGACTCTGAAGGATGAAAATATGGGATTCAGACTTTGAAGCAGGTTAATATAAGGATCAAGAAGACTCAGATAGGTCACTATCAGACTCAAATGTCAATTTATCTTTTTTTGATCACGTGCAGATGCAAACAAAAATCTGCATAGACGGCTAGGATGTAAAATATAATTCCTCTTGAAGCAAAGAAAATTTAAATGTCTTTTTAATGGAATTATCAATATCAAGAAACATTCCAACATATATGATCAAATTTTTCAAAGACTAACTTGTGCAAGCTCTTTTCTTCAGCGACTCTTTTTTGCATGTCTATATAAGGAGATGAAGACTTGAATAAAAAGTATGTATCCTTGACAATTAAAATAGTTATTAATCTGTCAAATCAAAAGCAAAAGTTTAACTTTGAATTTCTTAACATTTATATATCGTAGAAATTCTTAATTCTTAAGAGTCTTATTGAATTGTAATCTGTTCACACCTCTGATTGTATATCAATTGTAATATTCAAACAATCCTTAAAAGTCTCTTGCTTGAGTGCTTGAGCATTAAAAGTCTCTTGCTTGTGTGTTTGAACATTGGAAGTCTCTGGCTTGTGTGATTGTGAATTTGTAATGAGTTGTGATTATAGTGAAATAACTTAAAAGTGCAAAGCGTCTGGACTACTCTCGTTTTGTGGGAGAAACTAGGATAAAATTGCTCGTGTTTATCTTTCTTTCACTCATTACCTCTAAGCTAGTTTTTAATCCATTGCAAACACTTGACTTTGTATCAAATTCTAGACCTTGTGTTCATAATCTGGTAAGAGTTTTTCTCAAAATAAAGAAAAAGCTAACACAATTTAACTCCCTATATTTTTTCTCACCTTCAGTTGGCATCAAAACAAGATTTGTGCTCTAAACACTTAACAGTGGTACACAAAAGATCCTAAAAGAAAAACAGGCACGTTGGTGATGAAAATGGTGTTAGTACTGGTAACCATGTTGTGAACTATGATGATAGTGCTTTTGAGAAGAGCACCTATACTTCTAAATCTACTAGTATAGGACACATGCGTTCACACGAGTCGTGTAAAGTCGATATAAATATTAAATAAATATTATTTAATTATGATTAAAAAATGTATATAAAAATATATACGAATTAAGAGAGGAAAAAAAATCTTTCAATTATGATTGTCACATAAATTTTAATTTAATTTATTAAGTTTTAGTAGTTGTCAGACATATATAGAAATTATGTTAAAAAATATATGAATATATGATCTAATACACTTCACACACATCTACAAAATTGACTATCTACCCGTGCATTTATATGGTTATGCAATATTGTTATAAGTAGTAAATAAAGATATTATAATGATGATTAAGAAATATATGGGACTCGTGCGTTCGCGGGGGTGGCGAAAAGTTTATATAAATATCTACTAGTGGGTTTACATGGTTGTGCAATATTATTATAAATTTAAATAAAGATAATATAATGATGATTAATAAATGTATAGGACGCGTGCTTTCGCACAGGTCGCGTAAAGTTGATATAAATATTAAATAAATATTATATAGTTATGTTGCATATTGTATCACAATTTTCCTTAAAAAATATATCATATTTTCCATATCAGTCATCTCAAACTCATTCATCAACACCTCCTTGAACTTGGCTATATCTTCTGGACAACTCCCTGATAACAATATTTTATCAACATAGAGACACACCAAAATCATATTGCCTCCAAAAGTCTACACATAAACACCATATTCCATCTCAAAATTCTGAAATCTCATGCTTCTTGAAAAATGAATCAATCTTCAAGTTCCAAGATCTGGGCGCTTACTTAAATCCATATAAGGCTTTATACAACTTGTAGACCATCCCTTCCAGATTTTTTTCCACAAATCCAAGAGGTTGTGACACGTATACCTCTTCTTGTAACATACCGTTCATAAATGCATACTTCACTTCCATATGTATTAGAGGCCAATTAATATTCACAGATATAACAGTCATAAGTCTAATTGTTTCAGGTCTAGATACAGGCGCAAACACCTCTAAGTAATGTAGCCCATATTTTTGAAGAAAACTTATAGCCACTAGCCTTGCTTTATGCTTGCAAATTGATCCATTTGGCTTAAATTTTACCTTGAAATCCCATATGACGCTGATGGATTTCTTCTTGTTTGGAAGCTTAGTTAACTTCCAAGCCTTGTTTATTTCTATAACCTCAAGTTCTTCTTTCATGTCATTCAACCATACTTTCTTCTTGAGAGCTTCTTCAATACTCACTGGTTCAGAGACTACTAACATGGCACAATGAATGACTTTTCCCTTAGAGTCTACTTCGGTGTCTTGCAATATGTCAAACTCTTAAAATTTCCGTGGTATTTGTTTGATTCTTTATGGCCTTTGAACTTGTTATGAATATTCTATATAACCTAGAACTATGTTAGCTTCTGTATCTTTTCCAGAACTACCACCTTCAGTAACATGATCACCTCTAGAAGCTTGTCCTCTAGAACTCACGTCTTTAGAGGTTTCCCTTCTAGATCATCGTCAAAATCTCGACCAGAATCAAATTCACCATCAGACTCATCTTCAGAGTCTCCAAAATCATCTTTGTCTTTTGACTCCGAATCACCTTCAAAACTTTCAAGTTCTGACACATCTTCTGAACCTTCTAAAGTATCTTCAGAAGTTACCTCTAGTGTTGTCACTACACCAGAAACGGATTGAGACTTAATTTAATCCCAAGCTTCTAACTCTTTTACAATAATGTATCTGTTGACTTGTACCTTATTAGAGTATGGACAATAAAACTTATACGCACATGTAGTGTGGTACCCCACCACTAACATTACTTTGATTATATCATCTAACTTCTTTCTCCTAGCTTCTATAACATGTTTGTAACTTACGAAACCAAACTCCTTCCGATGGCTAACACTTTTCTTGTCTCCAGCCCACTTATCTAAAGGAACAACTTCTTCGTGGGACATCTATTGAGCACATATGCTATGGTGGAAACAACTTTTCCCTACAAAGTGAGAAGAAGCTTCTTCTTCTTTAGCATGTTTTTCTTCATATCATGCAAAGTACGATTTCTTCTCTTAGTAAGACCAATATGTTGAGGAGTATAAGTACCACTAACCTCATGCTCAATTCCATTATCCTCATTGAACTTCTATAATTTGATAGAGTTATACTCATCTTCACCATTCGTTCTAAGAATTTTCAGCTTCTGACCACTTTGTTTCTCAGCCTTCACCTTGAACTTGTGGAACTCGATAAACACATAACTCTTACACTTAATGAGTGTTACCCATGTCATTTTTGTGAACTCATCCACAAATGACACAAAATACTTGATTCTTCTAAGTGAAGGTTCTGGAAATGGTCCAGACACATCAAAATGCACTAATCTCAAAGCATGCTTCATTTTTTAGGCTACTTGTGATGTAAAAGGCAATCTGGATTGATTGCCTTTCATGCATACCTCATATGACTTCTCATGCTTTAAAATATTTTCAATTTCATGCACGAGCTTCTTATAACACATATGCCTTAAACTTCTATAGTTCAGATGCCCCAACCTCTTGTGCCACAACTTACTATGACCTTTTGGGGCTTCTGTACTAAGGCAATATGTTTTAGTTGTCTCCATATTCACCTTGAATGTTATGTTGCTTCCCTTTCATATTGTATAATCAACTTCTGATTAGAATCATACAACTTCAAGAAATTGTTCTTCATAACAACTGAGAAACCTTTCTCAATGAGCTGACCTACACTCATCATTTGCTCTTAATGCCAAGAACATACAAAAATCCTTGATCAAAATATTCTTCCCATTCTCCACTTTTACTTTGATATTTCTCATACCTTCTACACTAAGGTACTTATCATCATCACATATGATCTTTGTTCTCCTACTGAATTTAAAATCTATTATCCATTGTTTGTTTTCACTCAAGTGATTTAAGTAACCAGTGTCCATATACCACCAGTCTACCAAACAACTTTCATCAGACTCAGAAGCCACTAATAGTAAAAGTTCATCATCGAAATCTCCTTTGGCTATATTTTCTTCTTCTGATTTCCTTCCCTTGTTTGACCAGCGATCTTTGGCTAAATGGCCAAACTGTTTGCAACAGTAACATTGGACCTTCTTCTTGTCATACTTCTCCTTTCCCTTATGATTTTTCTTCTCATAAAAATGGAGGAGGTTTATGACTTCTGAGACCTACCATGTTTCTTCTTAGCTTCTGACAAGAATGATTCCAATCCTTCTTGACAAAATAAGCTTTTAGAGCCTACCCAACCTCCCTCTAAGTTCTTTCAATCAGGCACAACTTTTGTGCCTCTAGACTAATTTGCAGGTCTTCTAATCTCATGGTGTCCCGATCTTTAGAATGTTCAATTGTTATAACAATGTAATCAAATTGAAGACACCTCAATATTTTCTCACTGATTACTTGTTCATAAAGGGTTTATCCATAAGCCTTCATCTTATTAGTGATCAAAATCACTCTAGCGATGTATTCAGATACCTTCTTATTGTCCTTCATGTTGAGATTCTCATATTGCTTTCGTAGAGAATAAATCTTCTCCTTCTTCACTAATGTGTCACCACCATAACACCTTGTTAGTATATCCCACGCAACCTTCATCGTCGTTGAATAAGCAATTTTCTCAAACACATTCGCATCCACACACTAACGGATGTAGAACAATGTTTTCTGATCTTTGTTACTCGTATCTCTGTATGCATTTATTTGTTCCTTTGTCTCATATACTGCAACCAGAACATAACCTTCAATGACAAGATCAAGCACATCTTGAGCACGAACAACACTCATCTTTCAATCATCTTGAAATTTCAGTTCTTTCCATCGAACACTGGAAGTTTGGTACTCAGACTACCGTTTTTGTTCATCTTCAACCTTGTGTAAATCACTCAAATCTCACCAAACACAATATTTCTCAACCCCGGAGAATCAGAAAATATGTGTGTTACAATTTCGTTAAAGATTTAACACGAATTCAAGAACTAAAATCAATCACACAATGCCTCACCATTTCACTCATGTTTCATGTGTTTCCTTGTGGATCAGACTCGGAGCTCTAGATACCAATTGTTAGTGCACAAGGTGATAAAAAACTGAAGAATGAGAGAATATATTTATTTCTCTGCGATGACGGCTACAAAACTGTAAAGAAAGATAGATAAAAAAATATGACAACTATTACTAGTCTATTTATACACACGTACTAGGACCAAATAGAAAACATACTAAAAATACTAAATTACCCTTCAATAAATGTATCCTGACCTTGAATCCCATACACTCTTATGTATGGTAGTTTTCATGAGCTATGAGAATTTTTTAGCAAATCGTTGCTCTCATTGGATCGTCAGCCAATATGGATGGCAACGGGTCGGGTCTGGTGCGGGTTTCACACTATCCAACATGCACCCAAAATCATCACTCAAACCCAAACCCAAACCCAAAGGCTATTCAAATGGCAAAATAACACTCACACTCACACCCTTTGGGTTGAGTTTTTTCCACCCAAACCCGAAGCAAGAACACAAAAAATACAACAACATTGAAATTTGAAACACAAGAATTGCATCAAGGTCTCTAAAAAAAATTAAAGAATTAAATTACAACTTTCCATCAAGTTTGGTAACATTACAACTAAATTTAAGGTCTTAAATTTTTACACTTATATATATTTAGGGGTACGTATGTAATTTAATGTCTAAGCAGGTGTGGTTTCAGGTGCGGGTTTGAGTGAAGGGAAACCCACAACCGAAATATCAGATGACACCCGAACCTAAATCCACTCAACTCGGGTTCAGGTGCGGATGGACCCCGCGTGTTTGAGTTTGCCTGTCAACCCTATCGATCAATGACCATTCTAATCATCCCATAAGACTACTTACAATGGGGGTGTTGAAAAAATTATTCAATAGTTGAATGATTGCAATGAGGTGTTGAATGAGGTATTGAAAATGATGTTGATTAATTGGTGTTGAAACTATTCAACATGTTGAATGAGGAGGGAGTGTGTGCCACATATAATACTTTGCAAAATCTGATTGGTTATTGTGATTGTTTAGATTTTTATTTCACATTAATTATTTGGAATCAATTATTTTATAGTAAATCAATTTTTTACTGTATTTATTTTTATGTTCAACAAAATTCATAATATATTCACTATAAATAGATATTTGGTTCATCAGATTTGGACACTGAAAAAAATTAACTTTTCTCTCTAATTTTTCTATTTAGCCTCCAATAAACTTTTAATTGTAGCTCTAACCATCTTTTTAATGAAATAGATCCCAACAATAACTTTTTAAAATTCAAAATTATACTAAAATATAAAATTTAAAAAATAAAATTAAAATAAGTTATTAAATTAGAAAAAAATTAAAATAAACTATTTTAACTCTTAATTTTAATTTAATTTCAATCTTTAATTGTTATTAATATATAATTACCAAACCAAAAACATAAAAGAAAATAAAAAATATGAAATAAAAATTGTGGGGTATGGTGTTGAATTTTATTAAATAAAATCATTGTAATGTGTAAAAATTGAATGACAATTAAATTATTGGGTGGAAGAGAGAAAAAATGATGTTGAATGTAAAAAGTAAAAAATGAGGGTGTTGAATCCATGAACCATTATACGTAGTCTAACAATGTATTATGAATAATTTATTCAACTATCAATAAAATTTAGTCATAAATAAATTTGAAGTAAAAGTTTTGTGTATTAGAAAAAGACACATATCTAATAAAAAAATAGTGTTTTAAAAATCAGACCGATCATCAAATTAGTGAGGGTACTGGATCACTGGTTCATTAATCAAATTATTGGATCATTAGTTGAATAACATCATCAAATAGAATTACATCAGATAATTTGGTTGAATAGACCGATCATTATAACAAAACTGTATAGATATAAAATTGATTGAATTAGATGATTCAGTCTTTACAAAATATAACTAACACTTAATTTTTTTAAAAAAATATCAAATCATAGTTCATACTTTAAATTTTAAAACATAAGTATCACATAATAAAATACAGTAAAAATTTAGAAAGTCTAATTGTAAATAAATTCTGACAACATAATCTAATTGAATAGTTTATAATAAATAATTTCAATATGTACTAAATTTAGTGCCAAAGAGAGAAAATTGTTTCAATGTTAAAATCTCCTTCAACATTAATATCATCTTCAATAAAATCAACAACATCTACAACAGTTTTTCTGTCTATAATATCATTACTTTACTTTATTTTTTATTTTTTATTAAATTAATCAAAACGTCGTCGTTTTAATTTTTTAAAATTAAAAAATGCAATTAAATTGCCGATTTAAGAAAACCGTCAATTTTTCTGATGTATTTCGATTTTTACCGGTTTGTACCGGTTAAATAGCATAAACGATTCAGTAATTAAGTTAATTAGATCGATTATCTGACCGATTCACGGTTTGACTGATCCGACTGACCGATCCAATTCGATTTTTAAAACAAAGATAAAAATAAAATAAGAATAAAATAGTGGATCTAGATTACAATGGGGTATTACTAGGGCACACATAAAAAGAGATATTACTATTTGTTCATTTTTTATAACTTAAAAAAACAATTTACCAAGGCGAAAAATTTTATCCAACAATCAATGAAAACTAAGCACATTAATAAATTTGTAAGTCACCAAAATACATTTGGTCATAACACCATAGAGATCCAAATCCATTTCTATTTCCTTTGCACCATAGCAAAACAAACAACCAATTCCTTGTGTGAACAACACACACACAAAAAAAAAAAAAACACATGAACAAGATTTATCAAGTAAATACAAAAACAAAACAAAATTAAGCACAGGTAATACAGGAATTAATTCCTCTATTATTGAGTATTTATCCCTTTATTGCGTACTTTGGATGGTTCCATAGCATGGCATTGTCTGCAAGCAATGAAAAACCACCGGAAAATTCTCCGAACAAACTGTAACGTCACCCTCTTCTTCATCTTTTTCTTCTCTTTCCTTTTCGCCTGTTTTTGTTTTCTTCTCTTGGATGCATCACGGTTCAAACCCGCCGGCACAGGCATTATATACTGCCACCTCTGTGAACAACCATAAGATTGTTGAACTGGACGAGCAACTGATCTAGAAGAAAGCTTTACCCTATTATGAAACAGTTTTCGTTCGGAGGTGTCACTAGAGCTTGTCCTAGCACTGCTGCAACTGCTGTTGGTACTATTGCTTCGGGATGAAAGGAAAGAGTCTTTGCTTCCGATGCTGGTGGTTCGGCTGGTGGTTGTGACATGGTTGAGAGGAAATGAATGTGGTTGGAGGCGGCCGTTGAAGAAAAGCTGATCGGCTGGTGATGTTGTGCAGGAGGGTGAATCTGGGGTTAGGGACCCGAATTCGAAGTCGGATTCTTCTTGATTCGGCGTGCTCGGAAACGAGAAGGAGTCGTTGGTGGTTCTCTTTTTTGAAGATGGTTGTGTATTCAACTTCATGGAGATAGATTCTTGTTAATCTCAACAAATGGTTTGTGTTATGTATGTTGGATTTGGAGAGTGTTTACGAGCTCTTTCTTTGATGGTTTCAAGTTGTTATATAATAGGAATTAATACTATATTGCATGGTGGTGGTCGTGTAATTATGATGTTTGATATGTCTAATATAACAATGTGTCACAAAGGAATGAGGTATACAATTTACCGACATGAGTATATATAGATAGTATGTTTTTGTGTATTTTGTCCTAAAGACCAATACATGGTGGGATCACTATCACTATCACTATCACTAGCTAGTGTAGCTTTTCTTTGAAGATGGAATTATTATAGCATAGTCAAAGTCTCCTTCTACGGTCTAAATTAAATATATGGAGGAAGAGTGTGATTGCAATGATCAAATTACTTGCTCGTATACTTATTTATGTAAAGAAGAAAATTGCTTTAGATTTCTAGTAACCAAAAAAGGAGACAAATAAGCTCTTATAAAAATCATTGGTCTCTTATTTAGGGTTATGTGGCGTAACCAGTGGCCCATTTCAACTCATTATGCCTTTGGTTCCATCGGCCATCAGATTCAGTCTTGAATATATTTTCACAACCAAAGCAAATTATTCGTCAATCTTCATTAAAAAGCACACTTTCATGTGACGCCAACACAAACTGCCTGGTCAATGAATACCAAGACCAAAGCTGCCAAAGGTTTGATCGTATTAATAAAATGTTTTCAGTGCTACTCATAAATTACACCACCATGCCCCCAAAGAACAATTTCCATAAATGTTAGGTGTTTAAATAATCTCTATTGTGACTCAATCTTGTAGCTGAATGATTTTCATTCTTAATTATTAAATTCATTTACAAGAGTTTTGTAGTTTATATCAGGGGTCCGGAACATGTTCGAGAGGAGCGGTGACACATAGTACTCATTTTTTTCTGATATGAATTTTATTTATTTATTATATATACATATAAAATTGATTATTTATTTAATACACATGATTTATACAAAATAAAATACGAACCTAAAATATACTTTCGATTTTATAAAGGATATTTTCGATTTTCCATAAAATACCCCACTAATATAAGATGGATTAAGAAATTCCTGCCATCTCTCGTGCTCTTCATACAATGACTTATAATTTCTAAAAAATAAATAGATAAAAAATATTATTTTGAAAGAAAAAAAATTAAAGTAGATGAATGGTGAAGATGTTAGCTTCAAAAGACTTACACTAATTAATTAAAAAAGAAAAGCATTTAAAAAGAAGTAGCAAGGCCGTTAGTCCAAAATTCAAATTCAAATTGAAATTCAAACTACATCTGTGTCGCTCCCCTTCCCCCTTCCTTCTGTGAGGTAGGTATCCGTATCAACATCATCACCATGTCAGCCACCACCACTCCCACTAAAACCCCATCCACATCCACCCGCTCAAGGAGGCATTCCGATTCCAAATCCCGCTTTGAGGCCTACAATCGCCTCCAAGCCGCCGCCGTTGCTTTCGGCGAGACTCTCCCCATCCCTGAAATCGTAGCCGTTGGTGGCCAGTCCGATGGAAAAAGCTCCCTCCTCGAAGCCCTCCTCGGTTTTCGCTTCAATATCCGTGAGGTCGAGATGGGCACTCGTCGCCCTCTCATCCTTCAAATGCTTCACGATCCATCTGCTCTTGAACCTCGCTGTCGCTTCCAGGTAAATTGTTTCGTTTCTCATATCAATCCGTTTCTGGTTATTAATATCATCAATTTCTTAACAAACATAGGAGGAAGATTCAGAAGAGTATGGAAGTCCCGTGCTTTCAGCAACTACCATTGCTGACATTATAAAGTCTCGCACAGAGGAGCTTTTGAAGAAAACCAAAACAGCAGTTTCTCCTAAGCCAATTGTACTCAAAGCTGAATACGCACACTGTCCTAACCTTACAATTATCGACACTCCGGGTTTTGTTCTCAAGGTATTTGTTGATATGCTTGAATCATAAGTGATTCATTGAGTTATGGTTTGTTTGATTGGAAATTTGATTCCAGTTGTGATCTGATTGGTTGTATGGCAGGCTAAGAAGGGTGAACCGGAGAACACGCCTGAGGAGATTATTTCCATGGTGAAGACATTGGCTACTCCTCCACACCGGATACTCTTGTTTCTTCAGCAAAGTAGCGTCGAGTGGTGCTCCTCTTTGTGGTTGGACTCAATTCGTGAAATTGATCCCTCTTTTAGACGTACAATCATTGTTGTTTCCAAATTTGATAATCGTCTCAAGGTACTAATCAATGTTTTAAATTAAGATTTTTGATGACTGTGCGATCACCTCACATTGCGACAACTATGGTCTCATTAGCCACATTTACCCACAGTTGTGGTTTCAAAATTTTACAATCTAACTGTGGTCTAGGTTACGTCATCAAGGTTTTTGATGTATGTTGACCACAATGCAACTACAATTATGGCTACCACTGTTATTGCAACTGTGACCGCATTGACTGTGAATTTCTATAATATCAAAGCTTGAAATGTGGCCATGACTGTTATTGCAACTGTGATTTCAAACCTTGACATACTATTGTTTCTTTGGGGGTTAGTAATGGTTTTGGTGATCAGTTCGTTATGTGAATCATGCAGGAATTTAGTGACAGGTGGGAAGTGGATCGCTATTTGAGTGCAAGTGGTTACCTTGGAGACAACACCAACCCTTTTTTTGTGGCCTTGCCTAAGGATAGGGGTAATATTTCAAATGAAGAGTTCCGCAGGCAGATCTCTAATGTGGACTTGGAGGTTATGCATCATCTTCGTGACGGTGTCAAGGGAGGTTTTGATGAAGAAAAGTTCAAGTCATATATTGGTTTTGGCCGTCTGAGGGATTATTTGGAGGCTGAGCTTCAGAAGAAATACAAAGAAGCTGCTCCATCAACTCTTGCACTTCTTGAGCAAAGGTGTACTGAGGTAACTTGTGAACTCGCTGGATTGGATTCCAAAATTGAGGCCACATCAGATATTTCTCATCTGAGGAAATTTGCAATGCTGTGTGCAGCTTCTATCAGCAACCATGTGGTGGGTAATCATAGTTATTATTTTGACGAAACAAAAATGTTTTTTGAACTTGGGCATGAACCGAAGAATATTATATGTATGTCAATAACTAACTATTTTACTTTGGAAATGAATGTTCCAACAGGGTGCCTTGATTGAAGGTGCAGCGGATCCTTCCCCTGAGCAGTGGGGGAAAACAACAGCGGAAGAGCAGTCTCAAAGTGGTCTTGGGTTTTGGCCTGGTATCAGCACCGATGTGAATCCCCCCAATGCCAGTCTTCGGCTTTACGGAGGGGCTGCGTTTGAGAGGGTGATGCATGAATTTCGCTGTGCTGCATATTCCATTGAATGCCCCCCGGTCTCGAGGGAAAAGGTGATATACATATTTAGATACTTTTCATAAATTCACATGATGTAAGAATTGTTTTATCTTCTTTCTTTACTTTCATTTTAAATAGAAATTCATTGGTATCTATCATCACTTTAAATAGGTTGCGAATATATTACTTGCCCATGCTGGCCGAGGTGGGGGAAGAGGGCTAACAGAGGCTGCTGCAGAGATTGCACGTGCTGCTGCTAGATCATGGCTTGCTCCTCTTCTTGATACTGCATGTGACCGCCTTACTTTTGTATTAGGAAACTTATTTGATTTGGCTCTAGAGCGAAACCGTAAGCACGATTCAGCATGTAAGTGAAACTTCCTCCTTGTTGGTATGCCCATCTGTCTTATTTATATTTTTGTCTTCACTACTTGAATGTTAAATTTATTTCTTCCTCAAGTTATTTCTTGGATAAAGATGGTCTCATACCCTCTAACTGGGGTTCGAGAAATGTAGGAAAGAGAAAGATATAAAGAGGAAAGGAAAGAATTAGAAGGAGATTGGAAAATGTGAGAAGAGAAAATTGAAAGATATACTTAGTCTGGTTTCTTCAGTCTAATGGAATTTCAGAATGCTGTTCGAATTCTAGTTTAATATCCTGTCTACCTAATGAATATTTGACTGTCCTTTCAGAGAGATTAACCTTTCTGTGTGTTGGGAGTACTGTTAATTCATTTCATGCTGTGTCATGTTTTCTGCAATTTCACCCTTTAGATTCTAACTATATTTTGTCTAGTTTGATATAAAGCATACAGTCCCTTGTAATATACTGATAAAGCTGAATGGTGATCATGTGAGATTGATCTCAAATGTTTTGTTTTGTTTCTTGCAATTGATTGGAAAGACAAAACTGACTGGTAGTTTTTTTTCCTTGAAGATGGGATAAAAATGGAAAACATGGATGGTTATGTAGGTTTTCATGCTGCTTTAAGGTGTGCTTACACTCGGTTCTTACGGGATCTTTCTAAGCAGTGCAAGCAGCTTGTTAGGCATCACCTTGATTCAGTTACCAGTCCATACTCACAGGTCTGCTTCAATGACTTTCAACCATGTGCTGGCTTAAATGCTTCAAGTTTCAACAAATTCCCCCAGAATTCAGCCTCTTCATTTTTTCTTGAATTGAGTGA
The DNA here is from genome assembly GCA_021764765.1 of Vicia sativa. Classification (NCBI taxonomy): domain Eukaryota; kingdom Viridiplantae; phylum Streptophyta; class Magnoliopsida; order Fabales; family Fabaceae; genus Vicia; species Vicia sativa. Next base: position 9,054,681 of record CM038796.1, read on the forward strand.
TGCAAATTCGGATGTAAGGAGGGATCAAGAAAATATACCTCCAGAAAAGAATGCAGTGGAGGAAACAACACCAGGTAAAGCAGCAAAAGTTAGAGAGAGTCTGCGTGAAAGCCAACTCACAATCCCTGAGACCCCTTCTCCTGATCAGCCTGGTGATCCTGTATACGGCGGGCCTAGAAAGGAGCTTGGAATTTGCAATGACATGGGACCAAGAAAGAGAGCGTCCAGAATGACAGGAAATAGCAAACATTCTGACTATAATAGACTTCAAAATGATTCCATTTTATTTGGAAATGGAGAGAGAACAGGATCAGCATACTCAGAAGTATGTTTGTCAGCCGCCCAGCATTTTGCACGTATACGGGAAGTTCTAGTTGAAAGAGGCGTTACATCGACATTAAACTCTGGGTTCCTGACTCCTTGGTAAGCTTTCTATGCCTAGATTCAAGATGGCTTTAGTCACATATTTTCAACTGTGTCACACTGTAGCACCGACACCTCTGAAAAAAGACGTGTCTGTGTTAGTATCAGACACTTGCACCGACACTTGTAATTACGTTCAGTTTATTCATTTTTTTGAATTATTATTGGTGTTACTGTGTCAGTGTCGGAGTCAAATTCGGGGTGTCCGTGTTTCATAGGTGTCACACTGTTTTATGTCCATCACCTTGCGGTTGCAATTTAACTGTAAACCTCAATTTTTTTATACCATTTGTTTTTCTTTTCTGGTTGATTTTATTTGTTCGCCAAGATAAGGTTGGTTGATAAATATCACCAACTACATAAGCTGGTATTTCATGTTTCTCCATTTGAATTTTCTTTTCTTTTCGTTCTCAGACTTATATCCACTCTTAATGATTATTGATACTACTTACGCATACTTTTCTGCAAGCTATGTATAATGTGGTCCACATAAGTATATGCAATGATCATTATTCTTTCACTATAACACCACCTTGTTGTGCTTGTTTGTGCAGCCGAGATCGTCTTGTTGTGGCTCTTGGATTGGATTTATTTGCTGTGAACGATGAGAAATTCATGGACATGTTTGTTGCTCCTGGTGCCATAGACGTGCTGCAAAATGAACGCGAGTCTCTTGTGAAGCGTCAGAAGATACTCCATACTTGCTTGAATGAGTTCAAAAACGTTGCTCGGTCCCTTTGATCTTCAAAGAGACATGATTTTACTACGCCTTGATGAATTCAATATGCCTGTGAAAATGACACAGTTCGTGTCAACCAATTGGACGATGATGGTGAGATCCTCCCTAATTTGGTGTTGCAACCCAACTAAAGGATACAACATTGGCAGACTCTTGTTTTACCTGCTTGTTGTATAAATGTGAGATTGACTTGTTAACCTGAAACTAGGGGCTTAATCATGATTGGTTTGACAGTACCACATTCATATGCCTGCTGAATGCTGCTGATCTCCATGACCAACTTCTAGAAATCGCAAGTTTATAAAAGGATATTGCACTTTTTTGCTTGAATTACTGATTATTGTATGAAGAATGTTGGTTTTGGCTTCTAATAGTGGTCATATTGCACCTTTATATTCTATGAAAAGGATGATTTTGTCAAAGGAAGAGATTAAATTGCAATGTTTTAATTCTTGATACTTCATTTAGAACGTTAGTTGCATAATGAGATAATGAAAAGAAGATTGTATCATATGCGAACTACATATAACAAACAACATTCTTTTAAGTGAACTATTATTGGCATATTAGCGATTACACATATTTTTGGTTTATCACTAGATAAAATTCTGTAGATAATATTTTCTCCTGATTACAAGGTTTTGATTATTCACATGCTACCTGGTTGATTTAAAGGTGCTGTCTGACATGGATAGTTTTCTTTGGTAAGAAATTGAGTTTATTAATCAGCGGGATCGAATGACCATTGGTGGGGTTGTGCTTTTTAGCAATGAAAGAGTAGGAAATGACATAATTGTACTCAGAAACTCTGATACTTTAAAAGAAAAGTAATTATTCCCTTCAACTTTCAATGAGTAATATTTTTAAGTTAGTCTCCCTTTTTCTGCATAAATTTATCAGAGTTGTTTTAAGTTTTTGGAGGTTTTATGTAGGTTAGTCATAATTTAGTAAGAACAAAATAAATAGAGGTTCTTTATAATCACGATTTAATCTGATAAGTATTTTATGAGATCCTATTTGATCATAAATTAATCTTAAAACTTTTGAGATCCTGTGTGATAGACCGTTTTCATGCACTCAAAGACGACTTTGAAATAAATTATCACTAATTTTAAAAATATTTGCATTTATATTATTATTATTTATTTTAAAATTATAATAATGAATATTTTTTTAAAGAAAATAGGGAGAATATTTGAACCCTATTATATATAGTTTGACATAACATTCTAGTCAACAGGAGCAATAATAGCAAGAGCAACCACAACAATGATTTAACTTGCTACCCTTCAAGTTGAATATGACATCCGCCAAATTCAATGAAAAGATCATAATAGTTTTGCTCAAATTTTTCACCATTTTCGAAATTCACTCAAATAAATCGAAAATTTTAAAATTTTTTGGGCGATACTGGAAATTTCAGTAAATTGCTCGAAATTCTTCAAAAAAAGAGTAAAATATTGGAAAAGTTGAAAATGCCGAAAGTTTTCATCGGAAATTATGAAAAATCCCGAATTTTTACCAACAATTATAAAAAAATTTCGGATTTATTAGTTTATTTTATCAGAAATTATGAAATTTTTGGTAGTTCAAATTTTTTTACAAAATTCTGGAATCAGAACTAGGCATGAGCCCCATTATTTAGTCACACTGCTCAAAATCATTTTCCGATTGAACTTTCAGATACTCAACCGTCCACTCAATCGCCTCAGCACAAGTAATCCAAGAGTGGTCAAGTAACCTCTCTCTGATAGGAAGGTGTAGCAGACAAGCAATGTCGTCAAGTGTGATCGTCATCTCCCCAATAGGAAAATAGAAAGACTGGGTCTCCTTGTGCCATCTCTCGACAAAAGCTCCTTGCATGTTATGGCTAATAGTATTGTAACCAGAACAACAAAGTCTGGCAAGTCTGGATCCAAGAACGGCCTCCCTGAACCAATCCTCATTAGGATGATATATGTCAAATATTTTTCATGTGTGGTTCACGGACTTTATGGACATACGTTCATGTTAAAAAAATATTAAAGTCAATGTTAGTCGTTAAGATATTTGTGCCTAAATCATTTAAATAAAAAAAATATATCTGTTCATTCCAGACATGGGGAGCGACATGATCAATATAATAGATTAATAGAGAGGTGTCAGAGGGATCTCCTAGATACCCCGAGTTTTGATGCCCTATTGATGCACGTAGTCGTGCATCCGATGTATCAACCTCTTCGGGCTCATGTGCCAGAACATCAACCTCCTCAGATACTTGCTCATTATCCCGATATGAGGATGCATAAGACAAGCGACTCCTTAGAGCTGAATTGGATCCTCCTACCACTTCCTCCTGCGGTATCTGACTCCGCCCTCGATTCTAAGTAGCCTGCTCATCTCTCTCACGCCGAGCGGAAGCAATGGCTTGGTCTATCAAGTCTCAATCTAGCGTTCAAGTTCTCATATATTTTCTTGGAAAAAATAACAATTCCTCAAGGAAGGAACAAATTTGAACAAATTTGGAAAACTTTAAAAAAACACTCCAGACTTAATTTCAGATGTGCATATCCAAAACCACTCAGAGAGATTTTCGAATACGCATATCCAAAATAACTCACGGTAGCCATTTTCAAACAGCTGGAGATTCTTGTCCTAAATCACCTAAAAACTCCCCTTTTCACCCAAACAACCACATTTCACAAGTTATACTTCAACCAACTCAATTTACGTGATTCTAAATATTATATTTTACGTTTGTAAAATAGAACAATGGATTCGAAGGAACTTACTCAAATTTGAAACTTTGAAGTGTTGTTAAAATGGGTTGAAAACATGTTTTGCTTCTCGAAGATATAGTTTGTTCTTGAAATGAGTTGAAAGTGTAGTTCAAAGATTGCAAAAAAAAAAAAAGTGTTGAAAAAGAGAAGGTTGGAATAGAGAGAGTTGAAATATAGATGGGAAATAAGAATGATGTATTCTATTTCAGAATTTTGTCTATATTAATACAATTCGGACTTGCATATCCAAAAATCCGTTGTACTTAAATTAAAGGGTTTATTCGGATATGCATATTCGAAAGATCTTTGAAAATGAAATATTGGGTTATTTCAGATATACATATCTAAGGACCCCTTTAAAATAAAATATTTGGTTCGTTCGGATATGTATATTTGAATTCAGAGGGTATTACGAAAACTTCGCCAAAAGCCTCTAAGAAGACATAACGGTGCATAAAGAAACTCTCAAATAATATATAATTAGGGGTGTTCAAAACCAAACCATCCAAATAGAAAACCGCAAAGCGACCAGACCAACCCGAAAACTGCAAGAAAACACATTTGGTTCAGATGTGTTTGGGTATTTTTTTAACAAAAATACGCGGTTCGATACGGTTTGCATTTTGCAAACCGAATCAAACCGCATTATGTGATAACCCGAAGTTCACTTAACCCACATCTTACCAACACCAAACCTATTATGAATTAGCCTTACGATTGCTAACGATTTTCTCTTCTTCACACTTAGAATTGTAGTCGAACCTTCTTAAATCTCTCCTAGTAGTATTGTGTCTTCTTCGTTAGGCACATCTCACATTTTTCCTTTAATTTCTACTCTATTATATTCTTTTTTTTCATCTTATCATTTTTATGCTATTATTTTCTCTTCCAATTTTTTTTTTTCACACGTCTTCTTCTCTAATCTTTGTTCACTTCTATTATTTCTTTCTCATTTTCACTAATCTTTTATCTCATCCATTTATTGTTTCATTATAATATTTTTGATATTATTATTTTTTATTATTCTATTTTTGTCATTTTTATATATTAAATAAAAAATTGTTGTAAAAAAAGATGAGTTTAGTTGTTATTTAATAATATATTAAAAGATTTACTCTAAATCTTAACCTCTGATTTGTATTAATCCAACGGCTTTAATTGATCATTTAATTATATTATGGCTAAAAATGATTAAAATCGTTGGATTAATGCAAATCATGAGTTAAGATTTAGAGTAAATGTGTATGGTGCAATAGCAAAATTATAAAAAACCGAATCAATTAATTCGAATTAAATCACATTGATTTAGTTTAATTTTATTTATAAAAGATAATAAACGAAATTAAACCGCATAATTTTTTTTTGGATAAATTTTTCTTTCAAAACTGCTCAAAACGTTGATCAAACACCCTAAATAAATAAGTAAATGATTTATTTAATTGAATTTCTGACTCTATTAGCCTACATATATTATAAATCACTTGTGCTTTCCTATGAGATGGAAATAAAAGCTAATAAAGTCTGCTCTAGTGTTTGGATTAAAAAATATAGGCAATTCTCTTTATTGACTTGTCCCAACCCTGGGTGCTCTTCAGTCTTCCCGTAATAAATTGTTGTTGTTGATTGAAATATGTTGCCAGATGTTGACTTACATATTCATTATTATTAAGTGCATCCATCCAACTTGGATTTTAAGTTACTTAGACAAATGTTGTCATTCTTCTAAATTGACTCAGTTAATGTGTTTGTCCATAGTGAACGACATATTCTTCAAAAAGTAATTATGAACGATAAATCTAAAACAGTTATATTTGACAACAATGGTATACAATACACCTATTTTTAATTATAAATCGTTTTTGTTACTTCAACAAATATTAAAAGATATAATTAATTTTATATGAAAAAAGAAATTATAAATATTTTTACAAGACTAACCTTTATTAGTAATTAGAAAAAATTAATTCAAAAGTAAAAATAAATAATAAATACATAAGAATATAAAAATATATCATTAATGATTCATTATAACTATAAAACGACATATAACTATAATTTTTTCTGGAGGTTGTATTATTTAGACTTAACAATATATTTTTAAATTAAAAATAACTTTTCAATTTCTAAAATTCTTTTTAATTGTTCTATTAAACAATTCTTAGACATTTTTAATCTCTTCCAATATAGTTGAGGTGACAATTTTATTAATAATATGATATTCAATTTGTAATAGTGATTTAGATTAAATATTGTTTTTAGTTCATACAGGAACATAAAATGATAGAAGATTAAAGATGGCCATGGTTAAAAGTCTCTTGGTACGGTATTGGAAGACTCCAATAATAAAAAATGGAGGAGTGTTTGCAATATTAACACTCATACTTTTGTGTTGCTCAATGAGGTGTATAGATCATCTCCTGTCCTTTGCATTGAGCCCTCCAACCTGCCTAAAATCTAATGGCTGAGAACATAAATAGATACAATTTACTAAAAAAGAGAAAAAGTTTACTCCTCTGTAATAAAATAAGTGTCTCTTTAGTCTAAAAAATTTGTCCTAAAATAAGTGTCAATTTACTTTTCGAATGAAACGTTAATTAATTTTTACCAATTTTATCCCTAATTAATAATGTTTGCACTACACTCAAATCATTAAATCTCACTCTACTATTATGACAATGATGTGTAACCAATAATAATTAAGGACAATATTGTAAAATGATTATATTTATTCATCCACTCATTACTTTTCTTAATCCGTGTGCAACAACCTTAATAAAAATTTATTTTGGGAGGGAGGGAGTATCATGAATCTAATGGATGTAATAAGTGTTGCATAAACAGTAGGAGAGAGAGCAACAGACAATTCAAATCCCTCAATGAGAGATGTGAAACTTGTAAGTGTGAGTTAATGAATACCTAGGTGTGATTTAGAGCCAAATTTACATAGGAATGATGGTTAAAACTCTCACTAGTTGGCTTGGCGTGAGATACATGAGGATGTTGGATAATCTTCAACGCTTGAGTTGAAGATGTTAGATGAGACCATGCTTCTATGTGGTCTTTTGATGTGGAGGTTTACATGTTCACCAACTGATGGAACACTTTGGTTGGATTTAATTTCTAGATTTAGCTGGTCTTATTGAGCCTAGTTAAGGCCAACCCGAAATAGTTGTCTCCCAAGTCCTTACTGTGACTAATGAAGCAGGTAATATTAACATGGAAGCTTTGAGATCGGCCCATGTGGATGCTCTGTTGAGGAAGTAATTTTGTTGAGAAGATGCTTTGGGAAGAGAAATATTTTTGTTGAGAAGCTACGTAGGATTTTGTGGCACTGAGAATATTCACATTTAATGTCCATCGCGTCTTTGAATATTATTTCAGGGGAGGTCACCATGTGCCCTCACATGCCTATGATAGGGGGAACGGCACGCTAAGAGAGCTTGAGAGTCGTTACGAGATTGAGGTTTCATCGTGACCATTGGTTGTGGCATTTGGATATCCTTTGACTTCGCCTATCTTTTTCTCTTTATGATTATAGCGATAACTACTGCAATATTTTGGGTTTTAAACTCTTCGTTCTTTGTTGTGTGGCTCTTCATTTTTCAAATTTTGCACTTTTTCTGGGTTTCAAACTCTTTGTTCTTCGTTGCTTTGTTCTTATTTCTTCAAAACCTGGGGAAATTTTTTGGCTGGTGATTTTGATGGACAAGTTGGTTCGAAATGGCGGGCTTTACTCTGTTTGGGTTTTTGTTCGAGTGAAGAGAAATAAAGTCCAAATGTTATGTTTTCATTTGAAAAGAAAGAAAATTTGAATTAACTATATCCGTTGAAGATTCAAATTAGAAATGAAAGCTTAACATCTACAGCAAGTGGGAATTCGAATTCAAATATGAGGCGTTATTTCGTTAGAGGATGCGTGGAAGTCAGAGAATTTAGAAGACATGCCATTTTCGAACGTGGCATCATTTTAGAATGAGACCGTTAGGGTCGAATTAGTATAAATAGAAGTCTTAGCATTAGTATTTCGTGTATTCATTTTGTACAGAAACTCACATATAATCAAAATACTAAGTGTTAGGGAAATGAGTTTGCAAAGCAATGTACGTATAGAAACACCATTTTTACTTTCAAATTAATCAAAGTTCTTTACCTTTAAAGTCATTTAAATTCCATTTTATTTCTTTATCTTTCAAAGTCGTTATTTCTTTACCAAGTCTTTTATATTTCGTTTACAAACCATTTACATTGCTTTAAAAGTCCTTTACGTTTCGATCAAGTTTCTTTATCACTTTTTTAGTTGAAGTATTTATTTCCTCAATCGAATCTACTTCTACTTATATTTTTAAAGATTCTTAGTATTCTAGACAAAAGATGTTAAACATAAGTTCCAATACAAGTTCAAACACCAAAACTTAGACACATGTTCTAGGATCAATCTAGTCGATCTTGTAAGTTACAAAAGATATTGTTAATTTGGAAGACTAGCGGTTGTTTACTAGAAAACATTGTAAACACTTGGACATGAGGCGTTGGATACATGGATTATCAATGCGGGCGGTCCCTAGGCGGTTGCTGTGATGGAGAGGATTGTTACTAGGGCATCAAGTGCATTGGAGTACCACATGTAGAGGCGGGCGCAGAGGGTTAAGATTAGGCTTACACAGTAGTCTTATGTTTTGTTCTTTGATTTTGTAATAATTTGATCGTACTTACTTTCAGGACAACTTATGTAATTTAATATTTATGACTATTTTTTCCCATCAGATTGTAATATATTTGTTGCTTTGTGAAAATAGAATGCGACTTATTTGAATTTCTAAATACGAAAAATATAATGCGACTTATAGTGAAAAACTATGTAGTTTTAAACATCTTTTAAACATTAAGAAAAAATTTCGTAAGTATACTTACGAAATCACCTTTCAGGGTGTTTCGTAAGTGCACTTACGAAGTCACCTTATTTTTTTCAAATTCAACGTTTAAAAGAATAAAACGTACAAAATAAGGTGACTTCGTAAGTGCACTTACAAAACACCCTGAAAGATGAATTCGTAAATACATTTACGAATGATATTTTGGAATTTTAAAAGGTGTGAGAGAAATCACTAGATAACAAAAAAAAAATCCCAAAATTTAAATCTACTCTAATTTCAAATAGCCACATATTAAAATTCATTTTAGCAATTATTGATTTAAATATTTCATTTTATATAAATCAATTTAAACTTAATTTACTTTTATTTAAAATCAAATTAATTTTTAGTCTCCAACCAAAACACACTCCTTCTTTTCGAACTTCTAAGGGGTTAGACTTTTTATCCAAATCAAAACAATAATCATCATTTTTTATGATATCGTACCTATAGACTATACTATAGTACTCATAAAATAGTGGAGCACGAAGCATCCCGTTAAAAAAACAAACAATACTAAATGGCAAGACATAGTAAAGTTATTTAAAAATGAAAAGAAAAGATAGATATTTTGATAAGGATGTGGCTGAGTACAGTGCACGCTGTCGACGAGTCGGTACCGTCGACACACCACAAGAATACAAACTAAATAGAACGAGTAATAGTCCCCGTGACTCTGCCAAGTGTATGGTTGTGAGTATAAGAATTTAGTGAATGAAAGCGAATAATCAACACACGTTACAATCCTTCGCATTTGTTCGTCTATATCACACCTCAACTCTCTTCTTTCTTTTTGAAAAGTCTCATCCAAGTCGTCCCCTTTGTTTCTTCCATTCAATTTCCTTTATCAGACACACGTCGTGTTTCACAACACAACACACACTATACTACTTTCTTCTCTCTCCTTCTCTCTGATTCACATTATATACTACACACACCCCCTTAATCCTTTCATACCTCTTACCATGGATTTTAAGACACCTCTCTTTCTCTTGTTTGTTCTTCTCTCAACTTCCCAAGCTCTCAAATTCGATATCGGCGAAAGTTCTGGATGGTCTATAAACCCTTCCGAGAGTTACAGCCAATGGTCCGGGAGAAACAGGTTCCAAGTCAACGACATTCTAGGTAATTAATTTCTTCCTATGTTTTTATTTGTTCATCACATACTATACTACTGTTTTTTGTAAGTGACTAGGATGTTTTGTTTTGTCGGTTGAGTTTCTTAAACTTTGGTTGAATTTATGATATATAGTTTTCAAGTACAAGAAGGGTTCAGATTCTGTGTTGGAAGTGACGAAAGAAGCTTATGATAAATGCAACAAAACAAACCCAATCAAGAAGTTCGATGATGGTAACACCGAGTTTAGTTTGGATCGATCTGGACCATTCTATTTCATCAGTGGAAATGATCAAAATTGTGAAAAGGGTCAGAAGATAACCCTTGTTGTCATATCCCCACGAGGACACACACCTTCCTCTGCTGCTCCTTCACCATCTACCACCACTCCATCTCCATCTGCTTCACCTCTACCATCTGTTACCTCTCCATCTCCTTCTGTTTCAACTTCTCCATCTCTATCACCATCCGTGAGTACGCCTCCAGCTGGTGAACCTACGGCTCCACCTCCTACGGCGGGTGGACCACCTGCTCCATCACCGCTGTCTCCTTCCACGGGAGCTGCACCGCCATCTCAATCTCCAACTATACCATCAGATGGCGCTGCGCCCCCGGGTGCAGACTCACCTGGGGCAGCAGCGGTTCCACCAGCCTCATCTGATTCAATAGCGCCTTCGAGTTCTCTGGTGTATTCCGTTGCAGTTGTTGTCGGTGCTGTGTTTTTGTGTTACGGAAACATTTTGGGTTGAAACATGAATTAGCGGTGTGATTATGTTGTAATAAATTTTTCGGGGATTTTTCATTGATGTTACTTTGTTGGGTATGATTAATAAGGCATCATTTTATTATTATTATTACTATTATCATTTTTAGTTTCTTATTTATTTGGGTGTTTTGTTTGGTGTATTTGTTGTAGAACGATTTGTTGTAGAATGATTCTATCCTATTTTTCACTTTTGTGTATCATTGTTATGTTATTATGTGTACCAACAATAAATATATAGGATTTATACAATTTACAAATATCTGTATAATCAAATATATTACTTTTTGGTTGAAAAATGGGGAAACACCCGTCAAAATAGAAATTGGCTAATCCCCATTTTCTAACCGATAATAAAGACAAATAAATGTTCTATAGTTAGGATTCATATAGTTGAACGTCATTATAACTCAACTTAATGCTATCCTATTTCGAAGTCATTATAACTCAACTTAATGCTATCCTATTTCGAAGTCACGTAGTTGATTTCAAATTCATGGATGATAGGGATAGAGGTCTTACCCGTATGAATACTCATATGGTAACAATGTGAAAAGTTTCTTGAAAAGATAATGAAATGTGTACAATCCTAAAGATAATGAAAAGTTTCTTGAAAAATATTTCGACACAACTCCGGTTGAAAACTTAACAAAATTTAGCTTTTGAAGATGAGTCAACGAAATGAATAAAGAGGTCGAAAGCCATCAGCAAATACGTGAAGCATTTAACATTGAAAGCGATTTTTATCAACAATTTAAAATAGAACGTGGGAAGGTTCAGAAAGACACTTTCCACCACAAACTCCAAAATGTGGTTCTAATAACAGTCGAACATAGTGTACAATAGTCATTTGTGTGTTATTTAAGAAAGTTTTTTCACTCATGTTAGAGGTCGCATTTTGTAACATTTGTTAAAAAACACTTAAAATACCAACGTCAAATAGAGAAATGAGTCACTTCTAAAAAATTTATGCGCCCACATTTAAATTTAGAGTTATTTACTTCAAATTTTCTGTCTTGTTTATCTTTCTCGCAGATTTATCTTTGTTACCTTTTTCCTGCTTTCTAAACCCAAAACACTGTATTAAATTTAACACAGAGTTTATGAGTTTTGTAGTCGGTCCTACAAGTAATATTTAAGTAAGAGGCTAGCGATTATTTGCGAGAAGCCCTTGCAAATAAATTGGCACGTCCAGTGGGACACGTTTGTGTTTAAATTCGTTTTAAGTTCATCTCAATTTGTGCATGAGATTGAGGAGTGGTAGAAAAATTGTAGATCCTAGGAATCTAGAGGGGGAATAACCCCTAGGAGGAAATACCAATGTTGCGGCAAGTGTTGGTTCAAGTTCGGTGGTTGTGTCTTTGACGACTCCAAGCACACCAGTCGCTACGAGTTAACCAGTGACTACAAGACCAAGTGTGGTTAACACTACAGGGAAACATGTGCCTAGTTTTGTGATGCCTACACATGATGGTTGGGAACAAATATATGAAATACCAACAACAATGATGACATGTTTGCATAATAGCGTTTCAATATTTGGTGAAAATGCATCATCAACATTTCCCTCTTATCACGCATCAGGGCCTATGGGAAGTCAGTTTTTTCATTCGACCTGACTGGATTTTTCACAACAAGTAATGCTCACTTTCACCCCAAGTAGTGTAGTAGTTATGAGGTAACAAATGGATGAAAGTAACCACGAAATGGTCAGCATGTTCACTCAATAAATGAGTTGTCATATTGAGACCATTGATCTAGGGTTTGATGCATAGTTACCAAACCTTGACATCTTAAATGACACACATCAGTGATTTTCTTGGTTCCCCTAGAGTGCCAAGTCGACATGTTGCACCACCTCCATCGAAAGATCCAATACAATTGCCAAGAGCGAGATATTCCCCAATGCGTCGAGACTATATTAGGGGTTATTAAGCAACCCCTAGTGGTGATAGTGAATTTAAATTTGAACGCCGACCAAGAGGTTAGGCAGGTTCGACGAGAGGTAGTGTTTAGAGAACAAAACCTAGAAGCCATTGTCGAGCACACTATGGTTTGAAACAGAGTGAATACTGGTTCCTAGAGGCCTACGTACTCTTATCTGTTACCAGATTTTGTTTTACAAACAGGATTTCCTAGGGGTTGGAAAATCCATAAATTTACTAAGTTTACAGGGTATACAAAAGATTCCAATGTTGAGCATGTTGCCAAGTATCAAATTGAGGCTGGTGATATAGCCAACAATGAATATTTAAAACTGAAATATTTCCCAAGTTCGTTGTCGAAAAATGCAATTACCTAGTCGATTCATAAGTGGAATTAGTTAGAGAAATTGTTCCATGAACAGTTACATGGGACAATAAAAAATAAGTCTAATAGAACTCATAGACGTCAAAGGAAAATCCATTGAGTCCATTGACTAGTACTTATACATGTTTAGACTTTTGAAATTAAAATGCTTTACTCAAGTCCCTGAGCACAAATTAGTCGAAATGGCTACGAATGACCTAGATTATTCGATTAGGAAAAAGTTGGATACTCAATACTTGAGAGATATGGCGTAATTAACTATTAGGGTTCGACAAATCGAACGCTTGAAGGTTGAGAAAGCCAAAGTCGACAAGTATCAAAAGAACTAGAATGTTATGTATGTAACCATGAAAGAGTATTCTTCTGGCGACAGTGAGTCAGTCGAAGAAATTGAGGTTAACGTGGCTGAACTCCAGCCTGGGCCTCCTTATGCCTGCAAACCATTGAGACCATCGAACATAAAGCTCTGAAGTTAGGCGTGCTTCAATTTGGCAAAAAGCCAAAGATGCAGGTGGACACTGATCCGTTGAAGGTCGAAGAGGCTTTATACATAGAGACCTGTGAGTGAATGATGGTCCGAGCTACTAAGGGTTTCGACGGTGAGGTTATGGTGGTCGAAGCTACTGAAGGCACTAACATGAATATGAGAAATGATTTACTAGCAGTATATCCTTAACCTAAAGAAAAGTTGGCTGATTTTCAAGAAAAATGTACATTGAGCGGGTTAGAAGCCAAATTGTGTCCAAGGTGTAATGTTGTGTACGACGAAAAAGCGGCTGAAAGATACAAAGCTCAGCAAGAGAGGCTTTTAGGGAAGAGAAGCCTCCATTACCAAGGTTTGTGTTCAAGAAAGAGGGAATACCTCGACGCAACAAAGAATACAGGAGGTTGTTTATGTAATAATCCATTTCTACCCAACAAATTATATAAAAATCAGAGTTACAAAAATTTTCCAACGAACAACGGAGTGTCACACATTCAGCGTAAAACACAACAACAATCAATCACTTGTAATTAAAATACATAGCACATGATTTCGAATAAAACACTAACAACCTGTTTGGTCTTTTAAACATAAATAATTTTTATTTCTACACAACATATTCATAAAATTCAACCAAAATATATTGGCATCATGGCCACTTCAAAACAACCTCAAGATGTCTAATTTATAAATAGTTATTTAAAACCGATAAATTAAGAGATGAAATTTGAGTTAGGTTACTAGATAAAAAAAACACGTATCCTAAAAAAAAAGAAAAAATTCGCGCAAGTTCACCATCGGAATGGGCCAGTCAGTAACTGAAGTCTAGGGCACTTCTTCTTGACAGCAAACTCCATTGTCGCCGCCGCCGCTGTCAACATCCTCTCCGACGACCTTCATCATTTTCACAATCAAACGATAAGAGTGTATGAATGCATAAACCATAGCTTATTGCTTCAATCAATTATTTCACCATGCTTTCTCGTTTAATCCCCAAAAACCCCTCTCATTTCCGTCGCTTTTTCCCTCTTCCTTCCAAACAACCCTATTTCCCCAATCCGCATTTCACCGCACTTCCAAAACCCTTCTCCAGCAGCAGCAGCGGCAACAATAACAACAACAACACGAAGGATCCGTTTTCGAGTGCATGGAAGAGTTTCGGAGAAACCGAGGACAATTTCGACAATTTGTTTACAGAAGAAAGCGAAAGCGTGAACCATGTGGGAGGGGAGAGAGTAAGGAAGGATACTGATGCTGATGCTGATGAGGACAAGTGGTATTTGGAAGAGAAGGGTATTGATAATGAGGATGAGAGTACTTTGTTTAAAGGGATCGATAGCGAAGCTGAGGGGAAGAGTAGTGGAAGTCGCGAGTTTGGTGGCCATGTTGATCAACCTTGGAACATGAAAGAGGATGTGGGTGATGTTTTTGGTTTCAAAGAGGAGGATGTTGTGGGTAAGGAGGAAGTTGGGGAGCTCGATGTTGCGGTGGATGGTGAGACGAAAGAGGATGTCGAGAAGCTTGAGAAGGAGGAGAAAGAACTCACTGTTATTCTTCAAGGTTTGGCTTAAACCCTTTTGGTTGTTTGTTAATTTGTTGTTTTGTTAGTTTTATAACATTGTCGAAGTTGATTTTCTGCCATTGATTCATATAGCGAAATAATAGGGTTTTGTTCAAATTATACTATGTTGTTGCTCTAGTCTATAGTGCCGATATAGCTATTATTTGATAACATTGTAGGAGGTAAAATGCTGGGAAAACATGGGTGGGTCTGAATGTAACGTATGGTTTTGTATTGTACCTTTTGGTGTGTAATGAATTGGCGTATCTATCATAGTAGTCAATCCTGGATAGCTGTGCAGAGCGCCGATCATCATATTTTGACTAATTACATGAATAATAATTATAAACATATGAAGAGCAAAGGGAAGAATCGAAGTGCAGAGAGAAAGGTGAAGGAGGAACTTGTGGTTTATCTTTGAAACGTTGTGGAAGGAAGGTTAGAGAGAGAGGGAGGAGGAACTTGAGGTTTATCTTTGAAATGTTGTTGAAGGAAGGTTAGGTTGAGCTCAACTCAATTTTATAAAAACCCAAAATTACCCTTCTAAAATTTAAGGGGTGATTTCGGTTTTTTAGAGGGGAGATGGATAGCAGGACAGAAACCGCTATGGGCCTGGAACTGCTCTGCCCAGCTACCCGCTATTTACCTTATAGCAGCCGCTATAGTGTTATACACTGCCAAGACTCTTGCCATAGCGACTGGCCTCCGCTCTGCTATAGCGGGATAGCGCCACTATTGATTACTCTGGTATCTACAAGTATTTCTCTAGATATAATTTGAATGTGAAAGTTGAATGAAATTGAAAAGGTGTTTCCGTTTTATCGCATGAAACTGAAATATTATTCAAATGAGCGATGTCATTTTGCTGCTATTTGTGAATGCAGGACCAAAACGTGCTTTTGGTGATTTGATTGCCACTTCTGGAATCACAGATGAAATGCTTGACAGTTTGATTGCGTTGAAAGATTTTGAAGGGATTGATGGGTTGCCCCCTCTTAGGGTAATAGAAGATATGCGCTATGCGAACAATACTAGAAAATCCACCAGAGCTGAAATGGAGCGTCTAAAGCAAGAGGAAGCAGCAAAAGCAAGAGTGAGACAAGTAGATGATAAAGGACGTGCTTATGGTACAGGAAGGAGAAAATGCAGTATAGCACGTGTCTGGGTTCAGCCTGGTAATGGTAAATTTATGGTTAACGATAAAGAATTTGATGTCTATTTCCCTATGATCGATCACCGCTACTCTCCTCGACCTTTCTCTGAGACAAAGACCTTGGGGCTCTGGGATGTTAATTGTACTGTTAAAGGTGGTGGTGTTTCAGGTAAGGTTTTTGACTTTTAAGTTTTATTTACTTTTGTTTATTTTTGTTTCTTGGTTCCTATGATTAGCATCAAATTCTTTCATATTCATTTTTTTTTTCTTCATTTTACTGATGAATGCCTACTATGCTCATTAAGGTTTGGGGATACAGCGACTGTAAATATAGAGTATCGCTGCAAGCATAGCAAACATGTTCCATGTCTTGCCTCTTTTCAAACTTATCTAGATGTATCTGAAAAAAACTAAATTTAGATAAATTATCCAAACAAATCCCTAGGGCTCGTTTGATTGTAGTTTGGTGTTTCAGTTTTCCTAAGCAGGTATTATCTGTTTTGATTTTAGAGAGTCTAAAATTATGAAATAGATTTACAAAATAGATACCAAACAAGTTTTTCAGTTTTAAAATTGTTTCTAAATGTTGTTTACAAATAGTTTTGAAGAACTAATGAAGCCTGAAATTGGCGTTTGCAATATCATTCATGAATGCAATATGTAAGGGTGAAAAGATTTATGAACTGAATTTTTCTGTTTTGTCTTTGCTGCATCTATCACTGATTTGAGAAATATGACCTCTATAAAACTTCATATTTTCATATCCTTGTCTTATTTTTTTCTCGTTATCATTAAGTCCAAAGTGTTCTGCCTCTTTAATTTTGGCCAATAAAACCTGTTATGTCAATAGGGCAAGTTGGAGCTATACGGTTGGGTGTTAGCAAGGCTTTGCAAAATTGGGAACCAGAATTGCGACCTGCACTTAGAAGCGGTATACACTTTCTGTCTTTCTATGTTGATTTCCTTTACTACACTCTTTTTACCATGTTATGAACTCTATCATTGCTCGGATTCGTGCTAGTCTTGTACTTGTGGTTGTGTTGTATATGAACTGCTGCCATGACGAATCACTAAACTTTCTTTTTCTCAATATGACCAGTCGGCTTCTTGACAAGAGATTCAAGAGTGGTCGAAAGGAAAAAGCCGGGAAAAGCAAAAGCAAGAAAAAGTTACCAATGGGTCAAGCGTTAATCAATTATCATTCTCTACGAGGCAATCTTTGTTGGGAGTATTGGCAATCCTCAATAACTTGTTAAAATTCTTTGATCTTGTACTGCATCATATGTTTGGATTTCAACACACTAATGATAGAACAAGATTTGTCTTATGAGTCATTCACCCTTTCCAGAGAGCTACTGGTTGTTGTTCTTTTATAGTAGTCCTAACTTCATATAATGAATGGTGTTTTAGGGATATGTTCTATCCATTCTGGTTATTTTTGTGTAGTTCATGTTTTTGATATACTTGTATTTCTCATAAAAAGTGGAACATTTCATGTTTTATCTTTTTGGTATAATAAAGGGAACCAACATCATTCTTAAAGCAAGATTATCCAATGAAATAATGTCATCAAGTTAAAGCATGTTACATGTTACAAAATGAATAATTCTTTGAGCATTTAACATCTAAAAAAAATACATTTTTGTTTCAAATTGAGTAAGAAGAATAACAAATTGAGTAAGAGTATAAAAATTAATTAAATGAGATATTGATTATTTGTTAGTGATACACATAAATCTATATATAGTCATGAGTTAGTAATTCATAACGAACAACTAAAAAAACTTCAATTTAGCACCCTTTTTAGTTCAGACTATAAAAATCCATATATTCCAGTTCCTTCTTAACTTCAAGAACACCACTCTTTTGATTGTTTTAGTAAACACGTCATACACTTGATCTTCTGTAGGACAGTACACAACATCCAGCTTGCCTTTATGAATCGATCTCTTAGAAAGTGGAACATTGCTTCTATGTCTTTCCTCTTCCCATGTGAAATAGGATTTTAATTTAGATTGATGATTGATTTGTTGTCTATCATAAATTTGATTGGCTGTTCTACTTTGTGTTAGACTACGATACCGGATTTAGAAGGGGTGAATAGATTCCTAAATAAAAATTTCTTTTAAAAAGATTATTTAAAACTTATTTGAAAAATAATATTGAGCGGAAGACTTTTGTCCTAGATCAATATAGTAGTCTAAACGAATATAGTTATTGAAAACTCAGATATGCACAAACATATGAAATTAACATAATGATAAAATCATTCAACATAATAATATTTCAACTAACCGTTTAATATCCAACACAACGATCTCATATTTCTAATGAATTCATATTAAAATCATAGCTAGACAATTTATCGAACACGTGACGCACAATCAATTTTTCATAATTTTCTTTGAACTTTGTTGATATGCAAAAGCACTTACAATCAAAATGATTGTAAGCTAATAAGCAAAACAATTTAAACTTTAATAATCAAAGAGAAATTCCATACAAATCAATCAGTCAAACAACATATTCAACAAATTGCATATGGAAAGTAAATGAGAGTAAGAGATAGAACAATGCAATTTTTCTTTGAGTTAAACAAGTTAAACGATTTATCAAACACCTGGAGTGCAAGTGGATTTTTCAAAAATTTTTCTTCATTAGTGTTGATATACAAAACCACTTATTATCAAAAGTGATAACTATATCCACACTTGAGTTAAAATCAAAACCACTTAGGAAAATTCTTACAATTCAATTGATAACATAATGCTATCTGATAAATTGATTGATGAATATTAAAGCAAGTAAAAGTCAAAAGTAAAAGAGACGCAAGAATTTGTTTAGGAAGTTCCCCACTTTCGTTCTCGCATGTGGGTACATCTCCCCCCAATTTCAAATTTGAAATTAGGGTTCTTTCTTACTTTTCAAAAGTATGAATACAAGAGAATTTTTCACAGCAACATTATAAATCATAACTGTTTGATGTCGATTCAACCGCTTCTCTTATTTTGATCTTCAACAAGACCAAGACCGATAGATGCAACTTATTTTCCGCTTAAGCTACTTCCTTGCAAAGATTTCAAATA
Source organism: Vicia sativa (assembly GCA_021764765.1). NCBI lineage: Eukaryota > Viridiplantae > Streptophyta > Magnoliopsida > Fabales > Fabaceae > Vicia > Vicia sativa. The sequence goes on from CM038796.1 coordinate 9,073,989, forward strand.
CTCCAAGGGTTCTTGGAAAGATTTCAAACACTCTAAGGGATTTCACTCGAGTAAATCCGATTGCACATTACCAACACAAGATCGTCGATTCTATCACCCAATTCTTGCTACTTTCTTAAAAAGATTTCAAACACTCCAAGGGATTTTTCACATGAATGAGTTTTCGAATGATCTTGCACCAAAACAAATGATTTTGGAGGACAATCCCGATGGTTTTTCTCGGATGAAGACCCCTATAAATCGCAATCCAAACCAATTGGAAATCTTCAATTATTCATCTAGATGAAAAAATAACCCACAAAATAGTATGTGTCGACACATGAGAAACATTGGCTAAAAGCTTTAATAACGCAGTACATGTGCTGAAACATAAATCATATGTGTCGACGCATAGGCTTTATGTGTCGACCTGAAATTCATATGTGTCGACACATACTGAAGCTTTTAAGAAAATGAAAAAATGCAGAATTTATGTGTCGACACATAAAATACCAGGTCGACACATAAGTGTGTTGTTTTTGTGCAAAAACTAATTTTTCATGATTATGATCAATTTTAAAGTTGTTTTAATGATTCCTAAGACCTATAATGCCAGAGAGTTCCACAAGATGTAAGGATATCGTCCACCATACTGAAATGCTAGCTTTCCGAGTTTTGACATCATGCAAAACATCTAATAGTGAAGTTGCACTCACACTTTGGCCATCAAATCTTTCAACAAGGATTAAAGCCAATTTGTTTGAAAATATTCAATAGCCCTCACAACATACTTAGCCTCACAACTGGATAAATCGACCACTTAATCATCATGACACAAGTGCTCCTAGAAATTTAAGCAATTATCAAGTTAGGCTTCTCCTATCAATCATGTCGCCACACTAGTCAACATCTCCAACGAGCTCAAGATTTTTATTTCTTTTGCCTAATGGAAACAAAATTCCATGGTATAATGTACCGCTAATATATCCTTTAATTCGTTTGCTTTGGTATAAATATCTTAGTGATCCTACCATTTATCTGAATATGGTAGCATCTACCTCGTCTCCTACATGTGCATCTGATTCTCCATTTTTTAAGTTTGTATGAGTTGATGTGATTGCAGAGTTTCCTTACAACATATTAATTTTGTCAATATTCATTTGCATAATTTTTTTGATGCAAGGCCATTACCATATGAAGTGTATAGGAATTTCATACCAATCAAATAAACTAGCTTCCCAAAGTCAGTCCTTTCAAAGACAAGCCTCATATTTTCTTTGATAAAAAGATATTGTTGTGGATGATAAGAAGAAACCATAGCAATAAGAAACACTTCAAACTATTGAGAACTGATGAAACCATGACTTTGTGATCCATAGTTCAAGAACTTGACCAAACTAGGTCAACCACTTGAATCAAGTTGGCATTTTGAATTCCTCTTGCAAGATAGAACATGATTAGCTCCATTGGTCCTCATTCAACGATGATAACTTAAGACACACCACATGATAAAACTTAAGAAATCCTTGAGTGTAGGGGGGGGGGAGAAGACATGAAAATAAACACATGAACCTATGCACTTCTTGAAGAGAAACCTTTACACCATCAACCTACAACACAACATCTAAGGAAAAAATGATGTACATATCTTATGGTTAGGAAAATATCAATCATAATATACAAAATATACACAAACAAGGTGCTTGGTTATCTCCATAAGAGCAAACTTAGAGATAGGAGAGAGAGCCAACTCTAGCTTGTGATCTTTGCAATGCGATGGTATGAGATGATAGAGGATCTTAGTGGCAAAAATTGGGGTACAACAAAAGTGACCATAAAACAAGTCATTACAGTTAAGTTTCTGAAATCTCTTTTTAGTAGTTCGGGTTTTTTGAAATCACCTTTTTCGTGGTTATGGTTTTTTGAAATCCTTATTTCTGAAATTTATGTTCTTCGTGTCTATTTAGGGAATAGTCTCAAACTGATGAATATCTTAACATTACAATACACCATAGTGGTGATTGTTTACAGAAGACATGCATGTGTACGAAGGATGTGAGATTACCCATTTGAGAGTGGATATTGATAAGTGGAGCTATTTTGAATTGGCAAGTGCTATTAAAGAGCTAGGTTACGCTGACGTAGAGAATATATATTTTAGGGATCCTACTATTGGTATGAATCTGTTGGTTGCTGACAAGGGGGAATTAGAGATTGCTGGTCTATATAGGGTTCATCTTAGTGTGGAAGTCTTTATTCAAAACATATTTTCACAACCTGATTATGCTGATTAGGTTGAAGTTGTGTTAGATGAGGTACCCCTTAATGAGATAGTTGATGAGGCAAAAGTTGTTCCCACAGAGATATTGAAGGAAACTGATCTTAGGGTAGATGGTGTTAGGGAAGATGTTGTTAGTTAAGATGGTGTTAGGGAAGATGTTGTCGGGGAATATGGTGTTATGGAAGATGGTGTTAAGGAAGTTGGTGTAAGGGAAGATGATGTGAGGGAAGATGGTTTTAGGGAAGATATGATGTTGGACATAAGGCTGGTGAGGTTAATGATGTTGTAAGACTGACTGATAATGATGATAACACCTTCAATTATGATAGTGAAATGAAGGTAGTATTTGATGATGAATCTGATGATTATGACACTGATTTGGAATAAGAAGATGGTAACCTAATTGACTATGAAGTTGTTGATGAATAACTAAAAAGCAAAAAAGGTAAAGAAGACTGTGAATAAAATAAAGATGATAAAAATAGAGTTAGGAGAAAGAAGTATCCAATTTTAAAGCTTCCAAAGGATATGTCTGATTATTAATGAGAAGTGGAAGCCTACTTTAGTTTAGCAGAATATTTCAAGGAAGATATTACCTCTTATGAAGTCTAGGCTGGTAAAAATTTAAAGTTCATTAAAAATGACAAGAAAAAGATTAGGGTTAGGTGTATGGTAGGATGTGAATGGGAAGCTTATTGTGCTAGATTGTCTAATGAGAACTCTTGGCAACTAAGAAAGGTATTAGACACTCATAGTTGCAGTAGAGAATATAATGTGAAGTTGTTGAAGACTAAATGGTTGAGCAAGAGGGTGCTAAATTCACTTAAAACCAAGCCAAGAATGAAACTTAAGGACATTGGGAAGGAAACTCAAGAGGTTTCCTTTAATGTAATAGTTATGTTAAGCTATGCTAGGTAATGCTAACTTTAGTTAAGTTATGTTAAAGTCTTTTGATCCTGTAATATCATGTGGTAGTTTAGACCTGTAATATCAGGTGGTAGTTTGGACCTGAATATTAGGCTTAAGTTTTGTACTTGTAATCTCAGTTGTTTTAAACAAGTGTTTGCCATAGCCTGTATTGTATGAATATTAGTAAAATCCACCACCTTATAATTAAATGTTGTTTACTTTGCTCAATTTATTTGGAAACACCAACATTCAAATTCAAAATGATACTTTGTTCCATTTGGAAACACCAACATTCAACATCAAAACGATACTCTATTACATCATCATCAAATGATACTTTGTTACACCTTAAACATACAAATTCAAAATGATACTTTATTACATCATCATCCAAATGACCACAATTAGCACAATACAGAACATTCTTTTCCATTTTTTCTCCATAATTCATTTTATCATTTCAATTTGTAACTCCATTATCTTTTGTTTCAGTCCATCCTTTCTTTCCTTTAAATGCAGTATCTCCAATTTTGCTCCATCAAGCTCATTTCGAAGCTTCTCCAACCTATTATTTTGCTTATTTATAAACCGCTCTTTCTCATCCACCACATCATCAAAGAACCATTGAAAGTATCCATACCTAGTTTCAGATGAACCATATGTTATTCAAAATTCGGATAGATCAGAACAAAAAAAATGAATAACCACTTTAATTTCTTTCTTACCTTATAGTGATGACAACCCCATAATTTCTTCCCAAAATTCATGAGATTTGAAGCCCTTCGAAGAACCACTGTATCTCCACAACCACATATTGGTATCCATCGCAAATTTCTATCTAAATAACCATCGCTCTTGAGATTCAAATCTGGTGAACACTGACCTGAGTACGCTGATGATGCTTGCTTCATTTTCCTCCAGCGATTTCAAAATCAAAATGGAAAGAAAAATATTATACACTAGAATTTGGGGGAATTGTTGTTGCGGTTTTTAGCAGGCAAGCAAAGAGTTGGTATTTATTTTTACCGGGTGATATATACCGGTTAGTTTATATCGTATCGTGTCCACAGAGATTGGTTATTGATTCTTCGTTCGAAAGTTCTATCGTTAATGAGTTTGGGATTAAATGGGTTGTAAAGAAAAGACAAAAAGTAAATGAACAATAAGTATAAAGGATATACAACTTGTCCAGAACGAATGCACACTACCCGTCACAAACTTAAATCTACCGTCCATGTCATACTCAACCTACGATACTCCTCCGTGTCATAACATACCTCTCACAACCTAAGCTATTCATAACCCAAATTGAGAATTCAACCGTTTCACCTCGGTATCCATGTCTGGCATACCTCAACAGCACAGAAGTCAACCGCGCCATTCATAACGACTATCTCTAGCTCGAAACAACCAACACAGAGGCATTAAGATCAGATACTCTAAGTAAATATCATCTCTTAACCCATTTCTAGCATTCAGAAACTAACAGATAATCATCCTAGGTAAGAATCTAAGCAGTCTATGTCTAGCAAAGCTCAAATACCTAACATAGAGTAAAAACCTAAGACAATTAGCAACACTGATTCTTAAAGAAAACTTTATACAATGCCAAGGGCGACAAATATACATGTGTTCAGAGTAAATATACAAGCATAACCAACAATAGAGAAATACATAGATAATAGAAGAGATAAACCACTCATATACACTGGTTTGTCAAAGCCTATCGAAGAGAAATCCACCTCCAATCATTCGTAAGCAAGACCCTAGTGTTGTTTTCTAAGCTAATCTATAAAAAACTATAAGGTGATGGAATTTGGGAGCAAAAATCCAACCCAAAAACCATAAAACACAAAAATGAAATGAAACTATATACAAATTCTGTGTCGTAGCCACCGCCCGACGCCCAAAAAGTACCGTCCGACGCTGGTACCATCTTACTTGGCCCATGATTCTCCACGTAAGCATCTGGGCAAAATATCTCAACATCGCCCGACGACCAATATCACCGCCCGACGATGCTTCTCTTCCTCGCCCAACGAGTTGTTGGCGAGCCAAAGTCAGGAGTTACTAGATTTTGACAAAGTTGCACCGCTCCTGTACCGCCCGACGAAGCTTTCGACACTCACAGTGCCCTGTCATCGCCACCTCACCGTCCGACGGTGGACACCAGAAAAGCAACTTTTATTGCTTTCTCTGCACAACTTGAAATGATTTCTCTTTTTGTCTTATTCCATTACTGATCAACAATGCATCTTGGAGATTTTATTCCTCTTGCTCCAATAATGCAACAAATACCTACAAAATATATACAAAACTAATCAAACGGTATAATATATACACAAAACGCAATAAAACTTATTTACAACAAAAAGCGGGATTATTCAACGATATTCAAAACAAAAGAATAGATAAGTGCCACAAAACATATGTACAAAATAACTACATTTTGACACTTATCTGGAATCTGGGTTGAAGAGAATGAAATGGACGATGGATTAACTAAGGTTGAAGATGGTGGTTATAATACTCCACATCACCTGCCATGTATACAAAACCAACGTCCGTTTGTGCCTTTTGGATGGAAAGGACTTTTGTGGTCCTTTTTGAACAATTAAAGGACCACTTAGGAACTTTTTAAAGATAAGGGACAAAAATGTACTCCGAGATAATGTTAAGGGACTAAAAAGAGTATTTTACAAAATTTTATGACATGTATTTCTAAATTAGTGCACTTTTACTTGCATGTTTCAAACATATTCGAATAGTGCATGTTGAAATCTATATATGCATTTGACTTTGGAATTAATCCCTAGTGGACCAATTCCCTCTAAGATTGGAACTTTTAACTACACTTGTGAACACGTAGAAGAAATTCAATATGCTAGTTCTTATCGGTATTTATTTCCTCTCCTACCTACTCACTTACTCAATTTTATGTTTTCTTATGGAAACCTGCAGTCCAATAAGTTGGCTGGTAGGTTACCTCTTAAGCTTGGAAATTTGAGATACCTTAAAGAACTTTGGCTTCATAGGAACAGGCTTCGAGGACCTATTCCTACCGGTGGCACTTATAATTTTGGAACATGTGTAAATTTTGTAATTGAATTGTATTATAGTGATAATGGAGAGGTCTTTTGTTACCGTTTCCTTTAATGTCACTTACAAACATTTTTTTATACTTGATTAAATCACATAGAAATTTGTGTTTTTATAATTCTGCTATCATAAGCTATATGTTGGTAGGTTAATCTATCACTATCACAAAAAAATTAAATCCGATTATTTTAACTAGAGACTTTAAATGACAAGAAAAATCGTACGAAATAGATTTCCGACAATTTTTTTACTCAAAACCGCAAGAAATCCGAGTATTTCTAATAAGGTATTATTAAATCCTAGCCGCTTACAGAAAATTTGTAATTTTTTATTTACATCATAAAAGGAAATTTATTAAACTGAATATTTTCAAATTAAAAAAATGGTATTCATGAATATATATGGATATTTCAAAATTTATAGATATTCGTCTAACTGATATCCACATAAATAAAGAATGAATACAAATATCATATTTCTTCAACAAGGCGGATAACAAAAAACTAATACATGTACCGATGAATATCAATTATCATCCCTAATCCTACTTAAGTTTAACTGATACATAAAAATATTGTCTTCATAACTCTACCTTATGTCTTCATAACTCTATATTATTTATATAAATAACTTGAACAAGGATTAACGAATTTTTTAAAAACATATGTCTATTTTCTATCACCAAAGGATGGAAAATTTCTTAAAAAATATATTGAAAGATTATAAAGTATTTTTATATTACCTCTTTTTTATATATGCTTAAGAGACATTTATTAATTGTGCAAAAGGAGCAATATAATATATTAAAATATATTATGTGTTTTAGTGCTACAACTATTTAAGTGTTTTTAGCATTGCATTAATGTATATCAAATATATGGCTAAAATTCTCAAACTTCTTTATGTTATAGTTTTGTTTTTGTCCCTACTCTTTCTTTCAGCGAAGGCTATTTGTAAATCATTGTTCTACCTTAAATATTATATTTTTTATTTTGTACTTCTTACATAATTTTTTGTCATATTTTATTAACATTTTTATTCTATTTTTTTCACTACAGATCCATGTGAAACTAATGAAGATTGTGCAAATGTGTTATCTGCCAAGTCGGTTAAATGGAATGGGATACATAAACATGCCACTTGCATAAATGAAAAATGCTATCTGGTTATGCCGATGTAAGAAAGAAATATAAAGTAAAAAAACTATGAATAATAAATATATCTTATGGTAGAATATTTCATAAGTTGTCTTTTAAAATTTATGCTTCCAACCAAGAATTGTATACTTTAAAATTATGACATTGTTCTCTAAATATGGACAATGAAATGAAAGACAATAAAAATTACTATAACATAATTTTTTCATATTTTTTTAATTTTGGATGTATATCATAGCCTCCAAGTTCTCCATATAAAATTAATAAATTTGAGTTATAATTAGATAAATGATTTGTGTTTAGTAGGAGTTTGATAAAATATGTAATTCGGATATAAAATATAAGAAAATAAATATTTTACATTTAAAATAAGTTCTAGTTTTTAAAAACATGAGAAATTATATTGATGTAATTTATTAATTTGATTGATGTTAATAAATTTGTTATTTCGTTATATACAATTTAATAATACTTTTTCTAAGGGTGCAATCAATTTTTTTTCTGAATCATATATGTCGAGACTTTTACTTTCAAGTTGAAAAAAAAATAAAAGAAAAAAACAATTGGTTGATTTATTTTCTTGGGGTGACCCAATAATATATAATAATGCTATTGTGTGAGAATTAGGAACTAAAATTTTTTTGTAGAACCAAACATTTTTAATACTAACATAATCTTACTAGAAATAAGATTCAGAGTAGAATTGATAAATTTTAAGCATAAATAAAAAAATTTTAGTAGTAAGATAATGAATCATACTAATAGGTCAAAATACAAAGAATAATTTTTTTCCATTTTATTTTCATTAAAGTAAAAAATCAAGATATATTCCTATGCATACTCTTAGTTCCATTCCATATGGCAGTGTGGTTTGACATTTTATTTTATATATATATATATATATATATATATATATATATATATATATATATATATATATATATATATATATATATATATATATATATATATATATATATATATATATATATATATATATATATATATATATATATATATATATATATATATATATATATATATATATATATATATATATATATATATATATATATATATACATATTTATTTTTATCATCTTAATAGTATAAGTTAAATTTACAAATTTTATGTACTTTTTTAGCTTCATAGTAAATAATTATTTATTGTATAAAAAATATTTTATATAATTTAATAATTATATTAAAAGGAGAAGTATTATTTTAAAATTTTAACTTAAAATTATTAATTAAAATATTTATTTTATTAGTGTGGAAACAATAGTCAGTTTTTTTATTAGCAATTATAAATAAATAAGATAAAATGAGCCTCCTAAAACTTAGAAGTCTAAGACTCGAACTGCTGCTTATTGAGAGGTTAAGTTGTTACAATTCCGCTTGGATACATCACATAATATGTAATAATATTTCTTTTTCTGTTATATTATTGTTAATTAATTTATTTGGAGGCCGTTTATATAACAAAAACAAATGAGGCCCAAGGCAATGGCCTAACTTGCCTTGCCCTTGAGTCGGGCCTGCATTTGACTTTCCTTGCACATTTATCAATCAATTAATGCATGATGTTGTCACATCCCAAATTTTGACCAGAAAAATCTCTACTTGATCTTGATTATCCACATCATTCTATCATACATGACATGGTACATTGACAAGTTCGTGCATTTGGGTTTAGGGTTCCAACGATACATCTCCCTACTAGTTGATTGAGTGATTGCATTGATACCCATTCATTAGTTTAGAATCAAAATTGGGTCATTTATCAGCATATATCTCATGCACAGTGAATTAGGGTTTTGTGTGATATCTTTGGTTCATCTCATTGTCCAAACTTGCTTGTTTTTACATGGTATCTATTGGAAGTCTTTGATTTATGGATTGTGTTTGGCCATTTGATTCGGAATGTACCATGAGCTCTTTATTCTATAAACCTAATGTCATGTGATTATCCATTTACACGTAAATCAACCAAACATAAGACAATTGGAACAAAATGGAAAAGAACTGGACTGATTAGAGATGTTTGAAATGTGCTTGTATGGATTGAATAATCGAAAAGAGTTTTAGGGTACAAGTCATTTGTATCATTGAACTCATACTTCATTCCATCTCCACTAACCATGCATTATTATATAAATTAAGGTGAGAATGATCAAAAGAGAAGTTGAAATGAAATTGAATAATTGATTTAAAACTATCAAGAATTTTGCTAATCTAGTTTAAATAACCATTTTTCGTTTAAATATGTTCCTACTACAAACTTCAAAATATCACTTTTTATGGAATCCAAAGAAAAGGCAAAGTGGAATTCAATTTTGAACCGAAGTGCATCTTAAACTACAAACACAATAATGATTTCACAAGTTTATACCAAGGTCTATTTGGGTTTTAGGGACTAAATTTCATCCATGATCATTTATGAAACACTTCTCATCCATTCTTCTTTAAGTTTGATGCTTTAACAATACGAGAACTTAAAGTTGGTCATTTGAATTCAAACAAATACAAATGAAATAAGTTGGAAATAATATGGATTTACATTTAAGTTGATTCTTGATCAAAATGATTACAAGTTATCAAATATGGACATAATCATAGCTTAAAGGATGTCATTTTAAAAGGAAAAGGAAAATTCCCCAAGCATTTGAGCTCTTGTATTTCAAAATTCCAAAGCCTTGGGCAGCCCCTTAATTTTTTATACCAAAGCCAATCCGGAAGCCTGTAAAGTATTACACCTCGTACACAAAACATTGTATAGTTTAATTATAAATAAAAGCAAGTAGGGTGTCAAACATATAAAAAACACACATCCTGCTCTGTAACATAAGTTTTCAACAGAATAGTCCAAAAACATACATTTATATTGGGATGTTTACACAACATCCAACACATGTGAATCTTACCTAGGATGTTTACACAACATCCAACTCATTTGATAGTTATCATATTTTTATGTAATAATACATTTTTATAATATGTCATCGTATGCTCACTTCTTTTTCAAGGTATCATTGCAATTGTTCGCCGTGCAAAAAAATCACAGACATAAAGTCGCCATCGAACTTTATTTATCCCATAGGGGGAAAGGAAAACATCGAAGAAAATCTCAGAAAAGGAAAGAACATGGTCTCGCAACCAAATTTAGGTCCAGTAGTCAATTATGCAAGGAGAATGTATTAACACCCCTTACATCCGTTGTACTCAACATGATCCACTCTTGTTGTTCTAATCAATTGGTGAGTATATCTAAAGCTAACTTTCTAATTATTCATAACGAACAACTAAAAAAACTTCAATTTAGCACCCTTTTTAGTTCAGACTATAAAAATCCATATATTCCAATTCCTTCTTAACTTCAAGAACACCACTCTTTTGATTGTTTTAGTAAACACGTCATACACTTGATCTTCTGTAGGACAGTACACAACATCCAGCTTGCCTTTATGAATCGATCTCTTACAAAGTGGAATATTGCTTCTATGTCTTTCCTCTTCCCATGTGAAATAGGATTTTAATTTAGATTGATGATTGATTTGTTGTCTATCATAAATTTGATTGGCTGTTCTACTTTGTGTTAGACTACGATACCAGCTCTAGAAGGGGTGAATAGATCCCTAAATAAAAATTTCTTTTTAAAAAGATTATTTAAAACTTATTTGAAAAATAATATTGAGCGGAAGACTTTTGTCCTATATCAATATAGTAGTCTAAACGAATATAGTTATTGAAAACTCAGATATGCACAAACATATGAAATTAACATAATGATAAAATCATTCAACATAATAATATTTCAACTAACCGTTTAATATCCAACACAACGATCTCATATTTCTAATGAATTCATATTAAAATCAAAGCTAGACAATTTATCGAACACGTGACGCACAATCAATTTTTTCAGAATTTTCTTTGAACTTTGTTGATATGCAAAAGCACTTACAATCAAAATGATTGTAAGCTAATAAGCAAAACAATTTAAACTTTAATAATCAAAGAGAAATTCCATACGAATCAATCGATCAAACAACATATTCAACAAATTGCATATGGAAAGTAAATGAGAGTAAGATAGAACAATGCAATTTTTCTTTGAGTTAAACAAGTTAAACGATTTATCAAACACCTGGAGTGCAAGTGGATTTTTCAAAAATTTTCCTTTATTAGTGTTGATATATAAAACCACTTATTATCAAAAGTGATAACTATATCCACACTTGAGTTAAAATCAAAACCACTTAGGAAAATTCTTACAATTCAATTGATAACATAATGCTATGTGATAAATTGATTGATGAATATTAAAGCAAGTAAAAGTCAAAAGTAAAAGAGACCCAAGAATTTGTTTAGGAAGTTCCCCACTTTCGTTCTCGCATGTGGGTACATCTCCCCCCAATTTCAAATTTGAAATTAGGATTCTTTCTTACTTTTCAAAAGTATGAATACAAGAGAATTTTTCATAGCAACATTATAAATCATAACTGTTTGATGTCGATCAACCCCTTCTCTTATTTTGATCTTCAACAAGACCAAGACCGATAGATGCAACTTATTTTCCGCTTAAGCTACTTCCTTGCAAAGATTTCAAATACTCCAAGGGTTCTTGGAAAGATTTCAAACACTCTAAGGGATTTCACTCGAGTAAATCCGATTGCACATTACCAACACAAGATCGTCGATTCTATCACCCAATTCTTGCTACTTTCTTAAAAAGATTTCAAACACTCCAAGGGATTTTTCACATGAATGAGTTTTCGAATGATCTTGCACCAAAACAAATGATTTTGGAGGACAATCCCGATGGTTTTTCTCGGATGAAGACCCCTATAAATCGCAATCCAAACCAATTGGAAATCTTCAATTATTCATCTAGATGAAAAAATAACCCACAAAATAGTATGTGTCGACACATGAGAAACATTGGCTAAAAGCTTTAATAACGCAGTACATGTGCTGAAACATAAATCATATGTGTCGACGCATAGGCTTTATGTGTCGACCTGAAATTCATATGTGTCGACACATACTGAAGCTTTTAAGAAAATGAAAAAATGCAGAATTTATGTGTCGACACATAAAATACCAGGTCGACACATAAGTGTGTTGTTTTTGTGCAAAAACTAATTTTTCATGATTATGATCAATTTTAAAGTTGTTTTAATGATTCCTAAGACCTATAATGCCAGAGAGTTCCACAAGATGTAAGGATATCGTCCACCATACTGAAATGCTAGCTTTCCGAGTTTTGACATCATGCAAAACATCTAATAGTGAAGTTGCACTCACACTTTGGCCATCAAATCTTTCAACAAGGATTAAAGCCAATTTGTTTGAAAATATTCAATAGCCCTCACAATATACTTAGCCTCACAACTGGATAAATCCACCACTTAATCATCATGGCACAAGTGCTCCTAGAAATTTAAGCAATTATCAAGTTGTGCTTCTCCTATCAATCATGTCGCCACACTAGTCAACATCTCCAACGAGCTCAAGATTTTTATTTCTTTTGCCTAATGGAAAAAAAATGCCATGGTATAATGTATCGCTACTATATCCCTTAATTCGTTTGCTTTGGTATAAATATCTTAGTGATCCTACCATTTATCTGAATATGGTAACATCTACCTCGTCTCCTACATGTGCATCTGATTCTCCATTTTTTAAGTTTGTATGAGTTGATGTGATTGCAGAGTTTCCTTACAACATATTAATTTTGTCAATATTCATTTGTATAATTTTCTTGATGCAAGGCCATTCCCATATGAAGTGTATAGGAATTTCATACCAATCAAATAAACTAGCTTTCCAAAGTCAGTCCTTTCAAAGACAAGCCTCATATTTTCTTTGATAAAAAGATATTGTTGTGGATGATAAGAAGAAACCATAGCAATAAGAAACATTTCAAACTATTGAGAACTGATGAAACCATGACTTTGTGATCCATAGTTCAAGAACTTGACCAAACTAGGTCAACCACTTGAATCAACTTGGCATTTTGAATTCCTCTTGCAAGATAGAATGAGATGAGCTCCATTGGTCCTCATTCAATGATGATAACTTAAGACACACCGCATGATAAAGCTTAACATATCCTTGAGTGTTAGGGGGAGGGGAGAAGACATGAAAATAAATACATGAACCTATGCACTTCTTGAAGATAAGCCTTTACACCATCAACCTACAACACAACATCTAAGGAAAAAATGATGTACATATCTTATGGTTAGGAAAATATCAATCATCATATACAAAATATACACAAACAAGGTGCTTGGTTATCTCCATAAGAGCAAACGTAAAGATAGGATAGAGAGTCAACTCTAGCTTGTGATCTTTGCAATGCGATGGTATGAGATGATAGAGGATCTTAGTGTCAAAAATTGGGGTACGACAAAAGTGACCATAAAACAAGTCATTACAGGTAAGTTTCTGAAATCGCTTTTTCGTAGTTCGGGTTTTTTGAAATCACCTTTTTCGTAGTTATGGTTTTTTGAAATCCTTCTTTCTGAAATTTAAGTTCTTCGTGTCTATTTAAGGAATAGTCTCAAACTGATGAATATCGTAACATTACAATACACCATAGTGGTGATTGTTTACGGAAGACATGTGTGACACCCCAAAATAATGCAATAATTAAATACTTATGATTTTTAATTATTAAATTAATTGAGGTCATAATTTATTTAGTTTATTGGATTATTAAGTTTAATGATGGAATTAATTGGAGAGAAGGATTAATATTTATTTTATTTAATTATGATTAAAAAGGAATAAGAGGAATAAAAGGAATAAAATAAGGAAAAGAAGGAAATAGATTCATTTTGGAGAAAACAAGACTACGTAGAAGTGAGAAGAGGAGAAAGAGGAAGGAAAACCTAGAAGCGTCAGAATCTCGAAGAACCCACAAGGTAAGGGGTGATTTCGACTGATTAATGCTTATTATAGGTTTTGATGTTGATTCTATAGATCATAGCATGTTAGGAAATGGTGTTTGTGAAATTCTAGGGTTCCATGAATGTGTCCCTAAGAGTGTCAGAGGGTGTCAGATTGAGTCAGAATGTGTATGAAATATGATTAAAGTGTCAGTAGATGAAAATAGATGATGGAAATATGTTGTTTGATGCGATGAATGATGCAAAATGATGTAATTTGGTGTTTCCAATGATGGAATTCGTATGGGTAAAAATGGGTGTGATTGAAATTGGAAGGATGCTGTCAAAAGTGCAGAAAATAAATTTTTACACGTGGGAACCGGTTCCTGTATAGGTAGGAACCGGGTTGCCCTTTGAAAAATTTATAAAAATTTGAAAAATACATGTAGGAACCGGTTCATGTATGTGACGGAACCGGGTTCCCATACATTTTTCCAGCAACGAGGTTTTTGAACTTTTAGAACGGTTCCTGTATATGTAGGAACCGGGTTCCAACTTAAATTTTTGAAAAATGCTAAACTTTGAAAATTCATAACTTTCAAACCGTAAGTCCGTTTTGAGCGCCGTTTTGGACGTTATTTTCTAAATTTAATGCTCTATTTTGTGAACTGAAAATATTTTCCAAAACTTGAAATTATTTTGAAAATGAGCCAATTTCTGAGATAAAGTGACTTTTGACTGACACATAGTTAATGGTGTGTTGTGGAGATCCCGTCGATGGATGTACTAATAATGTATAGATGTATTGGCATGTTTGATGTTAGATGTATGCATGATGGATTGATATATCATGTTGATTGGTTTGCATGTTTATGCTGATGTTGAGTGTATGCATGATTGGTTGAGATATCATGTTGGATGGTTGTTTCAGTTATGTTGAGTTGATGTATTACATAGACTGATTAATGTTGCATGCTATTGATGTGCGTGCATATGCATTGTTTTGGTGAAGCTAATTCCCATTGTGCGGAATTTGGCTTGGATTACCGATAACCGATACCAGTGAGGATGGGTGGTTGGATTCGTGTCCGAGTGGTTATGGACGAATCGATGGTCGTATCCGGTTGATGATGGATCGTGTTGGGTGACTTGGTCACAGTCGGTACCGCATGCATTAGCATTATATTTGTATGAAGTGGTAACATGTTAGGATGTCTTCCTGTTACTCTTCGTTGATTATTATGGTTAAGCATGATGAATATGGTGTGTGTGAATCAATTTATGTTAAATGGGTGAAATGATATGCTTGTGATATATTATTGATTGAAAGACTTATAATGTGCTTTAATTATGAGAAGTCTCACCCTTACTTTACCATTTCGATTAAATTAGCGGTGAGAGTCGGTGAGGATGGCTCTAGAGCTTATCTTTTAGTCCGTGTGTCGTGTCATGCTCGATTAGATTGTAACACGGGAACGCTTAGTTAAGAGAATCGTTATTGTTTAATTATTCGGATTTGATTTCCTTGATGACCTTGGTGTCTTATTAAATTTTAATTTTGGGAAGACATGGTTTACAATTATTGAATTGTTGGATGATGATCCTCCATAGCTCTTTGAAGTTGTTTTAATTATTAATTGTGACATCCCGTATACCGTGTTAACTCGATTAAAGATGATTTAGATATTAATTTAATTAATATATTCGGGTATCTAGATGGGGTGTTACATTAGTGGTATCGAGCATAGTCGGTCTTGTCCCGTGTCGTTATCCCCTTTATGCGACTAGTGTGAAGTGACACGTCGATACTGTTTGATGTAGATTGTTTTGTTATGTTACGAACAATGGCCGGAAGAGGTAACGGAAGGAATGATGATGCCATTGAGGCTTTGGGAATGTTGGTGAGGAAGGAGGAAAACAGCGGTGTTGGCTTGGGGAATTTCGGAGGAACAATCCTCCATTGTTCAAGGGCACGCATCCCGAGGGTGCTCGAAGTGGTTGAAGGAGATCGAGAGGATCTTGAGTGATTGATGCGAGGGGAAGGTGAGATATGGAACTCACATGTTGGGAGGGCGATGGGTTGCTACCGAGCGGAAGAAGATTGAATTGCATTGAGAGCCCGAGGAGGTACTTTTCCGAGGATGTCGAGGTAAAGAGATTGAGTTGAGGAGCGTGGTAACAAGCCGTGAGTATGCTTCAAGTTTTCGAGTTAGCAAAGTATTATGCTCATTACCCTAACGATGCGGAGAATTTTCCAAATGTATTAAGTTTGAGAATGGTCCGTGATGCCGAAGCCGATCCGTTGATTGTAGTAGGATTCTTGAGGAGGATCTTGCTAACACTAAGTCGAATACTCGATGTGCAAAATGGATCGTGGTAAGCCTTATGATAGGAGTAATCGAGATCCCGTGGTTGGAAGAAGTCCGTGGAGGAGATTCTAGTTCTTCCGCTAGGTGCTATAAGTGTGGTGGACAGACATCGTATGGTGGTAAGAGCAATGATAAGAAATGTTTCAAGTGTGGAAAGTTCGCCATGTGGCCAATGACCGCAGAGTGAAAGTGGTGACTTGCTACAACTGGTGAAGAGGGTCATACTCGTCCTCGGCACAAAACCCAAGAAAGAGCAAGCGGGTGGTAAAGTGTTTGCATTGTCGGATCGAAACTAAACCGATGACCGATTAAAGGTACATGTTTTATTAATGGCATACCTTTGATTGCGATTATTGATCTACGCATTCTTTTATTGCGTTAGATTGTGCTAAGAGATTGAATTTAGAAATTTCTAATATGGATGGAAGTATGGTTATTGATACTCGTGGGTTCGTGACTACCGTATGTTTGTAGGAATTGTCTGTTGTGATTTTTGATAGGGGTTTCGTATGGATTTAGTGTGCCTACCGCTAGAACAACTTGATATCATCCTTGAATGAATGGTTGGAATTCAACGGTTCATATCAACTTTGAGAAGACGGTCATTTTCCAAGAGGTTAAGATCGAAAATGAGGTTATATCGCAGATGAACCTAGTGAAAGATGGTGCAGTGGTGTTTATGTTGTATTCCCAAGCGAAGGAAAGGCAAAGAGTGATGGATTGCCTGGTGAATGAATTTCCGAAGCGTTAGTGAATTGCCACGAGAGAGGTAGAATTTACTATAGATTTGATTCGGAACTAGTCCGTGTCGATGGCGCCATCGCGCAGCCGAAGAAGTTAGAAGAATTGCTTGAGAAGAAGTTTATTCGTCCGAGTGTCGCCGGGGTGCTCCGTGTTATTGGTTAAGAAGAAGGAAGGTTCAATGAGGTTATGTGTTGACTATTGAATAAAGTTACAATCAAGAATCGGTATCCTTTGCCGAGGATTGATGATTTGATGGATCAACTCGTTGGAGCTTGTGTATTTAGTAAGATTGATCCGAGATCCGGATATCATCGATTCGTAAAGTTAGAGGATATTGACGCATTAACGAGGTATGGACATTATGAATATTTATGCCGTTTGGAGTTACTAATGCACCGGTGTTTTTATGGAGTATATGAAGGATATTTCACCCATATCTTGACAAGTTTGTAGTAGTGTTCATTGATGATATTCGATTTATTCGCGATGAGGAGCATGCGTAACATCTCGAGTTGTGTTGGAATTGTGAAGGAAAGGAAACTTTATGCGAAGTTGTCCAAGTGTGGTTAGAGGAGGTGAGTTTTCTTGGTCATGTGATTTCCAAGAATGGAATTCTGTGGATCCTACAGTAGAAGCGGTGTCTCTGGGAAGCCAAGAACGCTTGAGATCCGTAGTTTTCGGGTCTTGCAGTTACTACCGGAAGTTTATGAAGGATTTTCCAAACTGGCGTTGCCGTTGACTAAGTTGACCGAAGGGTCGATATTTGTTTGGGATGTTGAATGTGAGAAAGGATTTCAAGAGTCAAGAGGAGGTTGACAAGTGCTCCGATCTTGATTTTGCCGATCCGACTAAGTCTTTTGTGGTGTATTGTGACGCATCATTAATGGGATTAGGTGGTGTGTTGATGCAAGATAAGCGTTGTGGCTTATGCTTCACGCAGTTGAAAGTGCATGAAAGGAATTATCCGACTCATGATTTAGAGTTGCGTTGTGTTTGTTTTGAAGTTGTGGAGACACTATTTATATGGTTCTCGATTTGAGGTATTGGATCATGAGTCGAGGTATCTCTTTGATCGAAAGAGTTGAACATGAGGCGAGAAGATGGTTAGAGTTCTTAAAGGATTATGATTTCGGTTTGAATTACCATCCGGTAAAGCAAACGTGGTTATGCTTTGAGTAGAAAGTCTTTGCACATGTCGATGTTAATGGTTCGTGAGTTAGATTTGGTTGGCGTTCGAGATCTAAGTTTGGTTTGTGAAACTACTCCGAATAGTGTGAAATTGGGTATGTTGAAGCGACTAGTGGTATTCGGAAGAGATCGAAATGGACAAATCGATGTTGGTTTAGTTGATAAGTTGACATTGATCAACCAAGGTCAAGGAGGCGAGTTCCGAATTGACGAGAATGGTGTTATGAGATTTGGTGATCGGGTGTGTTCCGGATGTCGCCGAGATTAGGAAGAGCATTTTGGAAGAAGGACATCGTAGCAGGTTGAGTATACATCCTGGTGCTACTAAGATGTATCATGATTTGAAAAAGTTGTTTTGGTGGCCTGGGATGAAAAAGGAAATTGCGGAGTTTGTGTATGCCTGTTTGATTTGTCAGAAGTCAAAAATCGAGCATCAGAAACCATCAGGATTGATGGAACCGTTGTTTGTTCCAGAATGGAAGTGGGATGGAATCTCAATGGATTTTGTGTCTGGTTTGCCGAGGACAACTAAGAATTGTGATTCTATCTGAGTGATTGTGGATAGGTTGACAAAATCTGCTTATTTTATTTCGATAAGAATGGATTATCCGATGGAGAGATTAGCAGAGTTGTATGTCGAAAAGGTTGTGAGTTTGCATGGTATTCCGTCTAGCATTGTGTCGGATCGAGATCCGAGGTTTACATCTAAGTTCTGGACAGGGTTGCAAGAAGCTTTGGGTACCAAGTTACGTTTGAGTTCCGCTTATCATCCGCAGACAGATGGTCAGACGGAAAGAACGATTTCGTTGGAAGATTTCCGAGCTTGTGTGTTAGAAGGGTGGAGCTTGGGATAGCTATCCGCCATTGATTGAATTTACCTACAACAATAGCTTTCACTCGAGTATTGGTATGGCTCCGTTTGAGGCATTGTATGGTAGGAGGTGTCGGACACCATTGTGTTGGTATGAACCGGAGAAAGTCCGTGATTGGACCGAAATTGTTCAACAAACTTGAAAAGATTAAGATGATTCAGAGAAGATGAGGACTTCTCAGTCGTCGGAAGAGTTACCATGATAAGAGGAGGAAAGACCTTGAGTTCGGTGAAGGAGAGCATGTGTTTATGCGAGTTACTCGGTATTGGTCGAGCTTTGAAGTCAAAGAAGTTGACTCCATGATTTATTGGTCCTTTTCGATTACCAAAGAGTTGGGAAGGTTGCATATCGATTGCCCACACCGAACTGCATGATGTTTTCATGTGTCTCGGTTGAGGAGGTACATTTGATCCGTCTCATGAGATTCGGTAGATGACACGAGAGAATTTAAAAAGCGGTGCTGCGAGGATAGAGGATCGGAAGTTGAAGGGCAAAGAGATTGCATTGGTAAGAGTGGCTTGGGGACCGGCCGATGGAAATGTTACTGGGAGCTGGAGAGTCGATGAAGGACTCGTATCCCGAACTATTCGTTCGAGGTATGTTTTCGAGGAAACTCTTTTAAGTTGGGGAGAGTTGTGACACCCCAAAATAATGCAATAATTAAATACTTATGATTTTTAATTATTAAATTAATTGAGGTCATAATTTATTTAGTTTATTGGATTATTAAGTTTAATGATGGAATTAATTGGAGAGAAGGATTAATATTTATTTTATTTAATTATGATTAAAAAGGAATAAGAGGAATAAAAGGAATAAAATAAGGAAAAGAAGGAAATAGATTCATTTTGGAGAAAACAAGACTACGTGAGAGAAGAGAAAAGAAAAAACCGTCGAAAAAGAACCCACAAAGGTGCCGATCGATTAATGCTTATTATAGGTTTTGATGTTGATTCTATAGATCATAGCATGTTAGGAAATGGTGTTTGTGAAATTCTAGGGTTCCATGAATGTGTCCCAAGAGTGTCGAGAAGTCGAAATATGAAATATAAAGTGTCGAGATGAAAATAGATGATGGAAATATGTTGTTTGATGCGATGAATGATGCAAAATGATGTAATTTGGTGTTTCCAATGATGGAATTCGTATGGGTAAAATGGGTGTGATTGAAATTGGAAGGATCGTCAAAATAAATTTTACGTGGGAACCATTAGGAACCGGTTGCCTTTGAAAATTTATAAAAAAAATTAGGAATACGGAAAATACATTTTCACGATTTTGAACTTTTGAACGTTAGGAACCGGTTCCAACTTAAATTTTGAAAAATGCCAAACTTTGAAAATTCATAACTTTGAAAATTCATTATTTTCTAAATTTAATGCTCTATTTTGTGAACTGAAAATATTTTCCAAAATTTGAAATTATTATGAAATTTTGACTTTTGACACATAGTTAAGTGTTGTGGAGATCCCGTGTCGATGGATGTACTAATAATGTATAGATGTATTGGCATGTTTGCCGATGTTAGATGTATGCATGATGGATTGATATATCATGTTGATTGGTTTGCATGTTTATATGTTGTGTATGCATGATTGGTTGAGATATCATGGATGGTTGTTTCGTTATGTTGAGTTAATGTATTACATAGGATTAATGTTGCATGCTATTGATGTGCGTGCATATGCATTGTTTTGGTGAAGCTAATTTCCATATGCGAATTTGGATTGCCGATTATGCCGAGTTGATGGGTGGTTATGGATTATCCGGTTATGGACGAATGATGTTGTGACCAGTCAGTCGGTACCGCATGCGCACGCATTATATACCACATGTCTTCCGGTGTTACTCTTCGTTGATTGTTATGGTTAAGCATGATGAATATGGTTGTGTGTGTGAATTTATGTTAAATAGGTGAAATGATATGCTTGTGATATATTATTTATTGAAAGACTTATAATGTGCTTTAATTATGAGAAGTCTCACCTTACAGATTAAATTAGCGGTAAATCGGTGAGGATGGCTCTAGAGCTTATCTTTTAGTCCGTGTCATGCTCGATTAGATTGTAACGGGAACGCTTAGTTAAGAGAATCGTTATTGTTTAATTATTCGGATTTGATTTGATTTGACTTATTAAATTTTAATTTTGGTATTGCCGTGTAAGACAAATTATTGAATTGTTGGATGATGATCCTCATGCTACCCTTGTTTTAATTATTAATTGTGACATCCCGTATTATACCGTGTTAACTATGATTAAAGATGATTTAGATATTAATTTAATTAATATAGGGGTATCTAGATGGGGTGTTACAACATGCGTGTAACGAAATGTGAGATTACCGATTTGAGAGTGGATATTGATAAGTGGAGCTATTTTGAATTGGAAGGTGCTATTAAAGAGCTAGGTTATGACGTAGAGAATATATATTTTAGGGATCCTACTATTTGTATGAATCATTGGTTTCAGGGGCATTAGATGGTCTATATACATCTTAGTCGTTATTCAAAACATTATTAGTTTTGTTGATGAGGTACCCTTAATGAGATAGTTGATGAGGCAAAAGTTGTTCCAGAGATATTGAAGGAAACTGATCTTAGGGTAGACGGTGTTAGGGAAGACGTTGTTAGTTAAGATGGTGTTAGGGAAGATGTTGTCGGGGAAGATGGTGTTATGGAAGATGGTGTTAAGGTAGATGGTGTAAGGGAAGATGATGTGAGGAAAGATGGTTTTAGGGAAGATAAAATGTTGGACATAAGGTGGTGAGGTTAGTGATGTTGTAAGACCGATCGATAATGATGATAACACCTTCAATTATGATAGTGAAATGAAGGTAGTATTTGATGATGAATCTGATGATTATGACACTGATTTGGAATAAGAAGATGGTAACCTAATTGACTATGAAGTTGTTGATGAATAAATAAAAAGCAAAAAAGGTAAAGAAAATTGTGAAGAAAATAAAGAAGATAACAAAGGAAGTGATAATGAAAGTGATGGTCTAGGAAATGAATGTTATAGTGATGATAACAATAGAGTTAGGAGAAAGAAGTATCCAATTTTAAAGCTTCCAAAGGATATGTTTGATTATTAATGGTAAGTGGAAACCTACTTTAGCTTAGCAGAATATTTCAAGGAAGCTATTACCTCTTATGAAGTCTAGGCTGGCAGAAATTTAAAGTTCATTAAAAATGACAAGAAAATGATTAGGGTTAGGTGTATGGTAGGATGTGAATGTGAAGCTTATTGTGCTAGATTGTCTAATGAGAACTCTTGGCAACTAAGAAAGGTAGTAGACACTCATAGTTACAATAGAGAATATAATGTGAAGTTTTTGAAGACTAAATGGTTGAGCAAGAGGGTGCTAAATTCACTTAAAACCAAGCCAAGAATGAAACTTAAGGACATTGGGAAGGAAACTCAAGAGGTTTCCTTTAATGTAATAGTTATGTTAGGCTATGCTAGGTAATGTTAGCTTTAGTTAAGTTATGTTAAAGTCTTTTGATCCTGTAATATCATGTGGTAGTTTGGACCTGTAATATCAGGTGGTAGTTTGGACCTGAATATTAGGCTTAAGTTTTGGACTTGTAATCTCAGTTGTTTTAAACAAGTGTTTGTCATAGCCTGTATTGTATGAATATTAGTAAAATCCACCACCTTATAATTAAATGTTGTTGACTTTGTTCAATTTATTTGGAAACACCAACATTCAAATTCAAAATGATAATTTGTTCCATTTGGAAACACCAACATTCAAATTCAAAATGATACTCTATTACATCATCATCAAATGATACTTTATTCAAAATGATACTTTGTTACACCTTAAACATACAAATTCAAAATGATACTGTATTACATCATCATCCAAATGACCATAATTAGCACAATACAGAACATTCTTTTCCATTTTTTCTCCATAATTCATCTTATCATTTCAATTTGTAACTCCATTATCTTTTGTTTCAGTCCATCCTTTCTTTCCTTTAAATGCAGTATCTCCAATTTTGCTCCATCAAGGTCATTTCGAAGCTTCTCCAACCTATTATTTTGCTTATTTATAAACCGCTCTTTCTCATCCACCACATCATCAAAGAACCATTGAAAGTATCCATACCTAGTTTCAGATGAACCATATGTTATTCAAAATTCGGATAGATCAGAACAAAAAAAATGAATAACCACTTTAATTTCTTTCTTACCTTATAATGATGACAACCCCATAATTTCTTCCCAAAATTCATGAGATTTGAAGCCCTTCGAAGAACCACTGTATCTCCACAACCCCATATTGGTATCCATCGCAAATTTCTATCTAAATAACCATCGCTCTTGAGATTCAAATCGTGTGAACACTGACCTGAGTACGCTAATGATGCTTGCTTCATTTTCCTCAAGCGATTTCAAAATCAAAATGGAAAGAAAAATATTATACCCTAGAATTTGGGGGAATTGTTCCTGCGGTTATTAGCAGGCAAGCAAAGAGTTGATATTTATTTTTACCGGGTGATATATACCAGTTAGTTTATATCGTATCGTGTCCACAGAGATTGGTTATTGATTCTTCGTTTGAAAATTCTATGGTTAATGAGTTTGAGATTAAATGGGCTGTAAAGAAAAGACAAAAAGTAAATGAACAATAAGTATAAAGGATATACAACTTGTCCAGAACGAGTGCACACTACCCGTCACAAACTTAAATCTACCGTCCACGTCATACTCAGCCTACGATACTCCTCCGTGTCATAACATACCTTTCACAACCTA
Organism: Vicia sativa; assembly: GCA_021764765.1. NCBI lineage: Eukaryota > Viridiplantae > Streptophyta > Magnoliopsida > Fabales > Fabaceae > Vicia > Vicia sativa. The sequence goes on from CM038796.1 coordinate 9,098,251, forward strand.
AGCTATTTATAACCTAAATTGAGAATTCAACCGTATCACCTCGGTATCTATGTCTGGCATAGCTCAACAACACAGAAGTCAACCACGCCGTTCATAACGACTATCTCTAGCTCAAAACAACCAACACAGAGGCATTAAGATCAGATACTCTAAGTAAATATCAACTCTTAACCCATTTCTAGCATTCAGAAACTAACAGATAATCATCCTAGGTAAGAATCTAAGCAGTCTATGTCTAGCAAAGCTCAAATCCCTAACATAGAGTAAAAACTTAAGACAATTAGCAACACTGATTCGTAAAGAAAACTTTATACAACACCAAGAGCGACAAATATACATGTGTTCAGAGTAAATATACAAGCATAACCAACAATAGAGAAATACATAGATAATAGAAGAGATAAACCACTAATATACACTGGTTTGTCAAAGCTTATCGAAGAGAAATCCACCTCCAAAATCATCCGTAAGCAAGACCCTAGTGTTGTTTTCTAAGCTAATCTATCAAAAACTATAAGGTGATGGAATTTGGGAGCAAAAATCCAACCCAAAAACTATAAAACACAAAAATGAAATGAAACTATATACAAATTCTGTCTCGCAGCCACCGCTTGACGCCCAAAAAGTACCGTCCGACGCTGGTCCCATATTACTTGGCCCACGATGCTCCACGTAAGCATCTGGGAAAATATCTCAACATCGCCTGACGACCAATATCACCGTCCGACGATGCTTCTCTTCCTCGCCCAGCGAGTTGTTGGCGAGCCAAAGTCAGGAGTGACTAGATTTTGACAAAGGGTCAATGGTCCTACACCCCCCGATGAAGCTTTCGACGCTCACAGCGCCCTATCATCACCACCTCACCGTCTAACGGTGGACACCAGAAAAGCAACTTTTATTGCTTTCTCACAACTTGAAATGATTTCTCTTTTTGCCTTATTCCATTATTGATCAACAATGCATCTTGGAGATTTTATTCCTCTTGCTCCAATAATGCAACAAATACCTACAAAATATATACAAAACTAATCAAACGGTATAATATATACACAAAACGCAATAAAACGTATTTACAACAAAAAGCGGGATTATTCAACGATATTCAAAACAAAAGAATAGATAAGTGCCACAAAATATATGTACAAAATAACTACATTTTGACACTTATCAAGAATCTAGGTAGAAGAGAATGAAATGGACGATGGATTAACTAAGGTTGAAGATGGTGGTTATAATACTCCACATCACCTACCATGTATACAAAACCAACATCCGTTTGTGCCTTTTGGATGGAAAGGACTTTTGTGGTCCTTTTTGAACAATTAAAGGACCACTTAGGAACTTTTTAAAGATAAGGGACAAAAATGTACCCCGAGATAAAGTTAAGGGACTAAAAAGGGTATTTTACAAAAAATTTATGACATGTATTTCTAAACTAGTGCACTTTTACTTGCATGTTTCAAACATATTCGAATAGTGCATGTTGAAATCTATATATGCATTTGATTTTGGAATTAATCCCTAGTGGACCAATTCCCTCTAAGATTGGAACTTTTAACTATACTTGTGAACACGTAGAAGAAGTTCAATATGCTAGTTCTTATCGGTATTTATTTCCTCTCCTACTTACTCACTTACTCAATTTTATGTTTTCTTATGGAAACCGTCCAATAAATTGGTAGATTACCTCTTAAGCTTGGAAATTTGAGATACCTTAAAGAACTTTGGCTTCATAGGAAGCAGCTTTGAGGACCTATTCCTACCGTGGCACTTATAATTTTGGAACGTGTAAATTTTGTAATTGAATTGTATTATAGTGATAATGGAGAGGTCTTTTGTTACCGTTTCCTTTAATGTCACTTACAAACATTTTTTTATACTTGATTAAATCACATAGAAATTTGTCTTTTTATAATTGTGCTATCATAAGCTATATGTTGCTAGGTTAATCTATCACTATCACAAAATAATTAAATCCGATTATTTTAATGGAGACTTTAAACGACAAGAAAAATCGTATGAAATAGATTTCGACAAATTTTTACTCCGCAAGAAATCCGAGTATTTCTAATAAGGTATTATTAAATCCTAACACAACAAATTTGAAAATTTTTATTTACATCATAAAAGGAAATTTATTAAACTGTATATTTTCAAATTAAAAAATGGTATTCATGAATATATATGGATATTTCAAAATTTATGGATATTTGTCTAACTGATATCCACATAAATAAAAAGTGAATACAAATATCATATTTCTTCAACAAGGCGGATAACAAAAAGTAATACATGTACCGATGAATATCAATTATCATCCCTAATCCTACTTAAGTTTCGATATATAAAATATTGTCTTCATAACTCTACCTTACGTCTTCATAACTCTATTTTATATATTATTTATATAAATAACACAATTAACAATTTTCTAAAACATATGTCTATTTTCTATCACCAAAGGATGGAAAATTTCTTAAAAATATATTGAAACATTATAAAGTATTTTTATATTACCTTTTTTAAATATGCTCAAGAGACATTTATTAATTGTGCAAAAGGAGCAATACAATATATTAAAATATATTATGTATTTTAGTGCTACAATTATTTAAGTGTTTTTAGCATTATGCATTGATATATATATTGAATATATCTCAATTCATTAGTAAAATTAAAAGATAAAGAGACACATGACTAAAATTTTGAAACTTCTATGCTATAGTTTTGTTTTGTCCTACTCTTTCTTTCAGAAGGCTATTTGTAAATTATTGTTTTACCTTAAATATTGTATTTTTTATTTTGTACATAATTTTTTATCATATTTTATTAACATTTTTATTCTATTTTTTTCACTACAGATACATGTGAAACTAATGAAGATTGTGCAAATGTGTTTGCTCCCAAGTCGATTGAATGGAATACGTTACGGGACCAGGTCGCTTGCGTAAATAATGTATGTTATATGCTTATCGAGATGTAAGAAAGAAATATAAAATAAAAAAACTATGAATAATAAATATATCTTATGGTAGAATATTTCATAAGTTGTCTTTTAAGATTTATGCTTCCAACCAAAAATTGTATACTTTGAAATTATGACATTGTTCTCTAAATATAGACAATGAAATGAAAGACAACAAAAATTACTATAACATAATTTTTTCATATTTTTTTAATTTTGGATGTATACCGTAGCCTCCAAGTTCTCCATATAAAATTAATAAATTTGAGTTATAATTAGATAAATGATTTGTGTTTAGTAGGAGTTTGATAAAATATGTAATTCGGTTATAAAATATAAGAAAATAAATATTTTACATTTAAAATAAGTTCTAGTTTTTAAAAACAGGAGAAATTATATTGGTGTAATTTATTAATTTGATTGATGTTAATAAATTTGTTATTCCGTTATATACAATTTAATAATATTTTTTTTAAGGGTGCAATTAATTTTTTTTTCATTTCTGAATCATATATGTCTCGCAGCCACCGCCCGACGCCCAAAAAGTACCGTCCGACGCTGGTCCCTTATTACTTGGCCCACGATGCTCCACGTAAGTGTCATACCCCAAAATTTGCCCTCCTACTTCTCAAGACATTCCATGTATCCATACTCAAGGATTCCTCAAGGGTTGATCAGACAAACCCTCTCCTACACAATCAACCCAAATTAGGATTTGACAATTCTCAGATCAAGCTAGGTTCTCAACACTTCCAATGATCATCATGTCTCTTCATATGCTTCAAAGAATCTCCATGACAAGATTCAAGCTTCACAAGTCAACTTTCCTCAGACAATTGCTTAGATGATTGAAAGGTTGTATTGAACAAAAGTCAACTGGTCAACATATCAAAACTTCGATTTTTGGTCAACATCCTCCTTTTGAAGTGACATTCATCATTTGATCAAGGGTTGATCATGATTCATCAAGAAAACTCAAGATTTGCTCAAAAGTCAAACTTTCCAAATTAGGGTTTTTAGTGAAAAGTCAACTAAACTTTGGTGATCATAACTTCTTCATACTTTATCGTAAATTTTTCCACCACCTCTCATTTTGAAGGAAATTCAATTCTCTACAACTTCATGTCTCACAAGAATGTTCAAAAATGCTTCATTTGGAAGATATGGATCAAAATATTACAGGTCCTTTTCAAAGTCAACAAAAAGTCAACTTTTTGTTTTGAAGATTTATTGAGCATGGTAACTCCAATTGAGATGAAACCAAAGAGGTTGTTTAGAGGACTCTTAGAGCTTTCTAAAAAGTCCAAGAACATTCTAAAATGTGGAAAATTAAGCAAAATATACCTTGCACAAGTTGGGCATTTTTGAAGAATTGCACAAAAGGAGATATTTGTCAAAATCCAATTTTTTCCAAATGGGCCTATAATCTTATGATCCAAACTTGATCATAATATTATTTATGACCTATTGATGCTTTGCCATGACCACATTCTATTTTATTGATTTATTTTTGGATTTAAAACCATTTAATTCAAAATTAAATTATATAAAATATGAAAACAAGATATATTTTCAAAAGGATTGGATTTTTATCAAACTTGAGGTCCAAGATAGCCCACAATACTTGCCAATTTCGTGCTAGCTTGCATATGGAAGAGAAAATCAAATTTTCTCCAAAATTTGATTTTATTTGAAAGGAATTAATTTTACATTGAATACCATATCTTTTTTCATTCTCTTTGCACTCATTGCTCACTCTATAAATACTGATCATATTGCACAAAGCCAAGGACGAAACCCTAGCCAATACAACAACCCTCACTTTGCTCAAAATATTCTCAAAATTACAAAAATCGTGTTTCTTGTTCCAGCCACTTTCAGCCTCTTTCAATCACTCCATTGCATTCCTAGGGTAAGTTTGAGTAAGTACACACCAAAAGCCATGGTCAAAGCTGCCTGAATCGAGCCATATACATTCATACATATTCAAATTTTTCTTGATTTTGCATTTTATTTATCTGTGTGTTTTAGTCGAATCTAACCATTTTAACGTGTTCATGAGATTCCATATGAGTGATCTGGGCCATCGTTTCATAGCTTGAACGTCAGAATCACATATTTCTATGTTTAGGGTTTAGGAACTGTGAAGCTTCGAACTGAATGTTACAGGCGTTTTCAATCGAAACTAATGGTACCATTGAACTCGCAGCCATCGAATTAGGGGGGGTGGGGTATCCCTGTGCTTTTTATTCGTGTTATTTTGCAGGATCCAGAATTTTGGTCGCCGGAGAAGACGACCGGAGCTAGGGCTCCGGCGTCGTTGACGTTCATTAACCGGCGTGAGCTTGCGTGGCGCGATCCAGCGTTCTGATTCGTCCATTCCATCCAACTGGGATCCACGCGTGTTGGCTGGGCTTGGAGTTATAATCAGGACACGTTTACATATTTAAACCACTCTTTCTAGATTTCAAACACAAAAAGCACTGTGGCACAGTGGTTAAGGCGTTGGGAAGTGAAGATGCCCTCAAAGGTCACAGGTTCGAACCTGGTTAGGACCATGTTTTTTTTCTCTTTACAAACTAACAACTATTTCCATATTTTTTTATATTTTCTTTAATATTTTCATTCAATTTAATTTAACTTCAAATATTTTTATCATGCATCTAAAAAACTCCAAAAATATTTTTTCTTTTTGCATTATTATCAAAAAATGTTTATTTAATTTTTAATATAAAAATTATTATTTTTGCATGCATATTTAATTTAATTGTTAATTAATCATTAATTTGACTTTTAATTGTTTTTAAATTATCAAATCAATTCCAAAAATTACCAAAAATTATCTTATCATATTAATGTCATTATTTGCATAAAATCTTTTTCTCATTCAAAAATATTTATTTTTACTAACTTTTTCCTTCTTATGCAATTTCTTCCGTATTTTCCGATTATGTATCTGTTCACAGGTTGTAACGTTTCAGACAATTTTTCTTGCTTTTCTTTTTCAATTATGTAACTGCCAATGGGATGTAATAGTTTAATTAGGACTTTTATTTTCCGCACTCATATTATGTATCTGCCCCAAAGCCATGTAATAGCGTAGGACATTTACTTTCCGCACTTTACATTTCCGCAATTTATTTTCCGCACCCTATAAACTGCTAGTAATTAGGCGTGTATGACAAGATAAAATTGAACATAGCTCACTCTAATTTTCAAGATTAACATATCTGAATTGACACACTCTTTCACACATGCACCCCTTAGGGTAATTCTCTCTCGTTGCTTTACGAATACAAATGGTCAAGTCCCTCGAACGTAGAGGTATTCTAGCACCGTTGCCTTCAAAATAAATCATCATAGTCCCTTCGATACAAAGATCATAGACCCACGATGTCGCCTACGAATACATGATCTTGACCCTCGATTGTTGTCTACGAAAAGTGATGATCGTCCCTTCAAATGTGCTAGGATACTTCCTACAAGTTGCCTTCTATGACCATACGATGTCCCTTCGAATGTCCCTTTACATCCAACGAATGGAGTTACCTACCAACTAATGGTATGGATAACGCTATTTTAAAGGAATGTAAAATAACACGAAAACGACCAATTCTGAGTAGGTAATAAGACTTTTAGTTGCTTGCTCTATCAAAATGCTTTTCACACCACACACTTTTGTCAAAGTTCAAACTCTTTTCAAAAACGAAACATTTCCGAACACTTTGTATACATTCCTACATGAATCATTACAAAGTCAAAGTGAAATGCCTTTTTCAAAACATTTTTTACCAAACACACAGAAAGTAATATTTTAAAGTGATCTAAGAGCAACTAAGAGCCCGTAGATATCTACGGATGGAAAGGGTGCTAATACCTTCCCTTTTCATAACCTTCTCCCTTACTCGTAATCTAACGAAGGTCTTTTCTCTTTTCACCTTTCCTTAATTGGATAAAAGAAAAGTCGGTGGCGACCCTTGCTATCCGCAACATTTGGGATACAAAAATCTCAAAGTCAGTTCACCGTATTACAGTAAGCATCTGGGAAAAATATCTCAACATCACCTGACGACCAATATCACCGCCCGACGCTGCTTCTTCCTCGCCAATGAGTTGTTGGCGAGCCAAAGTCAGGAGTTACTGGATTTTTACAAAGTTGCACCGTTCCTGCACCGCCCGACGAAGCTTTCGACGCTCACAACGCCCTGTCATTGCCACCTCACCGCCCGACGGTGGACACCAAAAAAGCAACTTTTATTTCTTTCTCTGCACAACTTGGAATGACTTCTCTTTTTGCCTTATTCCATTATTGATCAACAATGCATCTTGGAGCTTTTATTCCTCTTACTCCAATAATGCAACAAATACCTACAAAATATATACAAAACTAATCAAATAGTACAATATATACACAAAGCAATAAAACGATTTACAACAAAAGCGGGATTATTCAACGATATTCAAAACAAAAGTATAGATAAGTGTCACAAACATATGTACAAAATAACTACATTTTGACACTTATCATGAATCTGGGTAGAAGAGATTGAAATGGATGATGGATTAACTAAGGTTGAAGATGGTGTTTATAGTACTCCAATCACCTGCCACGTATACAAAATCAACGTTCGTTTGTGCCTTTTGGATGGAAAGGACTTTTGTGGTCCTTTTTGAACAATTAAAGGACCACTTAGGAACTTTTTAAAGATAATGGACAAAAATGTATCCCGAGATAAAATTAAGGGACTAAAAGGGTATTTTACCAAAATTTTATGACATGTATTTCTAAACTAGTGCACTTTTACTTGCATGTTTCAAACATATTCGAAGAGTGCATGTTGAAATCTATATATGCATTTGATTTTGGAATTAATCCCTAGTGGACCAATTCCCTCTAAGATTGGAACTTTTAACTATACTTGTGAACACGTAGAAGAAATTCAATATGCTAGTTCTTATCGGTATTTATTTCCTCTCCTACTTACTCACTTACTCAATTTTATGTTTTCTTATGGAAACCTGATGTCCAATAAGTTGGTGGTAGATTACCTCTCGAGCTTGGAAATTTGAGATACCTTAAAGAACTTTGACTTCATAGGAACAGCTTGAGGACCTATTCTACCGGTGGCATTTATAATTTTGGAACGTGTGTAAATTTTGTAATTGAATTGTATTATAGTGATAATGGAGAGGTGTTTTGTTACCGTTTCCTTTAATGTCACTTACAAACATTTTTTTATACTTGATTAAATCACATAGAAAATTGTGTTTTTAATTATTGATGTGGCTAAAAATCATATAGTCAAGTTCAATATTATTGAGTATACAATGTCAAATTATAATTATGCTATCATAAGCTATATGTTGCTAGGTTAATCTATCACTATCACAAAAAAATTAAATCCGATTATTTTAATCGGAGACTTTAAACGAGAAGAAAAATCGTACGAAATAGGTTTCCGACAGATTTTTTACCCAAAACCGCAAGAAATCCGAGTATTTCTAATAAGGTATTATTAAATCCTAGCCGCTTACAAAAAATTTATAATTTTTTATTTACATCATAAAAGGAAATTTACTAAACTGTATATTTTCAAATTAAAAAATGGTATTCATGAATATATATGGATATTTCAAAATTTATAAATATTCATCTAATTGATATCCGCATAAATAAAGAGTGAATACAAATATCATATTTCTTCAATAAGGCGGATAACAATAAAGTAATACATGTACCGATGAATATCAATTATCATCCCTAATCCTACATAAGTTTTACTGATACATAAAAATATTGTCTGCATAACTCTACCTTATGTCTTCATAACTCTATATTATTTATATTATTTAACTTGAACACGGATTAACGAATTTTCTAAAAACATATGTCTATTTTCTATCACCAGAGGATGAAAAATATCTTAAAAAATATATTGAAAGATTATAAAGTATTTTTATATTACCTCTTTTTTTAAATATGTTTAAGAGACATTTATTAATTGTGCAAAAGAGGCAATATAATATATTAAAATATATTATATATTTTAGTGCTACAATTATTTAAGTGTTTTTGGCATTGCATTAATATATATTGAATATATCTCAATTCATTAGTAAAATTAAAAGATAAAAACACATGGCTAAAATTCTCAAACATTTTTATGCTATAGTTTTGTTTTTGTCCCTACTCTTTCTTTCATCGATGGCTATTTGTAAATTATTGTTTTACCTTAAATATTGTATTTTTTATTTTATACTTTTTACATAATTTTTTATCATATTTTATTAACATTTTTATTCTATTTTTTTCACTACAGATCCATGTAAAACTAATGAAGATTGTGCAAATGTGTTTGCTACCAAGTCGTCTGCATGGATTTCGTTAGGGAAATATACCGCTTGCATGAATGAAAAATGCTATCTGCTTATGCCGATGTAAGAAAGAAATATAAAATAAAAAAACTATGAATAATAAATATATCTTATGGTAGAATATTTCATAAGTTGTCTTTTAAAATTTATGCTTCCAACCAAGAATTGTATACTTTGAAATTATGACATTGTTCTCTAAATATGGACAATGAAATGAAAGACAATAAAAATTACTATAACATAATTTTTTCATATTTTTTTAATTTTGGATGTATATCATAGCCTCCAAGTTCTCCATATAAAATTAATAAATTTGAGTTATAATTAGATAAATGATTTGTGTTTAGCAGGAGTTTGATAAAATATGTAATTCGGTTATAAAATATAAGAAAATAAATATTTTATATTTAAAATAAGTTCTAGTTTTTAAAAACAGGAGAAATTATATTGGTGTAATTTATTAATTTGATTGATGTTAATAAATTTGTTATTCCGTTATATACAATTTAATAATACTTTTTCTAAGGGTGCAATTAATTTTTTTTTTTCTGAATCATATATGTCGAGACTTTTTCATTCAAGTTGAAAGAAAAATAAAAGAAAGAAACAATCTGTTGATTTATTTTCTTGGGTGACCCAATAATATATAATAATGCTATTGTGTGAAATTAGAAATATATATATATATATATATATATATATATATATATATATATATATATATATATATATATATATATATATATATATATATATATATATATATATATATATATATATATATATATATATATATATATATATATATATATATATATATATATATATATATATATATACATAATTTTATAAACATTTTAATACTAACATAATCTTACGAGAAATAAGATTCGAGTAGAATTGATAGATTTTAAGCATAAATAAAAAATAATTTTAGTAGTAAGATAATGAATCATACTAATAGGTCGAAATACAAAGAATTTTTTTTTTCCATTTTATTTTCATTAAGTAAAAAATAAGATATATTTCTATGCATACTCTTAGTTCCATTTCATATGACAGTGTGGTTTGACATTTTGACATTTTATTTTATTTATATATATAGGCGGGTCCCCTGTCTTGGAGCCCCTGCCTAACTTTATTTAACAAGTTTAGTTCCAGAGCGTCTCTTTTTCAAACAGGGAGCCCATGCTGCTACTGGTCCAGCAGGTTGCGCCTTTGGTCTAAGAAGTTCATAAAGGCTTCTTTCGGATTGTAGGGGCCTATTCGGCCAAGGACGGATGCCGGGAAAGCACCACTTGAAAAATAGACAAACAATTATGTCTCTGTTCCCGGATCTGTAGGTCCCTGCTCTCAAAGTCGAGTAAGCAGTTATACTCGCTTTGAGAGGCAGCTTGCTCTAGCCCCAGTTTCACGTTTTGCCAGTAGTCCCCTTTTGCCTTATCTAGCAGAAAGGGACTATTGTCCCGCTCGAGTCTTTGAACTCGATTGTGAAGGGACGCTTCCAAGCTAGCATTGGGGACCACAGATCCTTGGTGCGAAGGTCCGGCTTCATCACACCTTGGGATCGACGAATTAGCAGACGTGCCCTTCATTTCCGTTTCGTAAAAGGGCTCTACTAAGACGCCGGGGTCAAAATTAGTCCAACCTGAGTCGCTACTGCTACCCCCTCCAGGCTTCGATCTACTTGAATCGGAAACGACCTCTCCTTCCGACACACTCCAAATTATATTTAGTAGATAAGAAAGATCTAAGAAGAAAGACAGTAGATTCATAGAGAATAGCAATAGAAAGATATGAAAAAGATAACGGATATGTAGAGAAATAGAAGTGGAAAGCCTGACTTTATCTTTTGTTGTACACAATGCTGCAAAAATAGGATACAACCCAAAAGAATTAGAGAAAAAAAGTATCTTTTTTGTCATTATAGCGGTTCCTTTTGATCCTTTAAAACGTCCGGAAAAAACAGCTGCGGAACTACCGAGCAAGGGAAAAAAGACTATTACTTTTTTAAAGTGATGATGAAAATGATCTTTCATATTTCAAAATCCATTAATTTTACCCGGGGAATGCCGCAAAAAGGGTAGGGGGAATCGAACCCTAATATTCCCTCCAGGGCCCCTCTCACGGAACACCTAAAGAATATCCGTTGGGCAAGAGCACTTCTACTCGGCACCGTCGGATCACCGGACAAGTTTTGTATGTTGTGATAGCTATATCTATCTATATCGTTATTTCATTCGCCTTTGTGGGCTTGGCGTCATAGAATCGACTTTACGCTTCGGTAAGGGTCAACTTTGTCGCCCAATAGGGGTGTTCGCCTATTCTAAGTTCGGTTGCGTAGTGTTAACTCGGTGTTGTCTACCGGTCGGAGCGGAATTATCACTTTGTTTCCACGGTCCGGTCCTTTCGGTCCAAGTATCTATAAATTTAAGCCTTTGGTTAACGGAAGGGCTCACCGCCTTGATCATGCTTGGCCGACCTCTCGATGTATCATCATTAATAGAAGCACACACGAGGAACATGTTTCATCGGTAGGCTTTTTGGTTCGCAAAGTTTGCACTTCCGTGACAATTGAATGAATCATCATGAAAATTCATTCAACACGTTCGTTACTTAAATACCAATAGGTAAAGCGCTCCCCAAAGCCGTATGGATCCCCGCTCGAGGCTCTCCTCCCTACGAGTTGCTACGTTCAAGAGAAGAGCGATCTTGGCGGGCACTCGAATATGCCCTTTTATACCAACACCAAGTGTCCGCCCGTATGATCTCAAAGATAAGAGGAGCTTTCTAATCCCCACTACCTTGTGCTTGCCTATTACCAAACAACTATGTTCTTGAGCCAACTAGCTGGTCCCGATCACGTTCACAACCAAAGACTCCTTCTATGGTCTCGGAGCTAGTTTGCCAAACTATCAAACATGGCAACAACGTTTGCACGTCGTGCTAGTGGTTTTACTTTCGTCGCTACTTGGAACCGATAAACCGCACATAGACGTTCTCGAACACTCTCTACGTCATTTTCAAGCGGGTATCCGGTAAAAACTTCCGCGCTTCAAGACCGGCTCGAGGAAAGGACCTAGCTAACATCACTTCAATGAAGATTCGCCTAACTAAAGCCCTTCTTCCGCTTCCGGTTATTCGCCTCTCTCGGTGCATTTCGATTCAATTTATTCGATTCAAATTCTCACCCTTGAGTCAAGAGTTGTAGCCCTAATGTAACTTCCTTTTCCTTCTAGCCTTGGGGCTTAGTTACTTACTTAATTAAGAGTTATTTCTGTAGCCTATGAAAGCATTCCCATAGCTCTATGCCTACAACGAAATGAGTTAGGAACTAGAGTGAACACGAGAATTTCCTTATTAATAAAGTAAGGGCAAAGGCAAGTCTTACCATTCACGAAGCGGCTCAAAGCATAATAGAAAATGAAAAGGGCCTTTTGCTCGATCCCGTTTAATCGAGTTCATACCGTGTGACCGTCGGGAGGAAAGGTGACTACTACAAGGGCTTGTGCCAACCAACAAGAAGGGGACGAGCAAAGACATCTCTTGGCCGAACCGGACATTGCCCTTTAATATTCCTTCCGCTCTTGAAGTCAATAAATTGCCTATCTTTCGTGAACAATATCTTGATTTTCTTTGATTTATTTTCTTTTATATATATATATATATATATATATATATATATATATATATATATATATATATATATATATATATACACCAATTGACGACCTAAAAATTCATTTATTTTTATCATCTTAATAGTATGAGTTAAATTTATAAATTTTATGTACCTTTTAGCTTTATAGTAAAATAATTACTTATTGTATAAAAATATTTATATAATTTAATAATTATATTAAAAAGAGAAGTATTATTTTAAAATTTTAATTTAAAATTATTAATTAAAAATATTTATTTTATTAGTGTGGAAACAATAGTTAGCTTTTTATTATCAATTATACATAAATAAGATAAAATGAGTCTCCCAAAACTTAGAAGTCTAAGACTCGAACTGCTGCTTATTGAGAGGTTAAGTTGTTACAATTCCGCTTGGATACATCACATAAAATGTAATAATATTTCTTTTTCTGTTATATTATTGTTAATTAATATATTTGGAGGCCGTTTATATAACCCAAAAAAATGAGGCCCAAGGCAAAGACCTAACTTGCCTTGCCCTTGAGTCGGGCCTGCATTTGACTTTCCTTGCACATTTATCAATCAATTGATGCATGATGTTGTCACATCCCAAATTTTGACCAGAAAAATCTCTACTTGATCTTGATCATCCACATCATTCTGTCATACATGGCATTGCACATTGACAAATTCGTGCATTTGGGTTTAGGGTTCCAACGATACATCTCCCTACTAGTTGATTGAGTGATTGCATTGATACCCATTCATTAGTTTAGAATCAAAATTGGGTCATTTATCAGCATATATCTCATGGACAGTGAATTAGGGTTTTTTGTGATATCTTTGGTTCATCTCATTGTCCAAACTTTCTTGTTTTTACATGGTATCTATTGGAAGTCTTTGATTTATGGATTGTGTTTGGCCATTTGATTTGGAATGTACCATGAGCTATTTAGTCTATAAACCTAATGTCATGTGATTATCCATTTACGCGTAAATCAACCAAACATAAGACAATTGGAACAAAATGGAAAAGAACTGGACTGATTAAAGATGTTTGAAATGTGTTTGTATGGATTGAATAATCGAAAAGAGTTTTAGGGTACAAGTCATTTGAATCATTGAACTCATACTTCATTTCATCTCCACTAACCATGCATTAGTACATAAATTAAGGTGGGAATGATCAAAAGAGAAGTTGAAATGAAATTTAATAATTGATTTAAAACTATCAAGCATTTTTCTAATCTGGTTTAAATAACCATTTTTCGTTTAAATATGTTCCTACTACAAACTTCAAAAGATCACTTTTTATGGAATCCAAAGAAAAGACAAAGTGGAATTCAATTTTGAACCGAAGTACATCTTAAACTACAAACACAATAATGATTTCACAAGTTTATACCAAGGTCTATTTGGGTTTTAGGGACTAAATTTCATCCATGATCATTTATGAAACACTTCTTATCCATTCTTCTTTAAGTTTGATGCTTTAACAATACGAGAACTTAAAGTTGGTCATTTGAATTCAAACAAATACAAATGAAATAAGTTGGAAATAATATGGATTTAAATTTAAGTTGATTCTTGATCAAAATGATTACAAGTTATCAAATATGGACATAGTCATAGCTTAAAGGTTGTCACTTTAAAAGGAAAAGTTTCCCAAGCACTTTAGCTCTTGTATTTCAAAATTCCAAAGCCCTAGGCAGCCCCTTAATTTTTGATACCAAAGCCAATCCGGAAGCCTGTAAAACACTACACCCCGTACACAAAATATTGTATAGTTTAATTATAAATAAAAGCACGTAGGATGTCAAACATATAAAAAACACACATCCTGCTCTGTAACATAAGTTTTCAATAGAATAGTCCAAAAACATACATTTATAATTGGGATGTTTACACAACATCCAACACATGTGAATCTTACCTAGGATGTTTTCACAACATCCAACTCATTTGATAGTTATCACATTTTTACGTAATAATACATTTTTATAATATGTCATCGTATGCTCACGGCTTTTTTAAGGTATCATTGCAGTTGTTCGCCGTGCAAAAAAATCACAGACATAAAGTCGCCATCGAACTTTATTTATCCCTTAGAAGGAAAGGAAAACATCGAAGAAAATCTCAGAAAAGGAAAGAACATGGTCTCGCAACCAAATTTAGGTTCCGGAGTCGTTATGCAAGGAGAATGTATTAACACCCTTACATTCGTTGTACTCAACATGATCCACTCTTGTTGTTCTAATCAACTGGTGAGTATATCTAAAGCTAACTTTCTAATAATGCATAAATGATTTAATGAGGAAAAATAAAATGTTTTATTAGTGAGTTCTCCGGGATGGCAACCTAGTGCATATGTATCCCAAAGGGAATTAGAAAATTCATAGTTGATTGTTTTTAATAAAAAGACATGTTGTCGTATTCGAGTGGAAAACATACTTACTTCCCACAATTATGAAGAAGGATCATTTGCATCATCTTGATAGAGTATTTCTTTGGATTAAACCAAAGATAATTTCTCAACATTCAAGTGGAAAACGTCTATCACTTCACAACATATTGTAGAAGTATAGTAGTTGCATCACTACAAGAATGACCTAATGTCTAGTCTTTGAAAAAATATTTTAAAAGGGAAAGTGCACAAAGGGGTCAAAAGAATTAAATGTGTTGAAGTGTTTTGCTAGGAGAATATCTCAAATGAATCCTCAAGGCTGTGGGTATTTGAGTCTTTCTCCTTTAATTTTAAAAGTATTTGAGATACGCAAAATATTAGTCTATGATATGAGGTCGAATACTTTGTACAAATGAGACAAGTGTATCATGTACAAAATACTCTAAGAGGAGGTAAGTAAGACTCTCGCTCATATTTCCTTGTGTACTTAAGGCTCATGGCGTATTTATATGTACCAAACTTATTAAGTATTTTGAATTTGATTAAGAAAAAAAGAAGTTTTTGTCTTTTAAAATAAAAATATGCAATGCAAAAGAAAGCAAAAGCAAAGGGTAACTTCAAACCTAATTGTTGTCATGCATTGATTATCCTATGGTTGATTTTAGGAAAACCCTAAAAACTATATGTTATCATGCTTGGATTAACATCCTAAAGTCTAAACTTAATCCAACTTCATAAAAGATAAAATTGAATTAAGACAACCTAAGGCAACATGTGAAGCACACAAGGAAAGCAAGCACAAATAATCAATCATCAAGAAACAAAGCATTCATGAGAAATCATCAAGCAATAAAGCATCAGGATCACTCAATAGTTATCATGCACAACTCATTAAAATAAGTTATCAAGATCAAATCATGAAAGCATCAAGAACATTGCAAAAGGAATGATCAAAAGCATTTTCACAAGTCAACAAGAGAATCAAGACACTTCAAGATCACTCAACAAATCACTACAAAAAATCATTAAGAATATGGCACAAGTTTATCAATTGAAATCATCAAGAACAAGGCAAGTCATGATAAAAAATCCACACAAAAATGGATGAAATAATAGCATAATATTCAAAATAAAATGCTAAAATAAAATCTTAAAAAATTATCATGTGTTTTCTAAAATAAAACCTCATCAGGCTAAAAGGATGTGAATTCAAACATTCATCATTATTTTATGCTTGTTATCATTACTTTAGGGGTTTCTTTGAAAAGGATTGAATTAAGAGATGAGGATTCCTTGGTGATTCTTGGATGCATTCTCATATGATTATCACTTGCACGCTAACTTGGATTTTGAGAATTTGAAGTTGGAGTTCAGGATGATTTGAGTTTGGCATTGAGATTAGGAATTGAAGGGTTATCAAGTTAACTAAAGTGCCATTCATAATTCATTCAAATGATCATTTTAATTCAAATTTATCAAGTGGACTCATGTTTTAATGTTCATTTGGAACAAGTAACAAGACTTATGCATCATTCAAAATTGTCAAATGCAAGTGTTCGTAGTCATTTCAATACAAACTACATTCTTTGGGACATTACTCTAAATTCATTCAACATCCCAAATACAAGTTAAATTACACTAAATATCATTTTTATGACCAAAGTTATCTCTAAGTTTTCCTTGCACCTTATTTCATGATCCCTTCAAGTTTTCAAAGAAAATAATTTTGGATTGCAACTTGAAGGCATTAAAGAGAACAAGACATAGATTTCAATTGAGTTACAAATACAAAATGGAAGAAAGAATGTCTAGACTTTAGTTGAGGAGAGCTTTGTTCATTACAAAAAGATTCAAAGGGAACATTACAAGTTAGAAACCAAATTTAGCTTTACATTCTTGAAACACTTCACAAAAAGGAAAAATCATACAAAATCAATACAAATACATATCATTGCTCAATGTTCATTCATTACACATTTTATTAAAACCCAAGAAGCCTACAATATATTAACATACATCCCAAAAAAACAGTCCATGATCCGTTCAAATAACCCTTCCATGCACACCACAATAAAGAAAAACCAGTTCACTAATTGAAACCAGTTCACCGAAGCATAGAGAATAAGGGGAAAATGGAAAACCATATCAGTTCACATCACAATCAAAAAAACCGTGAGAATACAGAAATATAAACTACATTTTATCATAAAGTTAACGGAAGATCCCGTTTCAAATCAAAAGCCAACTCATATAATAACAGAAATTTGCAAGCAAAAACTTTGATCAAATCCCACCATCCAATTTCTATAACAAACTTCAGATCATAAGGCTCAAGTTCATTTTCCTCTAACAAATTCTAAACTGATTTTTCTAACTAATTGTTGAAACTCACAGAGTATAAAAAGGAAAATCTAACTAATTGGAGAATTTGAACTAGGTTTGTGGACTGAGAGTTCATGTTGAATTGAAAATGTTTTCTCTAGGCCCAAATAGCAATTTTTACACCCCATTAGCCAAGTGCTACAAAGAGTGAATTGTACCTCATTCTGATTGTGCCCTACGCTCCACCCATTTCCAATTCTATCCTTTTACTTATTAAATAATTTTTGGTTGGTAATTTTTTCACCAAATAACTTGCATTCAAGTTATTTGGTGTAATTTCTTCACCAAATAACTTGCACTTTAGTTATCCGTGTATAATTTTTCTACACCAAATAATTTGTACTCAAGTTATCCTGTGTAATTTTCTACACCAAATAACTTGTTATTGTAATTTTCTTCACCAAATAACTTAACTCAAGTTTTTCGATATATAATTTTTTCACCAAATAATTTGCAATCAAGTTTTTCCGAATGTAATTTTATTCATTGGATTACTTGCAACATATGAAAATTTGTATATACCATGCATAGTACTTTAGAAACAATTTTATTTAGTTTAGGCCACATTTTTGTTGTTGCCTAAACTAATTTTTGATAACTTGCTTATTAGTTATCTGCATGAAACGACTTCCTTAATTTTAGGCCACAATTATTATGAAAAAACAAGATTTAGTTATGCATTCAACCTTTAATTTAATAATAACAATATAGTGTTTGTAGAGAACAAATTTGTACCCTAATGATTTTATCTAGTGTGTAGTTTTGCTAACACGGCTCTAATAGAATGCGTCATCGCTTGAATCAACACACTATGACTCTAGAGATACTAGTATGCGTTACAAAGATCAAGCCAACTTCTAGAATGCTTCTAAATAACGATTCTCAAGGAATTTAGTTTAAACCTTATGATTGTAACCTTGATGTGAAGAGTTTAAAGACTCAAGCTCGATGTTTTTGCTTCCAAGTTCTAATGACTACTCGATTTTGTGGCAAAGATTCTTGAACTATTGTTAAAAGCATTATGAAGAACATTCATTGCGCCACAAAATCAGAGTAGTGGAAATATTTGGTCTTGGAAGTGTAGAAACATCAAAGCTTGAGAAGTATACAGAAGCTCTTCACATCAGAGTCACAATCAGAAACTTTAGACAAACGTTCATGAGAACCATTGTTTAGAAGCATCCCAAAATTTAACTTGATCTTTGTAACACGACTTGTATCCTCTAGATTCAAAGTGTGTTGATTTCAAACCGATGACGTTACACACCATTCTATTAGAGTTAGACCTATTAGCAAAAACTACACACTAGACAAAATTATTAGGGTACAAATTTGTTCTCTTAGAAACATTGTATTGTTATCATTAAAACTAAATGTCAAATGCATAGCTAAATCTTGTTATTACATAAATAATCGTGGCCTAAAATAAATGAAGTCGTTTTCTAGGAGATAACTAATAAGCAAGTTATCCAAAAGGAAATTAGTTTAGACAACAAGGAAAAAATGTGGCCTAAACTAAATAAAATTGTTTCCTAAAGTACTAGGCAACGAGTTTTCATGCGTGGTAAAAATTACATTCAGGAAAACTTGATTGCAAATTATTTGGTGAAAAAAAATTACATACCGAAAAACTTGAGTGTAAGTTATTTGGTGTGAAGAAAAATTACACAACGGATAACTTGTTTGCAAGTTATTTGGTGAAAAAAAATTACACACCGGATAACTTGAGTGCAAGTTATTTGGTGTAGAAAAATTACACACCGGATAACTTGAGTGCAAGTTATTTGGTGAAAAAAAATTACACACGGGATAACTTGAGTGCAAGTTATTTGATGAAGAAAATTTACACTTCGAATAACTTACTTGCAAATTATTTGGTAAAGAAAAATTACACACCGGATAACTTGAATCCAAGTTATTTGGTGAAGAAAAATTATTTACCAAAAAACTATTTATTAGTGAAAAGGGTAGAATTGAAATATTTTAAAAAATGTAGGGGTGAAGGAATAATTATAGGAGTATACGATAAAATTTTCTCCATTTGCCTATGCCCATTTCCAGTTTTGGACACGCTGAAGCCTTTGAATAAAAAAATTAGTTATCGACTTATTGCTGCTGGGCTTAAATATTGTTGAAGCTGCACCACTGGATCCTGCTTGCACCCCCTGGCTTATCATTGCATTTTTCTCTTTTTTGAACAATTTTGTAAATTGTTTAGAATTGTTTGAATTCTCTTCCCATGATAAAAATGAAAAAAATATTATATAGTATTTCTTTTTATTTTGCTTGTGTCATCTTGCCATGTTCCTTAGGATTTTTAATTCAATTATAATCTTTTGATTAAGTTGAACTAATTAGACCTTAGGCTTGTAAACCATGCATGATAACTTTTTAGGTAGGATTTCCCTTAAAAATAAACTATAGTACCATAATTGCATGATAACATTAGAAATAGAATCTCCTTAGATTTTTCACCCCTTTGCATCCTTATAACTAAATATTTATTTTCTTAATCAAACTAAAAAAAGACTAATAAATATGATGCATGTAATGTGCCACGAGCCTTAAGTACATGAAGAGGACTTCAGATCCAAGGCCTCTGACTCGATCATCCAAGTTTCTTCATGTCATAGAATTTAGCATGATACATGTCTCATACATTTTTAAAACTTAAAGGATATGGATTCAAGTACCCCCAGGGGGACCACTTGAGGGATCTCCTACCAATAACACTTAACTAATTCAAACCTTTTCGCCTTCGGGCTACCTTTGGGCTTGTCTATTAAAAAACTTTTCAGGTAAAAACATGTTAATTTCTTTCTACGACAAATGCGTGAGTCACCAAAGGTCGGGTTGCAGTAGAATGTGAAATTACCATCGTTCATAAAAAACATATAACAAATCAAAATTTATGAGGGGTCTACGCGTACCTTGATCCTCTATTGCACGAAGGAGGTACGTAGGCACAAAGGTTCGCAACCGCAACAAGTGCACTAATTTAAAATTTATTTATTGTTTGTTAATAACCTATTCATGCATTCTCTTAGCAAGTAGGCATTATATATAAACACACCATTTTGATTAGAACAACAAGAGTGAATCCTATGGAGTACGACATACGTGAAGGCCGCTAATTACTTCATGTAACCGACTTCGCCTTTCTTTTGGTCATGAGACCTTGATGATTTCCTTTATCAGGTTTACTCAATGGTTTCCTTTGCTTTCTTTGGGATAAATAAAATTTGATGGCAACTTCATTATTTATGATTTTTTTAGTTTCCTCAGAAGGCATGGATTCAAATTAGTGTTATTAAGAATTAGAGGCGTTAGTAATGTATGGACTATGTGTGACACCCTTAAATGATATAAATGTTATATTTACTCTGATTTACATTGTATTGTTCTGCGAGGTATAGAAGGGTGTTACATGTATCATCTCTAGATACTTGTCTGTATTGATCTAAAACACTCTTCCATGTTAAACCTTTTCTCTATACTCGTCCGCATCATCTTTTGAAACTTGTTCTTATCATCTTTCGACACTCATTCGTGTTAAAATTTCTTTGATATTTGTCTGTATCATCTTTCGACACTCGTCTGTTTTAAACCCTTTCTTGATACTCGTCTGTTTCATTTTTTGATACTCGAATAAACTTACTTTCAACACCCATATATGATCCCTTGTAGAAGACATCTCTTGTTGATTTAAAACACTTATATGTGTTAAATCATTCCTTGATACTCGTTTGTATCCTCATTCGACACTCGTCTATATTGATTTAAAAACTCGTATGTGTCTAACCTTCCTTCGATACTCATTTGTATTAATTATAAACACTCGTTTGTGTCTATTTGTCCTTGGTGCTTGTCCGTATCATCTTCCAATGCTCTTTTATAATGATTTTAAACGCTTGTTCGTGTTAACATTTTCTTTAACCCCCGACGAAGTCATTATCTTTTGTGTTGATTCTAAACATTTTTTTGCGTTAATTCTTTATTTTGATTCTCGTCCATATCTTCTTTGGATACTCATTCGTATTAATTCTAACACTCGTCTATGTTAATTCCTTCTTTTGATACTCATTTGTATCTTCTTTCGATACTCATCCATATTGATTCCAACACTCGTCTATGTTAAATTCTTTATTTGATACTCATATCCATCCTCTTTAATACTCGTACATAGTGATTCTAACACTCGTCTACGTTAATTCTTTTGCTGATACTTGTCCATATCTTCTTTTTATACTCATTGATATTTTCTTTTGCTACTTGTCCGTATATTCTTTCGATACTCGTGTGTATTGATCTAAACACTCATTCTTGTTAATATTTTACTAATTGCCACTAGAGTTCTTATTTAAGTGTACATTGGTTGTAAGGAGAAGACTATATTCATTCCTGTTGAGGAGATTAATCCCGTTGATGCTATTGAAAATCTGATTGAAGGTACAATTAACATGGTCAATTATATTTTTGCTCAAGAGAAGTCTTTTCTTTTGGTTCTCACTACAGATTCAGAAGACAAGAAAAGTGTGTCGGAGATTCCTGTTGTGTGTGAATTTCCTGATGTATTTATGGAGGGTGTCAATTCTCTTCCACCAGAGAGAGAATTTGAATGCTCTATTGACCTTGTTCAAGGAACCACTCTAGTTTCTATTGCTCCATATTAAATGTATCCCGCAGAGTTGAGGGAATTGAAGAGCCAATTAGAAGAGTTGTTGGTGAAACATTTTGTTAGGCCTAGTGTTTTTCCATGGGGAGCTTATGTCTTGTTAGTAAAGAAGAATGACGGTAGTATATGTTTATCCATTGACTATGGCCAGTTGAATAAGGTGACTATAAAAAGCAAGTATCCTCTACCACAGATTGATGACCTCCTGGATTAGTTGAAAGGAGACTACGTGTTCTCAAAGATTGATCCTAGGTCAGGATATCATTAGATTCAGGTTGAGTGCTCGAATGTGTCAATGACCGTGTTTAGGACGTGATATGGTCATTATGAATTATTGGTTATGTCGTTTGAGTGACCAATGCTTCATTGCCTTTATGGATCACATGAACCGAGTGTTCCAACCATATCTAGACCAATTTGTGGTAATTTTTTAGATGAAATTTTGATTTACTCTTGGAGTGTTCAGAGCATATGGACCAATTGAGGACCGTGATATCTGTTCTTTGTGAGAAGTAGTTGTTCGCAAAGTTTAACAAATGCGAATTTTGGATGTCTAAAGTCAAGTTCTTGGGACATGTTATTTCGGTGGCGGTGTAGTCGAGATCCGTCTAAAGTGGAAGTAGTAGTGAATTGGGACGACCCAAGAATGCATCCAAGTCCAAAGTTTTATAGGTTTGCCAGTTACTACCGGAGGTTCATTATGAGGTTTTCTAAATTGGCATTACCTCTGACGAGGCTTACAAGAAAAGAAGTTTCCTTCGACTGGAATTTCAAATGTGAGCAATTTTTTCAGAATTTCAAATGTGAGCAAAGTTTTTAGAACGATCGTATGAGGGTTTTTATTATTCCTCCAAAAAGGGTTTAGGAGGTGTATTTATGCAAGATGGACAGGTAGTAGCATATGCATCTTGACACTTGGGACCGTACAAAGAAAATTATCCTACTCATGATCTTGAACTTGTTGTAATTGTCTTCTCAGTTAAGGTGTGGCGACATTATTTGTATGGACTTCACTATGAGATGTTTAGTGATCACAAGAGTTTGAAGTACCGCTTTGATTAGAAAGGAATCAATATGCGACAAAGGATATGGATGGAATATCTCAAGGACTACGACTTTGATTTCAAGTATCATCCCGAAAAGGTTAACAAAGTAGCTGATGCCTTGAGTAGAAAGGAAATTCGAGTTGTAGAACTAATGATGTTGGAATTTGATCTTTTGGAGAAATTCAAGAACCTTGATCTACAATTTGAATGGGCACCAATAGGTGTATTTATTAGTCATCTAAATGTTGAGAATGACTTGCGGGAAAGAATCCTCCAGCCGCAGTGGAATGGTGTGGAGTTGTAAGCTATAAAAGCCTCCCTGATTTCTCCCGAGCAACCGATAAAGTTATTTTGTTTAGACAAAGAGTGTGTGTACCCAGTGATGTGGATTTGAAAATATTGATTCTGGACGAAGCACACAAGAGTAAGTTTACCATTCATCCCAGATCGACCAAAATGTACCAAGACTAAAAGAATATTTTTTAGTGCCTAGTATGAAAAAAGATGTTGCTAGTTATGTGGAGCAGTGTGTGATTTTTCAACAAGTAAAAATAGAGCACCAAAGGCCTAGTGGTATGTTGCGACCATTATACATTCATATATGGATGTGGGATAATATATCCATGGACTTCATAATGGGATTACCTGGTGCCTTGGGTGGACACAACTATATTTAGGTAATTGTGGATCGGTCGACAAAATCCGCATATTTCTTGCCGATTAAGACGACTCAAAAGGTTGTGCATCTCGTGAGGCTTTTTGTAGTGGAAATTGTGAGATCTCATGGTGTGCCATCCAACATCGTATTAGATACGGATCCGAAATTCACTTCCTAGTTTTGGAAGGCATTTCACCATGAGATGAGACGGATTTGAATTTGAGTACTTTTAATCATCCCAAAAATGATGGATAAACGGAGAGAACTATCCAAACAATTAAGGACAAGTAGAGAGCTTGTATTTTAGAAAGTGGTGGAAATTTGAAAGATCACTTGCCTCTGGTAGAATTTGCATACAACAATAGTTATCACTTGAGTATCATAATGGAACCAAATGAAGCCTTGTATGGAAGGAAATGTCGATCACCGTTGTGTTGGTCGGAAGTTGGTAAAAGAGGGATTCTAGGACCGAAGATAATTCAAGAAACGAAGAAGAAAATTAAGATGATCCAAGAAAAGATGAATAAAGCGCATAAAGCGCAAGACCGACAAAAGAGTTATGCGAGTAAAAAGGGGAGACCTTTGGAATTTGATGAAGGAGGCCATGTGTTTTTGAAGGTTACCCTTAGGCTAAGATTGAAAGTACCATTTAATATGCGCAAGCTTAGTCCGAGGTATGTGGGACCTTATCAGATCATGAGATAGGTAGGCGAATTTGCATACTAATTAGCGTTGTCTCCTTCACTATTCAGGTTGCATGACGTATTTCACGTGTCTCAACTTCGTGAGTTCATCCAAAATCATTGCATCATATCCTTCCATATACAATCGTGATAGAACCATATCTTTCCTTTCAGCCGCTACCTATTTTTATTTTGGAGTACACTAGTAGATCCTTGAGAAGTAAGGAGATACCACTAGTGAAGGTGTTGTGGGAAGTGTCTCAACCTGATGAAGCTACGTGAGAGCTCAAATCAGAGATGCGACAGATTTTAACCTTATTTATTCTGGTAAATTTTCAATTTTGAGGACGAATTCTAATTTAGGGGAAGAATGTAAAATTCTATTTTTTTTCTAAACATAAGAATAGTGAGAAATTTCAATTTAGTTGGATTTAAACAAGAGGGCACTTTGGTCAATGTTTCATAGTTGAGGGATAATTTAGTCATTGTACTAATTAAATGATAGTTAGGGACTTGTTTGGCATTGTCTCATTATTCATTTGGAAACAAAATCAGAATTGAGGAAGAGAAGAAAAAGAGAGCGTGAAAGACGAGGAAGGGAAGAAGTTCCAATTTTTGGTGTTCAAGCCCAAATCTTCATTCCTTGCATGCAACTCAAGAATAGATATCATAATCATATCCTAATTATGTTTTGAAGCTTCTACCTCTCAATCTCAAGGTGAGTCTCTTAGATAGAAACTTTGGGGTTTTGTGAGAATCATTAAGTTATATGTTGCATGTTAGTGTTAAGTGATAAACAGCATGTATATGATCTAATGTTTGTATTTTTATGTTATGTGTACTGGTATGTAAGTGTGAAAATGGGGTTTTGGGACCCCAATTCATATTCTGCATTTTCTGATTTTCATGGATGCAGCAAAATTCGCCTAGCAAACTCTTTGTTCGCTTAGCAATGGTCGGGACTGAAATAAAGAATTATCCGCTACTAGTTCGCTTATCAAATCGGGCCTTCACTACTAGTTAGCTTAGTGAACATTGTTTTCCGAACAAGGTGAACCTATTGACTTCTTTTGCTAGGACCTCGCTTAGAGAATCGAGGACTTCATTGCCACTTGATTGACGAATATGCCGAGACAGAAACACGTGAATTTTTCCCCGAGTGCAGTTTCGTTCCATGTCGGGAACCAGAAGCCTCCGTAATCTTTTGGTGAATGATAAGTTATATGGTAGAGTATATTATTCCATTTGTGATCACCTAAATCATTATGACATGAATATGTATGATTATGACGGAAATGTTTGTTTATGTCGTATGCCATGGTTTGATTCATGTATTGTTTTCGTTCGTTGATTGAATGTTCGGATGTGTCTATTGTGTGGATTGATGTGTTTATTGAATGTTCGGATGTGTCTATTGTGTGGATTGATGTGTTTGTGATTGTGTGACATATGCTTGAATTGAAGTAGACATGGCTAATAGATTGTAAATCATGTATGACCACGACTAGTGCTATGTGATCTCTAGTAAGTGCCGTTGCGATGTGCTTGTGTGGGCCGATATGATAGAGCGTTTCCATACTTGAGGCAATCACATGTGCATTCTCGGTATTTCATACACATATGAACTACCATTGCGATGTGCTTGTGTAGGCCGATATGACAGGGCATTTCCACACTTGAGGCAATCACATTAACGTGCATGGTATGGTGGGGGGGATTCCATGTAGGTGATATCAACTCAGTTCTACTAACCTCTAGTCGTTCCAAGTAGGATACACCACTAGACTTTCATTCGGTGGGCATGTGTTGTCAAGACGGTGTCTTTGTACCTAATGTTGCATGTGTATTCTATGTAGTAAGTAAAACTTACTTATGAATTCCTCGTATGCGGGTATGGGTCTGCATATCATTTATGGCCATTGTGTCGGGCCTTGTGCCAGATATTTTCTTGTTACCTCATTGGTTATTTATGGGACTTATGATGATGGTATTACCTCTTGTTGTGTATATTTTCCCCTAGTCGTGAGGAAAACCCTAGATTCGCAGTGAAACTGAGTAAACCCTTAAGATAGAGAGACTCACTGAGATCTAGTAATTTCACCCCACTCCAATTATTATTTTAAAGTTGTTCGAAGCAGGAATGTGGCAAGGGTAAGTTGACTTAACTTGTCGACGATGTTTCTTGCCAACATTTTGTTATTTTGTATATTTCAACTCTTGTACTACGAATTATGTATTAGTACTATTATTGGGATTTGAATACCCTTGGACATGATGATTTCGACATTGTAACTTGTACTAATATTTGTATCCATTTTCGCTGCTTGCTTATGAATGTTCATGAACCATTTTAATATCATATGCATATATCAATGTATGTTGCATATATCAATGTATGTATGGGGTGTTACAAATATATTTATGTGTATCAATTTTTATATTTTAAAAATCATAAACTATACAATCCGAAAAATATATTATATATTTATTATATTTTTGTGTTCATAATATATATATAATTTGTGTAAAAGTTGGAATAAATATATTTTTTTGGAATATATAATTTTTGTAAAACAAAACATTATTGAAATACATATATTTTAAACACTACATATAGTTAAATATTAAATCTAAAAATATTAAATCTTTTATAAAACATAATAATATATATTTTTTAAAACAAAATATATTATATATGTTTTCTAAATACAGAATAATATTTTATTTATAAATATATTATAAAGTTTGTGGTGTGATTACTAAGTCGCTAGTTTCAAATTTGTGTGGCATGTTTATCACGTCACTAATCAGTCATCGTTGACCCAACTTTTACACCACTAAGCCTACAGTTGGACCATGTAGTCAATATAAAAAATTAGCGACATGATTATCACATGACAAATTTGCGATGTGATTTTTATGTGGCTACTAGTTGCGATTGACGCTTCTGCGGCGTGTTTTCTCACATCGTTAATTTGTCCTTTGCGACATGATCTTTGTTTGTGACGTGAATATCACAAGGCTAATGAGTAATTTTTTTGTAGTGCCTCATCTGTTACATCTCATACGTAGTGTTACCATAAAGCATCTCGCTACGTGCATATCCTTTCTCCTCAGGTGATCATGACTCCTAAAACAACCATAAAACACTACCGTATAGGGTTTCTTGCCGTCGTGCGCAAAAGCTAACCACTATACATCGTAATATACCTATAAAGGCCTCTGAGTCTATTTGCCTTTGCAAAAGAAACACACACATAATTTTTAACTAGTATAATGTCGTCCACATTAGTCCCTAGTAAAACTAACATGGACCACCACCTCTATTTCCCATTATACTCAACTTTAAGCATGTAATGATCATGTCATTAGTATTTACAAATTAACGTTACCAACCTTCATTAAGCGTCTGCTCAAAATCTTGTTGAAGAGCTATTAAACCTATTCCATCGGGGTCGCCTAACATCTCTGACTTCTATCTTTCCCTGATAAGTAGCTCACAACTTTGCGTCTCTCCATGGCGTATATTACAAAGTCGCCAATGGTGAAGCCTATCCATATCGCGAATTGCTTTGTATGACTAATTTGAAGTCGCGTTTTAGGTGGTCAAGCTTTGAATTTCCAATCAAGTTGTTCTCCCAACCAAATGGGAGATTCCATCGGAGTTCATATCTAACATAACTACAACTGCTTTGGGAAAATTTCACACAAAGAGGAGAATCGATACTAACTTTCAGATCGAGGTGACATATGTCGATTTAAGCGGAGTGATTATGAGCAATTGGGATCTTTGTTGAAATTTTCATTGAGGTAAAATACTATAGTGCCACACGTGAATCGCACGACATGGAAGTCTTAACACATAGAGGAAGAAAATATCGACAAAGGATCGATTTTTTTGCGAAAACCATCGCAAAAGTCCCTTTGATATGCTAATGACAATTCGTAGGTAATGTTAAACCGGAATTCTATGAAGGCTTGTGCTTGCAAATAAAAATATGCATGCATATCCAATCGTCAACCTATCAATGAAAGAGCAATTTGCAAGATAGTTGCGGTTAGTGTTAAATGTGTATATAAAATTTCAAGTTACACTAACTATGGCAGGAAAGCACAAAAGGTAGGGTTATATTGACAAATCCCGGTTCATAAAGGTGATATTTCCCTAGAGCATTTTCTTCAATATTTACAATGATCTTGCTAATTTCAGGCTGGCATGGAAGCAAAAGCCTGAATTTTCTAGACTCCTGGAAGCAAATCTTCAATCTCAAAATAGGTGACCCAAGCTGTGGAAAACCATCCAAATTCAACCGTAAGTTAGAGATCCATTTATACCTACTACCGATCGCATCACTTTCATCGGTGGTATATCATCTCGGTTAACAAAAATTGGTTCATTGGTAGAAATTTTCTCGTTCAAAGAACATCAACAAGATAATTTTCTTTCTTAATGAATCCGACATCCGAATTCTATCAAAAGGATCATAAGGGTACCAAACCGAATAAACATAAGCCTCTTAGAAGACAGAAAACCGTTTCAAAACCACACGATACGTAACATCCGAATGTACCTACCGATTGGAGCATCACCGCACCACTCTACGCACCAAAATTGATCCTTGCGAAACACTCGGATAAAACTGTTCTCAAATTCGTAAAATAAACCGAACCATTGAATTGGCGAAGCTCGCGTAGATAAAACGGCTGCCCGTTGTAGCATTCGATAAACACACACTCACAATTGAACTGAAGCCAAAATATAAGCTCTCATGTCAACACTATCGATCCGATATAACAATAGTAGACCAATGTGTAGCTCCAACGAAACATCAAATTTAGGATAAAATTGTTCTTATCAAAATTCCCATACAAGAAACTCACCCTCAACAAATTCCTAGTCCTACTAATAACATCAAGAGTGTAACAATATTTCCTAGAATCAACAGGAAAATATCGCAACGTCGTGATTCGTAAAACAAACTTTATACAACGTCAAGGGTGACAAATATACATGTGTCACCCTTGACGTTGTGTCCAGAGTAAATATACAAGCATAACCAACAATAGAGAAATACATAGATAATAGAAGAGATAAACAACTCATATACACTGATTTGTCAAAACCTATCGAAGAACAATCCACCTCCAATCATCCGTAAGTGTAACACCCCAAATCTACCCCTCGAATATTATTCAAAACAGAGTGCGGAAAAGATAATCATACAAGGAATGTCACAATTTCTTCGCAAAAAAACATGCATTTAGTCACAACTATACAAATACATAACACTTAGATCATAGATGAACTTATAACAACATTTTTTCCATTAGATCAATTAAACAGATAAACAACATTAGAAAAATCCCTAAACAGTGACAACTTGTTCTTTTATTTAACAAGAAACAACTTCAAATTATTATTATTATTCATTTAACAAATATTCACATTATTCATAAACTCAACAACTTAAGCAAAAATGATAATTAAATAACAACGTTCATCCCCTGAGTGTTACGTATCAGAGCAATGACATCAATTCGAACTAACAACAACTAATGATTTCATAAAGCTACTTCGAATTTCCACGGCTATCCTTGAGTACCTGCCCATTTCCCATGGTAGGGGAAATATCAGCAGAAGGGGTGAGATATCCAACAATATAAACAAGTGTATGATAAATAATATGCTAGGATTAAATCATACAAAATTATCACATCGCAATTAACACATATTAACAACTTCCCGATTAACAACAACACAAACTACTTCACACAGTTACCAACAACATAATCATCAACGTAACAACTTAAATCAACACAACATAATGACAACAACAACACCAATTTATAACAACAACTTTAGCGACAACAACTTATAGCAACACAACTTATAACGACAACAACTCACAACAATAGCTTATAACAACAACCCACAACAATAGCAATTTATAGAAACAATAGCTTATATCAACAACAACACAATGATAATCAATAAAGAACGAAAAAATACCAAAAACTTTAATACGCGAGACTCAATATGTGACTTAACTATGCAACTGTATGTGGTACCATTTGGACCAGAACTCTCAACTTAAAATCATGTCAGGTTATCGAGGCATTCTACAAGGGATAAGCCTTCAACGTGGTGCCATCAAGGCCAAGGCATAAGCCTTTAACTTTCAACGTGGTGCCATCAAGGACAACTTAATCATGCAATTTATGCTATGCGACCTCAACTTCAACGACAAATACACAACAATGCAACAACAACAACAACAACATACAACAACAACTTAAAATATACATCAATGGCATCAACTTAGATCAACACTGGTCGTTCGACCTAAAATTTAAACATGTCCATAAATCAGGACGATTCAATTTAATCAACATTGGCCTTAGGCCTACCACTTCATCAACATATCAACAACAAGTTAGTGACCACAAAAATTAAAGCAAACTTTACGACAAATACTACACAACTTAACTATTACGAATCTACGCTTAAAACGTCTTATTTACCCCTAACACTACTTATTTATTAAACATCTTCTACTAAATTAATTAATTAGTCAACTACTTGATTTTCCATTAATAAGATGTCCGCTATATTCGACATACGCGACACCATTCCAATTCTTCAACCAACCAATAGTAACTACACGCATATACGAGTTTCTCCAACAATTTCCAACTAATTCCGGTTAATTCCGGACAATAATTGTTACAGCTTAAATTACTATTTCGACTTATTCGACTTTATTTTTATTCATTGCTACCACTGTCAATTAATACTGCAACTTCTGTAAATTTTATAACACTACTATAACTACTTCCTTCTACTAAATTCAATATACTGTCATACTTCTATACTTCTAATTGAAGTAGATTAAATACTACCATGCTATTTAATTCTTACTACATTATCAAAATGTCATTTAATTACCAATTCTGTTATTCCTGCAACTAAAGTTAAATGTATCACCACCTCAGTACTCTGCTACTGGTTGTTACTTTCGTGCTGCTAATTTCCTCTTATGCGTATTAAATCCATTGCCATTATAACTGCTACATCACCACTTTTGAGTTAACTCAATATTGAACTCAATTATAATTAACCATACTGCTAGTGTAATATTTCCAGATCACATGGCGGAGAATTGTCAAAGTTGCCTCTAAATAGTACACATGATAAGCAAAGAAGGACCAAAATTCGTGGTCCCCAATCCAAATGGGGCGGTCATCCCACTCTTTCCTTCCATACAAGGATCCTTCCCTGAGACGCCGTCCCCACCCCCTATAGCCACCGTCTCCAATTCCTTTCTCGATTATCTCTTTGATCCAATCGATTATTGTTGTAACTCTAATCCCCAATTAAACCAACAATTTCACATAACCATTATTCTTATCATACGATTAATATATCAACACCAATATAAAATCAACAATTTAATTCACACACAGTCTACACAAACAAGGATAATTTCATACATTTCCATCCCCACATACGATTCATCATAATCTCGTTCAGAGAGTTAGAACCCCACCCTTACCTTAGATCTGACGGTTTTTCTAACTCCGGTCGAATTCCGATTTGGCTTTCCGGTCTACAATTCCTCTTCCGGCGACAATTTTCTTCAAACCCTTGTTCCTCTTTTCTTTCTCCCACGTACAACTTTCCCCCAAAAAAATATTACTAAACCCTTATAATTCTCCTTTTATATCTCTTATAATTAAATCCAACTTATAATAATAATAGTAATAATAATAATAATATATTGGATCTATTATTCACACCTCCACTAAATCCAATTTAATTAAATAATGATCCCATATAATAATATTATTTCTAATATTATTTTCTATATTTTCTCATTCATCGATTAAATAACACCAACTTGCAAATAATATTCTAATAGTAATTCTCCGATTAAACCAACTAATCAACTAATACTCATAATTCGGCTCTTCTTCGAATAATTCCAATTAAATCAATAATATCATCCTTAATGTGATTCTTTCGGTTTATCCGACTAAAATCCGACTTAATAATTCAAATATGACTCTTAAATAATATTACCGACAAATCCAATTACTCCGATAAATTTTCCAACTTCGAAAATTCCAATAGATAATTCCTTATGTAATTTAATTAAATAATTAATTAAATTCGGGGTGTTACAACTCTCCCCCACTTAGGATATTTTCGTCCTCGAAAATTTATCCGACTCAACCATCCTTAACACAACATTCGCATCTAATCTATCAATTAATCAACAACTAAATCACGAATTGTATCCAATACATATACTTCCATCTTCCAATGTTCTCGCTACGTAATCCTTACCAACTTGCCAACCATTAAGATAGCAAAACAATTCTGTATCATCCAATATGATTTCGTCCACTATCAAAAAGAGATTAAGGGTGATCACTTCCTCAATTTGTCAATAGATAGTCGACAACCATAATGGAGTACAAATCATTGTTACTAAATTATAATAGCGTTTCTTTAGACTTGCATTCAAGTCACCAAAAGCATCAAAATTCAATGACTTCCAAAACCAACATGCTAACATCAACATCTTACAACGACATACTAACACACATCTAACGATAGCATCAACCATAATTTCTTTACACCATTTCTGACACTTCTTATTATTGAAATCATACTTTTCGCATTTCCAACTATGACTCGCGGTTCAAAGATTCCAACAAATCCAACAACTTCTACAACTTCTCATCACTCACCAATAATTCCACAGCACGGCCTACAACAATCTGTTACTTCATCGTCGTTCTCACGTCAACATCTTACGCGAGGCTACTTAAACAACAACTCCATAGTTCACCAACAACGCTTAACATAGCAACTTGCTAAATTTCATCTCATAACAACTATACTTAACAGTTACCTTCAGAAACGTCGGTAGTTTGCACCATACATGCAAATCAACAACTGCTACACTGCTCCTCATTCTTCGAGAAGTAAACATCAACAATTCTTAATCATTCTATTCTACAGACGCTCCAACTTGTTAAACAACCAAAACCTTAAATCCATGTCAACAAGCTCCAACAATACTTGCAATGTCTCCATTAAACAGTACATCGCACCAACAACTTACAACCGAAACGTAACCGAGAAGCACAACTTCTCCCTCACTTAGCTTCAACAACAACAACAACAACAACAACAACAACAACAACAACTTTAATACGTGACTCAATAAGTGACTCAACTATGCAAATGTATGTGGTACCATTTGGAGCAGAACTCCCAACTTAAAATCATGCCAGGTTATCGAGGCATTGAACAAGGCATAAGCCTTAAACGTGATACCATCAAAGCCAAGGCATAGGCCTTTAACGTGGTGCCATCAAAGCCAAGGAATAAGCCTTCAAATTTCAACGTGGTGCCATCAAGGCCAACTTAATCATGCAATTTATGCTATGCGACCTCAAGTTCAACAACAAATACACAACACTGCAACAACAACAACAACAACAACAACATACAACAACAACTTAAAATATGCATCAATGGCATCAACTTAGATAAACACTGGTCGTTCGACCTAAAATTTAAACATGTCCATAAATCAGGACAATTCAATTTAATCAACATTGGCCTTAAGCCTACCACTTCATCGACATATCAACAACAAGTTAGTAACCACAACAATTAAAGCAAACATTACGACAAATACTACACAACTTAACTATTACGAATCTACGCTTAAAACGTCTTATTTACCACTAACGCTACTTATTTATTAAACGTCTTCTACTAAATTAATAAATTAGTCAACTACTTGATTTTCCATTAATAAGATGTCCGCTATATTCGACATACGCGACACCATTCCAATTCTTCAACCAACCAATAGTAACTACACGCATATACGAGTTTCTCCAACAATTTCCAACTAATTCCGGTTAATTCCGGACAACTAATTGTTACAGCTTAAATTACTATTTCGACTTATTCGGCTTTATTTTTATTCACTGCTACCACTGTCAATTAATACTGCAACTTCTGTTAATTTTATAACACTACTATAACTACTTCCTTCTACTAAATTCACTATACTGCTAATTGAAGTAGATTAAATACTACCATGTTCCCGAATTCTTACTATATTATCAAAATGCCATTTAATTACCAATTATGTTATTCCTGCAACTAAAGTTAAATGTATCACCACCACAAGACTACATGGTTGTTACTTTTGTGCTGCTAATTTCCTCTTATGCGTATTAAATCCATTGCCATTATAACTGCTACATCACCACTTCTGAGTTAATTCAATATTGTACTCAATTATAATTAACCATACTGCTAGTGTAATATTTCCTGATCGCATGGTGGAGAATTGTCAAAGTTGCCTCTAACTAGTACACAGACCGCATATAAAGCACAAAGAAGGAACACTAAAATTCGATCGTGGTCCCCACTCCAAATGGGACGGTCCTCCCACTCTTTCCTTCCATACAAGGAGGCGTCCGCCTCCATTTTTCCTTCGCCCTGAGACATTCGTCTCCCTTTCCCTCTGTTCTGAGACGTCCGTCTCCTTTTTTTTGTAGTACAAGGCGCCCACCCCCTAGCCACCGTCTCCAATTCCTTTCTCGATTAACTCTTTGATCCAATCGATTACTGTTGTAACTCTAATCCCCAATTATACCAACAATTTCACAAAACCATTATTCTTATCATTCGATTAACATATCAACACCAATATAAAATCAACAATTTAATTCACACACAGTCTACACAAACAAGGATAATTTCATACATTTCCATCCCCCCATACGATTCGTCATAATCTCGTTCAGAGAGTTAGAACCCCACCCTTACCTTAGATCTGACGGTTGTTCTAACTCCGATCGAATTCCAATTTGACTTTCCGGTCTACAATTCCTCTTCCGGCGGCAATTTCCTTCAAACCCTTGTTCCTTTTTTCTTTCTCCCACGTACAATTTTTCCCCAAAAAATATTACTAAACCCTTATAATCCTCCTTTTATATCTCTTATAATTAAATCCAACTTATAATAATAATAGTAATAATAATAATAATAATAAAAATATATTGGATCTATTATTCACACCTCCAGTAAATCCAATTTAATTAAATAATGATCCCATATAATAATATTATTTATAATATTATTTTCTACATATTCTCATCCATCGATTAAATAACACCAACTTGCAAATGATATTCTAATTGTAATTCTCCGATTAAACCAACTAATCAACTAATACCCATAATTCGGCTCTTCTTCGAATAATTCCAATTAAATCAATAATACCATCCTTAATGTGATTCTTTCGGTTTATCCGACTAAAATCCGACTTAATAATTCAAATATACCTCTTAAATAATATTACCGACAAATCCAATTACTCCGATTAATTTTCCAACTTCGACAATTCCAATAGATGACTCCTTATATAGTTTAATTAAATAATTAATTAAATTCAGGGTGTTACAGTAAGCAAGACCCTAGTGTTGTTTTCTAAGCTAATCTATAAAAAAACTATAAGGTGATGGAATTTGGGAGCAAAAATTCAACCCAAAAACCATAAAACACAAATGAAATGAAACTATATACAAATCATATCTCGCAGCCACCGCCCGACGCCCAAAAAGTACCGTCCAACGCTGATCCCTTATTACTTGGCCCACGATGCTCCACGTAAGCATCTGGGAAAAATATCTCAACATCGCCTGACGACCAATATCACCGCCCGACGCTGCTTCTCTTCCTTGCCCAGCGAGTTGTTGGCGAGCCAAAGTCAGGAGTTACTGGATTTTTACAAGTTGCACCGTTCCTGCACCGCCCGACGAAGCTTTCGACGCTCACAACGCCCTGTCATTGCCACCTCACCGCCCGACGGTGGACACCAGAAAAGCAACTTTTATTTCTTTCTCTGCACAACTTGGAATGACTTCTCTTTTTGCCTTATTCCATTATTGATCAACAATGCATCTTGGAGCTTTTATTCCTCTTGCTCCAATAATGCAACAAATACCTACAAAATATATACAAAACTAATCAAATAGTACAATATATACACAAAATGCTATAAAACGTATTTACAACAAAAAGCGGGATTATTCAACGATATTCAAAATAAAAGTATAGATAAGTGTCACAAAACATATGTACAAAATAACTACATTTTGACACTTATCAGGAATCTGGGTAGAAGAGATTGAAATGGATGATGGATTAACTAAGGTTGAAGATGGTGTTTATAGTACTCCAATCACCTGCCACGTATACAAAATCAACGTTCGTTTGTGCCTTTTGGATGGAAAGGACTTTTGTGGTCCTTTTTGAACAATTAAAGGACCACTTAGGAACTTTTTAAAGATAATGGACAAAAATGTACCCCGAGATAAAATTAAGGGACTAAAAAGGATATTTTACCAAAATTTTATGACATGTATTTCTAAACTAGTGCACTTTTACTTGCATGTTTCAAACATATTCGAAGAGTGCATGTTGAAATCTATATATGCATTTGATTTTGGAATTAATCCCTAGTGGACCAATTCCCTCTAAGATTGGAACTTTTAACTATACTTGTGAACACGTAGAAGAAATTCAATATGCTAGTTCTTATCGGTATTTATTTCCTCTCCTACTTACTCACTTACTCAATTTTATGTTTTCATATGGAAACCTGATGTCCAATAAGTTGACTGGTAGATTACCTCTCGAGCTTGGAAATTTGAGATACCTTAAAGAACTTTGGCTTCATAGAAACATGCTTCGAGGACCTATTCCTACCGATGGCATTTATAATTTTGGAACGTGTGTAAATTTTGTAATTGAATTGTATTATAGTGATAATCGAGAGGTGTTTTGTTACCGTTTCCTTTAATGTCACTTACAAACATTTTTTTATACTTGATTAAATCACATAGAAATTTGTGTTTTTAATTATTGATGTGGCTAAAAATCATGTAGTCATGTTCAGTATTATTGAGTATACAATGTCAAATTATAATTCTGCTATCATAAGCTATATGTTGCTAGGTTAATCTATCACTATCACAAAAAAATTAGATCCGATTATTTTAATCGGAGACTTTAAACGAGAAGAAAAATCGTATCGAAATAGGTTTTCGATGATTTTTACCCAAAACCATAAGAAATCCGAGTATTTCTAATAAGGTATTATTAAATCCTAGCCGCTTACAAAAATTTGTAATTTTTATTTACATCATAAAAGGAAATTTACTAAACTATATTTTCAAATTAAAAATGGGATTCATGAATATATATGGATATTTCAAAATTTATAAATATTCGTCTAACGATATCCATAAATAAAGAGTGAATACAAATATCATATTTCTTCAACAAGGCGGATAACAATAAAGTAATACATGTACCGATGAATATCAATTATCATTCCTAATCCTACATAAGTTTTCTTGATACCTAAAATATATCGCATAACTCTACCTTATGTTGTGACACACGAAAATAATTCGGTAATTAAATAATTATGATTTTTAATTATTAAATTAATTGAGGACATAATTTATTTAATATATTAGATTATTAAGATTAATGATGGAATTAATTGGAGAATGAGAAATAATACTTATTTTAATAGTGTTAAAAGGAATAAAAAGGAATAAAATAAGGAAAGAAGGAAATAGAGTCATTTTTGGAGAAGACAAGATACGTGAAGTGAGAAGAGGAGAAAAGAAGGAAGAAAACCTAGAAGTGTCAGATTCGAAGAACCCACAAGGTAAGGGGTGATTTCGATTGATTATTGTTTATTATAGGTTTTGATTTTAATACTATAGATCATAGTATGTTAGGAAATCTATGTTTAGGGATTTTTAGGTTTCCATGGATGTATTCCTATGGGTGTCAGATTGTGTCAGAAGGTATGAATTAATGGATCTGTATGGTATAGGATCATTACTGACGAATAAAACATGTTATATGGTATGTTGTTGATGATGAATGAGTGAATTTATGGTGTCGGAATATGTGGCACGTTTTAGGATGAAGAGGAAAATGGTTTTGGGAAGCAATGCTGTAAAAATTGAATTTTTTGGTCTGAACGTCGAGGGAACCGGTTCCCCAGTGGGAGAACCCGGGTTCCAGCTTTTAAAATAGTGAAAAATGGGATTTTTGAACTCAGGAACCGGTTCCTGTGTGGGAGGAACCGGGTTCCACGTTGTTTTTCCAGAAAATATGAAAATTTGATTTCTGGGAACCGGTTCCCTACCTGGAGGAACCGGGTTCCCCATACATTTTCCCAGGGGCGCTGATTTTTGGAAATGTGAGAACCGGTTACTCCCAGGGAGGAACCGGGTTCCACTGAAATATTTTTAAAATCTTTAGAACTTCAAAAATTCATAACTTTCAAACCGTAAGTCCGTTTTGAGCGCCGTTTTGGACGTTATTTCCTAAATTTTATGCTCTACCTTATAAAATGAAAATATTTTAGAAAACCTGAAATTATTTTGGAAGGGGTTGAATTTTGAATTAAACGATTATTAACTGACACATAATGATGCATGTGTAGTAGAGGGCTTTTGGTGATGAGAATACTGGTAATGTATAGATGTAACAGCATGTTTATGTTGATGTTAGATGTATGCATGATTGGTTGATATATCATGTTGATTGGTTTGCATGTTTATCTTGATGTTAGAGGTATGCATGATTGGTTGATATATCATGATTGTTGTGATTCAGTTATGTTAAATGAATGTATACATAGGCGATTGATGTTTCATGCTAGTGATGCGTGCATTTGCATTGTTTGGTGAAGTTAATTCCCATTGTGCGGAATTTGACTTGGATTGCCGATAACCGATACCAGTGAGGATGGGTGGTTAGGTGGATTCGTGTCCGAGTGGTTATGGACGAATCGATGGTACTGTATCCGGTTGATGATGGATCAGTGTTGGGTGACTTTGAGTCACGAGTCGGTACCGCATGCATTGAGTCTGCATTGTGTTTGTAGGAAGTGGTAACATGTTAGGATGTCTTCCAGTGTTACTCTTCTTGGATTGTTATGATTATGCATGATGAATATGGTTGTGTGTGAATCTGAATTTATGTTAAGTGGGTGGAATAATATGCTTGTGATATATTATTGATTGAAAGACTTATAATATGCTTTAATTATGAGAAGTCTCACCCTTACTTTACCATTTCAGATTAAATTAGCAGCTGAGGAGTTGGTGAGGATGGCTCTAGAGCTTATCTTTTAAGTCCGCGTGTCAGTGTCATGCTCTGATTAGATTGTAACACTGAGGAACGTTTAGTTAAGAGTACCATTATCGTTTAATTGTTTTAGTTGGATTCTTTGAGAATCATGATGGTTTATTAAATTTTGAATTGGTAATTCCGCTGTGTAAGACATGGTCTTAAATTGATTGATTGATTTAATTGGATAATGATCCTCAGTGTAGCATGGCTACTGTTTGAATGAAGTTTTATTATATCTATTAATTGTGACATCCCGCATTTGCCGTGTTAACTCTGATTAAAGATGATTTGGATATTAATTTGATTAATATATTCGGGGTATTTAGATGGGGTGTTACATATGTCTTCATAACTCTATATTATTTATATTATTTAACTTGAACACGGATTAACGAATTTTCTAAAAACATATGTCTATTTTCTATCACCGGAGGATGAAAATATCTTAAAAATATATTGAAAGATTATAAAGTATTTTATATTACCTCTTTTTAAATATGTATGTCTATTTTCTATCACCAGAGGATGAAAAATATCTTAAAAATATATTGAAAGATTATAAAGTATTTTTATATTACCTTTTTTAAATATATTTAAGAGACATTTATTAATTGTGCAAAAGAGGCAATATAATATATTAAAATATATTATGTATTTTAGTGCTACAGTTATTTAAGTGATTTTAGCATTGCATTAATATATATTGAATATATCTCAATTCATTAGTAAAATTAAAAGATAAAAACACATGGCTAAAATTCTCAAACTTTTTTATGCTATAGTTTTGTTTTGTCCCTACTCTTTCTTTCAGCGGTGGCTATTTGTAAATTATTGTTTTACCTTAAATATTGTATTTTTATTTTATACTTTTACATAATTTTTATCATATTTTATTAACATTTTTATTCTATTTTTTTCACTACAGATACATGTGAAACTAATGAAGATTGTGCAAATGTGTTTGATAACGTGTTGTTGAATGTGTTACGGGACCATGTCGCTTGCGTAAATGGAATATGCTATCTCGAGATGTAAGGAAGAAATATAAAATAATAAAACTATGAATAATAAATATATCTTATGCTTTCAACCAAGAATTGTATACTTTGAAATTACGACATTGGTCTCTAAATATGGACAATGAAATGAAAGACAATAAAAATTACTATAACAAAATTTTTTCATATTTTTTTAATTTTGGATGTACACCGTAGCCTCCAAATTCTCCATATAAAATTAATAAATTTGAGTTATAATTAGATAAATGATTTGTGTTTAGCAGGAGTTTGATAAAATATGTAATTCGGTTATAAAATATAAGAAAATAAATATTTTACATTTAAAATAAGTTCTAGTTTTTAAAAACAGGAGAAATTATATTGGTGTAATTTATTAATTTAATTGATGTTAATAAATTTGTTATTCCATTATATACAATTTAATAATACTTTTTCTATGGGTGCAATCAATTTTTTTCTTAATCATATATGTCAAGACTTTTTCTTTCAAGTTGAAAGAAAAATAAAAGAAACAATCGGTTGATTTATTTTCTTGGGGTGAACCAATAATATATAATAATGCTATTGTGTGAGAATTGGGAATTATATATATATATAAAATAAAAAAAAATCTATAGAACCTAACATTTTTAATACTAACATAATCTTACTAGAAATAAGATTCATAGTAGAATTGATAAATTTTAAGCATGAATAAAAAATATTTTTAGTAGTAAGATAATGAATCATACTAATAGGTCGAAATACAAACTATTTTTTTTCCATTTCATTTTCATTAAGTAAAAAATCAAGATATATTCCTATGCATACTCTTAGTCCCATTCCATATGACAGTGTGGTTTGACATTTTGACATTTTATTTTTTCCATTTCATTTTTTTATATAGACACCAATTCACCAGGGCCGGTGTAACAAATTTAGAGGTTTATGGCAAAATTTAGAATAAATTTGTTATATTTTTAAACTATTAATTTTTAACGTGGTGCCATTAAGGCCAACTTAATCATGCAATTTATGTTATGCGACCTCAACTTCAACAACAAATACACAACACTGCAACAACAACAACAACAACAACATACAACAACAACTTAAAATATGCATCAATGGCATCAACTTAGATCAACACTGGTCGTTCGACCTAAAATTTAAACATGTCCATAAATCAGGACAATTCAATTTAATCAACATTGGCCTTAAGCCTACCACTTCATCGACATATCAACAACAAGTTAGTAACCACAACAATTAAAGCAAACATTACGACAAATACTACACAACTTAAATATTACGAATCTACGCTTAAAACGTCTTATTTACCACTAGCGCTACTTATTTATTAAACGTCTTCTACTAAATTAATAAATTAGTCAACTACTTGATTTTCCATCAATAAGATGTCCGCTATATTCGACATACGCGACACCATTCCAATTCTTCAACCAACCAATAGTAACTACACGCATATACGAGTTTCTCCAACAATTTCAAACTAATTCCGGTTAATTCCGGACAACTAATTGTTACAGCTTAAATTACTATTTCGACTTATTCGGCTTTATTTTTATTCACTGCTACCACTGTCAATTAATACTGCAACTTCTGTTAATTTTATAACACTACTATAACTACTTCCTTCTACTAAATTCACTATACTGCTAATTGAAGTAGATTAAATACTACCATGTTCCCTAATTCTTACTATATTATCAAAATGCCATTTAATTACCAATTATGTTATTCCTGCAACTAAAGTTAAATGTATCACCACCACAGTACTCTGCTACAAGTTGTTACTTTTGTGCTGCTAATTTCCTCTTATGCGTATTAAATCCATTGCCATTATAACTGCTACATCACCACTTCTGAGTTAATTCAATATTGTACTCAATTATAATTAACCATACTGCTAGTGTAATATTTCCTGATCGCATGGTGGAGAATTGTCAAAGTTGCCTCTAACTAGTACACAGACCGCATATAAACAGACAAAGAAGGACAACCAAAATTCAGTCGTGGTCCCCACTCCAAATGGGACGGTCCTCCCACTCTTTCCTTCCATACAAGGAGGCGCCTCCATTTTCCTTCGCCCGAGACATTCGTCTCCTTTCCTCTCTGCTCGTCCGTCTCCTTTTTTGTAGTACAAGGCGCCGCCCACCGTAGC
This sequence comes from Vicia sativa, assembly GCA_021764765.1. NCBI lineage: Eukaryota > Viridiplantae > Streptophyta > Magnoliopsida > Fabales > Fabaceae > Vicia > Vicia sativa. The sequence continues at coordinate 9,141,523 of CM038796.1, forward strand.
CACCGTCTCCAATTCCTTTCTCGATTAACTCTTTGATCCAATCGATTCATGTTGTAACTCTAATCCGCAATTATACCAACAATTTCACAAAACCATTATTCTTATCATTCGATTAACATATCAACACCAATATAAAATCAACAATTTAATTCACACATCTACACAAACAAGGATAATTTCATACATTTCCATCCCCATACGATCATAATCTCGTTCGAGAGTTAGAACCCCACCCTTACCTTAGATCGGGTTGTTCTAACTCGATCGAATTCTAATTTGACTTTCGGTCTACAATTCCTCTTCCGGCAATTTCCTTCAAACCCTTGTTCCTCTTTCTTTCTCCCACGCTAACTTTTCCCCAAAAAATATTACTAAACCCTTATAATCCTCCTTTTATATCTCTTATAATTAAATCCAACTTATAATAATAATAGTAATAATAATAATATAAAAAAATATATTGGATCTATTATTCACACCTCCAGAAATCCAATTTAATTAAATAATGATCCCATATAATAATATTATTTATAATATTATTTTCTACATATTCTCATCCATCGATTAAATAACACCAACTTGCAAATGATATTCTAATTGTAATTCTCCGATTAAACCAACTAATCAACTAATACCCATAATTCGGCTCTTCTTGAATAATTCCAATTAAATCAATAATACCATCCTTAATGTGATTCTTTCGGTTTATCCGACTAAAATCCGACTTAATAATTCAAATATACCTCTTAAATAATATTACCGACAAATCCAATTACTCGATTAATTTTCCAACTTCGACAATTCCAATAGATGACTCCTTATATAATTTAATTAAATAATTAATTAAATTCGAGGTGTTACTGAAGCAAGACCCTAGTGTTGTTTTCTAAGCTAATCTATAAAAACTATAAGGTGATGGAATTTGGGAGCAAAATTCAACCCAAAACCATAAAACACAAATGAAATGAAACTATATACAAATTATGTCTCAGACCACCGCCCGACGCCAAAAAGTACCGTCCAACGCGATCCCTTATTACTTGGCCCACGATGCTCCACGTAAGCATCCGGGAAAAATATCTCAACATCGCTGACGACCAATATCACCGACGCTGCTCTTCCTCGCCAATGAGTTGTTGGCGAGCCAAAGTCGAGTTCTGGATTTTACAAGTTGCACTTCCCGCACCGCCCGAAGCTTTCGCCACAACGCATACATCATTGCCACCTCACCGCCCGACGGTGGACACCGAAAAGCAACTTTTATTTCTTTCTCTGCACAACTTGGAATGACTTCTCTTTTTGCCTTATTCCATTATTGATCAACAATGCATCTTGGAGCTTTTATTCCTCTTGCTCCAATAATGCAACAAATACCTACAAAATATATACAAAACTAATCAAATAGTACAATATATACACAAAACACAATAAAACGTATTTACAACAAAAAGCAGGATTATTCAACGATATTCAAAATAAAAGTATAGATAAGTGTCACAAAACATATGTACAAAATAACTACATTTTGACACTTATCAGGAATCTGGGTAGAAGAGATTGAAATGGATGATGGATTAACTAAGGTTGAAGATGGTGTTTATAGTACTCCAATCACCTGCCACGTATACAAAATCAACGTTCGTTTGTGCCTTTTGGATGGAAAGGACTTTTGTGGTCCTTTTGGAACAAATAAAGGACCACTTAGGAACTTTTTAAAGATAATGGACAAAAATGTACCCCGAGATAAAATTAAGGGACTAAAAAGGATATTTTACCAAAATTTTATGACATGTATTTCTAAACTAGTGCACTTTTACTTGCATGTTTCAAACATATTCGAAGAGTGCATGTTGAAATCTATATATGCATTTGATTTTGGAATTAATCCCTAGTGGACCAATTCCCTCTAAGATTGGAACTTTTAACTATACTTGTGAACACGTAGAAGAAATTCAATATGCTAGTTCTTATCGATATTTATTTCCTCTCCTACTTACTCACTTACTCAATTTTATGTTTTCATATGGAAACCTGATGTCCAATAAGTTGACTGGTACATTACCTCTCGAGCTTGGAAATTTGAGATACCTTAAAGAACTTTGGCTTCATAGAAACATGCTTCGAGGACCTATTCCTACCGATGGCATTTATAATTTTGGAACGTGTGTAAATTTTGTAATTGAATTGTATTATAGTGATAATCGAGAGGTGTTTTGTTACCGTTTCCTTTAATGTCACTTACAAACATTTTTTATACTTGATTAAATCACATAGAAATTTGTGTTTTTAATTATTGATGTGGCTAAAAATCATGTAGTCAAGTTCAGTATTATTGAGTATACAATGTCAAATTATAATTCTGCTATCATAAGCTATATGTTGCTAGGTTAATCTATCACTATCACAAAAAAATTAAATCCGATTATTTTAATCGGAGACTTTAAACGAGAAGAAAAATCGTACGAAATAGGTTTTCGACAGATTTTTTACCCAAAACCGCAAGAAATCCGAGTATTTCTAATAAGGTATTATTAATTCCTAGCCGCTTACAAAAAATTTGTAATTTTTTATTTACATCATAAAAGGAAATTTACTAAACTGTATATTTTCAAATTAAAAAATGGTATTCATGAATATATATGGATATTTCAAAATTTATAAATATTCGTCTAACTGATATCCGCATAAATAAAGAGTGAATACAAATATCATATTTCTTCAACAAGGCGGATAACAATAAAGTAATACATGTACCGATGAATATCAATTATCATTCCTAATCCTACATAATTTTTACTGATACCTAAAAATATTGTCTGCATAACTCTACCTTATGTTGTGACACCCCGAAAATAATTCGGTAATTAAATAATTATGATTTTTAATTATTAAATTAATTGAGGACATAATTTATTTAATATATGGGATTATTAAGATTAATGATGGAATTAATTGGAGAATGAGAAATAATACTTATTTTAATAGTGTTAAAAGGAATAAAAATAAGGAAAGAAGGAAATAGAGTCATTTTTGGAGAAGACAAGATACGTGAAGTGAGAAGAGGAGAAAAGAAGGATGAAAACCTAGAAGTGTCAGATTCGAAGAACCCACAAGATAAGGGGTGATTTCGATTGATTATTGTTTATTATAGGTTTTGATTTTAATATTATAGATCATAGTATGTTAGGAAATCTATGTTTAGGGATTTCTAGGTTTCCATGGATGTATTCCTATGGGTGTCAGATTGTGTCAGAAGGTATGAATTAATGGATCTGTATGGTATAGGATCATTACTGACGAATAAAACATGTTATATTGTATGTTGTTGATGATGAATGAGTGAACTTATGGTGTCGGAATATGTGGCACGTTTTGGGATGAAGAGGAAAATGGTTTTGGGAAGCAATGCTGTAAAAATTGAATTTTTGGGTCTGAACGTCGAGGGAACCGGTTCCCCAGTGGGAGAACCCGGGTTCCACTTTTAAAATAGTCAAAATGGGATTTTTGAACTCGGGAACCGTTCTGTGGGAGGAACCGGTTCCACGTTGTTTTCCGAAAATATGAAAATTTGATTTGGGAACCGGTTCCTCACCGAGGAACCGGGTTCCCATACATTTTCAAGGCGCTGATTTTGAAATGGGAACCGGTTTCTCCTAGGGAGGAACCGGGTTCCACTGAAATATTTTTAAAATCTTTAAAACTTCAAAAATTCATAACTTTCAAACCGTAAGTCCGTTTTGAGCGCCGTTTTGGACGTTATTTCCTAAATTTTATGCTCTACCTTATAAAATGAAAATATTTTAGAAAACCTGAAATTATTTTGGAAGGGTTGAATTTTGAATTAAACGATTATTAATCGACACATAATGATGCATGTGTAGTAGGGCTTTTGGTGATGAGAATCGTAATGTATAGATGTAACAGCATGTTTATGTTGATGTTAGATGTATGCATGATTGGTTGATATATCATGTTGATTGGTTTGCATGTTTATGCTGATGTTAGAGGTATGCATGATTGGTTGATATATCATGATTGTTGTGATTCAGTTATGTTAAATGAATGTATAGATAGACTGATTGATGTTGCATGCTAGTGATGTGCGTGCATTTGCATTGTTTGGTGAAGTTAATTCCCATTGTGCGGAATTTGACTTGGATTGCCGATAACCGATACCCGAGTGAGGATGGGTGGTTATTTGGATTCGTGTCCGAGTGGTTATGGACGAATCGATGGTACTGTATCCGGTTGATGATGGATCAGTGTAGGGTGACTTTGAGTCACGAGTCGGTACCGCATGCATTGAGTCTGCATTGTGTTTGTAGGAAGTGGTAACATGTTAGGATGTCTTCCAGTGTTACTCTTCTTGGATTGTTATGATTATGCATGATGAATATGGTTGTGTGTGAATCTGAATTTATGTTAAGTGGGTGAAATAATATGCTTGTGATATATTATTGATTGAAAGACTTATAATATGCTTTAATTATGAGAAGTCTCACCCTTACTTTACCATTTCAGATTAAATTAGCAGCTGAGGAGTTGGTGAGGATGGCTCTAGAGCTTATCTTTTAAGTCCGCGTGTCAGTGTCATGCTCTGATAAGATCGTAACACTGGGGAACGTTTAGTTAAGAGTACCATTATCGTTTAATTGTTTTAGTTGGATTCTTTGAGAATCATGATGGTTTATTAAATTTTGAATTGGTAATTCCGCTGTGTAAGACATGGTCTTAAATTGATTGATTGATTTAATTGGATAATGATCCTCAGTGTAGCATGACTACTGTTTGAATGAAGTTTTATTATATCTATTAATTGTGACATCCCGCATTTGCCGTATTAACTCTGATTAAAGATGATTTGGATATTAATTTGATTAATATATTCGGGGTATTTAGATGGGGTGTTACATATGTCTTCATAACTCTATATTATTTATATTATTTAACTTGAACACGGATTAACGAATTTTCTAAAAACATATGTCTATTTTCTATCACCAGAGGATGAAAAATATCTTAAAAAATATATTGAAAGATTATAAAGTATTTTTATATTACCTCTTTTTTTAAATATGTATGTCTATTTTCTATCACCAGAGGATGAAAAATATCTTAAAAAATATATTGAAAGATTATAAAGTATTTTTATATTACCTCTTTTTTTAAATATGTTTAAGAGACATTTATTAATTGTGCAAAAGAGGCAATATAATATATTAAAATATATTATATATTTTAGTGCTACAATTATTTAAGTGATTTTAGCATTGCATTAATATATATTGAATATATCTCAATTCATTAGTAAAATTAAAAGATAAAAACACATGGTTAAAATTCTCAAACTTTTTTATGCTATAGTTTTGTTTTTGTCCCTACTCTTTCTTTCAGCGGTGGCTATTTGTAAATTATTGTTTTACCTTAAATATTGTATTTTTTATTTTATACTTTTTACATAATTTTTTATCATATTTTATTAACATTTTTATTCTATTTTTTTCACTGCAGATACATGTGAAACTAATGAAGATTGTGCAAATGTGTTTAATGCCGAGTTGTTGAATATGGTACGGGACTATGTCGCATGCGTAAATGGAATATGCTATTTCCAGATGTAAGGAAGAAATATAAAATAATAAAACTATGAATAATAAATATATCTTATGCTTTCAACCAAGAATTGTATACTTTGAAATTACGACATTGGTCTCTAAATATGGACAATGAAATGAAAGACAATAAAAATTACTATAACATAATTTTTTCATATTTTTTTAATTTTGGATGTACACCGTAGCCTCCAAATTCTCCATATAAAATTAATAAATTTGAGTTATAATTAGATAAATGATTTGTGTTTAGCAGGAGTTTGATAAAATATGTAATTCGGTTATAAAATATAAGAAAATAAATATTTTACATTTAAAATAAGTTCTAGTTTTTAAAAACAGGAGAAATTATATTGGTGTAATTTATTAATTTAATTGATGTTAATAAATTTGTTATTCCATTATATACAATTTAATAATACTTTTTCTATGGGTGCAATCAATTTTTTTCTTAATCATATATGTCAAGACTTTTTCTTTCAAGTTGAAAGAAAAATAAAAGAAAGAAACAATCGGTTGATTTATTTTCTTGGGGTGAACCAATAATATATAATAATGCTATTGTGTGAGAATTATATATATATATATATATATATATATATATATATATATATATATATATATATATATATATATATATATATATATATATATATATATATATATATATATATATATATATATATATATATAAAAAAAAAATCTATAGAACCTAACATTTTTAATACTAACATAATCTTACTAGAAATAAGATTCATAGTAGAATTGATAAATTTTAAGCATGAATAAAAAATATTTTTAGTAGTAAGATAATGAATCATACTAATAGGTCGAAATACAAACTATTTTTTTTCCATTTCATTTTCATTAAGTAAAAAATCAAGATATATTCCTATGCATACTCTTAGTCCCATTCCATATGACAGTGTGGTTTGACATTTTGACATTTTATTTTTTCCATTTCATTTTTTTATATAGACACCAATTCACCAGGGCCGGTGTAACAAATTTAGAGGTTTATGGCAAAATTTAGAATAAATTTGTTATATTTTTAAATTATTAATTTTTTTTTTAAAATTAAAAAAATCATCAATAAATTTTTTAATTATTACTTTTTTCAATTAAATATCTAAATAATATTTTTTTTTTTATTAATTTAACCCTCAATTGATATCTAAAAAATTCATTTATTTTTTATCATCTTAATAGTATGAGTTAAATTTACAAATTTTATGTACTTTTTTAGCTTCATATCAAAATAATTACTTATTGTATAAAAAATATTTTATATAATTTAATAATTATATTAAAAAGAGAAGTATTATTTTAAAATTTTAATTTAAAATTATTAATTAAAAATATTTATTTTAATAGTGTGGAAACAATAGTCAATTTTTTATTATCAATTATAAATAAATAAGATAAAATGAGCCTCCCAAAACATAGAAGTCTAAGACTTGAATTGCTGCTTATTGAGAGGTTAAGTTGTTACAATTCCGCTTGGATACATCACATAATATGTAATAATATTTCTTTTTTCTGTTATATTATTGTTAATTAATTTATTTGGAGGCCGTTTATATAACCAAAAAACTGAGGCCCAAGGCAAAGGCCTAACTTGCCTTGCCCTTGAGTCGGGTCTGCATTTGACTTTTCTTGCACATTTATCAATCAATTGATGCATGATGTTGTCACATCCCAAATCTTGACCAGAAAAATCTCTACTTGATCTTGATCATCCACATCATTCTATCATACATGGCATTGCATATTGACAAGTTCGTGCATTTGGGTTTAGGGTTCCAACGATACATCTCCCTACTAGTTGATTGAGTGATTGCATTGATACCTATTCATTAGTTTAGAATCAAAATTGGGTCATTTATCAGCAAATATCTCATGCACTGTGAATTAGGGTTTTGTGTGATATCTTTGGTTCATCTCATTTTCCAAACTTGCTTGTTTTTACATGGCATCTATTGGAAGTCTTTGATTCATGGATTGTGTTTGGCCATTTGATTCGGAATGTACCATGAGCTATTTATTCTATAAACCTAATGTCATGTGATTATCCATTTACACGTAAATCAACCAAACACAAGACAATTGGAACAAAATGGAAAAGAAATGGACTGCTTAAAGATGTTTGAAATGCGTTTGTATAGGTTAAGTAATCTAAAAGAGTTTTAGGGTACAAGTCATTTGAATCATTGAACTCATACTTCATTTCATCTCCACTAACCATGCATTAGTACATAAATTAAGGTGGGAATGATCAAAAGAGAAGTTGAAATGAAATTGAATAATTGATTTAAAACTATCAAGAATTTTGCTAATCTGGTTTAAATAACCATTTTTCGTTTAAATATGTTCCTACTACAAACTTCAAAAGATCACTTTTTATGGAATCCAAAGAAAAGGCAAAGTGGAATTCAATTTTGAACCGAAGTGCATCTTAAACTACAAACACAATAATGATTTCACAAGTTTATACCAAGGTCTATTTGGGTTTTAGGGACTAAATTTCATCCATGATCATTTATGAAACACTTCTCACTTAAATCACAAGTTTATACCAAGGTCTATTTGGGTTTTAGGGACTATATTATTCCATTTGTGATCACCTAAATCATTATGACATGAATATGTATGAGTATGATGGAAATGTTTTTTTATGTCGTATGTCATGGTTTGATTCATGTATGGTTTTCGTTCGTTGATTGAATATTCAGATGTGTCTATTGTGTGGATTGATGTGTTTGTGATTGTGTGACATATGCTTGAATCGAAGTAGACATGGTTAATAGATTGTAAATCACGTATGACCACGACTAGTGCTATGTGATCTCTAGTTCGTGCCGTTGCGATGTGCTTGTGTGGGCCGATATGATAGAGCGTTTCTATACTTGAGGCAATCACATGTGTGTTCTCGGTATTTCATACACATCTGAGCTACCATTGCGATGTGCTTGTGTAGATCGATATGACAGGGAGTTTCCACACTTGAGGCGATCACATTAACGTGCATGGTATAGTGGGGAGAAGATGTCATGTAGGTGATATCACCTCAGTTCTATTAACCTCTAGTGGTGCCAAGTAGGCTACACCACTAGGCTTTCGTTCGGTGGGCACGTGTTGTCAAGATGGTGTCTTTGTACTTAATGTTAGAACTGTCTGAATAGGCTCACATGTGCATATGGATGATTGACGGGGCGGTAACGCAAAGTAGGAAAAATCACTGTTGTACCTTGTCACGGATAGAAATCCATTTAGGAATTATCTGATTCATCAGGTAGTGTGTTGATACAAGTCTCTTGGTTATATGCACGGGTGTAACTCACCTAGGGTGTGAATGCGTATTCTATGTAGTAAGTAGAACTTACTTATGGATTCCTTGTATGCGGGTATGGGTCTGCATATTATTTATGGCCATTGTGTCGGGCCTGTGCCAAATATTTTCTTGTTACCTCATTGGTTAGTTATGCGACTTCTGATGATTGTATTACCTCTTGTTGTGTATATTTTCCCCTAGTCGTGAGGAAAACCCCAGATTTGCAGTGAAACTGAGTGAACCCTTAAAATAGAGAGACTCACCGAGATCTAGAAATTTTACCTCATTCCAATTATTATTTTCAAGTTGTTCGAAGCGGGAATGTGGCAAGGGTAAGTTGACTTAACTTGTCAACGATGTTTCTTGGCGACATTTTGTTATTTTGTATATTTCAACTCTTGTACTACGAATTATGTATTAGTACTATTATTGAGATTTGTATACCCTTGGCCATGATGATTTTGCATTGTAACTTGTACTAATATTTGTATCCATTTCATTGCGTATGAATGTTCATGTACCATTTTAATATCATATGCATATATCAATGTGAAATTCGGCAGCGATACGTGATGTCACAGAGAATGTTATGACACGATGTCGACACTCTAAATAACTCACACAGTAAATTTAAACAGCAGTAAATAACACAATAAATTGTTTACCCAGTTTAGTGTATAACTACACCTACATCTGGAGGCTACCAAGCCATGGAGGAAATTCACTATAGAATTAATTCAGGAATAAACCAACCGTTTATCTCCTTCACTTAAAACTACCCAATGCAACTTCAATCTAAGTCCTACTTAGACACGAGTTCCTACTCCCCTCAATCACAACAGTGATATCAACCTATTGATTAATTGAATTGTGAAGACACTCTTCAATAAACTATCTTGATTTTGCTTCAAAGCTTTAATCAAGAGACATAACACTCGTGCTTCAAAGCTTTGAGTGATAAACAACCCTTACAATCAAATCCTAGTCCAAGGCACTTATCAATTGATAATTTCTTGGCTCACAAGAGTAACTAGAATTACACAAATTACAACCTGCTAAATGTTCAATATAGTTCAAGAGGCGCAGCAACAAAGTAAGGGTTCTATTCCTATTATAGAAGCAGTCCTGAAACTTCAGTTTTGGGCTTCCATAATAATAGCTAGGGTTCACTTAATTAATCCTAAAGACTTGGTCTTTTCAACAACCAATTTAGTTTTAACTAAGATTAACCTAACAACCACGTGAGCATGAGATTCAAATACATAAAACATAATAAAACAGCTCAACAAACTTCCTGAAAACTCTCAGGGATTCTGCAGAACAGTAAATGTCACACAGAATGTCATAACATCTGTTATGACATCAGTATATTTTCTGCAGAATTCCAGCACAGTATTTACCTTCCTGTTTGAGCTGTGCTTGAATCATCCTTCTCATGCAGAATTTATCTTCAACTCTGAATGTCATGACATCAATCAAGACATTGTCATATCCTAGTTTTACCAAAAATTAATGCCAACTTAAAAACACTTACAAACTCCCCCTTTGGCAAATTTTTTGCTAAAACCAACTAAGTTATCAGAGTACCCCATGCAGCAGAAAAATAAAACTAGTCTAAGGTATTCTAAGCTTAAAAAAAAAATCCTAGAGAAGATAAATTCTACCCAAAATTTTGCATACAATTTTCCACAAAAAACCATAACTACTTCTCCCCCTTTTTAGCCACAAAAGAGGCCAAATATACCAGTACAAATGCCCCAACAGTCATCATATTAAAAAGTGACATCAAAGTTAAGGATTACAACTCTGTCAAAATAATACAATTATCCAAAACAGACTAGGAAAATAACAGAACAAAGTTAACATCGGTACATAAAACAAAGAGAAATCAACAGCAACAGGAGAGCACAGATCATGTACTTTCTTCTCCGGAAGAAGCACTATGGAAAGAAGTATCTTGAACTTCCTTGACCATCATTTGATTATCATCAGCATCATTATCAGCAACATCATCACCAGCTAACCCTTCATCCTCAACCTCTGTGTCCTGCTCTTTTTCAAGTTGAGAGATCAGTTCTTCAAGGCTTTGCTTTCTTGCTTCAAGCTCCTTGCAGGTTGCCTTCAGCACAGCTATGACAGTTGCCTTCTGAGAATTTGCCTTGACATGGGATGTCTCAGCAGATGTCATGACAATGTCTGGGACATGTCTTCCTTGAAAGAGCTTATAATGGAATCCAAGTGCAGGGGCTCTTTTGCAAACTGTATCTCTTTCAACCAGAATATCAGGATATTGATCCAGTATAATTCCACACAGGAAGGAGGGAAAGGCTATTGGTTCCTTGATTGCATAACTGTCAGCATGTTTGAGGGTTTGCTCAAAGATATAGGTTCCATAATCAAACTTTGCTTGAGTGCCAACTGCAAAGATGAATCTGCCTAGGCCAACAGAGATGGTTGACTTGTGATTTGTTGGAACCCAATTTGCAGCACCTATTTTGTGCAAGATATCAAATTTTACACTCAATTTGCTGGCAGTGAGCTTTCCCTTCATAGGCCAATGCTGCACTTGCTTAGCAGTGATTGTTTGGCAAATCTGATTATCAGTTTCCTCTTGCTCAGGTTGAGCATCATCTGATCTTCCCAAGTATTTATTGATCACACTTGGAGAGAACTTTACTTTTCTCCCCCTTACATAAACAGTTTTGAAATTAGCTGACCTCCCATCAGCACAGCCACTTGATAAGTTCACAATGAACTCCTTCACTAGCACATCATAACAGTTTGAAAACTTCACCACAGTCTTCATTAAACAGCCTCTTTAATCAGATCAATCACCTCCTTGCATTCAAGGGCACTTTTGTTTAGTTCCCTTTCCAGAGCAATTCTCTTCAAGCAGACATATTTCCATCTGCTGGCATTCTCAGGGTGATGGAATGAGATGTTATCAGTGGCTACTACAGGGACTTTGGCCAGTTTCCAAGAGATGACTTCTTTCTTGGATGAATGTCAGAGACATTCTCCTCAACATTAAAATCAGAGTCATGATCAGACTCTGAAGGTTCAGGTACCTTCCTCTTCTTCACAATTGGGGTTCTCTTGGGTCTAGAGCCACCACCAACAGTCTTCACCCTACTCTTCCTTTTAGAGGCTCCAGCCACCTTTTCTTTAACAGACTCGAGACACTGTTTCCTTTCCTTTCGTCATCCTTTTGGCAATGCTTGGATTGACATTGGCTATGAGGTCATTATTTGAGAATTCTTCATCCAAGTCAATATAGGGGGTTCAGAATCTTTAACTGGAGAGTTTTCCAGGTTATCATCAACAGGTTTCTCTGGAGTTTCTTCTAGAATACTATCAGAGATATCATCAGCAGGATTCACAGGGGACTTATCAGCAACACACTTTTCTGGGGATTCTTCAAGAATTCCATCAGAAATGTCATCTTCATTAACCACAGGGGGCTCATTAGTGGTATCATCAACACACACCTTAGAGTTATTATCAGTGGTATCCATAGTACATTTCACAGGGGAATCTATAGATGGTTCAGTAACAGGATTCACAGAGGGTTTCTTGACATGATCATCAGATGTCTTGACATTCTCTGAGACATCTGGTTCAGCTGCTAAACTAGGGCTAGCAGATTTATGGTTTAAAGGAAAAGAAATCCCAGGCACAGAGTGGTGTTCATTCAAGATCCTGGTTACTATCCTAGAAATGGCTTGGTGGACATACCTAGACCCTTCCCTGTTTGCTATTTCAGGAGGAACAGAGGAAGATGGCTCAGATGTCTTACTAGAAGGAGATGCTTGAGACCTTCGTGCATTCCTGGTGCAAAGTTTTTTTGATCCTTTCAGGATCAGTTGCCATTGCATACAGAGGGGTCACCTTCAAAGGTTCAGTCTGCATGGCTTCTGCGCTTGCCCTAATCTCAGACATGGTGGGAGATGAAGAGTCAGATTCTTGAGATGAAGATGATGAAGTCATATTTGGCTGAGACATTTTGAGGGAATGAGAACGAGATTGACAAGGAGTTTGAAAGTATCAGTTGAAGGAATGAAGTGTGATACTTTCAAATGAAGAAACTGTTATATATAAAAGTCTCTTCCTATTCTTGGACCATTTAAAAGGAATATAGAAATAATTAAATGACCCACTTATAATTAATTGAAATAAAAGGTCTATTCCATTCCTTGTTGTAAGCAATTTTAATTTCTACACTTCCTCATATTGGCAAATACCAAGCTTGCCCCTTAAATTCTCAAACCGACTAGTATCAAGAGCTTTAGTAAAAATATCATTGAAGTTCGGTGGCTACATGCTCCAATTTAATCACTTTCTTCCACAAGGTCTCGATGAAGTGATGTCTAATGTCAATGTGCTTAGTCCCACTTGTTTGTATAGGATGCTTTGAAATATTAATAGCACTCGGTTGTCACAAGACAATGTCATGACATCTGTGTGACATTGTACTCTCAAGATCGCTTCATCCGACCATTTGAGAACAACTGCTACCAACTGCTATGTATTCAGCCTCAACAGTGGATAAAGACACACAGTTTTGCTTCTTGCTGAACCAAGAAACAAGATTGTTTCCCAAGAAAAAGCATCCTCCAGAAGTGCTTTTTCTATCATCAAGACTACCACCAATCACATCACAATACCGAGACAAAATTGGTTCACATCCATGGGAATACAACATACCATAATTGCAAGTTCCACTCACATACTTCAGAATTCTTTTCACCTGATTGATGTGACTCACTTTAGGTTCAGCCTGGTATCTTTCACACACCCCTACAGCAAAAGCAATGTCAGGTCTGCTGGTTGTTAAGTACAGTAAGCTTCCTATCATGCTTCTATACAAGCTTTGATCAACATTTTCTCCACTTGTGTCTTTGGACAACTTTAAATGAGTAGGAGCAGGAGTCCTTTTATGGCTGGCATTCTCCATTCCAAATTTCTTGACAATATTCCTTGCATACTTGCTTTGTGAAAGGAATGTTGAGTCTTCCATTTGTGTGACTTGAAGTCCAAGAAAGTAAGTCAATTCTCCCATGAGGCTCATTTCAAACTCAGCTTGCATTTGGTTGGCAAAATGTCTCACCATTGTATCTGACATTCCTCCAAACACTATGTCATCAACATAAATTTGAGCCACCATTATCTTTCCTCCTTCATTCTTGACAAAGAGGGTTTTATCCAAGGCTCCTTTCCTATAACCTTTATCAGTAAGGAACTTTGTCAGCCTTTCATACCAAGCCCTAGGATCTTGCTTCAAGCCATAGAGAGCTTTGCTCAGTTTGTACACATGGTCAGGAAAATTAGGATCCACAAATCCTTTAGGCTGTTCTACATATACCTCCTCATTTAAGTAGCCATTTAGAAAGGCACTTTTCACATCCATCTAAAACAATTTGAATTTCAGAATGCAAGCAACACCTAGTAATAATCTGATTGATTCCAGCCTAGCCATAGGAGCAAAAGTTTCATCAAAATCAATCCCTTCAACTTGAGTGTATCCCTGAGCAACAAGTCTTGCTTTATTTCTGGTGACAACCCCTTCTGCATCAGACTTGTTCTTGTAGATCCACTTTGTGCCAATGATGTTTGTTCCTTCTGGTCTAGGAACTAACTCCCACACTTCATGTTGCTTGAACTGGTTCAATTCATCTTGCATTGCTCCAATCCAGTATTCATCAGTTAGAGCCTCTTTGACATTCTTTGACTCAATCTTTGACACAAAACAAGAGTTTGAGACAATTTCTCTGGATCTTGTAAAGACACCACAGTTAGGATCTCCAATGATGAGTTCCTTTGGATGGTCTTTCTGAATTCTAATGGAACGATCTTTGTTAGCTTCCTCTGGTTCAGACTTTGGTGATGTAGGGACAGGCATATCATTCTTATCAGACACTTGTGGTGATGTCTCAAACAATGTCTCAACATCATATGGGACATTGTTTTCCACCAGATGATCATCAACTATGACATTAATAGACTCCATCATAATTTTTGTCCTGGAGTTGAATACCCTATATGCTCTGCTATTTGTAGAGTATCCCAGAAAGATGCCTTCATCACTTTTAGAGTCCATCTTTCTCCTTTGATCACGATCTGTCAGAATATAACATTTGCTACCAAAATACATGGAAATACTTCACAGAGGTTTTCTTCCTTCCACATTTCATACAGGTGAAGATGTTCCTTTCTCAAGGTGACCTGTTGTGAACATAGCGGTGTATTCATAGCTTCACCCAAAATGCATAGGAAGTTTTTAGCATGAATCATCATTGCTGGTGATTCTGTATAGTCCTGTTTTTCCTTTCCACAACTCCATTTTGTTGAGGAGTTATAGGAGAGGAGAACTCATGATTGATTCTTTCTGAGGAACATAATTCATCAAACTTGCTATTCTCAAATTCCTTTCCATGATCACTTCTAATTCTGACAATGCAGCTTTCTTTTTCTCTTTGAAGTCTTTTGCATAATTCTTTAAAGACATCAAACACATCATATTTTTCCTTGATGAAGTTTATCCAGGTAAATCTTGAAAAGTCATCCACAACTACATAAGCATATCTTTTTCCACCAAGACTTTCAATCTGCAGAGGTCCCATCAAATCCATGTGTAACAGCTCCAGTACCTTGGAGGGGGTCAGATGTCTTGACATTGGATGTGGCATTCTGGTTTGCTTTCCAACCTGACATTCACCACATACTCTCCCTTCATCAATATGCAGTCTTGGAATCCCTCTGACAGCCTCCATGGAAATGATCTTTTTCACTCCTCTAAGATGCAAATGACCAAGTTTTACAGCCACCTCTTTTCATCTTTTCAGGACAGGACAGTTGGTGTTCTCGGACTCTCACAAGTAACAATTATCTTTTGATCGATTCCTCTCATAACAACTTCTTGTTTTCATTTGTTACAAGACATTCAGACTTGGTAAAGTTGACCTTGAATCCCGGATCACACAGTTGGTGATACTTGAGATTGGCGATCAAACCCTTTACTAGCAATACCTCATTCGGTTTGGAACTCCGATCCAAGCTTCCAACACCTTTGATTTCACCTTTAGCTCCATCTCCAAAAGTGACATAAGCGGTAGAATGAGGTCGACTTCATTCAGAGATTCTTGATTCCAGTCATATGCCTAGAACAGCCACTGTCAAAATACCAGTCTTCCTTGGCAGAAACTCTAAGGGAAGTATGAGCTATCAAAGCTGCAGTCTTCTTCTTCCACTTTTGAGTGTATGGTACCTTATTGCTCTTAGGCTTGACACAAGGAGTCTGATTAGGATATCCATGTAGTCTATAGCAAAAAGGCTTTATGTGTCCAAACCTTCCACAAAAATGACATCTCCATCTTTGAAACTTTTTCTTCATGTTTCTCTGATCTTGATGTTGAACCCAATGTTGTGACATCTGCTTTGACATTGGTTTATTAGGTCTGTTCTTCTCCTTGTTATCAGCAAATTTCTTTGCAGCCACATATCCTGACCCAAACACATTTCCTGCTTTATGTTGTGACATCTGCTTTGACATTGGTTTGCCATGCTTGTTCTTCTTCTTTTCACCAGCAGGTTTCTTTCCAGCCACATATCCTAGACCATGCATATTTCCTGCATTTTGTCCAAGCTGAAGGATTTCCTCCAACTTATCAGCTCCAGTTGTCAGCATCTTGACAGACTTAGTCATCTGATCAAGTTTGGAATTCAACACTATAACTTCACTGTTGAGATGAACTATAGTAGCAGTGTTTTCCTTCTTCTCAGCTTCTAACTTCACATTTTCAGCCTCCAACTTCTCAATCAGCTTTTTCTGTTTTTCATTCAGCTGACATACTTCACCACTTCTGATACACAACTTTTTGTAAGTATCAGCAAGTTCTTCAAAGGTCACTTCCTCATCACTAGAGTCATTGTCAGAATTACACACTCCAGAGAGAGCAGTGACAAGTTTGGCTGACTCCTCTTCAGAATCACTTCCTGAGTCACCATCAGACCAAGTGACAGTCATTCCTTTCTTTTGTTTCTTTAGAAAGGTAGGACATTCAGCTCTAATATGCCCATATCCTTCACATCCATGACACTGGATTCCTCTGCCTTGACTTCCTTTTTCTTCTGACTTGGATCTTCTGCTGGAGTCATAAGTTCTGCTAATGTCAGATGGAATGTTCTTGACATTGGACCTTGAATTTGGATCAATTCTCTTGATGAGTTTGTTGAACTGTCTTCCAAGCATAGCTATAGCTTCAGATATCTTCTCTTCATCCTCCTCCTTGCGTTCCTCTTCAATATTGGATACAAGGGCTATGCTTTTGTTCTTTTTGTCAACATTTTCACTGATCCCCATCTCAAAAGTCATAAGAGATCCAATAAGTTCTTCAACCTTCAGGGTACTAATATCTGAGAATTTTTCTCACCAGCTTTTCTTTTGACATCTTTTCTCCTAAAGCTCCTGAGGTGTTGGCAATCTCCAAGATATTCATGTGAAACTCATGAATGGTCTCATCTTCCTTCATCTTCAGATTCTCAAATTTGGTAGTGAGCATCTGAAGTCTTGACATTTTTACCTTGGATGTCCCCTCATGAGTAGTCTTGAGAGTGTCCCAAACATCTTTGGCCAGTTCACACTGATGTACTAGTCTGAAGATATTTCTGTCAATTCCATTGAATAAAGCATTCAATGCTTTAGAGTTGCCCAGTGCTAGCTCTTCTTCTTCCTTGCTCCATTCTTCCTCAGGTTTCAAACTAGTAGTCCCATCTTTCTCAAGCTTGGTAGGATGTTTCCATCCTTTGTCAGCAGCTCTCCAAGCTTTAATGTCTAGTGACCTCAAAAAGGCAACCATACGAGGTTTCCAGTAATCATAGTTAGATCCATCCAGGATAGGTGGTCTACCTCCAAATCCTCCTTCCTTGTCCATAACGCCAGAAACTATTATCCCTAGATCTCACCCAGAAATAACAGTGGTGCCCGCCCGATGCCAATTGAAATTCTTGGCGCAGATCGTGATGTCACGAGAATGTTATGACACAATATCGACACTGTTAAATAACTCACAAGAAATTTAAACGAAGAATAACACAATAAATTGTTCACCCGTGTATAACTACACCTACATCGGAGGCTACCAAGCCGGGAGGAAATTCACTATTAGTAGAATTAATTGGGAATAAACCAACCGTTTATCTCCTTCACTTAAAACCTACCCAATACAACTTCAATCTAAGTCCTACTTAGACACGAGTTCCTACTCACTCCCCTCAATCACGTGATATCAACCTATTGATTAATTGAATTGTGAAGACACTCTTCAATAAACTATCTTAATTTTGCTTCAAAGCTTTAATCAAGAGACATAACACTCGTGCTTCAAAGCTTTGAGTGATAAACAACCCTTACAATCAAATCCTAGTCCAAGGCACTTATCAATTGATAATTGCTTGGCTCACAAGAGTAACTAGAATTACACAAATTACAACCCGCTAAATCTTCAATACATTCAAGAGGCAACAAAGTGGTTCTATTCCTATTATAGAAGCGCCACGAAACTTCTTTGGGCTTCCATAATAATAGC
This sequence comes from Vicia sativa, assembly GCA_021764765.1. Classification (NCBI taxonomy): domain Eukaryota; kingdom Viridiplantae; phylum Streptophyta; class Magnoliopsida; order Fabales; family Fabaceae; genus Vicia; species Vicia sativa. Next base: position 9,160,050 of record CM038796.1, read on the forward strand.
TAGGGTTCACTTAATTAATCCTAAAGACTTGGTCTTTTCAACAACCAATTTAGGTTTAACTAAGATTAACCTAACAGCCACGTGAGCATGAGATTCAAATACATAAAACATAATAAAACAGCTCAACAAACTTCCTGAAAACTCTCAGAAAAATAGATTCTGCAGAATAGTAAATGTCACACAGAATGTCATAACATCTGTTATGACATCAGTATATTTTCTGCAGAATTCCAGCACAGTATTTACCTTCCTGTTTGAGCTGTGCTTGAATCATCCTTCTCATGCAGAATTTATCTTCAACTCTGAATGTCATGACATCAATCAAGACATTGTCATATCCTAGTTTTATCAAAAATTAATGCCAACTTAAAAACACTTACACAATGTATGTATGAGGTGTTACAAATACATTTATGTGTATCAACTTTTTATATTTTAAAAATCATAAACTATACGATCCGAAAAATATATTTTATATTTATAATATTTTTTGTGTTCATAATATATATAATTTTTGTAAAAGTTGAAATAAATATATTTATAGGTTTGATACATTATCATTGTTTGATAGCTAATTGTTTAATTTGTGTCTACAGAACTATTGACATGTGATATATAGCTATGACCAAAGAAAATGAAATCTTTTATTGGTTATCTCAAGACAATTCTAGATGCTGTAAGTGTATTCCTAGTATTTTGATTTTATTTTATTTATTTTATGATCAATATGAGTTTAAGGTGTGTTTAATTTTAGTGAGAAATTGAATTGATTTTGTAAAATTATTATTAATTAAAAAATTTAAAAATAAAATGAATTAAATTTTAATATACATAAAATCAGTTGGATAATAATTTTTATAATAATCAAATTTAGATTTAAAAATACCTTAGTTATAATCAATTGTAAAATATTAATTATATATATTTTATTGATCTATTAATATCAAAATCAATTTAACTCATTTAAATTTTTTACCTCTTTCAAAAAAATAAAAATATAAACGTAGCAAATATTTGATTCTACAGATTAATTAAAAAATTCTAAGAAATATTAGTTTAACTATTCTTATATAAATTATTCTAAGAAATATTAATTAAATAAAAATAATTTCATAAAATAAAATAATTACAAAAAATTATTAAAAAAATAAAAATAATTCAGCATAAAAATTTAAAAATTAAAAAAGTAAAAACGTAAAATAAATTAAGTAATAAATAATAAAAAATAATTTAATAAAACGTACAAAAATTATTATAAAAAAGTAAAAAAAAAATGTTTAAAAAAATTAAATAAATGAGAATTAATAAAAAATAGCAGTTGGATTTAAAAAATAATTCAAAAATAAAAAGAAAAGCCATGTGGATTGCCACATAGGCAATATAATAGAATCTTTTCTAAAAAAATGCATCAGAGTCTTTGGAGCTGGAATCTTTATTTGTTAAGGTCTGACGGCTAAATTTTCTTTTTTAAGAGGGAAAAATTAAAACACGTTCATATGGCAGGGGTAGAAGACTATTAACCCTATATTTTAAACACTATATATAGTTAAATATTAAATCTAAAAATATTAAATCTTTTTATAAAAACATAATAATGTATATTTTTTTAAAACAAAATATATTATATATGTTTTCTAAATACAAAATAATATTTTTTTATAAATCTATTATAAAGTTTGTGGCGTGATTACTAAGTCGCTAGTTTCAAATTTGTGTGACATGTTTATCACGTCACTAATCAATCATCGTTGACCCAACTTCTAAGAAATATTAGTTTAACTATTCTTATATAAATATTAGTTTAACTATTCTTATATAAATTATTCTAAGAAATATTAATTAAATAAAAATAACTTCATAAAATAAAATAATTACAAAGATTCATTAAAAAAATAAAAATAATTCAGCATAAAAAATTAAAAAAATTAAAGAATGTAAAAAATATTAAGTAATAAATAATAAAAATAATTTAATAAAACGTAAAAAATTATTATAAAAAAGTAAAAAAAAGTAATGTTTAAAAAAATTAAATAAATCAGAATTAATAAAAATGCCACTTGGATTTAAAAAATAATTCAAAAATAAAAAGAAAAGCCATGTGGATTGCCACATAGGCAAAGTTATAGAATCTTTTCTAAAAAAATGCATCAGGGTCTTTGGAGCTGGAATCTTTATTTGTTAAGGTCTGACGACTAAATTTTTATTTTAAGGGGGGAGTCAAAACACGTTCATATGGCAGGGGGTAGAAGGCTATTAACCCTATATTTTAAACACTATATATAGTTAAATATTAAATCTAAAAATATTAAATCTTTTTATAAAAACATAATAATGTATATTTTTTTAAAACAAAATATATTATATATGTTTTCTAAATACAGAATAATATTTTTTTTATAAATCTATTATAAAGTTTGTGGCGTGATTACTAAGTCGCTAGTTTCAAATTTGTGTGGCATGTTTATCACGTCACTAATCAGTCATTGTTGATCCAACTTTTACACCACTACGCCTACAGTCGGACCATGTAGTCGATGTAAAAAATTAGTGACATGATTATCACATAACAAATTTGCGATGTGATTTTTATGTGGCTACTAGTTGCGATTGACGCTTCTGCGGTGTGTTTTCTCACGTCCTTAATTTGTCCTTTGCGACATGATTTTTGTTTCTGATGTGAATATCACAAGGCTAATGAGTAATTATTTTGTAGTGCCTCATCTGTTACATCTCATACGCAGTGTTACCATAAAGCATCTCACTACGTGCAAATCCTTTCTCTTCAGGTGATCATGACTGCTAAAACCACCATAAAACACTACCGTATAGGGTTTCTCGCCGTCGTGCGCAAAACCTAACCACTATACATCGTAATATACCTATAAAGGCCTCTGAGTCTATTTGCCTTTGAAAAAGAAACACACACATAATTTTTAACTAGTATAATATCGTCCAGATTGGTCCCTAGTAAAACTAACATGGACCACCACCTCTATTTCCCATTATACTCAACTTTAAGCATGTAATGGTCATGTCATTAATATTTACAAATTAACGTTACCAACCTTCATTAAGCGTCTGCTCGAAATCTTGGCGAAGAGCTATTAAACCTATTCCATCGGGGTCGCCTAACATCTCTGACTTTTATCTTTCCCTGATAAGTAGCTCACAACTATGCGTCTCTCCATAGCATATATTACAAAGTCGCCAATGGTGAAGCCTATCCATATCGTGAATTGCTTCGTATGACTAATTTGAAGTTGCATTTTAGGCGGTCAAGCTTTGAATTGCCAATCAAGTTGTTCTCTCAACCAAATGGGAGATTCCATCGGAGTTCGTATCTAACATAACTACAACTGCGTTGGGCAAATTCCACACAAAGAGGAGAATCGATACTAACTTTCGGATCGAGGCGACATATGTCGATTTAAGCAGGAGTGATTGTGAACGAATTGGAATCTTGGTTGATATTTTTCATTGAGGTAAAATACTATAGTGACACACGTGAATCGCGCTGACATGGAAGTCTTAACACATAGAGGAAGAAAATATCGACAAAGGATCTGATTTACTTTTGCGAAAACCAACGCGCAAAAGTCCCCTTTGATATGCTAATGACAATTCGTAGGTAATGTTAAACCGAAATTCTAATGAAGGCTTGTGCTTGCAAATAAGAATATGCATGCATATCCAATCGTCAACCTATCAATGAAAGAGCAATTTGCAAGATAATTGCGGTTAGCGTTAAATTGGTATATAAAATTTCAAGTTACACTAACTATGGCAGGAAACTCTCCATTTATGTCTTACCTTCAGAATTGAATGAAAAATCAATCTCGCAAAGTAGTGGAACCGAAGAAGCACAGAGGAAATTGACTCGTGATTTCCTATAGTTATACAATAATGCAACCACTGAACAAAATTCAAAGTTTTATATTCGAAATAAACTTATTTGACGAGGATTTTGACTCTACCCCCATGCAACTCAATTACAAACTCCGCATTGAACTCAAAAACATCACATTACATTAGCCCTACTCCCTTCGGATCACTAATAACCGCTCATGCAATTTCCATTACATCTCATCAATCCACCTTACAAAACAACCAATGTAACAATTAATCGTTCATCTTATATATTAAAGTTATTAAGTATCTTAGTATTTTCTGTTGCGAAATTTGAGATTACTTTTGTAACTATATTATTTATTTTGAGACTAATTCTGTTACTACTTAATTATCCATGTATTTTATTTTTCCATTTTATTATTTCAGCTAATTTTGTTACTATTTTCCATCTAAACACCCACCTATTTTTTATTATTAAGATAATTTAATTATCCACGTATAGTGCACATCCATTACACTAAAAAACTTATAATAGGTAGTGGTTTAAGTGGTTTATGCATTCATAACTTCCCTTTAATTGTTTTTATAGGTTTCCTTTTTCTTCTTCTTTCGTTTTCGATATCTGTAGTTTCCAATATCATTCATGTAAATTGAAAAATGCACTTTCACGTACTTAACTTTTGGAAAGTTCTAGAATTCGAAATAAAGTATCATTGAACTAAAGATTTAACTAATAATATAATTCTATGTTATACTGCAAATATTGATATTGAAATTTTAACAATTGTGACGTTGTTTCAGAATCAATGAAAAGTTGAACCGCAATATAGAACTATACAATCGCACATTTGCTGGATAAATCAAATCATCAATGTTTAAGCCGAAAACCACTCACCTAAAAAATAAATAAAGCATACAAAATATTCAACAAACGTACAGAAAAAATCACTAAACCCTAACTATAGGAAGAAAGGAAAAACCGATCTTGATTTATATGCAGAGATTCTCAGTATATTGAATAATGAAAGTATCGGGTAGATCACATACATATATTTATTATTCAATAAACCTAAAAAATAATTTTTACTTATAAATCAGACGGTCATATAATCTGGCGCGTCATCATCTTCTTGAACTCCTCGAAGTTACAGTTACCATCGCCATCAACATCAACATTACTAATCATTCTCTGGCAATCACTGAGAGAAACCTTCTCACCTAGTTTGGTCAAAACAGAATGCAATTCATTAGCAGATATGACACCATTCTTGTCGAGGTCATAAAGATTGAAAGCATCACGAAGCTCATCGGAGTCGCCTTTTCCGGCATCGGATAAGTGAAAATCAGTAAACTCTTTGAGATCAATGAAACCGTCGCCGTTCTGATCGATTTCCTCCATCATGCGGTTCACTTCTTCGGAGGTGGCTTTGGATCCGAGCGCTGAGAGAATTTCATGTATCTCGGAGGAAGAGATCTTTCCGTCGCCGTTTTTGTCGAACTTGTTGAAGATTTTCTGCACTTCTTCGTCCATAGCGTAGTTTTTGCTTTGTGATAATGAAAATGTGAGGTGTTAGGGTTTTGGATTTGTGGTGTTATTTATATATAGCGCCGTGAAATTTTCATACGAGTTTTCTGTTTCTGCACGTGTCGCTACTACATTGGATAAATTGGGCGGAAAATTTGTTAGAGTTTTTATCCTAGTAAATTACACCTGTTTATTTGATAGGTATAAAAATCATTTAATGTAAATTTAAAATTGGTAATTTAATTATAAAGGAATGATAATTATATACATTTAATTGTATTAAATAATTATATTAAAAAAATATCTGTGAGATGGGAAATTAATTTAATTTTTAAGAAAAATAAAGTATTTTATTTGATAAAGAAAATATATAATTACTAAATGAGTGGATTTCGTTCAATTTTAACTAATTTGTATAATTACAGTGGGATATTTGATATAAAAATTATAATAAAATGTACTTTAATACAAATGTAGATTTGAATAAATGATTTAAATATAAAATAAACTATCAACAATGATCAAATAAATTCAATTGTATTAAATAATTATAAATATTTCTGAGATGAAGAAAAAAATAAATAAATTATGACGTTTGAAAATAAAGATTTTGCTTCTTGAATAAAAATAATGTTTAGTTAAAACAAAATAGGTATGAGACTGATAATGACCCATGAGATTAAATATTTTTATTATCCTAGTTTTTAATATTAACATATAATATTCATATATCATATATTTTTATTATAAAAAGTAATATCTTTTTTAAAAGTTTAGGTATTAATAATAGTTGCTAATATTGTCAAATTAAAAAACATATTCTAACGGCAACAATCTACTTGTATATTGCCAAGTTTTATTATTTTCATTAAATGGTCTACACTGCACCAATATAATTTTTATTTATACAAGAGAGGGCGTAAGTCCAAAAGAAAAACAACTACACGAGATTTTCTTAAAACTTATATTCACTTCAAATTTCACTAGTTTTTATTTATTTGTGTTCACTTCAAATTTCACCAGATTTTCAGAAGACTTATATTCACTTCAAATTTCATCAGATTATCTTAAGATTTATATTCATTTCAAATTTCTTCAGATTTTTTAAAGACTTATATTCACTTTAAATATCATCAAATTATCTTAAGATTTATATTCACTTCAAATTTCATCATATTTTCAGAAGATTTATATTCACTTAAAATTTCATCAAATTATCTAAGGATTTATGTTCACTTTAATTTTCACCAGATTTTCTGAAAACTTATATTCACTTCAACTTTCACCAATGTTTTTTAAGATTTATATTTACTTCAAATTTCACCATATTTTCAAAAGACTTATATTCAGTTCAAATTTCATCATATTTTTTAAAGGTTTATATTTACTTCAAATTTAAATAAATTATCTTAAGATTTATATTCACTTATAATTTAATAAGATTTTCTTAACATTTATGTTCACTTCAATTTTCACCAGATTTTCCGAAGACTTATATTCACTTAAAATTTCATCAAATTATCTAAGGATTTATGTTCACTTTAATTTTCACCAGATTTTCTGAAAACTTATATTCACTTCAACTTTCACCAATGTTTTTTAAGATTTATATTTACTTCAAATTTCACCAGATTTGCTAAACTTATATTCACTTCAAGTTTCTTTAGATTTTCTTAAGATTTATGTTCACTTCCTTTTTCACCAGATTTTCTAAAGACTTATATTCACTTCAAGTTTCACTAGTTTTTTATTTATTTATGTTCACTTCAAATTTCACCAGATTTTCAGAAGAATTATATTCACTTCAAATTTCATCAGATTAACTAAAGATTTATATTCACTTCAAATTTCTTCATATTTTTTTAAGACTTATATTCACTTTAAATTTCATCAGATTATCTTAAGATTTATATTCACTTCAAATTTCATCTTATTTTCAGAAGATTTATATTCACTTCAAATTTCATCAGATTATCTTAAGATTTATGTTCACTTCTATTTACACCAGATTTTCAGAAGATTTATTTTCACCAATATTTTTTAAGATTTATATTTACTTCAAATTTCTCCAGATTTTCTAAAGACTTATATTCACTTTAAATTTCATCATATTTTTTAAAGGTTTATATTCACTTTTAATTTTGTAAGATTTTCTTAAGATTTATGTTCACTTCAAATTTCATCAAATTATCTTAAGATTTATGTTCACTTCCATTTTCACACAATTTACATTTACTTCAAATTTCACCAGTTCTTTTAAAGATTTATAGTCACTTTAAATTATCTTAAGATTATGTTCACTTCAGTTTTCATCAGATTTTCTTAAGACTTTTATTCACTTCATATTTTATTAGATTTTCTGAATATTTATATTTCCTTCAAACTTTGTAAGATTTTTTTAAGATTTATGTTCACTTCAAAATTAATCATATTATCTAATAATTTATGTTCAATTCAATTTTCACCAGATTTTCTGTAGACTTATATTCACTTCAAATTTCACCAGATTTTCTTAACACTTATATTCATATAAAATTTCATCAGATTTTCTTAAGATTTATTTTCATTTCCATTTTCACCAAATTTTCTGAAGACTTATATTCACTTCAAATTTCACCATATTTTTTAAGCTTTATATTTACTTCAAATTTCACCAGATTCGCTAAAGACTGATATTCACTTCAAATTTCATCAGATTAACTTAAGATTTATGTTCACTTAAAATTTCACCAGATTTTCTGAGTACTTATAATCACTTCAAATTTCATTAGTTATTTTTTATATTTCTACTTACATAAAATTTCACCAAATTTTCTGAAAGACTTATATTCACTTCAAATTTCATCAGATTATCTTAAGAGTTATATTCGCTTAAAATTTCATCAGATTTTTTTCAGACTTATATTCAATTTAAATTTCATCAGATTATCTTAAGATTTTATATTTCCTTCATATTTTATCATATATTCTAAAGATTTATATTCATTAAAAATTTCATCAGATTATTGTAAGATTTATTCACTTCAATTTTCACCAGATTTTTTGAAGACTGCTATTCACTTCTTATTTTTCCAGATTTTCTGAAGACTTATATTCACTTCAAATTTCACCAATGTTTTTTAAGATATTTATTTACTTCAAATTTCACCAGATTTTCTAAAGACTTATATTCACTTCAAATTTCACCAGATTTTCTGAAGACCTATATTTACTTCAAATTGAAATAAATTTTCTTCAGATTTATATTCACTTCTAATTTTATAAGATTTTCTTATGATTAATGTTCACTTCAAATTTCATCAGATTATCTTAAGATTATGTTCACTTCGATTTTCATCAAATTTTCTGAAAACTTATATTAACTTCAAATTTCATCAGATATTCCGAATATTTATATTTCCTTCAAATTTCATCAGATTATTTTAAGACGTATGTTCACTTCAAAATTCACCAGATTTTCTGAAGACTTATATTCACTTCAAATTTCATTAGATTTTCGGAAGACATATATTCACTTCAAATTTAATCATATTTTTTGAAGACTTATATTCACTTCAAATTTCATCAGATTTTCTGAAGACTTATATTCACTTCAAATTTCATCAGATTTTCTGAAGACTTATATTCACTTCAAATTTCATCAGATTTTCCGAAGACTTATATTCACTTCAAATTTAATCATATTTTCTAAAGACTTAGATTCACTTCAAATTTCATCACATTTTCTGAAGACTTATATTCACTTCAAATTTCGTAATATTTTTTGAAGACTTATTTACTTCAAATTTCACCAGATTTTCTGAAGACATATATTCATATCAATTTTAACTAGATTTTCCGAAGACTTATATTCACGTCAAATTTCATCAGATTTTCGGAAGACTTATATTCACTTCAAATTTCATCAGATATTCTGAAGACTTATATTCACTTCAAATTTCATCATATTTTCTGAAGACTTGTATTCACTTCGATTTTCACCTGATTTTCTGAAGACTTATATTCAGTTCAAATTTCATCAGATTTTCGGAAGACATATATTCACTTCAAATTTCATCAGATTTTCTAAAGACTTATATTTACTTCAAATTTCATCATATTTTCTGAAGACTTGTATTCACTTCAATTTTCACCAGATTTTCTGAATACTTATGTTCACTTCAAATTTCATTTTCTGAAGACTTATATTCACTTCAAATTTCATGATTTTTAAGACTTATATTCACTTCAAATTTCATCAGATTTTCTAAAGACTTATATTCACTTCAAATTTCATCAGATTTTCTGAAGACTTATATTCACTTCAAATTTCATCAGATTTTCTAAAGACTTATATTCACTTCAAATTTCATGATTTTTGAAGACTGATATTCACTTCAAATTTCATCAGATTTTCTGAAGACTTATATTCACTTCAAATTTCATAAGATTTTCGAAGACATATTCACTTCAAATTTCATCAGATTTTTTGAAGACTTATATTCACTTCAAATTTCATCAAATTTTCTGAAGAGTTATATTCACTTCAAATTTCATCAGATTTTCTAAAGACTTATATTCACTTCAAATTTCATCATATTTTCTAAAGACTTATATTCACTTCAAATTTCATCAGATTTTCTAAAGACTTATATTCACTTCAAATTTCATCATATTTTCTAAAGACTCACTTCAAATTTCATCAGATTTTCTGAAGACTTATATTCACTTCAAATTTCATGATTTTTTGAAGATTTATATTCACTTCAAATTTCATCAGATTTTCTGAAGACTTATATTCACTTCAAATTTCATCATATTTTCTGAAGACTTGTATTCACTTCAATATTCACCAGATTTTCTGAAGACTTATATACATTTCAAAATTCATCAGATTTTCTGAAGACTTATATTCACTTCAAATTTCATCAGATTTTCTAAAGACTTATATTCACTTCAAATTTCATCATATTTTCTAAAGACTCACTTCAAATTTCATCAGATTTTCTGAAGACTTATATTCACTTCAAATTTCGACAGATTTCTGAAGATTTATATTCACTTCAAATTTCATCAGATTTTCTGAAGACTTATATTCACTTCAAATTTCATCATATTTTCTGAAGACTTGTATTCATTTCAATATTCACCAGATTTTCTGAAGACTTATATTCACTTCAAATTTCATCAGATTTTCTGAAGAGTTATATTCCCTTCAAATTTAATTATATTTTCTGAAGACTTGTATTCACTTAAATTTTCACCAGATTTTCTGAAGACTTATATTCACTTCAAATTTCATCAGATTTTCGGAAGACATATATTCACTTCAAATTTCATCAGAATTTCTGAAGACTTATATTCACTTCAAATTTCATCAAATTTTTTAAAGACTTATATTCACTTCAAGTTTCATCAGATTTTCTGAAGACTTATATTCACTTCAAATTTTATCATATTTTCTGAAGACTTGTATTCATTTCAATTTTCACCAGATTTTCTGAAGACTTATATTCACTTCAAATTTCATCAGTTTTTCTGAAGACTTATATTCACTTCAAATTTCATTAGTTTTTCTAAAGACATATATTCACCTCAAATTTCATCATATTTTCTAAAGACTTATATTCACTTCAAATTTCATCAGATTTTTTGAAGACTTCAATTCACTTCAAATTTCATCAGATTTTCTAAACACTTATATTCACTTCAAATTTCGACAGATTTTTTGAAGACTTATATTCATTTCAAATTTCATCAGATTTTCTGAAGACTTGTATTCATTTCAATTTTCACCAGATTTTCTGAAGACTTATATTCACTTCAAATTTCATCAGTTTTTCTGAAGACTTATATTCACTTCAAATTTCATCAGATTTTCTGAAGACTTGTATTCGTTTCAATTTTCACCAGATTTTCTGAAGACTTATATTAACTTCAAATTTCATCAGATTTTTTGAAGACTTATATTCACTTCAAATTTCATCAAATTTTCTGAAGAGTTATATTCACTTCAAATTTAATTATATTTTCTGAAGACTTGTATTCACTTAAATTTTCACCAGATTTTCTGAAGACTTATATTCACTTCAAATTTCATCAGATTTTCGGAAGACATATATTCACTTCAAATTTCATCAGATTTTCTGAAGACTTATATTCACTTCAAATTTCATCAAATTATTTAAAGACTTATATTCACTTCAAGTTTCATCAGATTTTCTGAAGACTTATATTCACTTCAAATTTCATCAGATTTTCTGAAGACTTATATTCACTTCAAATTTCATTAGTTTTTCTAAAGACATATATTCTCTTCAAATTTCATCATATTTTCTAAAGACTTATATTCACTTCAAATTTCATCAGATTTTCTACAAACTTATATTCACTTCAAATTTCGTCAGATTTTTTGAAGACTTATATTCACTTCAAATTTCATCATATTTTCTGAAGACTTGTATTCACTTAAATTTTCACCAGATTTTCTGAAGACTTATATTCACTTCAAATTTCATCAGATTTTCGGAAGACATATATTCACTTCAAATTTCATCAGATTTTCTAAAGACTTATATTCACTTCAAATTTCGATAGATTTTTTGAAGACTTATATTCACTTCAAATTTCATCAGATTTTCTGAAGACTTATATTCACTTCAAATTTCATGAGATTTTCGGAAGACATATATTCACTTCAAATTTCATCAGATTTTTTGAAGACTTATATTCACTTCAAATTTCATCAAATTTTCTGAAGAGTTATATTCACTTCAAATTTCATCATATTTTCTAAAGACTTATATTCACTTTAAATTTCATCATATTTTCTAAAGACTTATATTCACTTCAAATTTCATCAGATTTTCTAAAGACTTATATTCACTTCAAATTTCATCATATTTTCTAAAGACTCACTTCAAATTTCATCAGATTTTCTGAAGACTTATATTCACTTCAAATTTCGACAGATTTCTGAAGATTTATATTCACTTCAAATTTCATCAGATTTTCTGAAGACTTATATTCACTTCAAATTTCATCATATTTTCTGAAGACTTGTATTCACTTCAATATTCACCAGATTTTCTGAAGACTTATATTCATTTGAAAATTCATCAGATTTTCTGAAGACTTATATTCACTTCAAATTTCATCAGATTTTCTAAAGACTTATATTCACTTCAAATTTTGACAGATTTTTTGAAGACTTATATTCACTTCAAATTTCATCAGATTTTCTGAAGACTTATATTCACTTCAAATTTCATCAGATTTTCAGAAGACTTCAATTCACTTCAAATTTCATCAGATTTTCTAAACACTTATATTCACTTCAAGTTTCGACAGATTTTTGGAAGACTTATATTCACTTCAAATTTCATCAGATTTTCTGAAGACTTATATTCACTTCAAATTTCATCAGATTTTCTGAAGACTTATATTCACTTCAAATTTCATCAGATTTTTTGAAGACTTATATTCACTTCAAATTTCCTCAGATTTTCTAAAGACTTATATTCACTTCAAATTTCATCATATTTTCTGAAGACTTGTATTCATTTCAATTTTCACCAGATTTTCTGAAGACATATATTCATTTCAATTTTCACCAGATTTTTGGAAGACATATATTCACATCAAATTTCATCAGATTTTCTGAAGGCTTATATTCACTTCAAATTTTCTAAAGAGTTATATTCACTTCAATTTTCATCAGATTTTCTAAAGACTTATATTCACTTCAAATTTCATCAGATTTTCTGAAGACTTATATTCACTTCAAATTTCATCAGATTTTCTAAAGACTTATATTCACTTCAAATTTCGACAGATATTCACTTCAAATGTCATCAGATTTTCTAAAGACTTATATTCACTTCAAATTTCATCATATTTTTTGAAGACTTATATTCATTTCAAATTTCACCAGATTTTCTGAAGACTTATATTAACTTCAATTTTCATCAGATTTTCTAAAGACTTATATTCACTTCAAATTTCGAAAGATTTTTTGAAGATTTATATTCACTTCAAATTTCATCAGATTTTCTGAAGACTTATATTCACTTCAAATTTCATCAGATTTTCCGAAGACTTGTATTCACTTCAAATTTCATCAGATTTTCTGAAGACTTATATTCACTTCAAATTTCATCAGATTTTCTGAAGACTTATATTCACTTCAAATTTCGTCATGTTTTCTGAAGACTTATATTCTTTTCAAATTTCATCAGTTTTTCTGAAGACTTATATTCACTTCAAATTTCATCAGATTTTCTGAAGACTTGTATTCATTTTAATTTTCACCAGATTTTCTGAAGACTTATATTAACTTTAAATTTCATCAGATTTTTTGAAGACTTATATTCACTTCAAATTTCATCAAATTTTCTGAAGAGTTATATTCACTTCAAATTTCATCAGATTTTCTAAAGACTTATATTCACTTAAAATTTCATCATATTTTCTAAAGACTTATATTCACTTCAAATTTCTTTATATTTTCTGAAGACTTGTATTCATTTCAATTTTCACCAGATTTTCTGAAGACATATATTCATTTCAATTTTCACCTTATTTTTGGAAGACAAATATTCACTTCAAATTTCATCAAATTTTCTAAAGAGTTATATTCACTTCAATTTTCATCAGATTTTCTAAAGACTTATATTCACTTCAAATTTCATCAGATTTTCTGAAGACTTATATTCACTTCAAATTTCATTAGATTTTCTAAAGACTTATATTCACTTCAAATTTCGACAGATTTTTTGAAGATAGATATTCACTTCAAATGTCATCAGATTTTCTAAAGACTTATATTCACTTCAAATTTCATCATATTTTCTGAAGACTTATATTCATTTCAAATTTCACCAGATTTTCTGAAGACTTATATTCACTTCAAATTTCATCAGATTTTCTAAAGACTTATATTCACTTCAAATTTCATCATATTTTTTGAAGACTTATATTCACTTCAAATTTCATCATTTTCTCAAGACTTAATTCACTCAAATTTCATCGATTTTCTAAAGACTTATATTCACTTCAAATTTCATGATTTTTGAAGACTTATATTCATTTCAAATTTCACGATTTTCCGAAGACTTATATTCATTTCAATTTCACCAGTTTTCAAGACTTATATTCACTTCAAATTTCATCTTTTTCAAGACTTATATTCACTTCAAATTTCATCGATTTTCTCAAGACTTATATTCACTTCAATTTTCACCAGATTTTCTAAGACTTATATTCACTCAAATTTCATCGATTTTTGAAGACTTATATTCACTTCAAATTTCATCAAATTTCTCAAGAGTTATATTCACTTCAAATTTAATTATATTTTCCGAAGACTTATATTCACTTAAATTTTCACCTTTATCAAGACTTATATTCACTTCAAATTTCAATGATTTTCTAAGACTTATATTCACTTCAAATTTCATCGATTTTCAAGACTTATATTCACTCAAATTTCATCAAATTTTTAAAGACTTATATTCACTTCAATTTTTCACGATTTTCCAAGACTTATATTCACTCAAATTTCACCATTTTCCAAGACTTATATTCACTTCAAATTTCATTAGTTTTTCTAAAGACTTATATTCACTTCAAATTTCATCATATTTTCTAAAGACTTATATTCACTTCAAATTTCATCAGATTTTCTACAAACTTATATTCACTTCAAATTTCACGATTTTTGAAGACTTATATTCACTCAAATTTCATCATATTTCTCAAGACTTATATTCACTTAAATTTCACCGATTTTCAAGACTTATATTCACTTCAAATTTCATCAGATTTTCTGAAGACTTATATTCACTTCAAATTTCATCAGATTTTCTAAAGACTTATATTCACTTCAAATTTCAGATTTTTGAAGACTTATATTCACTTCAAATTTCATCGATTTTCCCAAGACTTATATTCACTTCAAATTTCATGAGATTTTTGAAGACTTATATTCACTTCAAATTTCATCAGATTTTTGAAGACTTATATTCACTTCAAATTTCATCAAATTTTCTGAAGACTTATATTCACTTCAAATTTCATCATATTTTCTAAGACTTCTATTCACTTTAAATTTCATCATATTTTCTAAAGACTTATATTCACTTCAAATTTCATCAGATTTTCTAAAGACTTATATTCACTTCAAATTTCATCATATTTTCTAAAGACTCACTTCAAATTTCATCAGATTTTCCGAAGACTTATATTCACTTCAAATTTCATGATTTTCAAGATTATATTCACTTCAAATTTCACCAGATTTTCTGAAGACTTATATTCACTTCAAATTTCATCATATTTTCTGAAGACTTGTATTCACTTCAATATTCACCAGATTTTCTGAAGACTTATATTCATTTGAAAATTCATCAGATTTTCCGAAGACTTATATTCACTTCAAATTTCATGATTTTCTAAAGACTTATATTCACTTCAAATTTCACAGATTTTTGAAGACTTATATTCACTTCAAATTTCATCGATTTTCAAGACTTATATTCACTTCAAATTTCATCACGATTTTCAAGACTTAATTCACTCAAATTTCACTGATTTTCTAAAGACTTATATTCACTCAAATTTCACAGATTTTGAAGACTTATATTCACTTCAAATTTCATCGACCAAGACTTATATTCACTTCAAATTTCACTGATTTTTCAAGACTTATATTCACTTCAAATTTCATCGATTTTTTAAGACTTATATTCACTCAAATTTCCCGATTTCTAAGACTTATATTCACTTCAAATTTCATCATATTTTCCAAGACTTATATTCATTTCAATTTTCACCCGATTTTCTGAAGACATATATTCATTTCAATTTTCACCAGATTTTTGGAAGACATATATTCACATCAAATTTCATCAGATTTTCTGAAGGCTTATATTCACTTCAAATTTTCTAAAGAGTTATATTCACTTCAATTTTCATCAGATTTTCTAAAGACTTATATTCACTTCAAATTTCATCAGATTTTCTGAAGACTTATATTCACTTCAAATTTCATCAGATTTTCTAAAGACTTATATTCACTTCAAATTTCGACAGATATTCACTTCAAATGTCATCAGATTTTCTAAAGACTTGTATTCACTTCAAATTTCATCATATTTTTTGAAGACTTATATTCATTTCAAATTTCACCAGATTTTCTGAAGACTTATATTAACTTCAATTTTCATGATTTTCTAAAGACTTATATTCACTTCAAATTTCAAAGATTTTTGAAGACTTATATTCACTTCAAATTTCATCGATTTTCTCAAGACTTATATTCACTTCAAATTTCATCGATTTTCCAAGACTTATATTCACTTCAATTTCATCATGATTTTCTCAAGACTTATATTCACTTCAAATTTCTACGATTCTCAAGACTTATATTCACTCAAATTTCATCATGTTTTCCAAGACTTATATTCATTTCAAATTTCATCATTTTTCAAGACTTATATTCACTTCAAATTTCATGATTTTCAAGACTTATATTCACTTCAAATTTCATCATATTTTCTAAAGACTTATATTCACTTCAAATTTCATCGATTTTCTAAAGACTTATATTCACTTCAAATTTCATCATATTTTCTAAAGACTCACTCAAATTTCATCGATTTTCTCAAGACTTATATTCACTTCAAATTTCACAGTTCAAGATTTATATTCACTTCAAATTTCACCGATTTTCTCAAGACTTATATTCACTTCAAATTTCATCATATTTTCTGAAGACTTATATTCACTTCAATATTCACCGATTTTCAAGACTTATATTCACTTCAAAATTCATCGATTTTCAAGACTTATATTCACTTCAAATTTCATCGATTTTAAAGACTTATATTCACTTCAAATTTCATCATATTTTCTAAAGACTCACTTCAAATTTCATCGATTTTCCAAGACTTATATTCACTTCAAATTTCACATTTTCAAGACTTATATTCACTTCAAATTTCACCAGATTTTCTCAAGACTTATATTCACTTCAAATTTCATCATATTTTCTCAAGACTTGTATTCATTTCAATATTCACCGCATTTTCCAAGACTTATATTCACTTCAAATTTCAGATTTTTCAAGACTTATATTCACTTCAAATTTAATTATATTTTCTCAAGACTTATATTCACTTAAATTTTCACCAGATTTTCTGAAGACTTATATTCACTTCAAATTTCATCAGATTTTCTGAAGACTTATATTCACTTCAAATTTCATCGAATTTCAAGACTTATATTCACTTCAAATTTCATCAAATTTTTAAAGACTTATATTCACTTCAAATTTCATCTATTTTCTAAGACTTATATTCACTCAAATTTCATCATTTTCTCAAGACTTATATTCACTTCAAATTTCACCAGATTTTAAGACTTATATTCACTTCAAATTTCACCTTTCAAGACTTATATTCACTTCAAATTTCATTAGTTTTTTCAAGACATATTCACTTCAAATTTCATCATATTTTCTAAGACTTATATTCACTTCAAATTTCATCGATTTTCAAGACTTATATTCACTTCAAATTTCATCAGATTTTCAAAACTTATATTCACTTCAAATTTCCATGATTTTTAGACTTATATTCATTTCAAATTTCATCAGATTTTCCAAGACTTATATTCACTTCAATTTTCACCGATTTTTCAAGACTTATATTCACTTCAAATTTCATCGCTTTTTCAAGACTTATATTCACTTCAAATTTCACCCATTTTCTCAAGACTTATATTCACTTCAATTTTCACCGATTTTTCAAGACTTATATTAACTCTCAAATTTCATCATTTTTGAAGACTTATATTCACTTCAAATTTCATCAAATTTTCTCAAGACTTATATTCACTTCAAATTTAATTATATTTTCAAGACTTATATTCACTTAAATTTTCACCGCATTTTCCAAGACTTATATTCACTTCAAATTTCAGATTTTCTAAGACTTATATTCACTTCAAATTTCATCGATTTTCTCGAAGACTTATATTCACTTCAAATTTCATCAAATTTTTAAAGACTTATATTCACTTCAAATTTCACCGATTTTCCCCAAGACTTATATTCACTCAAATTTCATCGATTTTCTCAAGACTTATATTCACTTCAAATTTCATTAGTTTTTCAAGACTTATATTCACTTCAAATTTCATCATATTTTCTAAAGACTTATATTCACTTCAAATTTCATCGATTTTCTACAAACTTATATTCACTTCAAATTTCACGATTTTTGAAGACTTATATTCACTTCAAATTTCATCATATTTTCCAAGACTTATATTCACTTCAAATTTCACCGATTTTCGAAGACTTATATTCACTTCAAATTTCATCGATCAAGACATATTCACTTCAAATTTCATCGATTTTCTAAAGACTTATATTCACTTCAAATTTCATGATTTTTGAAGACTTATATTCACTTCAAATTTCATCGATTCTCAAGACTTATATTCACTTCAAATTTCATGAGATTTTCGAAGACTTATATTCACCAAATTTCATCGATTTTGAAGACTTATATTCACTTCAAATTTCATCAAATTTTCCCGAAGAGTTATATTCACTTCAAATTTCATCATATTTCTAAAGACTCTCATTCACTTTAAATTTCATCATATTTCTAAAGACTTATATTCACTCAATTTCACCAGATTTCTAAAGACTTATATTCACTTCAAATTTCATATTTTCTAAAGACTCACCAAATTTCACTCCATTTTCTGAAGACTTATATTCACCCAAATTTCACGATTTCAAGATTTATATTCACCAAATTTCAACCCATTTTCTCAAGACTTATATTCACTTCAAATTTCATCATATTTTCCGAAGACTTATATTCACTTCAAATTCACCGATTTCCAAGACTTATATTCATTTCAAAATTCATCGATTTTTCAAGACTTATATTCACTTCAAATTTCATCGATTTTCTAAAGACTTATATTCACTTCAAATTTTCATGATTTTGAAGACTTATATTCACTTCAAATTTCATCGATTTTCCAAGACTTATATTCACTTCAAATTTCATCAGTTTTCGTAAGACTTATATTCACTTCAAATTTCATCGATTTTCTAAAGACTTATATTCACTTCAAATTTCACTGTTTTTGGAAGACTTATATTCACTTCATTTCATCAGATTTTCCAAGACTTATATTCACTTCAAATTTCACGTTTTAAGACTTATATTCACTTCAAATTTCATCGATTTTGAAGACTTATATTCACTTCAAATTTCCCAATTTTCTAAAGACTTATATTCACTTCAAATTTCATCATATTTCTCAAGACTTATATTCATTTCAAATTTCACCGATTTTTCTCAAGACTTATATTCACTTCAATTTTCACCGATTTTTGAAGACTTATATTCACTTCAAATTTCACTGATTTTCAAGACTTATATTCACTCTTCAAATTTTCTAAAGACTTATATTCACTTCAAATTTCATCGATTCTAAAGACTTATATTCACTTCAAATTTCATCGATTTTCAAGACTTATATTCACTTCAAATTTCATCGATTTTCTAAAGACTTATATTCACTTCAAATTTCATGTATATTCACTCAAATTTCATCGATTTTCAAAGACTTATATTCACTTCAAATTCATCATATTTTTTGAAGACTTATATTCACTTCAAATTTCACATTTTCAAGACTTATATTCACTTCAAATTTCATCGATTTTCTAAGACTTATATTCACTCAAATTTCAAAGATTTTTCAAGACTTATATTCACTTCAAATTTCACTGATTTTCTAAGACTTATATTCACTCAAATTTCACTGATTTTCTCAAGACTTATTCACTTCAAATTTCATCGATTTTCAAGACTTATATTCACTTCAAATTTCATCGATTTTCCAAGACTTATATTCACTTCAAATTTCATGTTTTTCAAGACTTATATTCTTTTCAAATTTCATCAGCTTTTTCCAAGACTTATATTCACTTCAAAATTTCGATTTTCTCAAGACTTATATTCACTTAATTTTTTTCACCGCATTTTCTCAAGACTTATATTCACTTCAAATTTCATCGATTTTTGAAGACTTATATTCACTTCAAATTTCATCAAATTTTCTAAGACTTATATTCACTTCAAATTTCATCGATTTTCTAAAGACTTATATTCACTAAAATTTCATCATATTTTCTAAAGACTTATATTCACTTCAAATTTCTTTATATTTTTCTCAAGACTTATATTCATTTCAATTTTCACCGATTTTCCTAAGACTTATATTCACTTCAATTTTCACCTTATTTTAGACTTATATTCACTTCAAATTTCATCAAATTCTAAAGACTTATATTCACTCAAATTTCATCGATTTCTAAAGACTTATATTCACTTCAAATTTCACGATTTTCCAAGACTTATATTCACTTCAAATTTCATCGATTTTCTAAAGACTTATATTCACTTCAAATTTCATAGATTTTTTAAGATTATATTCACTTCAAATTTCATCGATTTTTTAAAGACTTATATTCACTTCAAATTTCACGATTTTCTCAAGACTTATATTCACTTCAAATTTCATCGATTTTCCGAAGACTTATATTCACTTCAAATTTCATCGATTTTCTAAGACTTATATTCAAATTTCATCATATTTTTGAAGACTTATATTCACTTCAAATTTCATCGATTTTCTCAAGACTTATATTCACTTCAAATTTCATGTTTTCTAAAGACTTATATTCACTTCAAATTTCACGATTTTTGAAGACTTATATTCACTTCAAATTTCATCGATTTTCTCGAAGACTTATATTCATTCAATTTTCACAGATTTTCGAAGACTTATATTCACTTCAAATTTCATCGTTTTCCGAAGACTTATATTCACTTCAAATTTCACTCATTTTCCAAGACTTATATTCACTTCAATTTTCACCGATTTTCTCAAGACTATATTCACTTCAAATTTCATCAGATTTTTGAAGACTTATATTCACTCAAATTTCATCAAATTTTCTTGAAGATTATATTCACTTCAAATTTAATTATATTTTTCAAGACTTATATTCACTTAAATTTCACCGTGATTTTCAAGACATATTCCTTCAAATTTCAATGATTTCTAAGACTTATATTCACTTCAAATTTCTCGATTTTAAGACTTATATTCACTTCAAATTTCATCAAATTTTTAAAGACTTATATTCACTTCAAATTTCATCGATTTTCTCAAGACTATATTCACTTCAAATTTCACTGATTTTCTAAGACTTATATTCACTTCAAATTTCATTAGTTTTTCTGAAGACTTATATTCACTTCAAATTTCATCATTTTCTAAAGACTTATATTCACTTCAAATTTCATCAGATTTTCTAAAGACTTATATTCACTTCAAATTTCACGATTTTTTGAAGACTTATATTCACTTCAAATTTCATCATATTTTCTGAAGACTTATATTCACTAAATTTTCACCGATTTTCTCAAGACTTATATTCACTTCAAATTTCATCAGATTTTCGAAGACTTATATTCACTCAAATTTCAATAGATTTTCTAAAGACTTATATTCACTTCAAATTTCATCTGATTTTTGAAGACTTATATTCACTTCAAATTTCACCGATTTTCTGAAGACTTATATTCACTTCAAATTTCATCAGATTTTCTGAAGACTTATATTCACTTCAAATTTCATCAGATTTTTTTGAAGACTTATATTCACTTCAAATTTCATCAGATTTTCTGAAGACTTATATTCACTTCAAATTTCATCATATTTTCTAAAGACTTATATTCACTTCAAATTTCATCAGATTTTCTAAAGACTTATATTCACTTCAAATTTCACTTTCCATTTTCTAAAGACTTATATTCACTTCAAATTTCATCATATTTTCTAAAGACTCACTAAATTTTTCATCAGATTTTCCAAGACTTATATTCACTTCAAATTTCATCATTTCCTAAGATTTATATTCACTTCAAATTTCACTGATTTTCTCAAGACTTATATTCACTTCAAATTTCATCATATTTTCAAGACTTATATTCACTTCAATTTCACCAGATTTCTTGAAGACTTATATTCACTTCAAATTTAATTTATTTTCTCAAGACTTATATTCACTTCAAATTTCATCGATTTTCTAAAGACTTATATTCACTTCAAATTTTCATGATTTTTAAGACTTATATTCACTTCAAATTTCACGATTTTCAAGACTTATATTCACTTCAAATTTCATCATTTTCTTTAAGACTTATATTCACTTCAAATTTCACCCATTTTCTAAAGACTTATATTCACTTCAAATTTCACAGATTTTTGGAAGACTTATTCACTCAAATTTCATTCCATTTTCCAAGACTTATATTCACTTCAAATTTCACGATTTTTCAAGACTTATATTCACTTCAAATTTCATCGATTTTTTGAAGACTTATATTCACTTCAAATTTCCTCGATTTTCTAAGACTTATATTCACTTCAAATTTCATCATATTTTCTCAAGACTTATATTCATTTCAATTTTCACCGATTTCCAAGACTTATATTCACTTCAATTTCACCGATTTTGGAAGACTTATATTCACTTCAAATTTCATCGATTTCTCAAGACTTTATATTCACTTCAAATTTCTAAAGACTTATATGTTCACTTCAATTTCAATGATTTCTAAAGACTTATATTCACTTCAAATTTCATCGATTTTCTGAAGACTTATATTCACTTCAAATTTCATCGATTTTCTTAAGACTTATATTCACTTCAAATTTCTATTTATTATTCACTTAAACACGATTTTCTAAAGACTTATATTCAATTTCAAATTTCATCATATTTTGAAGACTTATATTCACTTCAAATTTCACTGATTTTCTAAGACTTATATTCACTTCAATTTTCATCGATTTTCTAAAGACTTATATTCACTTCAAATTCAAAGATTTTGAAGACTTATATTCACTTCAAATTTCATCGATTTTCAAGACTTATATTCACTTCAAATTTCATCTATTTTCTAAGACTTATATTCACTTCAAATTTCACTGATTTTCTCAAGACTTATATTCACTTCAAATTTCATCGATTTTCTCAAGACTTATATTCACTTCAAATTTCGCCATGTTTTCTCAAGACTATATTCTTCAAATTTCATCAGATTTTTCTCAAGACTTATATTCACTTCAAATTTCAATGATTTTCAAGACTTATATTCATTTCAATTTTCACTCGATTTTCTCAAGACTTATATTCACTTCAAATTTCATCGATTTTTGAAGACTTATATTCACTTCAAATTTCACCAAATTTTCTCAAGACTTATATTCACTTAAATTTCATCGATTTTCTAAAGACTTATATTCACTTAAATTTCATATATTTCTGAAGACTTATATTCACTTCAAATTTTCATATTTTCTTCAAGACTTATATTCACTTCAATTTTCACCTGATTTTCTGAAGACTTATATTCACTTCAATTTTCACCTTATTTTTGAAGACTTATATTCACTTCAAATTTCATCAAATTTCTAAAGACTTATATCACTTCAATTTTCATCGATTTTCTAAAGACTTATATTCACTTCAAATTTCATCGATTTTCTCAAGACTTATATTCACTTCAAATTTCATCGATTTTCAAGACTTATATTCACTAAATTTCACAGATTTTGAAGATATATTCACTCAAATTTCACTCTATTTTCTGAAGACTTATATTCACTAAATTTCATCATATTTTTTAAGACTTATATTCACTTCAAATTTCACCGATTTTCCAAGACTTATATTCACTCAATTTTCATGATTCTAAAGACTTATATTCACTTCAAATTTTCAAAGATTTTGAAGACTTATATTCACTTCAAATTTCATCGATTTTCTCAAGACTTATATTCACTTCAAATTTCATCGATTTTTGAAGACTTATATTCACTTCAAATTTCCCGATTTTCTAAAGACTTATATTCATTTTAAATTTCATCATATTTTCTCAAGACTTATATTCACTTCAAATTTCACCAGATTTTCTTAAGACTTATATTCACTTCAAATTTCACCGATTTTGGAAGACTTATATTCACTTCAAATTTCATCGATTAAGACTTATATTCACTTCAAATTTCATCAAATTTTCTAAAGACTTATATTCACTTCAATTTTCATCGATTTCTGAAGACTTATATTCACTTCAAATTTCATCCCATTTTCTAAGACTTATATTCACTTTAAATTTCACTTTATTTTCTAAAGACTTATATTCACTTAAATTTTCATCGTATTTTTCAAGACTTATATTCACTTCAAATTTCATCGATTTTCTAAAGACTTATATTCACTTCAAATTTCATCATATTTTTTGAAGACTTATATTCACTTCAAATTTCACCGATTTTCCGAAGACTTATATTCACTTCAATTTTCATCGATTAAAGACTTATATTCACTTCAAATTTCAAAGATTTTTGAAGATTTATATTCACTTCAAATTTCATCGATTTTCCAAGACTTATATTCACTTCAAATTTCACGATTTTTCTCAAGACTTATATTCACTTCAAATTTCATCGATTTTCTCGAAGACTTATATTCACTTCAAATTTCTTAATTATTTCAAGACTTATATTCACTTAAATTTCACTGTTTTCTCCAAGACTTATATTCTTTCAAATTTCATCGATTTTCTCAAGACTTATATTCACTTCAAATTTCATCGATTTTTCAAGATATATTCACATTTTAATTTCATCGATTTTCAAGACTTATATTCACTTCAAATTTCATCAGATTTTTTGAAGACTTATATTCACTTCAATTTCATCAAATTTTCTGAAGACTTATATTCACTCAAATTTTAATGATTTCTAAAGACTTATATTCACTTCAAATTTCATCATATTTTCTAGATTTTATATTCACTTCAAATTTCTTCATATTTTTTGAAGACTTGTATTCATTTCAATTTTCACCTGATTTTCTGAAGACTTATATTCACTTCAATTTTCACCTGATTTTCGAAAGACTTATATTCACTTCAAATTTCATCAAATTTTCTAAAGACTTATATTCACTTCAATTTTCATCAGATTTTCTAAAGACTTATATTCACTTCAAATTTCATCAGATTTTCTGAAGACTTATATTCACTTCAAATTTCATCAGATTTTCTAAAGACTTATATTCACTTCAAATTTCGACAGATTTTTTGAAGACTGATATTCACTTCAAATTTCATCAGATTTTCTAAAGACTTATATTCACTTCAAATTTCATCATATTTTCTGAAGACTTGTATTCATTTCAAATTTC